>CANIUD010000768.1:0-568686 GCA_947470075.1 Closterium sp. Yama58-4
GAGAACTTCAGCGAGCATGAGGAACATGCTTCACCTGTCCCGTAGCAGACTTAGCACGACAACCGTTTCCATTTCACCATAATCCAAGCGCACCAGCTTACGCACCACTCGAAAAGGTGTACAGCGACATCTTGTACAACCGCGAACCTGGACAGAACACTTACAACTACACGATTACCTTCATCGACGCCGCGACCAGATACGTCTGGCACCTCAACCTACCCAGCCGCGACATGGCCTTCGAAGCGTTCGTCGCGTGGCTTCCTGCAGCAGAGAGAGAATCGGGCGTAAAACTGAAAAGTTTTCAGTCCGACGGGGGAGGAGAATACACCTCACAGAGGTTCAAGGACTACTTGGCAGAGAAGGGAATCAAGCGGCTCATCTCCCTTCCCTACGCCCATCAACAGCAAGGCGTAGCAGAAAGGATGAACAGGACACTTCAAGCCACCATGCGCAAGCTGCTACGTGGCATGCATCTACCCAACCACCAGTGGCCCGAGGCAATGGACCACGCCGTCATGCTGCACAACTTGCTCTCGTCATCATCGCTTCCGAACAACGCATCACCGCATCTGCTGTGGACAAAAAAATTGGGCAACACAAAAATGTTACGGGTCTTCGGATGCATGGTACAGTACCGACCACCATCTGCACGCGCCGGTCGATTCTCCCAACGAGCACAGTGGGGAGTACACCTGGGCATCGAAAAACACCACAACGCATGGAAAATCTTCGACATCAACAGTAAAGAAACAGTCGCAGCACGTGACGTCCTCTTCTACGAGAACCTCACCCTCGACGTTCACCTCGCCTACGTAAGAGCAAACAGACCTGATCCCTCGGGCGGATTCACTGGAACCCGAGCCTTCGCCTCGGCAGAAGACGAAGCTGACTGGGACGAGCAGAACGTGGACGGAGCCTCGGAAGAAGCCGGACCACTCCCGTACTGCTGGGTAGACGTACCAATGGACGACGACAACCCTCGCGAAAGCGTCAACGCCGAAGTCTTCTACAATCTCGCTGACGAAGGTTACGTTACACCCGAACAAGTCAACACCAACGAAGCAGAACGTGTAGGGCCCAATTTCGCACCTGATCCAGAAGCTGGAGACGAAGCAGTTTATCCCGAGGACACCACACTCCCCCGCTACACACAGAGTGGACTCCAAATCCTTGGACTCGTCACCGCAGTCCACGGCGCCGACATTCCTAAGGAGCCTGCGACGGTTCAGCAGGCTCTGGGGGGGGAGCATAAGGAAAAATGGCGCGAAGCCATGGATAAGGAACTGAAAGGCATTAGAGGAACGCAACACCTGGAAGGTCGTTCCTATCGGCGTAGCACGAAACAAGACCATACTCACCGGAAAATGGGTCTTCCGTGTGAAGACGAAAGCTGACGGCACCATCGACAAGTTCAAAGCACGCTGGGTCGTACGCGGCTTCGACCAGGAGCACGGACGTGACTTCACCGAAACCTTCGCTCCGGTCAGCCGCCACACCTCACTCCGAATTCTCCTCGCAATCGCTGCCATGAAGAAAAAGAAGCTGCGGCAAATCGACGTCGCAAACGCGTTTCTCTACGCACCTGTTGACGCAGAGATTTTTGTGGAGCTACCGCACGGGTCCAACACAGACTCCACGCACGTCTGCGAGCTGCTCAAGTCGCTTTACGGAATCAAACAGGCCCCGCGACTATGGCAGCAATACCTGCACGCTCGTCTCATCCGCATCGGCTTCAAGCAACTCCCGCACGACCAAGGCATGTATCGACTCACGAAGAACGACGACTACGTCCTGTTAATCGTCTACGTGGACGATCTCCTCTACATCGGGTCAACCGACGGCATCGCAACCTGGTTCGAAGGGGAGCTACAGAAAGACCTCACGCTCACGGTCTCGTCTACCGTCACACAGTACCTCGGCCTCAACATCCGAGAAGAAGAAGACGCAATCTAACTCAGCGCCGAGAAATACGCCGACACTATCGCCAAACGCTTCGCTCTCACACCAACCGCCATCTCCACGCCATACCGCTACACGACAGGAACCGAGAAGGGACGATCCACTCTACTCAAACCCGCCGGCATACGCGACTATCAGAGGAAGCTCGGATGCCTCCTCTTCGCAGCCGTCACTTGCCGTCCCGACCTCTCATACTCCGCAAGTCAGCTCGCTACCTACCTCAAGAAGCCCGAAACAGAACACCTGGCGGAGCTCGACCGCGCTCTTCACTACTTCATCAGCACCCCGACGATCGGCCTAACCTACCACAAGAACGCAACTACACCGACCAAACTAATCGGCTACGTCGACGCCGATCACGCCGGCGACTCCGACAACAGGCGCTCACGCACCGGCTACGTTTACCGCCTCGAACCTATCGGTCCTATCTCCTGGCAGTCGAGCAAGCAGGAGTTAATCGCGCTATCTTCAGCTGAAGCAGAATACATCGCACTCTGCTCAGCCACCAAAGAAGGCCTTTATCTTCGCGAACTGCTGGAAGAAGCAAAGTTGGCTGAGTTACCCAGCTTCACCCTGTTCTGCGACAATCAATCAGCAATTCGCATCGCCAACAAAAACGGCTTCGCGAACAGGACGAAACACATTGCCCTGCGCTACTTCTTCGTGAAAGACGAGATCGAGAAGGGGAGACTTCAGCTGTCATACTGCCCCACGTCCGAGATGGCAGCCGACTATTTGACCAAGAAGCTCGGAAAGCAGAAGTTCGAGTACTGCATGCTGCTGACTGGACAGGGCCACGTCATCAGCAGCGACACTCCAGAAGCGAAGGGGAGTGTTGGAAACAGTGAAACTTAAGCGCTTCAGTCGTGTCGAAACACCGCACCAGAAGCGAGACGAATCATACCGAAGCACCCGCGAGTCAACCCTCGGAGGTTGAGAGGTTGCTGGAGGTTACGCGAAAGTCAGGGTTCTCGTTATCAGACCAATTTGGTCTGATGGTCTGCGTTTAAGACTTGTTTTTATGTATTCATCTTAATCCTAAGGTTTGTGTTTGTTCTCATATGATCAGCAAGATTTGACTTTTCGGTTCGTATGATTTTTCCAGACGTGTAGAATTTTAATCTGACTCCACAGATATCGAGTTCGGTTTCGTCTGAAACCGACAGTTTGACCCACTAGGCCATAGGCCCAGTGGACCAGAGGATAGGACCACCACAGGTACAGCCATTTGCTGCCCTGTAACTGCACACGCATTCAATACGCGTGTCTTATACAGCCTTGTAACTGCCTTGTAGCAGCATCGCTGGCATGTAACTGCGGCATATGCTGCCAGGCGTTTTCGTTTGGCTGGCTGTCGGTGCCGACGCCAGCCACAGCCATGGCAACGCGCTGTCCCGTTGTGCCAGCGCATTTACATTTCCTAGACGTCACGCAACACAGCACTGTGGTCGTAGTGCCCCCCTCTCCCAACGCGCACCGCCTTTTGGTTCCGAGTGCAGTGGACGGTGATGGGTTTCATGCAGCTGGGTATGGCTTGAAAACAAGCCTGTTTCTCCTGCTCGTCCTCACCTCTCACCCAGCCGAGCATGGATCCTATCCCTCCCAGCGTCTGATTTCCCAGCGTGACGCTTCCCAGCGTTTAGACTATGGCCGTCCCCGCCGGCGGACCGTGCGATGGGGAGCCCGTGCTTTCCGCCCTAGACTTCCTAACGCGGGGCAAGCAGATCGCTTCTGCTGCCCCTCCGATTGCGTCGACCTCTGGTGCGGTACCTTTGCCCAGCTCGGAAAATGGCGATCAACACGTGCCAGCAACCACTACCCCAACTACGCTATTATCCACTCCGATGCCTGACAACGGTGCAAATAAGAGCATCCCTCCAGTTTCGGTCGCTACCACCTCTCGCAGTGCTAACCCAGTCTTGCCTGACAGATCACTGAAGAAGCGGTATAGGCAGCGGGTTCTCACCGTCGGCCGACCGGGCGGTCCGACTCAGCCAGCACCGTCAGTTCTTCTGCGACCCACGGAACCAGAACCCGAACCCGCGAATGAAGACTTCGAAGACTCGAAGGGCAAGCAACTGTCGGTTGAGGAGCTTCAGTTGAAGTGCAAGCAGCAGTGGCAGCGGTATTTTCCTTGGCTCCTCATCTCCGAAAACAAGGCCGGCCGCCCCTGCATGCGCTGCAGCATCTGCATGGTCTTCGGTGACCCGAACTACAAATACGGGCGCAACGGCGATGGCGGCATCGACATCCAGAAGCAGACGATGCGCAAGCATCACCACAGTCTGAAACACGAGGCCGCGGTCTCGAGGAAGGAGGAGCGCAACGGCGTGAAGAAAGTGCAGAAGTCCATTGCTGACTTCCACCGTGGGGACGCTGATGTCAAGCGTATTGCTCGCTTGATGGCTATTGTGCTGTTCATTTGCAAGTCTGACGCTCCCATTGTGCTATTCGTGGCTTTGGTTCAGTTCATGGCAGAGCAAGGGACTCCGGATCTGCCCCTGAAGGAGAGCGGGACGTACTACAGCGAGTAAGTGTCCCGTTTTAATTCATTGCTTTATGGTCCGTGAGTTTACAACACTAACGAGTTTTAACCCCGCGTGTCTCAGGTACGGCTTTGCACAACTGGTCGAGACCATGGTGTGCTACCTGAAGTCCCGCCAGATGAAGCACATCCGCCAACTGGTCCGTACCTTGGCATCCAGTTGGACGAAAGCACCGACCGACGGCGGGGGAAACACATGATCGTCTATTTGACGTTCATGCGTGACAACGCTCCCGTCACTGAGTTCTTTGCGTTGCTCAGTGTGGAGCAGTGTGACGCCGCGTCACTCACTACAGTACTCCTGACGCATCTGGAGAGCACCGGCATCGACCTCATGCGCCTCACCGGTATGAGCACTGATGGTGCTTCTGTCATGCTTGGACAGCACAACGGAGTCACCGCGCGCCTGAAAGGCAAGGTTCCTCATCTTGTGTCGTCCCACTGCATCGCGCACAGGTAAGAGTTGTTGTTTCGCGTTTACTACCTATTATTTTTCAATATACCCGTGCTAATATTACTTTCTGCTGTCTTGCAGGGAGGCCTTGGCGGCCAAAGATGCTGCCGCCAAGCATCCTGACTTCAACATCGTGGACAAGGTGGTCCGAGCCGTGGCTGAGAACCTTGGTCGTTCCTCTGTTAACCACGCCAGATTTCAAGAGCTTCAGGAGGTCATCTGCGAGACCCATCTTGAAGTCCAAGGCATCAAGGACGTCCGATGGCTGTCTCGTGGTGACGCCATCCAGCGCCTGGTGAAGGTGTTTCCTGCAGCAGTCATGGTATTGCACGAGACTAACAAGAAGATGTATCAAGTCGTAACGAGCTACAAGTTCCATTTTCTGCTGTTCTTCCTTTCTGACGTCTTGAAGGAGCTCAACCTTCTCAGCTTGAAGTTTCAGCGGCGTCAGGTAAGCAGATTCACGAGTTACCCGTGGCCGTTTACTTCATTTACAACCATTTGCTAAACGTCGTGCTTGTGCAACCCCGTTTACAGGTCGAGGCAACTCATGTGCTGCCAATGGTGCACAACACAACCTTACTGCTGCGCACACGCTACCTCGACTGCGACGACGCGATGTTTGGCCAGGGTGGAGACGCGTTGGGCCCGTTCCTCGACAAGCACGCATCAGGGGAGTTCCGCGAGGTCCTCGTTGCTGCCACTGCTTCCGACGGCACATCGGTCAGCCATCGATACCGACTGCACGAGGAGAAAATCAAGGGGCAGACGAGTGGTGTGGACCACCAAGCATGTTTGGGGCTGGCGCGCGAGTTCATCACGACCCTGGTCGGTCGGCTCGACTACCGCCTCAAGGATCTGTCACACCTCGACGGGGCGAAGCTGTTCAAGCAGGGATCCTATCCCAAGAACTAGGCAAAGCGTGAGCGACGGCTAGGCTAATGGCTCCAGTCTCTGCGCAACATGTTCAAGCGGAAGCCAGAAGACCCTGATACTATACCAGGTGCGTTAAATGCCGGGAATGTGCTGTATGTTTAGCGTTGTTTCCACGTGCAAATTTAAACCCTTTCACATCACCAATACCAATGTTCCCATGCGCACCCCAACCGCAGGCATCAACTGGGCGAGAGCGCAGCGGGAGCTCGTCACCTTCTCTACAATCCTGGCCACGCACCAAGAGGATGTCGGGTTTGCGGACAGCCTGAAACTCATGCTGTCCTCCCCCGACTGGGCGACATGCTACCCGAACCTCGTCCACCTGTGGATGGCTGTCGCCGTGCTGACGCTCAGTACCGTCGAGTGCGAGCGCGGCTTTTTACGGCAGAACATCATCAAAAGCTGGCTTCGCGGGAACCTGTGTGACGCGAAGCTGGGAGAGCTGATGGCTGTGTCGCTCCTAAACTATGACATGGAGTGGCCCGAGTTGCTGAGGAGGTGGAATGCTTCCAAGAAGCGAAGGCCTGCTAATGATGTGCTGATGGCGTCCGGGGAGAGACAGAGCAAGCGTGCGAAGAAGAGATTGGCCGCAGCTGCAGCAGCAGCAGCTGCACTGGCAGCAGCAGAAGCAGCTGCTCGAGAAGCGGCCCTGGCAGCAGAAGCAGCAAGGATGGATGCTGAGTATCCGTGTCTTAGCAGGAAAGAACGGGCCACGGTCCCAGAGTCCGTGGGTAGTGAGGATGGTAGTGATAGCAATGAAGAGTGCGGCTCTAGTGACTCTGACTAGGTCCTTAGCTACTGCGTAGGTTGTTTGATAGTATGAGTAGAATTGCAGGTAGGATTACAGTAGGCTGACTTTTAACTTGGCTTTTAAATTCGTCTAGTTTATCAGACTTGAAAAATAATTCAGCTTGTAAGGCAAACCACGTCAGTTTCGTCGTCAGTGCCTAAGACGGGGAAAATTTTTTTGACGGTACTGTCAGACAGGCCCTAAACCTAGCGAGAACCCTGGCGAAAGTCAAAGGTCAAGCGACCTTTGACCTGACAAGTACAGCGCGACAGTTAAGGACACACAACTGACTCGTTACAGAGCAGTTGCCCGAGTCGTACTGTATCGAACCGCAACAGCAACAGTAAAAGTAGTTATAACTGTATCCTTTGATATTCCCTACATTACTATATAATCTTGTACTTTCTTGTTATAATCAATCTACTTTGCCCTCACATACTAGCGCAAGGTGGTTCACAATCTCTTCACTAAAAGCTTCCGCTATTACAATTGTCCTACCCAGAGTTCTCCTCTGCAAAGATCCTAAGGGGCTATCTCAGCCCAACAAGAGGAATACAGTTGTAACCCTACTGACCAACACTGCATGCAGTTTATATAATACATTAATCAAAAGATGATCTATCCGAAGAGCGCATCCTATGCTAAATAAATGTTAGTACGCAAGTATAGCATCCAGCAAAGCAACCCATTGTACTGAATCACCCCACCATTGCTAACGCCTCTCTATATCCCACCCGTGTCACACGGGTAGTTAAACAAATCCTTTCCACAAGCCCCGGGCAGCACCGACAGCCCATTCATGCAAAACCCCGTGCTCGGGTTTAAGTTTGTAGGAAGAAAGAACCTATAATCGTCTACACCCACGGCGTTGTACTGTACAGCGGGGCTGTCATCAGAGAGGTATTCTGTACCCCAGATGCCAGAGCACAAATCCATGTTTTCGTTTCCGTTATCATCGGACCAGCTGTTTAGGTTCGGGTTGACCGCAGCCTCGGAAAGCACGTGGGCAAAGTTGGAAATCAGCCCGTCGAGAATTCTGTCACCGTTGGGGTACTCGAGGCCTGCTGCCGCTGCATGCGCACACTTGGCGAGATACTGCAAGACAGGGAGGAAAAATGAGGAGGGGGGAAGGGCAAGAAAGATGAGAAGGAGATGATTGCTGGAAAACATCTGTTGGCCGTTGCATCTGTTGGGATCTGCCTGCTGCTGCATGTGTGCGTGCACTTAGCAAGAGATGCAAGACAGGGAGTGGGGATGAGGAGGGGTAGAAGAAAAGGAAGGGGGATGAGTTAGAAAAGGTGTTGTAGGTCACATGGGAAGCTACACAGGAGTCTGTTGTTGGGAGTGTGATGCAAGCACAACTGGTGAACGCACTCACACAATAACATGTAACAAGCACTCACCCTGTCTCAGACACACCAGATAATCACCCTCTCCCAACGCACCAAGCACTCACCCTGACACACCGAGAACTCACCCTGACACACCGAGCACTCACCTCTCAGGCATGCCGACCCACGCCCACTTGATGCTGCCGCTGACGCTGTGGAACGCACAGAATTCGGACCCAAACCCATCCACATCCACGTCAGCAGACGTGAAGATGACGGCTGTTGCGCTGTGAATGTGCAGCAAGCATATAGAGTGAACGCACCCACCCATTCGGATAAAGAAAGTGACTCACTCTCTCGGGCATGCCAACCCACGCCCACTTGATGCTGCCGCTGACGCTGTGGAGCGCACAGAAATCGGTTGTTCCAGTTTTGTAGCAAGTATACAGAGTGAGTGCACGCACACGCTCAGGTGCAAAAAGCGCCCGCCGTCTCACACACACCGACCACTCACCTTCTCGGGCATGCCAACCCACGCCCACTTGATGCTGCCGCTGACGCTGTGGAAGGCGCAAAACTCGGACCCAAATCCATCCACATCCACGTCAGCAGATGTGAAGATGACGTAGACGGCACTGCTGATTCGCGGGAGCGACCCCGAGAGGATCTGGAAGTTGATGAGCGCGAGCAGATCGGCTTTTGTCAACGGGGTTTGCCCTGAGGCTGACGATGCAGCTGCAATGTCAATCTCCGTGCTCTGATGGGGAACAAGGGGATGGGGAACGGAAGAGAGAAGGCAGGAGGGAAGGGAGGAGAGCGATGATGGTACTGATGATCCCGAGAGGATCTGGAGTTGATGAGGGCGAGCAGGTCGGCCTTTGTCAGAGCAGTTTGCCCTGAGGCTGATGACGCAGCTGCAATGTCAATCTCCGTGCTCTGATGGGGAACAAGGGGATAGGGATGAAGGTAGTGGGGAGGGAAGGGGGTGGGAGGGGTGGGGGGGGGGGAAGGGGAGGTTACACACACAGGGAACCCTACATACACTACGGGGGACCCTAGGAGGGAAGGGGAGGTTACATACGCTGCGGGAGACGGTGGGCGTGACGTAGGTGGCGCCGGCCTTGTAGAGGCGGTTGATGTTCCACCAATCCCTTCCTGCCCTTCCCGCTCCCACCCACCGCTCTAAGAGGGAAGCAACGTACACTGCGGGAAACAGGAGAGCAACGTACGCTGCGAGAAACAGTCGCGGTGACGTAGGTGGCGCCGGCCTTGTAGAGGCGGTTGATGTTCCACCAGTCGCTGACGCTGCCGGGCTTGTTGGCGAGCGAGCGTGCTGCTTGCCCAGTCAAATCGACCAGGGAAACAACAGGGAGAATTGCACGCTTTGGGAGAGGAAAACAAGGAGAATCCCTTCCTAGGTAGGGAGGGGAGGGGAGGTTACTCACACTACGAGAAACAGTCGAGGTGACATAGGTGGCGCCGGCCTTGTAGAGGCGGTTGATGTTCCACCAGTCGCTGACGCTGCCGGGCTTGTTGGCGAGCGTGGTGTCGGATATGGAGTCGACAAACTTCTGCACGGGCGTCTTCTGAGCGGCGGGCCACGTGCCGTGCCAGATGAGGTAGACTTCGAGAGGTTGGGACATCACGGGACCGGACTTGTATGAAATAGTCTTGGGTGCGTAGCTGGGGACTGCAATGGAGGGGAGGGAAGGGAGGGGAAACGAGGCGAGCAGCACGTGCCGTGCCAGGTGAGAAAGACTTCGAGAGGTTGAGACATTACAGGCCCGGACTTGTAGGAAATTAGTCTTGCGCGCGTAGTTGGGGACTGCATGCAGGGGAGAAAAGGGACGGGGAATGAGGATAGCAGCACGTGCCGTGCCAGATGAGATAGACCTCGAGAGGTTGGGATATGACGGGACCGCTTTTATATGAGACGGTCTTGGGCGCGTAGCTGGGGACTGGCAGGGGGTGGGGGGAGGAAAGGGGGCATGGGGAGAGCAGCACATGCCGTGCCAGATGAGGTACACCTCTAGGGGCTGCGACATGACGGGCCCGCTTTTATATGAAATAGTCTTGGGTGCGTAGCTGGGGACTGGCAGAGGGCAGGGAGAGGGCGGGAGAGGAACCGGGGGAAGGGTGGGGGAAGCAGGGGGAGGGGGAAAGGAGATGGGAAAGGAGGGGGGAACGAGGGGGCGTGTCGTCAGAAATGGAGTCGACAAACTTCTGCACGAGTGCCTTCCGCGCCGCCGGCCACGTGCCGTACACCTCTTGTGGTTGAGACATGAGAGGACCGCTTTTGTATGAGACGGTCTTGGGCGCGTAGCTGGGAACTGGTGGGGGAAGGGGACGGGCAGGGGCCGGAGCAGGGGAGGGGCGGAAGGGAAAGGAGGGGAAATGAGGGGAGCAGCACGTGCCGTGCCAGATAAGGTAGACTTCTAAGGGCTGGGACATGACATGGCCACTCTTGTAGGCGACGGGCTTGGGCGCGTAGCTGGGGACTGGCAGAGAGAAAGTAGGGGAGGGTAAGGGAGGGGGAAGGGAAAAGGAATCAGGGCAGCACAGCACGTGCCGTGCCAGATGAGCTACACCTCAAGGGGCTGAGACATCATGGGACCAGACTTGTAGGCGATGGGCTTGAGCGCGTAGCTGGGGACTGGTGAGGGGGAGGGAGGGCGGGGCGGTAAAGGGAGGGGAATGAGAAGGCGTTGTGCAAGCAAGATGAGGTGCCCCTTGAGAGGCTGCGACATCACCTTGAGAGGCTGCGACATCACCTTGAGAGGCTGCGACATCACCTTGAGAGGCTGCGACATCACCTTGAGAGGCTGCGACATCACCTTGAGAGGCTGCGACATCACCTTGAGAGGCTGCGACATCACCTTGAGAGGCTGCGACATCACCTTGAGAGGCTGCGACATCACCTTGAGAGGCTGCGACATCACCTTGAGAGGCTGCGACATCACCTTGAGAGGCTGCGACATCACCTTGAGAGGCTGCGACATCACCTTGAGAGGCTGCGACATCACCTTGAGAGGCTGCGACATCACCTTGAGAGGCTGCGACATCACCTTGAGAGGCTGCGACATCACCTTGAGAGGCTGCGACATCACCTTGAGAGGCTGCGACATCACCTTGAGAGGCTGCGACATCACCTTGAGAGGCTGCGACATCACCTTGAGAGGCTGCGACATCACCTTGAGAGGCTGCGACATCACCTTGAGAGGCTGCGACATCACCTTGAGAGGCTGCGACATCACCTTGAGAGGCTGCGACATCACCTTGAGAGGCTGCGACATCACCTTGAGAGGCTGCGACATCACCTTGAGAGGCTGCGACATCACCTTGAGAGGCTGCGACATCACCTTGAGAGGCTGCGACATCACCTTGAGAGGCTGCGACATCACCTTGAGAGGCTGCGACATCACCTTGAGAGGCTGCGACATCACCTTGAGAGGCTGCGACATCACCTTGAGAGGCTGCGACATCACCTTGAGAGGCTGCGACATCACCTTGAGAGGCTGCGACATCACCTTGAGAGGCTGCGACATCACCTTGAGAGGCTGCGACATCACCTTGAGAGGCTGCGACATCACCTTGAGATGAGCCGCTCAGCCGCTCGCCACCCCAATTCCCACCCACCTCGGCCGCTGTACGGCTTCATGAGCCCGCGAGAAGACCCGCCTGTAGACTTCTTTGACGGGCCGCCCGACCCGCCGCCGCCCCACCACCACTAAAAGGGGTTGAACTGAACAACCACCCCACACCCTACCACACTCACCTCGGCCGCTGTACGGCTTCATGAGCCCGCGGGAAGACCCGCCTGTAGACTTCTTTGATGAGCCGCCTGACCCCCCGCCCCACCACCAGCGGGGGGGGGGGGGAACCCCGTGCCTATGGTGATGCGGATGGGCGGATCCGTGCTGCCTCCGCTGCCCGTGCTGCTGCTGGTGGTGCTGCTGGTGCTGCTGCTGGTGCTGGTGCTGGTGGCGCGAAGACTTGTCGTATCTTTGGTGCTGGTGCTGGTGCTGGCAGTGCGGACGTTAATAGGACCTTCGCTGCTGGTGCTTGCAGGGTCGAAAGCAGCAGCAGCAACAGTTGCATGAGAGGGGCGAACACCTGGGGATTGACGAGGGCGAAAGGGAGAAGGGGGGAGGGGGAAAAAAGGGGGAAGGGGAGGCAGGGGAGATGGAAGAAAGGGCGGGAAGAGAAAGCGCGGAAGGAAGAAAAAGGGAGGAGCATGGGGTGAAGTGGGAGAGGAGCGAGGGGGCGGAGCGGCGGGGGAGGAACGAGGGGGCGGAGCGGGGGAGGCAGGGGGGAGCAAGAGCGAGCGAACGGAAGCAGGCGCGACGAAGGGGACTGATGTCGAGGAAGGGAGTGAGGGATGGACACGAGGACGAGCGAACGAAAGCAAGACAGAAGCAACTGTGATAACTGAAAGGGGGACAGCCGCAACGTTCGCGATGCAAGGAGATGCGGAAGAGGGCGAAAAGCTACACCGCGAAAGGAGCAACGCTCTCTGCGAGCGGCTCGCTCCTCAAGAAGTTACCGAGGCGCCTCGATAAAAGGTACACCACCGCGAATACCTACCGTGCTCCCTGCTAAAATAGACGCCGAGTCGCTCCAATGCCGCTTCACCCTCTGCGCGTGAACGACGGGTGACAAGGAGGAGAGGGAGCGAGGGAAAGGCGGGGGTGAATAAGGTGGATTGCGGCGCGTCAAAACACTACTTTGATCACTCTGCACGTGAACGACGGGTGACATCGAGGAGAGGGAGCACGGGAGAGGCGGGGGTGGATTAGGTGGATACGACGGGGAAAAAGGAGAAGGGTCATAGTGAACCATGTAACTATGTGACAACGTAACCAGTGTAGAAGAGACGACAAGGAACGAGCTTTCAATCTGTCACGAGAGAGGGAAACCTGTTTCTGATTCTGCGGACACCGGGAACTACGGTTCTAGAAGTTCTTGAAGCTTCGGGAACTTTCTAGAAGGTACGAGAAGGCTCTTCTGCCAGTATTACTGTGGTTTCCGAGAACGGCGGCAGAAAGCGGCTCAAAGGGAAACGCTTGGCCAGGCCTTCCCATGCTAAGCCTGTGCAGCCTGCTCTAACGGAGCGTCGGTGGAATCATGACTAGGGGATTCTTCTCACGCAGTTAATCTATTTGTCCTTGTGGGAAGTTTCGGCGAAGCCTTTCTACCCAAAGCTTGGAAAAGGGAGTCGCGGTTAGTCTACCTTCAAGGCGCGCCGCTTCCCGTGGTGTTAAGCGCGACTCCACTCGCTGCGCGAACGGCGCCGCTGCGAGCGCCAGGAATAACAGTAGCAATGCTATTCGTCGGTGAGACATGGCGGCTCGTCTAGACTCTGTCTACAGTTCCGTCTACAGTGTACACAAAACTTGGAACAGAAACGTTCTTCGACGTTCTAGTTAGCTCTCGCTGCTGGTAAGCTACGTTAGTACTTAACACAAGAACGTAATTAGGGTTACAAATGTTTGAACAGACACGAGTTCTGCTTGGCGCGAGCAGGGAAAACGGAGAAAACCTTGGTTCATCGCTGCGTCATTCGTTTGAATGTCGGAATTCCAAACAACTGGCGAACGACGGAAGCCATGACCGTGACGTGTTTCCTTGTTCCAGACAGAAACTGTGAATAGTAGTATAGTGGCGAGGTGACCGAAGAGGATTACTGTAGTTCAATCACGCGGTTGATGTAAGATGGGTTAGAGTAGTTTTTAGGGATTTTATGTGCGTTTGGATAGGGTGAAGACCTCTCTTGTCTGCGGGAGGGACAGGTCTCTCGCTCTGGATTGGCTGGGCGAGGGGTTGTGCAGGTTTGGTTGTCGAGAACCCGATTTGCTGCGAATGCTCACCCTGCGAAGTTGGGTTCGGTTGTGAGTTCTGGAAGTTTCGAATTTTGCTGCTAGGTTGCTGTGAACTCCCAGCTTCTTGTGCGGCAGATTCATTCGGGTCGTTGTCCCAATTGCTTGTCAATCGAAAGAGTTGGCTGACGGGAACAAAACATACTGGAGAGGGGGCAGTGTGAGCAGTGTGGAGAGAGGGCATACGGTGGCTGAGTGGCACAACACAGTGCTATGCGCTGTGGCCCTGGAAAACCGCTTGGCACTGTTTTGTGGAGAATCGAACGACTCGAGGGGGGTGTGACTTGGCATGGTGCTGGTGCTCTTCATGAAAAACTCGATTAACTTTTAAGTGGTCTAGTACTTCCTGCTGTGATTCCTGAAACTTATTCCCGTATGTATGCTGCTTCATTATGTATCTGATCTTCAAAATACCATACATGCTGTTACGAATAGTAATACTTGATTATTACTGTGCACTCCTCACCGCAGCAAGAGAAGCACGCAGTATCGAGAACGAACGCGAAGAGTCAGACGGTTAGGAATTGACTCGAAGCGTCAGACAGTTACAGCACATCTGGACCGTCGGAGCAGACGGCATCGGACAGCTGCAGGCAGGATGGTTTTGGCGGGAACAGTTTCGTAACTGTACGCGCCGCACGGTTGGGAATGTATTTGAATAAGGAAAAGTACCCCTTATAGTACATGGCTAGTTAGGTCGTTTCGTATTCCCCTGTACTCTTATTTATATCGCTGTATTTGCATGTTTTAATCATCTCAAAGCATTTTACATTCACTCTGCTATTGAGGTCAAGGGCCCACCAACACTATTCTACTGCGTGCGAACCTTCCTGAGTAGATCCTGGTGGCGATCAACTTCTGATCGCAGCACATGCATCCCCAAAAACTTAAGTAGGATACACGTTTTAAAAGAATCTGCTAATTTTAAATTATAATTAAAAGAAAGGCACTGCTTTGTTATAACACATTGTCATCAGGGGCAAGCTGCTGAACATGATTATTATAGACGATGCACGTTCTTTTTACATAGCAATAGAACTGCGAGGGGAGTATACAGTTATCGAAGAAAGTCAGTCTGATCAGGTACGGGTCGCGTTTGTCAGCAGTGCGTAACCAGTTCGTTACTGGCATGGACACAAAGGGGTAATGGACCTACCTGCGGCTCCAGATTTACCTGTGAATTTGGCTGGTTATCCATCTGCAGGACCCCACTCGCCCCACCTGGCCTCAACAAATCCCCATGAGTTCCATTGCTCACCAGGAAAATCGTTTCGCCATTCTCGAATACTGCTGCCTGCCACAACCTGCAGAGCGTCGGCCTATTACACAGATCCTTCTGAGCATCACCTGCCAATTTTTTCGAGACGTCGCGACGCGGACCACATTCATGGTTGCGCCAGAAGAACCACACACACGAGTGTAACGGGGCAGCTCCTATGCAATTCAAGAATATTGCTCTCCCTGCCCAATGTTACGGCAATTCTGCCTCTACCTGACCTGTGTAAGTAACCACTCAGTGAAGTAGAACAGACGTGAATCACACTTACCAAAACACGACTTCTCCTAACCATGGTCCGAGTGTAGAATGGGAAGTCGCACACTCTTTACGGGTTCGCTTCCATAACCTTTGGGGTGGACTTCGTAAAAACAAAACACCACACACACAACTTTGGGAAACCTGAAGTTCACCACGGTGTACATACATGCTTCACTGATATGAACCCTGGTCGTTTCCTCGTTGTTTGGCTCCACCTCTCTATCAGCCTCCAGCCACCCACTCACCTGCGCGACCAAACGCCATTCCCTTCCCTCCTCCCACCCAGCTCGTCGTCAATTGTCAAGCTTCTCAAGCCCAGTTCAGCCACACCAAGAGATTAGACAGAACGAAAACAAAGTAGCCAGTAGCAAGCTTCGTTGAACCAGCAACTAGAGTACCTAGAACAATCTGCGCGCGGATTTGTAGACACTCAAGGCAAAAATGGGTCGCCGGCGGACTGCGATTCTCCTCTCACTGGTGGCTCTGGTCGTCACTTTCACCCTCCTCCCACAAGCCGAGTCGGGGTCGAAGTTAGGTAATAAGAACATATGACGTGCGGTTGTGGCGCCTTAGAGCATTGAAACTCTTTGTGACGTTTCATCGATACATCCGACTAGCTTTGAGATGCTCGAAGAGCGTTCGAACAGTTGTACCGCGCTGAGAAAGTCCACAAGCCAATGGTCGTGTGCTTGCAGCGCCCTGGCTCTAAACCGCACGCGCGACCAGTTATTTTCTACGCTGTGCTTCTAACCACCCGCAGTGTGCAACTGCTCTCTTAATTGCAGCAGCTCCGCTCGTCAATCTTTTCTTAGTTTCTTTCTTCTTTTTTGTAACGTGTGTCTTCGGTTCGCCTGTCTGTCTCCAACTCCCTAAACCGTTTTCTTCTTTTCCTCTTGGGGCTTGTGTGTGTGTTCTCTTCCTCCTCCCCCCCGCCCACCTCCTTCCTCCCCGTGTTCCCCGCGTGCTCCCCCTGTTCTCCCCGCGTGTTCCCCGCGCCCCTTGCCTCCCCTGTCCTGCAGTTAAGGGCAAGACGACCGCTTCCACCACTGGATCCAACGCTCCCGGCGTTCACGTGCGCATCACCATCGGCGGAAACACCGGCGGCGGTAGCGGCAGCGGCAGTGGCAGTGGCAGTGGGAGTGGTAGCGGGAGCGGAAGCGGTAGGGGCGGCGGCGTGCGGTCGCGGTCGGCGGGTTCGGGGAGGAATCCAGGGTTCATGCGAACGTATACCGGCAAGAGTGAGTAAAGCTACCGCCTCGACCCGGCTCGTGCCTGCCCGCTGGGTTTAATCTTTCCGACTCACGTTCCCGCAGTAACTTTTGAGTCTACTCGGTTTCCTTCTTTCTTTCCAACTTTCTTTCTCTCGAACTTGTCGACGAGCATCCTCGCCCGCCCCTATCTGTTGTGGCTCGTCGACGTGTCGCTTTCGAACCTAGCCACGCGCCCAGGCCCATCTCGTGCAAAATTCCCCCACGTAATATCTCTTCTATTCCCCTTTTCTCCCCCTCTCTCCGATGCCTCTTCCCCTCCCTCTCCCCCTTGCCAGTCCCCAGCTACGCGCCCAAGGCCATTTCGTACAAGAGCGGCCCGGTGATGTCCCAACCCCTTGAGGTCTACCTCATCTGGCACGGCACGTGGCCGTTGTCGCAGAAAACTCCCGTGCAGAAGTTTGTCGATTCCATTTCCGACACCACGCTCGCCAACAAGCCCGGCAGCGTCAGCGACTGGTGGAACATTAACCGCCTCTACAAGGCCGGCGCCACCTACGTCACGCCCACCGTCTCCCGCAGCGTACGTCCTCCCTTCTGGTTTGCCGAATTTAATTTCCCACGCATTTGTGTGCTTTATCAACAATAGTCTACGTCTGCACATGTAATTTTATTTCTCATACTTACCGTCATTTATTTATACTTCAACTGATTCTCATATTTTGTAACGAACTGTGTTCAACAGAACACGGAGATCAACATCTTAGCCGCGTCATCAGCCTCGGGCCAGAAACCCCTGAAGAAAGCTGAGCTGTTGGCTCTTATCAACTTCCAAATTCTGTCGGGATCGCTGCCGCGAATCAGCAGCGCCGTCTACGTCATCCTCACTTCGGCTGAGGTGGATGTCGACGGATTTGGCAGCGACTTCTGTGCGTTCCACGATTACAGCGGGAGCATCAAGTGGATGTGGGTCGGCATGCCCGAGAGGGTGAGTGGGCTTGGCTCTAGCTGAAAAAAAATCCCTTATCGCAATTCTGTCCTATCCTTCCAATCATTTACTCGCTTTACCTGTCACCCTGAAAATAAACTTATTATTGCCGTTTTCTTTTTTTCCTCGCCTTCTTCCAGTACCTGTCGAGGTGCGCGCATCAAGCGGCGGCAGGCCTCGAGTACCCCAACGGCGACAGAATTCTTGACGGGCTGATTTCCAACTTCGCCCACGTGCTTTCGGAGACGGTGGTTAACCCTAACCTCAACAGCTGGTCGGACGATAACGGAAACGAAAACATGGATCTGTGCCAGGACATCTGGGGCACCGAATACCTCACTGATGACAGCCCCGCTGTACAGTACAACGCTGTGGGTGTAGACGACTACAAATTCTTCCTGCCTACGAACCTCAATCCCACCACCGGGTTTTGCATGAACGGGCTGTCTGTGCTCCCTGGTGTGTGCGGGAAGGAGCTTTTCAACTACCCGTGCGACGCTGGTGGCCTGTAGGTGGACTGCACCTAACAGTTCATTCATTTATCCTTACAGACGTTTATATGTACTGTAATGAGCTTGGGTGGGAAGGATGGCAACGTGGGTAGGACATGGCTGGTGTCATCTGGGTGATGGCATGTTTTCTCGAATCCTCTCTTCTTTTTGCTTATGTATTGTATGAGGCTGTTTCGAGGGAATGGCCTGCTGGACAATTGTTTTGTTCTTTTTACACCCTTGGCTATGTTTGCTATCAATTTCATGAATAAGGGTTTGGTGGCTAATTGCTACAGTTTTGCTGGTGATTCTGACCTTGGTGAGTCCGCTGTAGCATACATACCGCTCAAATTCGAACCCTTGTCCAGTTCTCCGGTTTGTGCAATTGTTGCTTTATGCTACATAGGACACTGAACAGGACCTATACAATGATGTGCCATTATTGTTTCGAGGGCAGATGACCTTTTGTTACGCTGTGGACCTCAGAATTGGGTTCATTTTGAAGACATACTGTAACCACTCTGTACTTCAGTGACTTATTTGAGTTACCGGTATGTATAACATCGACCTTGAGTCATGAACCATTTACAACACCCCCCCACACAATTACCTACAGCCTACGGTTACATCATACCCTTCTAAAAGATGTGAGAATTTCCCAAGGCAAGGGCCCCTTGGGATATTCCACACTGCCAAGCCAACTCACTCAAACCACTGCTTGCTTGTACGGTATTCCAGTCCTCCTACCAGGTACTCCAAGAGCACCGCTGCTGCTACCGCTGCTGCTGCCGGCACTGTTGCTGCAAGTTGTCACCCTGCTGCACAAGCACCACCACCTGCCCCTCAGTACTTCCCTTCCCCTCTCCCCCACCGCCTACTCACTCGAATCGCTGCTCGCCTCTATGCCACTCCTCGCATTTGCTATTTGAAAAACTGAGAGAATTCCCCAAGCGCACCTTGGAATATCCCGCTCTGGCCCTGGTTGTCTCCCTGCTGCGGCAATTCAGCCTGACCCTCCTGGCTCTTCCCCGCTCCCTTCTCCCCCACCACCAACTCACCCAAATGGTCAAACCGCCGATCACTTGAAGAACTGCGAGAATTTCCCAAGCGCCCCTGGAATATCGCGCTCTGGCCCTGCTTTTCACCCTGCTGCATCAGCCCCCCACCTCCTGCTTTTTTAACAAACCCTCACTTGAAGAACTGTGAGAACTTCCCAAGGGCACCCTGGAATATACCACTCTGGCCCTGGTTGTCACCCTGCTGCGGCAATTCAGAATGACCCTCCAACCTTGCCTTCTCCCCCAACGCAGCAGAGGCAGCGGTGCTAGTGGTTGCAGAGGGGTGCTTGGGAATCTCATTGCTTCCTCCCCATTTTCCTGGCTGCCCTACTGTGTGAGAGCGTGTAACACCAGCCAGGGTAACCTGGTTACCAGCAGCAGCAACGGTAGCAGCAGCAGCACCACCAGCAGAAGAAGCAGAAGCAGCGGGACCGGTTTCAGCAAAGGGAGCCATGACAGTGTTACCAGAAACCGTGTAACCAGCAACTCTGTACTCGTTAGGAGCAGCTCCAATAACAGTACCAGCTCCAATTACAGGAGCAGCGGCAGCACGGAGCTATGGTGATGGATTGTCGGAGGAGTGCGAGCGAGCAACAGAGGGGCGAAGCGGGGAGTGAGTGGGGCGACCCTTGAAACTCCCACCAGCCGCACCGGCAGCACCGGCAGCACCAGCAGCGGCATTAGCAGCAGCTGTAGCAGCATCTGTAGCAGTAGCTGTAGCAGCTGTAGCGGAGCCGGCAGCGGCAAAGAGAGGGTCTAGTTTCAGGGTGGGGGGTGGGGAGGAGGCGATGGGGGAGGGAGCGTTGAACGAGGGCGTGGCAAAGGAGGGCAGGTGGTGCAGAGGGGAGTTGTCTGGCGTGCGCTGAGCTGCAGGGGTAGAGTGGGGTGGGACGGAGGGGTGGAGCAGGATTGGAAAAAAGTATCAGCAGGAGGGAGTGGTGAAGGAGGGCAGGTGTGCAGAGGGGAGTTATCTGGCGTGCGCTGAGCTGCAGGGGTGGGGTGGGAGGGAGGACGTGGAACAGCAGTATTGGGAGAGGTGAAAATGGGTAAGTTAGTCATGTCACGAGGGGTGGAACGAGGGAGTGGCGAAGGAGGGCAGGTGGTGCAGAGGTGAGTTGTCTGGCGTGCGCTGGGCTGCAGGGGTGGGGTGGGAGGGGTGGAGCAGGACTGGGGAGATTGGGAAATGGATAAGTTAATGATGTGGGTGGGAGTATCAGATCAGCAGGAGGGAGTGGCGAAGGAGGGCAGGTGGTGCAGGGGGGAGTTGTCAGGCGTGCGCTGAGCTGTCGGGGGAAGAGAAGGGACAGGGGGAAAGGAGCAGTGGAGCTTGATTGACAAGAGGGGGCATTGAAGGAGAGAGTGCCAAAGGAGGGCTCTTCCTGCTCTATCCCACCCTTCGAACCCTCATATTTGAGAATTCTCAAAAGTCACACGAATATGGAGGGCTCGTACTGCTCTATCCCACCCTTCAAACCCTCATCACTTATGGTAGAATATATGCGCCTTGTAACGTCTTCCAGCCTTCACTGTATTGTGTGGCAGCAGCACCCACTTGAATCACCTGAGTTGCTGTTTCTACCACACACCCCTTTTCACTCACAGTAGAATATCTGCGCCTTGTAACGTCTTCCAGCCTTCACTGTATCGTGCGGCAGCAGCAGCACCTCTGGGTCGTTCTCATGCAGCCGCAGCAACCTCTTGCTGCTCTTACTACTGCTCTCACCCCCCTTCAAACCCAGCCCACTCACGGTAGAATCTCTGTGCCTTGTAACATCTTCCAGCCTTGACTGTGTCGTGCGGCAACAGCAGCACCTCTGGATCGTTTTCATGCAGCCGCAGCGACCTACCCACGCCCTCCCCCTCTCCCAACACCCTATCACTCACGGTAGAATATCTGTGCCTTGTAGCGTCTTCCAGCCTTGACAGTGTCGTGCGGCAGCAGCAGCACCTCTGGGTCGTTCTCATGCAGTCGTAGGGACCTCTTATTGCTGCTGCTAATGCCGCTGCTGTTGCTGTTGCTGCTGTTGCTGTTGCTTTGAGACCTACTGCCGTTAGCAGAAGCACCAGTGGTCGCACTAGCATCACCACCAGCACCACCAGACGCAGCAGTTGTCGCAGCAGCACCATCACCAGCGCCACCACCGGCAGCACCACTAGCACCAGCGCCATCACAACCATCACCACCACCACCCACTGTGCTGGAGCCGCTCACAGCAGGGAGCAGGATGAGCTTCGCCAGCCGGCCGCAGTGGTCCGACAGCTTGCGGTGCACCTCCCTCAGTGACAGCCCCGCCTCCACGTCCCTCGTGCTGCCGTCTGGGAGCTCTATGGTGGCGGTTAAGAGCTGTGGAGCGAGGTCTTGAGACAGAGCGGCTGTGCCTTGAGGCACCCCTGCCACCATGGAGGCTAGCGGCCCTGCAGAGAAGAAGGGGCGAGGGAGGGAGGGGAGAGAAGGAGGCGTCTGGGAGCTCCATGGTGACTGCTGTGAGGGGTGGTAGTACCGTGGGGTCTTGAGACATAGCCGCTGTGCCTTGATGCACGCCTGCCAGCATGGAAGCTAGCGGCCCTGCAGAGCAGAAGGGGCGAGGGAGGGAGAGAGGGGAGAGAAGGAGGCGTCTTGGAGCTCTGTGGTGGCGTCTGGGAGCTCTGTGGTGGCATCTGGGAGCTCTGTGGTGGCGTCTGGGAGCTCTGTGGTGGCGTCTGGGAGCTCCATGGTGACTGCTGTGAGGGGTGGTAGTACCGTGGGGTCTTGAGACATAGCCGCTGTGCCTTGATGCACGCCTGCCAGCATGGAAGCTAGCGGCCCTGCAGAGCAGAAGGGGCGAGGGAGGGAGAGAGGGGAGAGAAGGAGGCGTCTTGGAGCTCTGTGGTGGCGTCTGGGAGCTCTGTGGTGGCATCTGGGAGCTCTGTGGTGGCGTCTGGGAGCTCTGTGGTGGCGTCTGGGAGCTCTGTGGTGGTAACAAGCGTCGGCCTGCAAGACGTCCCGAGGGTGGAAGAGCACATCGGCATCGTGAGCAGTGGCATCGTGAGCAGTGGCATCGTGAGCAGTGGCATCGTGAGCAGTGGCATCGTGAGCAGTGGCATCGTGAGCAGTGGCATCGTGAGCAGTGGCATCGTGAGCAGTGGCATCGTGAGCAGTGGCATCGTGAGCAGTGGCATCGTGAGCAGTGGCATCGTGAGCAGTGGCATCGTGAGCAGTGGCATCGTGAGCAGTGGCATCGTGAGCAGTGGCATCGTGAGCAGTGGCATCGTGAGCAGTGGCATCGTGAGCAGTGGCATCGTGAGCAGTGGCATCGTGAGCAGTGGCATCGTGAGCAGTGGCATCGTGAGCAGTGGCATCGTGAGCAGTGGCATCGTGAGCAGTGGCATCGTGAGCAGTGGCATCGTGAGCAGTGGCATCATGAGCAGTGGCATCGTGAGCAGTGGCATCGTGAGCAGTGGCATCGTGAGCAGTGGCATCGTGAGCAGTGGCATCGTGAGCAGTGGCATCGTGAGCAGTGGCATCGTGAGCAGTGGCATCGTGAGCAGTGGCATCGTGAGCAGTGGCATCGTGAGCAGTGGCATCGTGAGCAGTGGCATCGTGAGCAGTGGCATCGTGAGCAGTGGCATCGTGAGCAGTGGCATCGTGAGCAGTGGCATCGTGAGCAGTGGCATCGTGAGCAGTGGCATCGTGAGCAGTGGCATCGTGAGCAGTGGCATCGTGAGCAGTGGCATCGTGAGCAGCAGCATCGTGAGCAGCAGCATCGGGAGCAGTGGCATCGTGAGCAGTGGCATCGTGAGCAGTGGCATCGTGAGCAGTGGCATCGTGAGCAGTGGCATCGTGAGCAGTGGCATCGTGAGCAGTGGCATCGTGAGCAGTGGCATCGTGAGCAGTGGCATCGTGAGCAGTGGCATCGTGAGCAGTGGCATCGTGAGCAGTGGCATCGTGAGCAGTGGCATCGTGAGCAGTGGCATCGTGAGCAGTGGCATCGTGAGCAGTGGCATCGTGAGCAGTGGCATCGTGAGCAGTGGCATCGTGAGCAGTGGCATCGTGAGCAGTGGCATCGTGAGCAGTGGCATCGTGAGCAGTGGCATCGTGAGCAGTGGCATCGTGAGCAGTGGCATCGTGAGCAGTGGCATCGTGAGCAGTGGCATCGTGAGCAGTGGCATCGTGAGCAGTGGCATCGTGAGCAGTGGCATCGTGAGCAGTGGCATCGTGAGCAGTGGCATCGTGAGCAGTGGCATCGTGAGCAGTGGCATCGTGAGCAGTGGCATCGTGAGCAGTGGCATCGTGAGCAGTGGCATCGTGAGCAGTGGCATCGTGAGCAGTGGCATCGTGAGCAGTGGCATCGTGAGCAGTGGCATCGTGAGCAGTGGCATCGTGAGCAGTGGCATCGTGAGCAGTGGCATCGTGAGCAGTGGCATCGTGAGCAGTGGCATCGTGAGCAGTGGCATCGTGAGCAGTGGCATCGTGAGCAGTGGCATCGTGAGCAGTGGCATCGTGAGCAGTGGCATCGTGAGCAGTGGCATCGTGAGCAGTGGCATCGTGAGCAGTGGCATCGTGAGCAGTGGCATCGTGAGCAGTGGCATCGTGAGCAGTGGCATCGTGAGCAGTGGCATCGTGAGCAGTGGCATCGTGAGCAGTGGCATCGTGAGCAGTGGCATCGTGAGCAGTGGCATCGTGAGCAGTGGCATCGTGAGCAGTGGCATCGTGAGCAGTGGCATCGTGAGCAGTGGCATCGTGAGCAGTGGCATCGTGAGCAGTGGCATCGTGAGCAGTGGCATCGTGAGCAGTGGCATCGTGAGCAGTGGCATCGTGAGCAGTGGCATCGTGAGCAGTGGCATCGTGAGCAGTGGCATCGTGAGCAGTGGCATCGTGAGCAGTGGCATCGTGAGCAGTGGCATCGTGAGCAGTGGCATCGTGAGCAGTGGCATCGTGAGCAGTGGCATCGTGAGCAGTGGCATCGTGAGCAGTGGCATCGTGAGCAGTGGCATCGTGAGCAGTGGCATCGTGAGCAGTGGCATCGTGAGCAGTGGCATCGTGAGCAGTGGCATCGTGAGCAGTGGCATCGTGAGCAGTGGCATCGTGAGCAGTGGCATCGTGAGCAGTGGCATCGTGAGCAGTGGCATCGTGAGCAGTGGCATCGTGAGCAGTGGCATCGTGAGCAGTGGCATCGTGAGCAGTGGCATCGTGAGCAGTGGCATCGTGAGCAGTGGCATCGTGAGCAGTGGCATCGTGAGCAGTGGCATCGTGAGCAGTGGCATCGTGAGCAGTGGCATCGTGAGCAGTGGCATCGTGAGCAGTGGCATCGTGAGCAGTGGCATCGTGCGCAGCGGCATCGTGAGCAGCGGCATCGTGAGCAGTGGCATCGTGAGCAGTGGCATCGTGAGCAGTGGCATCGTGAGCAGTGGCATCGTGAGCAGTGGCATCGTGAGCAGTGGCATCGTGAGCAGTGGCATCGTGAGCAGTGGCATCGTGAGCAGTGGCATCGTGAGCAGTGGCATCGTGAGCAGTGGCATCGTGAGCAGTGGCATCGTGAGCAGTGGCATCGTGAGCAGTGGCATCGTGAGCAGTGGCATCGTGAGCAGTGGCATCGTGAGCAGTGGCATCGTGAGCAGTGGCATCGTGAGCAGTGGCATCGTGAGCAGTGGCATCGTGAGGAGCAGCATCGTGAGCAGTGGCATCGGGAGCAGCACGGTAACAAAGCAAGCGCCCGCCTGCAACCCATCCTGTGGGCGAAACAGTACATCGGCATCATCGGCAGCAGCACCGGGAGCAGCAGTGCTGGTTGGCACTACCAGCACAGGGCCCACACCTCTCAGAAAGCAGAACACACGCACCTCTGACCGGCTCAGCACGGTAACAGGCGCCCGCCTGTAACACGTCCTGTGGGCGAAACAGCACATCAGCATCATCGGCAGCATCGGGAGCAGCAGCGCTGGCACCACCATCGCCATGCGTTGCGGCAGTGCGTGCATGACTGCTGGTGTGAGGTTGCGTGACGAGGAAGTAGCGGCGTCCGTCGCAGAGGGTGGGGTGCCGGCGCCACAGCTGCTGCAGCGTGGTTCCCCCAGGTACCTCCTCAATGCGCCCATCACACGCTATTCGAGCAAACCTATTGAACACGAAAGGGGACGAGAGAGGGATGAAAGGAAGGAGGTGAGAATGCAGAGAGTGGGGTGTCGGCGCCACAGCTGCTGCAGTGTTGTTCCCCCAGGTATTTCCTCAACGCGCCCATCACACGCTATTCGAGCAAACCTATTGAACACGAAAGGGGACGAGAGAGGGATGAAAGGAAGGAGGTGAGAATGCAGAGAGTGGGGTGTCGGCGCCACAGCTGCTGCAGTGTTGTTCCCCCAGGTACTTCCTCAACGCGCCCGTTACACGATATTCGCGCAAACCTGGGGAGCAGGAGAGATAGTGAGGAGAAAAGAGAGAGAAGCAAGGAGGTGAGAGGGTAGGTTGTAGGCGCCACAGCTGCTGCAGTGTCGTGCCTCTGGAGGAGAGAGAGATGGAAGGAGGAGCAGCGAGCGAGTGGAAAAAAAAGTGATCATTGCAGTTCACCATCTCACCACCCATTGCCACCTAACCCAACTTACGAGAGCGATGCGAATGTGAGGTGAGAAGACAGCGAGTGCTCCGCGCCCTTTCCCCACACCTCCCCCTCATCGCCCCCTCCTCTCACCACCCCCTCCTCTCAGCAGCCGCCGACCCCACATCACTATGAGGTGACTTTTGAGTCGACTCAAAAGTCTTCTCAAAAGTCACCTCAGCAGCCGCCCACCCCACATCACTGCCTCTCTCTCACCACCCGTGGTCCCCCATTCAACTGACGAGAGCGATGCGAACGCAAGGTGAGAAGACAACGAGTTTTCCGCGCCTTCCCCCTCATCTCCCCCTCCTCCCGTCCTCTTTCCCCTCGCTGCCACTCCTGCTCCTGAATGCTCTGGCCCTGCAAGGGGTTAACAAAGGACATGGAGGAAAGCGACGTGCAAACATTAAGGGCCCAACACTCACCCAAACAGCAGTGCGCGCGGTATCTCAAGCCTGCTCTCAGACGGCCCCCCCCCCGAAACAGCACCTCCACCTTGGCGCTCGCACTCCACACCCCACCTTCTGTCCCCTCCGCCCCCACTCTCTCCCCCCCACACCACCACTCACCCAGCCAGCAGTGTGCGCGGTACCTCAGCCCCGCCCATAGCCTGTCGTCCCCCCATCAACCAACCTCACATCCCACCCATCCCCATATTCCCTTACCCCTTTCCCTTCTGCCAACAAGGACTCACCCAGCCAGAAGTGCGCGCAGTATCTCAACCCCGCTCTCAGCCTGTCTCTCCCCATCAACCGAACTTTTGAGTCGACTCAAAAGTCACCTCGCCACATATCATCTATTTCCCCTCTGCCAGTCTCACCACTCACCCAGCCAGCAGTGCGCGCGGTATCTCAACCCCGCTCTCAGCCTGTCTCCCCCCTGAAACAGCACCTCCACCTTGGCACTCGCGCGCTCCACGCCCCACCTTCCGCCCCTTCCTCCCCTCACTCCTTCCCCCCGGCACCTGCACTTGACCCCTTACTCTCCCCCCCTCTCCCCCCACCACCACTCACCCAGCCAGCAGTGCACGCGGTATCTCAACCCCGCTCTCAGCCTGTCCCCTCCCCGAAACAGCACTTACCTTTAGGCCCCTACTTGAGATGCATGGGGACGCATTTCCCCCACTCTCACCGACTCACCATTGCTTAGCATCCTACATCAGACTCACCCAGCCAGCAGTGCGCGCGGTATCTCAACCCCGCTCTCAGCCTGTCCCCTCCCCGAAACAGCACCTCCACCTTGGCACTCGCGCGCTCCACGCCCCCCCCTCCGCCTCCGCGCCCCCCCGCGCCCCCCTTGGCCCCCCCCGTCTCCCCCCGCAGCCGCGTGGTCAGAAAGTACCGCCGCCCCGAGCCTAGCAGGTCCGGCCGAGCCTCCCAGATCTCCGCCAGGGTAGCGTTGGGCCGAGCCAAGACCCCGAGCGTCCCTGGCACGTGGATATGCACGTGCCTGCAGGAAGGGAGCAAGAGGGGTTGAGAGGGGTTGAGAGGGTGGAAGAGAATTGTCCAGAACACCCTATGGCCACGAGCGTGAGAGTCAAGAGCCAAAACCCCGAGCGTCCCTCGCACGTGGATATGCACGTGCCTGCAGGAAGGTGAGGGGAGAGGGGGGGGGGGGGGGGGAGGCGAATGAGGAGAGTGGGAGAGAAAATGAGGGACCTA
This sequence comes from Closterium sp. Yama58-4, assembly GCA_947470075.1. Taxonomy (NCBI): domain Eukaryota; kingdom Viridiplantae; phylum Streptophyta; class Zygnematophyceae; order Desmidiales; family Closteriaceae; genus Closterium; species Closterium sp. Yama58-4. The sequence goes on from CANIUD010000768.1 coordinate 27,410, forward strand.
GATACTGTTTCTACCAGCCTATAAGTTACTAATCTTTCCCGAAGCGCCTTACTCTTCCCCCTTGAGGTCCGGCCGGCCCATCCAATCGCTCGACACAGCGCGAACCACGCCGTCCGTCGCGCCGCCGGTCGCGGCGGGCTTCTCGCCGCCGCTTGCGCCGCCATCGGACCGCTCAGCGCCAACAACAGCACCGGATTTTGCGGCAGGTGGCGGATTCTGAGGCTCGCGGTCCGGCGCCGGCTGAACCTGCGCCTTCCGCCGAAAGAAGTTCATGGCTTTCGGAGGAAGACTGGCTTAGGAGGATACTTCAGAAACGTTCAAGAAGCTTAGAAACTTGCTCGGTCCAAATCCAAACTTGCTGCCTAGTAGGTACTGGTGCACTTCATGTGTTGAGACGTGCCTGTAGTAGTAACCTCACGAATGTTATACAAAAGGAATTTGTGATTAGTTAGGAACTTAGGAGACAGATTCGTGGCTGTTGCTGTGCTCACCTTGTGATAGGCTGATGATTTTGATCCCGCCAGTCAGTCAGACAGTCAGTCAGTCAGTTCCCGCCAAATTCGGACAAAATTCATAGAGAGCTGTATGCCTCGCACACAGGTTAATCCTATGTTCAACCCTTTAGCGAAACATGCAATAGCGGTGAGATTGCGGCCTTGGTGTGGCACCGTAGGATGGCAGTGTAACTGGCTGGCTGGGCTGAGTCCGTCGTCCGCACGCAGGATGTTCTGGAAACGTGCCTCGAAACGGTCACTGTGGAAAAACGCTGCTGCCACGAATCGTGCGCTTACCGACGTTCTCGGCGTGAAAAAAAGTCCTGCGGATGTGTGCATCAGACAACCAAGCTCATTGCTGCCAGCCGTTTTGCTAGTTTGCTGCTGCACTGTACACGTCACACTATTCCGCTGGGACTCTTTTCTCCAGATGTGGGTTCGCTTGAGGAGTTGTTTGGTGCCCGTCTCGCTCAACTCCAGCATCAAATTGCCAAAACTGTTCGCTTTCCAAGTTTCCCCAATTTTTCCAGGCAGATTACGAATCAGATACGTGCTTGACTTTCCCCCTCCATTTCAAGGATTGACTGTCGCTTGTGGTTTCCCGAGGAAAATGTTGCTGACGAAGAAAATCCCATCCATTGAACGTCTCTCGGCTCGGGCAGATGTGCAATAGCACTGCTGTACACCCGATGCTCGATAGAGTCCCCCATACTCGGCGTATGAAGAGGGCCTATAAGTGGTTTGCCCTCTTCGTTTATATTCGCTCAGCTCGCTCCAGGTAAGGGGGGCTTCTAACTGGCATTTGTAACCACTAGGGAAAGTTAAATGTGAACAGTGTGGTGTTGCTGTGTTTGGTGGATGTGGTCACCCCGATGTTACCAGCCTTGACAAGTTCAATGAAGCTCACAATTTCACAAACACTCACAACCCCCCAACACGAAGCAACCACAATTCCACGTCCAATCAGCAACAAACACCTGCCAAATTGAAACTGAATTAGGGGCTATTGACAGTGCCCCAGCGTGCACAAGATGTGCACACCTCTGCACCGAGGAGATTCAATCTCCTTCTGGGGGGTCCAAACCCCTCTCACATTGTCATCCACTCCGCGGCGTCGACATAGCCGTTCATCACGGCAGTCACGCCAGAGTCGATGAGCTGCTGGCGCGTCGGCGCCGGCGCATACATCTACGCAGGAAGGACGCGCCCGCGGCGACGAGGAGTCGCCGCGGGGCCGTCCACATGAGCGGCCGGCGAAGGCGCGCCACCCTCAGATGCGAGCAGCCCAGGGGTGGTTGGAGGTGCCGCGTTGAGGTTCAGGGGCGGGCTCGCGCGCTCCATGTGCGCCACGATGATGGGGTTCTTGATCTCGAAGAGCGCGCACAGGTTGCGCGGGGTGATGCCGGTCGCTTTGGCATAGCCGATTAACATCTCTCTTGCCGCCCGCGCATAACGCCTCGCCTCGCGACTCTCGGGCTGGTCGTCATCGTACACCTCCTGCATGGTGGCGGGCGGCTCCCATGATGTCGCCGAATACGGCGTGCGGGGCTCAATGGCCAGCGGATCGTCGCCCGGCTCCGCGCACGTAGGCTGGTCGTCGTCGATGGCGACGAACTCGGCGGCGGGCATGGCGCTCGGGCCGAGGCGCAGCCCGGCGATCATGATGCCGACTTCGCCGATGTCCTCGTCGAGGTCGATGGGGAGCGCCGCCACGACGCCGTCGCCGACCGGGGCGAGTCCGTCACGGCCGACATGCGCAAGATCCATGGCCCAGGAGCGCGGCATGCAGCCCGTCCGCCACCAGCAGCGCTGGATCGTGCGGGCGGGGATGTTCATCCAGGCATCGGAGAGCCATGCGATGACATCACGCATGTTCGGGCGATAGCGCGCAAGCGCAGCAGGCGAGCCGCCGGCCTCCCACAGGCTTGTGACCGTGCGGAGCCAGTGCTGGCGTAGCGTGCCTTCGTGGTGGCAATCAGCCCCTGGTCAAGCGGCTGCGTGAAAGCAGTCATGTTGGGCGGCAGGAAGACCAGACGGATGTTCCCGAGAACGCGGGTGCGAAATCCGAAGAGGTCTTCGGATTCCGCATCCTCACTCTGCAGGTTGTGGCTGCTGGCATTGTCAACCAGGATGACAATGTTGCAGTCCTTGGCCACCATGGCAGTGTTAAGCTGCTCGATGAAGTGCTGGAATAACTGAAAATGTGAAGAAAAACATACAAGGGAAAAAACAACATGTAAACATTCGCCTGGTGTTCGGACACTAGCATACATGGCTTGGGGGGGTGTGTGTTACGCAAAATGACAACAACTCAAGGGCATGTAGTCGGCTTCAACGACTTACTGGGGCCGTCATCCAGCCCTTGGCGTTGCTACGCCAATAGCAGAGATCCTCAGGGTCGTAATCGGGAAGGAAGTCCCGAGGGCGCTTAGACTTCGATATCACCAATGGGCGGAAGGCGTGGCTCCCGTCCGCGTTAACAAGCAGCCCGACGGTGAGACGCTGCTTTGCCAGCTTGCGCCCGGCGACACGCGCACCTCCGTATGTCTTGCGCGGTAGCACAGAGAGGAAGAGTGCCGTCTCGTCGAAATTATACACGTCGCAGGGGCGGAGAGCAAGGTACATCAGAAGCTGCGGGAGTTGCTGCTGGCAAGTCCGCACCGCGGCGTGATCCTGGTCCGCGGCCTCGCCAGTCGCGCTGCGGCAACGAATGCCGTGGCGACGCATGGCGCGGCGCACCCACCCTACGGAGCAGCGGAACGTGGGGGGGAGATTCATGCCGCGCGCGATGACCGCGACGTGGTCGCGGATGGTGGCGAGGGTGAGCGGGACTCCCGCAGGGCCGGCGTTTGGAATCCACCGCACCATTGCGAGCTCCAGCTCCGGGTATGCGCCGCCACGCATGCGCACGCTGTTGTTATTCAGGGCGACCCAACGGTCAGCGCTCTTCAAGACGCGCCCAATAGTACTATGGTCGGGACGGATCCCGTAGCGCGTGAAACACCACCGCGCCAGGTCGACCTGGCGCATGTTGGGGTTGCTCACATGCTGGGCACAAATCGCACGCTTGATATGCACGGGGACCTGCGATCGGCGGTAGAGGCGCGGCATGGTGGTGGAGATTAGAGACTAATAAGTCTCAGTGACAAGTTCAGGCTGGGGACTTGTCATTTTATGGTTGCCTCACGTTTGTGTTGGTGTGGTGTTGTCGAATGTGCTGCCGCGGCGCATGAGTTTGGTTCATCCCTCGCATGAGTGCATTTCGCCACATTTCAAAGCCTGTAACAACTCCCCGAAATGCGCATGTTTCGGGATGGTGGTCTGTTACACGCACTGGGTAACCTGGGGAGGAGGATATGACGTGTGCATAAATGCTCATTGTGAATGGGGATGTGTTTGTATCTCTCCCTGGCAATGTAAACGTGGATATATTGCCGCTCGGTTGAGCGTTTGGTGCACAAGCAGCCATGCGGACGTGGCGTACACTGCCTGGCGAAAATGTGCGCGACGTTGCGGAAACCGTGGCCACATTTTTCGCCGTGCATGACTCTGGCCTTGAAAATGGGTTCAACCTGGGGCTGAGTCTTTTGTCCTGATGTTCACGTCATTATTTTGTCGCCCTGCCATCCACTCGCAAGTAGTTTGGCGCGCTTATAAGCAGGGTGCAGCTGGCTGGGGAAAATCTCACGTGGGCAGGCTTTTTGAAAGGGACAGGGCAAATTCAGGCGCAGTGGTCGGGCATCGTGTGTACGGACTGAAATGAGAGGAAACGGAACCGGCTGTACACGTTTCGTGGGGGAAATGTGAAATGCAGCTCTGTACAGTACAGTGGTTGAGCATTTGACATCGATCGTGCATTTGTCCTGCCCAAGTCATGGAATGGAGAATGCCACCCTGGTGGTGTCGAGACAAGAGTGGAGCGTGCGACGGATGCAACGGGGGCAGCACAGTCAATCAAAAAGTCTCCTCTCCTCTCCCGCTCTCCCCACAGTTGTCATTCGGGGAGATGCATCCTCCCTTCCCTCGCGGTGAACAGTACATAGGTCCCATTCCCCGTCAACTGTACAGTTTCGTCAGTTTTCTGCACAACCGCAATTGGCTCCGTCAGTCAATGGCTGAAGTGTGGAGAGAAGCACGCTTCGGTGGAATTCAACCTCCCGCGTCACGTCAGGTCAGGGTGTCAGCGGAACGCGCAAATCGCGGTTGAAATGGCTGGAGTGGACGACACACTTGCGATTCCCTCTCCGTTCCGCTCCGCTCAACCCTTCTTTGTCGAACCGTCCGCTGGCGGGCGTGGCGAGCTCGCGAATTCTATTCTCACATGTCCGTTTCGCTTTCGCACCGTCCCTTTCCTCTTCCCCCTTGCGGCAGTCGTCGTTTTCCTCTCGTTCTGGCTTGGCACCAAATGAAGCACCCCCTTTTGTCATCCACGCTTTCGCCGTTTCCACCTTCCCATCTCCCTGTAACAGAATACAGGCAGACGAGCACGCTCGACGAAAAATACAGCGAGAGAGATACATCGCTGCCCGTTTCATCGCCAATGCTTGCAAAGTTACAATCGGAAACTCACCGACCTATTATCGTTTCGGCTGGCGGATTCCGATTGGTTGCGAGCGGTTTCATCCGCTTCCAAAACTCCCAACAGTTTCCCGCCGACCGCAGCAGCCCCACCTCTCGTGGCCTGTACAGCACGTTACGTTCGTTGCCTGCAGCATACCGAGACCTTTGCATCAACGTGCCAACCACCTCCCGTCAGTTTAGGAATCTAGTGTTCACAAAACGAACAATTCCCTTCTGTGCTGATTCTGTACGTACAGAGGTCCCTCACTCGAAGAGTCTCTTCTGAGTTCAAGAGTCTTGATTCGGATCCCGATTCCCCCTAACGCATTCAAAATCCGAATTTCTCCTCCTAGCCCACATAAGTGTAACTACATGCAGACCAGTGCGGCTCCGTTGTTGTCGTCGTCGTCGTTTGCGCATACATCGATGCCCCCCGTCTCACCCCACACCACTATACTGTATCCCACGTCACCGTATTATACCCTAGCCCACCGAGCGCCTCTCTGGCCTTTCAGCCATGCATCAGTCGCCCATCACCACCGACAGCCCCTTGCAGTTTCTTCTCGAAACTGTTGCAACGACCTTGCGACAGGAGAGGACGGACGGACGTCCCTCTCAGACTCTCAGGGTCAGAAGCGCGAGCGAGCGACTTTCAGCAGCAGCAGCCTCGTTGCAATGCAACTTTCAGGGCAGCCTTCCCGCATTATTGTAACGAAGATCGTTCTTGGGTCCTGGCTCGCCCCGCTCTCCCGTCCCTTCCCGTCCCGTCTCCTCACCCACCTCGATCTGCGGGTAGAATACCTCGAAGTCTCCGCGCGGATCCGCCACCTTCCCCAGCGGCGTGTACTAAAAGCGCGCGATCCACCAGACTTTTCATTCCCCTACCCTAGGATTCGAAGTTGTGCCTTATTACTTTTCACTGCTCCTCGATCGAGCTGTATTACTCGTCTCTTAGAGAAAACTGCTTAGTTGCGCGTCTTCCCACGATATCCCAAACAGCTGGGTCAAGGCGACTCGGTTAGCTGCGAAAGATTTCCAGCCCTGCGACTTCAAAGCGTGTGCCTTGGGAGTAAAACGGTATCCTACTCATTGATCTTCTCTCTCCAACTCCAGCGCGAAACTCGGAATCAGCTTATTAAACTTTAAAACGCTTTCTCAATCACTCGAGCATGGCTTTGGCTGCTCGATCACCCTCCGACGGCCTGCTAGCCGGCAAATCTGCCGGCCGGCGCGCTCTGCCGGCGCTCCGTCAGGCCCCAGTTTCGCTCCTCTGCGCCGTCGACTCCGCTGCGTCCAAACGAGCGGGCTTCCACGAAGCTTCCAACTCCGCGGTCTTTAAAGCCAAAACGAGCCTATCAGCGGCCGACTTGCTCATGCTTCTCAGCCCAACGGTAGCAAGTTCCGCAAATATCGGCGCGATCAACGGCGGTCCGTACGCGTGCCGCGAGTGCTCCAACAAGTTTCCGTCGCTCCACTCTCTTGACTTCCACTACCAGACGTACCACGCTAAGGACAAGAAAAACCGCCCGGTGGGCGGCGGAGACTGTATGAGCTCAGAACCTGCCGGGAGCGGCTCGCCCGCGCCGAGCAAAAGCGGCACGCCGCCGCCCCCGCGGGTTGCGAGCCGCCTGGCGCGCGTGGTGGCATCGCAAGAAACTCCGGGGGAATCTGGAAGTGCCGGCAGCGCCGCGGCGGCTTCGCAGAGCCTGCGACGATCGCCGTCGCTGTCGCCGTCGCCGTCTGCGACGACGCTTCCGTCGTCTGGCGCTGGCGAAGATGTCGCCGCGGGTGCGATGGCTACGGCGACTGGCGGTGCGAAGTCGTCGCCGCAGCAGCGACGTGGCTCGAAACGGAGCCGCGCCGATAGCCAGCCGGGCGGCCCGAATCCGTCAGCACCTGCCATGAAACGGGGCGGCAGGCGCTGCGGCGGTGCTGCTTCTGAGAAGTTCCCTGCGCGCGTGACGGAGCTCGCCGGCGGCTGCGCCGCAGGGGCTCAGATCGCGACAATGGATGCCGGCCGATCAGAGTCGATTAAAGTGGAGTCGCAGCGACTCGGCCGTCCCGGAATCGCGGGGAAGAAATGGCAGCCGCCGAGTGTTCTTGTAACGGGTGGGCCTGATAAGTCGGTGGGTGACGTTGGTCGAGACGGCGGCGCGCTCACTCCGTCGGACACGTCAGCAATGCCGCAGCCACGTCGGGTCGGCGCGCTCGCAGGGTCCTGCTTGACCCTGACGGACCGAATGAACTCGCTGACGTCATCACTGACGGACCTGACGGCCGCGGGGAGCAATCCCGTTAGCCCGACGACCCCCACCAACGTGCCTCCGTTTGGGGGAGCTTCTGTCGGCGCCGCGAATGGCGGCGGTTTCAATGCTAAGGTGGCGGCACATGCGTCTCAGCTGCAGCAGCTGATGGCGCTGGTGATGCAGGAGCAGGAGAAGCGGGAGAGGCTTGCGCGAGTAACGGAGCAGACTGTAACGGGGCAAAAAATCCAGCGGTCTGAGCCCCACTGCTCTCAGCCAGGACGGTCAGTGGCAGCATCAGATGCTAAGGGAATTACCTCCTTAAATGCGGCATGTGTTATGCAGCCTCCTAACGCAACCAACATCTGTCAAGCCCAAAGGCCTTCACCTGCGAATGCAGCTGGTTACCATGTAACTGCTCCTGCTGACGGGCGGCAGGTAGCGTCCAGTGTGGCACAGGGACCTGGTGACGTGGCAGGGAGCCAGCTCAGCATGCTGGTGGCTGTCCTGGCGTCGAGGCTGAGTCAGCAGAAGGCACCAGGAGGAGAGGGAGCAGTAATGATGCAGCAGGGTGGGGAGATGGAGCTACTGAAATGCTTCAAGGGGCAAGGAATTGCAGGGCCTGCTGCTACGGTACAGTGCAGAGAGGTAGACTTGGACCTTAGACTGTAGAAACACTTGTACATTTATCCTAGTGTTTACATTCTGTATAGTTGAGCACAAGTGTAACTCCAACCTTCTCTAACTAGCACATACTGTACCTCGATTCTGTCCCTAAACCCTATTCGGTACTTTCTTACTCATCTGTCCCGTCTTACAAGATGAGATGAGGATGTGTTGAGTGCAAGAAGAATGGTGCATGAGTGCAAAAAGGAGTGGTGTGTTTGAGTGCAAGAAACAGGGGAGGTGTGTTGGGTGCAAGGAAAAGAGGTGTGTTGAGTGCAAGCATGAGAGGTGTGTTGAGTGCAAGAAAGAGAGGTAAGAGTTGCCCACAGACTCAGCAAAACCAGGCTAGAAACAGTGGGAGAGCCGTGTGAGAGGGCCAGGAAAATCGCATGAGAGAGCAAAAGCGCTCCCAGGTGGGCTTGAACCACCGACCTTATGGTTAACAGCCATACGCTCTAACCAACTGAGCTACGAGAGCTGTTCGTGGGTAGGCATTCAATTTATCTATCCAAAGTAATCTCCTGCGCACTTCCACTTTAGCAAACCTGTTCCGCATATTGTCTCCAGCCTCGCAATGACGACAGCAGAAGCCGGAATTGTCGAGTTCCTAGACGCCACAAACGAGAAACACGGCGGCAGTCACGGCGGTAAAGGAAAAAAGCGGCAGCGGAAACAGCTGTCGTCGTCGTCCTCATTTCTAGACCGCTTCGATAGTGGTAGCGAGGATGAGCAAGCAGGAGGGAAAACTCGTAAGCGCGGTGCTCTCTCGGCTACAAACAGAGAGGCTTCTAATGAAACACAGAAGAAATCAGGGAAGAGCAATGCCTCACCGGAAACGGCGGCAGAAGCAGGGTTGTTGGGAGACGGAGGTGACACTAACGAAGGGCGACGGGTAGACGAGCGAGGGGCGCAAGGAAAAGCGTTAGAGGCAGGGCCTTCTGTTGCGCAAAAAGGGGGAGCTGCGGGGGCAAAGGGGAAGGAGGCTTCCGCTGCACGCAAGGAGGGGGTTAAGGGACAGGGTTTATCGGGATCTCAGGCGGAAGGTTCTAGGGGAGAAGGGTTGGAAAAGGGTTTTGCGGAATTCGTAGAGGAGGATGAGGAGGAGGAAAGAGTAGGAGAGAGTGAGGGAGAGGAGAGTGAGGGAGAGGAGGAAAGTGAGGTAGAGGAAGAGAGTGAGGGAGAGGAGGCGAGTGAGGGAGTGGAGGAGATTGAGGAAGAGGATGGAAGTGAAGAGGATGAGCCGAGCGAGAGTGGTAGTGAGGAAGGGGAGGAGGAAGGAGAGGAGGAGGAGGGAGATGGGGACGGCGAAGGAGCAGCTGGGTCGGCAGCAGCGCCTTCGTCGTCTTTCGCCACAGCCTTCGCGAGCATCATGGCGAAGAAGGTCCCTGTTACTGGCAAGGTGTGCGTGATAGCCACGGGGTTTAGGGCTTTGGGATTTTTGGCGGGGTTTTGTCCTCAGGTCAACGGGGTCAACGGGGTCAACGGGGTCAACTGGGTCAACTGCCTTCGCGAGCATCATGGCGAAGAAGGTCCCTGTTACCGACAAGGTGAGGGCGCGAGCAACGGGGTATAGGGTTTGGGAATCTCCGCCCCCCTCGTCCCCACTTCCCCCAAGCGCCCATCCCAGTCCCCCCTTCCCCCCGTTATCCCTTCCCACCTCCCCCCCTCCTCCCCCCTTCCCCCAGGCGCCCATCCTAGCAGCGCGCAAGAAGCTGCTGGAGGAGGGAAAGGCGTCCAAAGCAGAGGCGAAGGCCAAGGCGGTGTCTGCTGCTGAGAGGAAACAGGCCAAGCTGATGGTGAGTGGTTGTAGTGCCAGTGACTTGTTGTTCAATGGAAGTATTGATGGCAACAGTGAGGAAGGGGAAGCAAGAGGCGAAGGCCAAGGCGGTATCTGCTGCTGAGAGGAAACAGGCCAAGCTGATGGTGAGTGGTTGTAGTGCCAGTGTCTTGCAACCGTTAGTACTGTATGTTCCTGAAAGGGAAGAGGGAGAGAACGAGGAAGGGGAAGGGGATGGCCAAGTCCGTATCTGTGGTTGAGAGGAAGCTGATGGTGAGTGCAGTGCAGTGCCAGTTTCCCCCTTTGGTGAGGGGTCGGTTGAATCTTGTACCTTCTTTGGCTCGTATGTTCTTCCCAACATTCCCCCTTTCCCACCTCCCCCTGTTCCTCCTTTCCCCCTTTCCCCCTTTCCCCTGCTCCCTTCCACTTCCCCTTTCCCTGTGCGTGCCGCACACCCGGAGAGGGGATGATGGCACACGTGCTGCAAGATCCGTTTCACCAGCACCACTCCTCATTCCCTCCCCCCCACTGTGCTTCCCCAACCTTCTCCCCTTTCTTCCTCCTTCCCCTCCCCTGTGCGTGCCGCACACACTAGGAGAGGGAGATGGCACATGTGCTGCCAGAGCCGTTCCACTAGCACTGCTCCTCATTCCCTCTCCTTCCCTCCCTTGCATGCATCAACCCCACTTGAGTCCCTTACCAGGAGAGGAGATGGCACACGTGATTCCAGAGTTGTTCCACTAGCACCATTCCTCTTTTATTCCCCTTCCCCCGCCCTGCTTCTTCACCACTTGTGTGCTGCACACACCAGGAGAGGGAGATGGCACATGTGCTTCCAGAGCCGTTCCTCGGCCCGAAAGAGAAGGCTCTCGTCAAGATTGCCACAAAGGGAGGTGAGACGGGTCTGCTGGCGTGTGGGAGGTCTGTTGGGCTGTGTCTCACACACTCACTCTGTCCTCTGAAATGCATTTGGGAGCTCTCAAAAGTTACTCAAACATGCTAGTCGCCCTGCCTGCCATCTCTGCTGCTCTGGTTCGTTTATAACCCCCTCCCTGTATGCAATTCTCGCATTTCTGTCTTGCCTGTTCCGTGTCCCTTCTGCCCGTCTCATTCCATTCCTGCCTTGCCATGTCATCTCATCCCATCTGCCGGCAACAGTGGTTCGACTGTTCAATGCGGTGCGTTCGTGTGGAATCGAATAAACGTGCGGTTGCAAAGGAGTGTTTCCATTCCTTCCCATACACACTCATTTGCAACCAACCATCCACTCACTCCGATTGTGCCTGCTTCTCTGCATCTTTGTTTCACCATCACCATCACCATTACAATCACAATCACCATCACCATTACAATAACAATCACCATCATCATCACTTCCACGAACACTGCTAGACGAATCTCTGAGTTAAATGGTGCCCCATCACACCACCATTCTTTTCGCAGGTCAGCAAGGCTCAGAAGGTGCAGAAGCAAGCTTCCACCAAAGGTAACCTTGCCAGCTGGCGGCCCAATCATGCTGACATCATGCTGACATCATGCTGACATCATGTTGACATCATGCTGACAACATGTTGACATCATGCTGACATCATGTTGACATCATGTTGACATCATGTTGACATCATGTTGACATCATGCTGGAACTCATGACACATGGTGCATGAATGTCCAGCCATTCATGCTCACACCCATTCATGCTCACACCCATTCATGCTCACACCCATTCGTGCTCACACCCATTCATGCTCACACCCATTCATGCTCACACCCATTCATGCTCACACCCATTCACGCTCACACCCATGTATGCTCACACCCATTCATGCTCACACGCGTGTTTTCTGCGCTCATTTTCCCGCCGCACTTCCCTTCAGATGCGGATAAGAAGACCAAGGCAGCATTCCTGACGGAACTAAGAGGATCCACGGCAACAGCTGCCATTGGTGGTATTGGTGGTGCTGCTGTGTCAAGGCAAGGAGGCAAGGTAATGTCTTGACCCTTTGACCCTTAGCTGTGTCCTTTCTCCTTTGGCCCTTTTCACGCCGCGTGCCTGCCTGTTGCAGAGAAGCACAACTGTGCAGAAGAAAGAGCAGAATCCTCATCGGCCTTTCTAACTCATGGAGCCCTCTCCATCCTCTTTCATGGCCCTAAATAGAACCTTTTCCTGCCCTCTCCTTCTCTCAAATCTTCCGCACAGGCCAAGCCAGCGGCTGCAGCGGCAGCGGCAGCAGAGGAGCCGACGTGGTCCCTATTGGCTGATAGCTTTGAGCTGGGGCAGTCGAAGCTCAAGGGGTGGGACAAGGGCGACGAGGTGAGGAATGAATGATAGAGCGGTGGGATGCGGTGGTGGTTGATATGCAAGGAGTGAAGTCCCATGTCCCAGCAGAGGAGCCGACGTGGTCCCTGTTGGCTGATAGCTTCGAGCTGGGGCAGTCGAAGCTCAAGGGGTGGGACAAGGGCGACGAGGTGAGGAGGAAGGGAGTCGTGAAACACTGTGATGTGCCTGGATTAACCTGCATTATTAGAATTGCAGAGATAAGGGGTGTGATGATAGGTGGGCGTGGGCAGCGAGGGGATTGCCATTGGGGAGCTAGATGACTGGTGGAGGAGGATGGGTGAGGGGGGGGATGGCAATGATTATGACTCAACTCATGCCCTGTGCCCCATGCCTCTCCCCTTCTTGCCTGCTTGCCTACAGGCGCCCATGGCCTTTGACCCCGAGGGGATTGCCATTGGGGAGCTTGTTGAGGAGGAGGATGATGGGGGAGGGGGGGGGATGATAATAATAATGACTCATGCCTCTCCCCTTCTTGCCTACTTGCCTACAGGCGCCCATTCCCTTTGACCCTGAAGGGATTGCCATTGGGGAGCTTGATGGGGAGGAGGAAGATGGGGGAGATGTCACATTTACTGTGCCCCATACCTTTGCCTTCGTTGCCTGCTTCTGCATCTTCTCCCCCCACCCCCCACACCGACAGGCGCCCATGCCCTTTGACCCCGAGGGGATTGCCATTGGGGAGCTGGATGAGGAGGATGATGATGGGGGAGGGGAGGAGGAGGGTGATGATGATGAGGAGGAGGAGGAGGAGGAGGAGGAGGAGGAGGAGGAGGATGATGTTGTGGATGAAGACGATGTTAGTGATAGTGACGATGGTGAATGCTCCTAAGCAGGGTACAGTAAACTAATACGGTAACCTTACTACCATCTGTTTGCTAAAATTCCCTTTTAAACTGCTGCTTGCCCAGTCTTCATGGCTGAAATTTTCTTATAGGAGGCGATTCTTTTGGTGCTCGACTGTATAATGCAGTCTAAACAAAGTTCTCTCAGACACGACAATGTCGAATTAGCTCTTAGTACACCCTTGCAGCGGTATATGCAGCTCAGCTGTGCTTCTACGACATACATTTTCAGATAATGCTTTCCCACTTCAAAAAATCATTTACAAATGGTTACCCTAAGCAGTGCATCGAATTTGTGAACAGGGAAAAAGAGTGCCCAGCTGGGGAAAAAGAGCAAGTAATCGCTGCACCATCTTCCGTCTAAACATCCGTCCTCATCCTCCTCAGGGCAAAGTAACTCAGCCCACGATAAAACGCCACCTGAACCAGCAGCGCCACCACATCCACCCACTCCTGCTGAGGCAGCACCATCAGCACCTGTAACACTAGGTTGCAGGCACTCTCAGCTCTATACGTTCTTCTTCGTTCTTCCTTCTCAGCGCAAAGTACCCCACGTGTCTCCCAGCAAGAAGAGTGCGTCCAACGTTGGGCAGTTACCATACCATATCCGCTACACATTCGTGTTCATCCTTCTCAGGGCAAAGTACCCCCACCCGCGGTAAAACGCCACCTGCACCAGCAGCACAACCACATCACATCCACCCACGCGTCCCCCAGCAAGAACTTGGGAAACCCCGGAACGACTGTGCCGCCAATATTCTGCTACACATTCGTCTTCATCCTTCTCAGTGCAAAGTACCCCAGCCCGCGGTAAAACGCCACCTGGACTAATAGAGCCACCACATCCACCCACGCGTCCCCCAGCGAGAACCCCCGGAACGAGGGTGCGTTCGAGATCGGGCAGATAACCGAACTGGGGTCGCTCGACGGGCCGCATTGGTAGGTATCGGAAGGGGAGAATTGTGTCTTGATAATGAGGCGGTAGGCGTAGTAGGTGAAGGAGATGTACTTAATCCAGGAAATGAAGGCGGGGATGGTTTGGAGATAGTACCCCCCTGCCAGCATGAAGGTGAGCAGGAGCACTGAGGCGAGGGTCGTTGCGACTTTGACATCCATCACTGCTGCTCCCAGGCATAGCCCGCAGCCCTGCAAGGGGAAAGGGGAAGGACGAGGCGAGAGGGAGAAAGAAGGGGGAGAGGGAGACAGGAAGGGGAGAACTGTGTGTTGATAATGAGGCGGTAGGCGTAGTAGGTGAAGGAGATGTATTTGATCCATGCGATGAAGGCGGGGATGGCTTGCAGGTAGTATCCTCCTGCCAGCATGAAGGTGAGCAGGAGCACCAAGGCCAGCGTGGTGGCAACTTTGACGTGCATCACTGCTGCTCCCAGGAGCAGCACTGCAACGAAGCACACATATCCCCACCCACCTGAGCCGTGGTGACGATGAGGTAGGTCGAGAAGAGCAGCCCGAAAAAGGCCCCGGCAGTGAGCTTGAGGGAAGCCATGAAGTATGAGATGAGGAGGAAGAGCGTGGGGAGCAGCCACTCCAGGGAGGTCAGAGAGCTGAGGAGAGACACAGAGAAGGCCAAAAACAGAGAGCACTGTACCAAACCACACACATCCCCACCCACCTGAGCCGTGGTGACGATGAGGTATGTGGAGAAAAGGAGGCCAAAAAACGCCCCCGCAGTGAGCTTCAGTGAAGCCATGAAGTAGGAGATGAGGAGGAAGAGCGTGGGGAGCAGCCACTCCATAGGGAGGTCTGACAACTGCCGGCTGAGGTAGTAGGCCGATAAACGGTACATGTCGCTTGCACGTTCCTTTGCTAGAATAGCACGTTCCTGTGGTGGAGTGCGGTGCAATGCGGTGGTAATGAGGTGCAATGCGGTGGAACGGGGTGAGAGGAAGGTGAGGAAGAGCGTGGGGAGCAGCCACTCCATTGGGAGGTCAGACAGCTGCCGGCTGAGGTAGTAGGCTGACAGCCGGTACATGTCGCTCGCCCTCTCCTTGGCTAGGATGGCACGCTCCTGCGGTGCATTGTGGTGGAATGGGGTGCAGTGCGGTGGAATGTGATAAAACACAGTGAGACAGTGAGGTAGTAGGCTGACAGCCAGTACATGTCACTCGCCCTCCTTTTGGCTAGGATGGCACGTTCCTGGTGTGGAGTGCGGTGGAATGGGGCGGAGAAAGGTGAGCTGAACAGAAAGGTGGGGCTTTGGTTAAGTGCAAGAGAAGGCTGCTGCACCGAGCGGAACAGATATAATTGGGGTACTGAATATGCATTTCAAGCGACGAGTTTACTTACAAGTTGAGGTGGGAACTGACCTGTGGGAAGGTGAAAATGGCTGCGAAGAGAGGGAAGAAGCCCCAGAAGATGGAGATGAAGAATAGCAGGCCCACCTGGTGATGGTGAGGAGAAGGAAG
Organism: Closterium sp. Yama58-4; assembly: GCA_947470075.1. Classification (NCBI taxonomy): domain Eukaryota; kingdom Viridiplantae; phylum Streptophyta; class Zygnematophyceae; order Desmidiales; family Closteriaceae; genus Closterium; species Closterium sp. Yama58-4. Next base: position 42,753 of record CANIUD010000768.1, read on the forward strand.
AGAGGGCAAGGGGTTTGATAATAGAAAATAAAGGGGAGGAGGCATGCCAGGGAAGAGATGGAGATGGAAAAGTGCACGCCAGGTGAGACTCACAAAGGATGCAAGGGGGAAGCGAGGTGAGAATGGGGACTGATGACAAGGAATGAAAGGCGACAAAATAGGAACTCAGAAGAATAAAAACTCAGATGACAACTCAGAGAGCACCTGGTGAGAAACACAAAGGATGCAAGGGGGAAGCGAGGCGAGAATTTGGACTGATGACAAGGAATGAAAGGCGACAAAATAGGAACTCAGAAGAATCCCCAGCCCATACGATGGGATGAAGAGGAGCAATCACAAATGATCTGCATCTGAAATTTCACCTTGTGCCGTACCTTCTTCTAGCCTAATCCTCCATCTGAACTTTTACCTGATCCGATCCTCAAATCAAATCTGCACATCTCCCTGCATGTGGCCTCTCACCTGGTCCTGAATCTGCGTGGCAGTGTTGCGCTCTGACCCAAACCACAGCATGCCGCATATGAAGCCCAGCGCTGTCACCTGGGGGGGTGAATGGGCGGCGCACATGGGGAGACATGGTTCGAACAGTACGGGAGGAGTGCTGAAGCAGTGTTACGCTCCAAGCCAAACCACAGCATGCCACAGATGAAGCCCAGCGCTGTCACCTGGGGGGGTGAATGGGCGGCGCACATGGGGAGACATGGTTCGAACAGTACGGGAGGAGTGCTGAAGCAGTGTTACGCTCCAAGCCAAACCACAGCATGCCACAGATGAAGCCCAGCGCTGTCACCTGGGGGGTGGATGGGAGGGAGGGGATGAGAATGGTAAGGTGCGTGCCAAGCAACATGAGGAGGGCCCCTGAGGCAGTGTTGCGCTCCGCTCCGACCCAAACCAGAGCATTCCACAGATGAAGCCCAGCGCTGTCACCTGGGGAAGTGAATAGAGGGGCAGAAGTGGAGACATGGTTAGGACAGTACGGGAGTGTTGCGCTCCAAGCCAAACCACAGCATTCCACAGATGAAGCCCAGCGCTGTCACCTGGGGAAGTGAATAGAGGGGCAGAAGTGGAGACATGGTTAGGACAGTACGGGAGTGTTGCGCTCCAAGCCAAACCACAGCATTCCACAGATGAAGCCCAGCGCTGTCACCTGGGGAAGTGAATAGAGGGGCAGAAGTGGAGACATGGTTAGGACAGTACGGGAGTGTTGCGCTCCAAGCCAAACCACAGCATTCCACAGATGAAGCCCAGCGCTGTCACCTGGGGAAGTGAATAGAGGGGCAGAAGTGGAGACATGGTTAGGACAGTACGGGAGTGTTGCGCTCCAAGCCAAACCACAGCATTCCACAGATGAAGCCCAGCGCTGTCACCTGGGGAAGTGAATAGAGGGGCAGAAGTGGAGACATGGTTAGGACAGTACGGGAGTGTTGCGCTCCAAGCCAAACCACAGCATTCCACAGATGAAGCCCAGCGCTGTCACCTGGGGAAGTGAATAGAGGGGCAGAAGTGGAGACATGGTTAGGACAGTACGGGAGTGTTGCGCTCCAAGCCAAACCACAGCATTCCACAGATGAAGCCCAGCGCTGTCACCTGGGGAAGTGAATAGAGGGGCAGAAGTGGAGACATGGTTAGGACAGTACGGGAGTGTTGCGCTCCAAGCCAAACCACAGCATTCCACAGATGAAGCCCAGCGCTGTCACCTGGGGGGGGGGGTAAAAAGAGAGAGGGTCAGAGAGGGGCGTAGAGGGGCGTAGAGGGGCGTAGAGGGGCATAGAGGGGGAGAGAGGGGGAGAGAGGGGCGTCAGATACTGCGGCGCATTCCAACACGCCAGCTCACGCTCTGGTTAAACCTTTTGAGGCGCCTCAAAAGTCGTCTCTGGTTAAAACTCAATTCGTGCTGTCTCTCTTCTAGCCCCCTCGTCCACAGCACGGAGAACTGCAGCAGCCACGGCACCATCCACACCACCACCACCCTCCTTTTAATTCACTCACAGAGACAACCCGAGCAACTCACCTGATAGAACCTGAGTGGTGACAGCAGTTTGTGCCGTCTCGCCTTCAGCCCGCGTGTCCACAGCACGGAGAACTGCAGCAGCCACGGCGCCGTCCACCCCTACCACCGCCCTCATTTTCATCCACCCAACCACAATCATTCAACCCAAGCAAACTACTGACCTGATAGAACCTGAGAGGAGACAGCACTTCATGTCTTCTCTCCTTCAGTCCACGTGTCCACAGCACCGAGAACTGCAGCAGCCACGGCGCCGTCCACCCCCGGCGCTGCAGCACGCTCTTCTGGTCGGCATCTGAGCTGGCGGGCAGCCCTGCCAGCTCAGCGTGCACCAGCGGCTGCTGCTGCTCCCTGTGGGCTTGAGCCACGAACTGGGATTGACATTGGAAAAGGGGATAGCGGATGGTGGGGGATGGAGTGGGGATGGGCAGTGGGAGAGGAGATAACAATGAGGGATTTGAGGCATCTCAAAGCGTGCACCAGCACCCGGCACGAATGAAATGAAGGCCCAAGACAAGCTCACCTCTTTCACGTTGTGTTGTTGCTCCAGCACACTCTTCCCCTGCCACTCCTCGCTCTCCCCCAACACACTCGGCAGCCGTACATCGGCCGTCGTCCCCGTCGCCATTTGTATGAATGAAATGAAGGCCCAAGACAAGCTCACCTCTTTCACGTTGTGTTGTTGCTCCAGCACACTCTTCCCCTGCCACTCCTCGCTCTCCCCCAACACACTCGGCAGCCGTACATCGGCCGTCGTCCCCGTCGCCATTTGTATGAATGAAATGAAGGCCCAAGACAAGCTCACCTCTTTCACGTTGTGTTGTTGCTCCAGCACACTCTTCCCCTGCCACTCCTCGCTCTCCCCCAACACACTCGGCAGCCGTACATCGGCCGTCGTCCCCGTCGCCATTTGTATGAATGAAATGAAGGCCCAAGACAAGCTCACCTCTTTCACGTTGTGTTGTTGCTCCAGCACACTCTTCCCCTGCCACTCCTCGCTCTCCCCCAACACACTCGGCAGCCGTACATCGGCCGTCGTCCCCGTCGCCATTTGTATGAATGAAATGAAGGCCCAAGACAAGCTCACCTCTTTCACGTTGTGTTGTTGCTCCAGCACACTCCTCCCCTGCCACTCCTCGCTCTCCCCCAACACACTCGGCAGCCGTACATCGGCCGTCGTCCCCGTCGCCATTTGTATGAATGAAATGAAGGCCCAAGACAAGCTCACCTCTTTCACGTCGTGTTGTTGCTCCGGAACGCTCTTCCCCTGCCACCCCTCGCTCTCCCCAAACACACTCGGCAGCCTCACATCCGCCGTCGTCCCCGTCGCCAAATCCAGCAGAAAATCCGCCGGGTTCATCGCAAACAGCGGCTCAAACCCCAGCCGTCCGAAATACCCCATCGCGTCCGCAGCCTGCCCGAAAAAAATCGCGTTGCCCTCCGATAAGAGCAGCAGCTTATCGAACGCGTGGAACAATCTCGAGGACGGCTGGTGGATGGTAGTGACAACGGTTCGGCCCGATTTAGCGAGGTTCTGAATGACTTGAATGATGCGGAGAGCGGTGGTTGAGTCGAGGCCAGAGGTGGGTTCATCGAGCAGGAGCATGGAGGGGTTGATGAGGATTTCATGCCCGATGCTCACTCGCTTGCGCTCCCCTCCGGATATGCCACGCAGGAATGGCCCTCCTATCACTGTGTTGCGACACCTGGTAACGGAAGGGAAGGGGTTTGGGTGGAAGAATCAGGACAGAAAGAGTAATTTAGAATGGTTTAGAGTGATTCACGGTGAGCCAGAGTGGCTCAGAGGAAGTGGGTTCATCGAGCAGCAGCATGGAGGGGTTAATGAGGATCTCATGTCCGATGCTCACTCGCTTGCGCTCCCCTCCGGATATGCCACGCAGGAATGGACCCCCTATAACCGTGTTACGACACCTGGTAGGGGCACGGTGGTGGGGTGGGGAATTCAGGAGAAAAAGAGCGATTCGAAACGGTTCAGAACGGTTCAGGGCGGTTCAGAGTGGTTCAGAGGAGGTGGGTTCGTGGAGCAGCAGCATGGAGGGGTTGATGAGGATCTCATGTCCGATGCTCACTCGCTTGCGCTCCCCCCCAGATATGCCGCGCAGGAATGGCCCTCCTATCACTGTGTTACGACACCTGAGGGGGGAGTGAAAGATTCAGGAGGTTTAAAACGGTTCGGAGCGGTTCAGAGCGGGTCAGGGCGGTTCAGTGCGGTTGAGAGGGCTCTAGTGTGGGGCAGAGGAGGTGGGTTCATCGAGCAGCAGCATGGAGGGGTTGATGAGGATCTCATGCCCGATGCTCACTCGCTTGCGCTCCCCTCCGGATATGCCACAGAGAAACGGCCCCCCTATCACCGTGTTACGGCACCTGGTAGGGGAAGAGTGGTGGGGTGGGAAATTCAGGAGCAAAAGAGCGATTGGAAATGGTTCAGAACGGTTCAGGGCGGTTCAGAGTGACCCCAGTGACCAGCTGTCCCAACTGTCTTACCTGCTGCATGCGCCTGATTGACCACTCACTTGTCCAGCCCCAGCTCTGTGATGGTCTCATCGGCGCGCTGCACCTTCTCCGCCCAGCTCAGCTCCTTGGGAAGCCGCACAGCATACCATCACATGCCTACTGAACCCTGCACTCCATGGTCTCCCGGTTCTCACCTGTTACCACCCACCACACTCACTTATCAAGGCCCAGCTCTGTGATGGTCTCATCGGCGCGCTGCACCTTCTCCGCCCAGCTCAGCTCTTTCGGCAAGCGCAGCACAGCGGCATACATCAGCGTCTCCCTGACTGTCAGGTGCGGGAAGAATATATCGTCCTGAGTCACGAAGCCAAGCCTGAGAGAGGGGAGAGGACAGGACAGGGCAGAGGGAAAGAGAGGGAGTGCCAAGAGGAACCAGGGAGGGAGAGAGGGAGGTGAGCTCGTTGGGCAGGCGCAGCACAGCGGCGTGCATGAGGGTCTCGCGCACAGTGAGGTGTGGGAAGAATATATCGTCCTGAGTCACGAAGCCAAGCCTGGGGCAGAGGGGAAGAGAGAAAGAGGTAGAAAGGCAGGTGAGCTCGTTGGGCAGGCGCAGCGCAGCGGCGTACAAGAGCGTCTCGCGGACAGTGAGGTGTGGGAAGAAGATGTCGTCCTGAGTCACGAAGCCCAGTCTGAGAGGAGAGGAATACCAGAGCGAGAAAGGGACAGGGGCAGAGAGAGGGAGAGAAGGTGAGCTCGTTGGGCAGGCGCAGCACAGCAGCGTACAGGAGGGTCTCGCGCACAGTGAGGTGCGGGAAGAATATATCGTCCTGAGTCACGAAGACAAGCCTGGGGGAGGGTAACACAAGGGCGGGACAGGGACAGGGACAGAGAGAGAGGGGCAGACGAGGGCAGAGAGAGGGGCAGACGAGGGCAGAGAGCCTCAATAAGGCAAGCTGTTATGAGTCAGATTCCACGCCATGTTTCCCTGCTTGCTTTAACCACCTCCTACTCGACACATTCAAAAACATCGTCTATCACCCATTCCCACACTCCCTCCTCCACACTCACTTTCTCTTGAGCGCCTTGCTGTAAGGCAGGTCGTTGTAAGTCAGAGTCCCCGCCATGTTGCCCTGCTTGCGAAACCCGCCCCCCCAACTTGAGACACCCCCTCCCCTCCTGGACTCACTTTCTCTTGAGCGCCTTGCTATACGGCAGGTCGTTATAGGTCAGAGTCCCCGCCATGTTGCCCTGCTTGAACCGCCCCCCCAGCACGTTCAAAAACGCCCTTTACCGATCCCAAATCCCCACACACACCCGCTTCCCAACTCTCACGAACCAACGCTCCCTCCCTCCCCCTGCTAACTTACTTTCTCTTGAGCGCCTTGCTATAAGGCAAATCGTTATAAGTCAAGGTCCCCGCCATGTTGCCCTGCTTGAACCGGCCCCCCAGCACGTTCAGAAACGTGGTCTTGCCGCCCCCTGACGGCCCCATCATCGCCAGCACCTCCCCCGGCGCCACGCTCCCGCTTATCCCGTGCAGAATCTCCTTCTCCCGCACCTCCGCGCCCGCTTTCCCCCCCGCGCCCGCTTCCGCGCCTCCCCCTGCGCCTCCCCCGCCCGCGGCTCCCCCGCGCTTGGAGGTGAGGAGCGCGGGGAGGGCGGGGAGCGTGGGGAGGCAGGAGTGGCGCGGGTCCCAGGAGCCCGCCTTAGCAGTTTGAACCTTGTAGCGCACGTCCTTGAACTGGGGAGGGGGGGAGTGGGGGAAAAGGGGAGCGGGGAGCGGGGAAGCTGTGAGGGGGGGAGCGTGGGGAGGCAGGAGTGGCGCGGGTCCCAGGATCCCGCCTTGGCGGTTTGTACCTTGTAGCGCACGTCCTTGAACTGGGGAGGGGGGGGGGGGCGGGGGGGTGAAGGAGGAGAAAAAGGGGAAGAAGTGTGGGGAGGCAGTAGTGGCGCAGATCCCAGGATCCCGCCTTGGCGGTTTGCACCTTGTAACGCACGTCCTTGAACTGGGGGGTGTGGAGGGGGAGAAAGGAGGGGTAAAAGGGGAAGATGTGTGGGGAGGTAGGAGTGGCGCGGGTCCCAGGAGCGCGCCTTGGCTGTCTGCACCTTGTAGCGCACGTCCTTAAACTGGGGGTGGGGCGGGGGTGAGGAGGGGAGTGGGGGAAAAGGGGAGCGGGGAAGCTGTGAGGCGGGGAAGCGTGGGGAGGCAGCAGTGGCGCGGGTCCCAGGAGCCCGCCTTGGCAGCTTGCACTTTGTAGCGCACGTCATGGAACGGAAGGGGGAAAGGGGAGATGTGCTTGTATCGAATTTCACTTTGACTGTGCATGTATTGAATCTCACCCAACTGTCCTTGTCTCAAGTCTCACACTATGCAGTATCCACTCATCGTATCGCTCGTATAACTCCTATCCAACTGTACTTGTATCGAATCTCACCTTGACGGTGATTGTATCGGTGATGTTCCTCTTGCAATATCCGCTCATCGTGTGGCTCTTATCCATGACCTTGCTCTTGCGTTGATACACCCCCCCCACTCCTCTCCCTCCCCCTCCGCCTCCGCCTTCACTCCCACAATCTTCCCCTTCTCCCCCCTCCTTCCCCCCATCGTCTCCTCCGCCTCTCACCCTCGTGGAGTGCTTCCCTGCTCCATTGGTCGACACTCCGATACCGTTAACGCTACCGTCAACGTCAACCACGACGTGGGAGTCTCCGTTTAGCATTCGACTGCCTTCGTGACTCTCCGCGTGGTTAGCTTGACCGTTCATGTGATTGGCTGTTGGAGAAAGGGATGGTAGCGGGGCAGACGGAATGCACAGGAAAAGTGAGGGTTAGAAGAGAAACACGTGAGTGGAGAGAGGTGAGAACTGGTGTGGAGCGGCGAGGATAACTGAATCTTGCTCTGACGGTCTTCCGAGACGAACCTGGCCTGAATATGCCGGAGTTAGAATCCATCGATTCATTGCCACTCTAAAGGCGTACAAAACGATGCACGGATAAAAACTGTGTTCCTGTGTCCACCGCGAACGGATACGGAGACGCCTAGAAAACAGAGGAAATAAGTAAAATGTTGGCTCATTTCTCAGACCGCAAAAGCTGTGCAGAGTCTGACAAGCACGATTTCCAAGAACTGTGCTCCAGACGAGACATGGCGAACATCCGCGAATAGTTACCTTCGAACGGACGGTCTGGATGCAGCCTCTCGGCCTCGTCGCTCCCGCGGTCCCCGGGTTGCTCCTGACGAGCCATGGCGGACGGTGCGCGTCGAGCCTGGGCAAGAAACGGCGCTTGACGGCGTAAGCGACGGTGATCTTTTAGGTGATTTTTTAGTCTAAACCGTGAACTGCGATTTAGTCCCCGAGCGTGTCGTGTACCGAGCAACTTCGCAGCAGGCGCGTCAAGCAGCGAATTGCGAGTGAGAGCAACCTAATACTATCTTCGAGTAGGAGTAACTACTCGTAGCTGCGCGGTTCGAGACCGATTCAAACTGCCACAAAGAGCAAACTATTTACCCCGCGACGAGAAAAGAATTCAAGACGTCGCGGGAAGTGAAGCGAAATCACTGACGGCTGCTCGACCGAGCGCACTGTAGTTAAGAGCTCGAGCTACTACAGAATCATCACGAACTGGAAAACAAACAGCAGTAGGCTCCTATGCCCGAGCAGCAGTGCCTGAATTCCTAACCAAAGTTGCGCCTTCGAGTCTAGGCGCTGGTGCTCCTAGTACAGTATGCTGGAATCGGCTAGTAGATCTACTGTGGGGAGACCATGCGAGACCCCACGCCACAGCACACCACCACGGTCCACCATGCCTAGTCCCCCTCCTTGCCTGAGATTCCGTTCCCCTTCCCAGCGGCCCACACCAGACATCGACCACAACCTCCTCGCGAAGTTCCCAAGGATTCCAGTCCAGACAGACATGTTCACTACGCAGTAGGCGATTGATTACGGTGGGTAAGATGTGCGGCCAAGATGCGCTTAGCCAGCAGTTTTGGATGGCGTGTGCCTTCTCGGACCATCCGATCCCTTCCATATGGGCGTTGCACCACCACCATTCATCGCCTCAGTGGAAGTTCGGTTCCAACAATGGCACATGCCTACGTGGCGGCCTTTCACTCGGCAGAAGAGGCGTAACCCCCAGAAGTGGCATGTCAGAAGCGGTGCGCGCGGGGCTTTACGACAAGTCGATTGGTTGGAGGATTTTGCCTCCTCGAAAACGTCAATAACAGGGCAAAGCCACGAAGCTTCGTAGTTTAGTTGACGTGAGCCGGCTGACGCAAGCACACTTACTGTAGAGTACAGTATTTGCAGGGTGACAGCTTGGTTGTTGAGATTAGATTTCCACATACCGGTACTGTACCATAACATTGATACATGTTGAGAAACGAGTTGCACTCATCTAAATAAATTACCAGAAATATCATACAGTGCAGAAAAGTCACAATAAGAGAAACGAAATTTATCGCCCTCTGCCTGCAGACGCACGCTCTGTAGGCTGTGTTCGTGCTCTGTTAAACACCCGATCTCCCATATCACCACCACCGCTGCCATCACCACCACCATTACAGCTGCCACTTCCGCCACCGCCACCACCCAAATGCCCTCCAGCCTTCACTCCCCCACCACCATTCATCTTCCCTTCCCCCATGCCAGCCTGCCCCCTCCTTGCAGCCGCAGCCGCTTTCACAGCAGCTGCTGCCGCCGCAGCAGCAGACGAACTAGAATTTAAGCTGCGCGACTGCGCAAACGCACGAGCTGCAGCAGCAGATGCGCCACGAGAACTACCAGAAGCAAAGGGACCACCACCACCGCCCCCACCGCCCCCACCGCTGCCACCGCTGCTGCTGCCAGGCTGGCGGGCGGCAGGATGCGTCATGTTCAGCAGCCGATCCTCACTCACGGAATGGCGGCGGTTCGACCGAGCCAGAGCTGATGGCATGGAGCGGGACGGGATGTGCAGCGAGCGCCGGTGGTTACCACGTGGCGGCGTGAGAGGCGGGGAGCGAGGGGAGGAGGCAGAGGAGGATCCGAGGGGGGAGAGAGGGGGAGAGCGAGGGGGGGATTCGCAAGAAGGGCCAGGGGCGGATGAGTAGAGCTGGGAGGCGGGTCGTGCGGGAGTGATGTTGGGGTGAGACAGGGAGAGGGAGGACGGGTGGTTTGGTTGAGGTGTGTTGCGAGAAGGGGGCGATGGGGAGCGGGAGGCGGGTGAGGGGGAGCGGAGAAGGGGAGGGGGAGGGGGAGAGGAAGGGCGAGGAACGGGGGGAGCGCGGGGAGCGGGGGAAGGGTCGCGGGAATATTGGTGGTGGGGGGCGCCGTGGGGTGAGTTGGCGGGGGAAGGGGAGAGGGGGACTGGGGAGCGGGGGGGGCAGGGGTTGAGGGGGGAAAGTGGGCTAGGAGAGTGAGGGCTAGTCTGCATGCTCCTCATAGCAGCAAGAATGTCAAATAGATCCTCATCATCCTCATCCTCGTCACAAGCACCCCTGTTATAAGCAGCGGCAAACAGATCTACTAGTCCTGTAGATGTACCCCCCCCCACAGCTGCGGCCGCCCCTAAAACCGCCCCAGAGATTGACGCCCCAGAAATCGCCCCGGAAATTGACGCCCCTGAAATCCCGGAAATCGCCCCAGAGATTGACGGTAGGCCTATCATCCGCGCCTGCTCCCCTCCCCCCATCGCCTTGTCTGACGCGGAGCGCCCCAGCGATTTCCCCTCCCCGCACCCCCCGCCCCCTGCGCCCTTCTCTCCGCCAGTCAGCCCCGCGGAAGCAGCTGCGCTGAAGTCAACGGTCAGCCGCGACGCGGGCTGGTAGCGAGCGGAAGCGGAGCGCCTGACCGCGCTCAGTTGCGCCGCCTCCGCACCTTCCTGCGCCGTTGCCCCCGCGCGCCTCCCCGCGTGCTCCTTCCCTGACACAGACCGCCCCAGTACCCCGCGCCTAGAAAGCCCGCTCCGCCCGCCCTTCCCGCTTCCGCCCGTTCCGCTTCCCCCGCCCGACGCGACACACGGGCTCGCGTGTCCCGAACCGGATCCCGAACCTGCTTCGCTTGCTTCGTCACTCTGCGCCGCTAGGTCTAGCAGCATCTTCTGAACGTACAGCTGCCGAGCCGACGAGGTTCGGGACAGGCCTGGTGCGCCTGCGCCTGCGCCTGCCAAGGTTCCGCCCGCGCTAGTTGCGCCCGTCCCCTCCTGCGCCTGCGCAAGCAGCGCCCTTTTCGCCAAACCGGGGAGCTCCGGAAGAGCGCTCCGCTCATGGGGGAACGAGGGGGAGCCCCGCAACGCGCCGCCCGCAGCCGCGGAGCTTGCCCTGCCCATGGCGGAGAGCGGAGGCGCGGCGGCGCCAGCGCGCGCCCGCGGAGAATCCGCTGGGGAAAGAAGCGCGGAGTGCCGCTCCGTGAAACTAACGGTCCTACTACCGCCGCTGCCCTTTTCCCTGCTCCTACTGCTGCCGCCGCCGTTACCGCTGCCGCTGCCGCTGCTCTCGATAGTGGGAAGGCCTTTAGCGCACGGGGCTAGCTCCGCCTGCTGCGGCGCGTGCAGCGGCGGATCTTGCGCGCGCTGAAACTCCAGCGACGCCCACGAACGCCCGCGGACAAGCGCGCGGGGAGCTCCTCCAGTAGTGGCGGCGTGCGAAAGTATCCGGTGAGACTGCGACCCCAACCCGAACAGCTTCCGCGCGCCCGCGGATACCGCTCCGCCTGCCGGGGTGTCCGCGTGTCCCCCTATGCCTCTAGATCTGCCTTGCGCAGCGTTCGCGGGTTGCGCCTGAGGTCCCGCGGAGGAGGCTCCCCCATTTCCCCCTGTTCCGCGCGCCCCGTGCGCGGCGGCGGCGCTTCCAGCTTGTTTGCCGCCAAACTCGTGCCCTAATCCCCGCGCAAGCTCCGACCCACTAAGCCCACTGCCGCTGCATCCGCTACTGCTTCCTCCGCTGCTACCGCTAAATCCGCCGCCTATTGCAGTCCTTAGCTGATGCGCTTGCTGCAACTGTTTCTTCAGGTGAAGTTTCTGCTGCTCCAGGTTCTGATGCGCAATAACCGCCGCAAAAGGCGCCGCAAAAGGCGCCGGCTTCCCCCCCGCCGATGGTGCCGTGTAGGACCGCTGCGGAACGTCCGCCGCTTCCTGCGCCCTTACCCGCGCATGCGCGTCTCTTGTGCCGCTCGCTCCCCCGCTCGCTCCGCCCTTGCGCAACAACGCTTCTTGCGACTTTGCCAGCGCCTGCGCCCTCCCCGCTTGCGCGCGCACCGGCGCTTGACGCTGCTTCCCCCGCTCCTCCAGATAGCTCGCGCTCTTCTGCAGCACGCGGACGACGGGCCCGCGGAAGGCGGAACCCGCGGTAGCCGCGGAAGGGGGGGAGGTTACGGGGGAATCCGCAACAGGGCTGCGGTCGGGGGGAGTGGGGGAACCAGTGATGTGGCAGTAAGTGGCTAGAAACTCCTCGTCCGAAGAATCTAAATCATCTCGAGAATTTTCCGCCTTTCCGGACGCCGCGAGCGCAGCAGATAGCGCAGCGGACGGCGCAGCGGAGGAGGAACGCGGGGATATGGCCGGGGAATCGGGGGAGAGCGAGGAAGTGCGGAGTGCCTGCGCGGAAAGATTACTGCGCGGAGAGCGCGGGGGGAAGGCTTTTTGCTGGCGGTCGCTAGGACTGGGGGAAGAGGATACGCCTTGGCGGAGCGATGGCGGAAGCGCCGGGGAGCCTTTCTTGTTCGACAGCGCGAATCTCTCTAGCGAAGCTTTCGGTACGGTTACCAGCAGCGGCGGCACTTCGGAATGGCTTCGCCGGCGCTGCTGCAGCGGCACGGGCGACGAGTGGGCGGAACAGTCACGGTTCGCGGAACTCGAACCAGAAACGGAACCAGGGCCGGTAACGGAGACGAAAACGGCTTCCGAGACTGAGTTTCGGCCAGATCTAACGACGTCGAAGGACCGACGGTTAGCTGTTCGTCGGTCTACCTGCTTCGACCGGCCCTCCGCGCAAGCTTGCGCCAACCAGTTTATCTCCTCCCTGCTGCTACCTTCCCTGCTGCTATTTTCCCTAGCGCTTTCCCTAGTGCCGCCGTCTCCGTAGCTAGCCGTTCTCCGGCTAACTTGCCGGTCGTTATTTATGCTCTGCTCCCACTGCTGACAGCTCTCTAAGCGGCCGCGATTCGGATCTTTCTGCGCCGAAGCGCTGAGCTGCGGCGGCGCGTGCCCGAGCGCTTGCGAATGTCGCTGGCTGTGGTAACCGTCGTGTGTCCGCGCGTGCGACAACTGCACGTGCTGCTGCTTCTGCTGGTGTAGCACCTGCTTCAGCTGCTGCCGGAGCCGCGAACTAATCACCTCCCAAGGAACGTCCTCCTCGTCGTCTTCTTCCTCACGCGCACCTCCCTCCCTCCCATCATTTCCGGGATATTCGTAATCCACGTCATTTCCGTAACCCACGTTATCCCCATCCTCTCCGTCATCTTCTCCGAAAATGATCGCCCATTCTTGTTCCAACCCCTGCGCGCCGAGCAAGGACGGCCGTTCCTGGAGGCCGCCTGCCGGCCGGCACGCGGCGGCTTTAAGCGCTTCGGATCCGCAGCGCGACGACGGGGACGAGCTGAGCGACGCGGAGAAGCAGTCTGGGGGAGAGAGTCGCGTCGCGAGACAGACGGCGGGATCTGCGAAAGGATGGCTTGGCGCGAAATGGTCGGAAGGATGCATCGTGTCTGGCGGGGAGGGTCGAGCGGCAACACCCACGTTCATCTTGATTGACAAAGGCGATGAGTCTTTTCTCTCTATTTTCTTTTCTTTCTTTCAAGATACTAGAGTACTAACATTCGAAAGGAAAGCGCATATCTATTTTCGGAATCCAACGCATATGTTGGCGTGGAGCTTTAGCTCGAAACTGAAACTCGTCGGTCGAGCGATGGTGATGGCATACGATATGTCTCCGAACAAGGCAGAGCAGCAGTATGAGCCAAGAACAAGTTGCTGCTGTTGTTGATCGGCAAATTGACAGCGCGAAAGAGAGGAGGAAAGAAGAGGTCAAAGCGGGTAACGAGAACCGCCGTGGAAGGACGGCGAGGGGATGACCTAGAGACTTTTGTTGGGAAAGGCTTTCGTTCTGTTTTGGTTTACCCTGACATTAGCAGGGTGACATTTGCTTGTTTTGCAAACACTCCAGGAGCCAAACACTCCATCAGGCAGCAGGCTATTAACTACTGTATACGATTCTTTTTATAACAGGCTAAACACGAAAACCCACTCTGAATTCCGGCGACCTCGGGGCAATGGAGGAGAGCGGAGGAGAGGCGAGGGGAGAGAAATTTGAAGGACATTCCTCACCTTTCCCCCACACCACATGCGAGCAGCAGCAAGCAACATCCGCAACCAAACCTGCTGCGAAACGAACCACCATCGCCGCAGTCCATGGAAATCAGATGGGGGCATAGAGGTTTGTGGGAGACGAATATGGTACAGTATCACATCCCAAGAGAAAAAACCATGGAAGCCTTGGGATTTCCGCGCTCTGGTTCCGTTTTCCGTCCCAGGTTCTGGCGCCAAATCGTGGCAGTCGATCTTTTTCCTGATGCGCGCGCCATTGGGCAGTACTGCACCACGGCAGGCTTTCAGCAAATCCCTGATTCTTCTTGTAAGTCAGGGAGGGGCTGGTTTGGAAGGAGCCAAGTCTGGAACAAATGCTTGGCTGTTTCGAAATTGAGCTGCTAGCAGTGGGAGCGCGGCCAAGTACAGCAAACCACAAGAAATGCTGCCAGAGACGCGGAACCCTCGAAATGTTCCTGGACTAGGGATGGGCTTTCACGGGTTGAACGAAACCGAAACTCTAAGTGTGAATGTTGGTGGAAGGAGCTCAAACTTATTTTCCTGGTGGGCGGTGGCCGGTTTGGTTGGGGCAGTTCAAACGGAGGCGCCGCGTTTTCCGCTGAGGCTGGCCGTTTGTTCGGTTCGGGGGGCTCTCCCGTTCAAGGTTTACCGAGCCGACCAACTGTAACGTTATCCGTCCGAAACGGTGTCACAATTGTCTTGGCTTCGAACCTGGGAACAAGGAGCGGTGGTTTAAATGCAGGTTAATGATTCAAGTGCTGTTTGAGCTCTGCTCCACAGTTCAACTTGACGAACGTGGAGGATCCTGTCATAATTCAAAGTTTGCGTGTTTTTCAAATGCTGCTGACTCCCGTGCAAATAGTCTTAAGTTTATGAGCTGTAGAAAGAATCATGGGTTTTTAGTTATTGCGGAAGGGGTACTTCCGAACCTGCGCTTTCTAGGGAGCTTCATCTCTACCTGCACAGAGTTTCCCAGGTTTCGACGCCCAGACAGAAGACTTATTGCGCTGGGACAGAACTCGGCTCCACGTTTACCCACGTGTCATCATCTCGTAAGGCCTTAGCTGCTACTAGTCAGGCAAACGATGCACAACAGAATTTGTTTTTTCTTCCTCTCTAATCCGCACTAAACTAAATCCCTCTCGGCTGGCAAGTGATAGGGGGCATCAACCCTAAACACCGCGACTAAGTGTTTAGGGTTGATGCCAAAAATAATCCCTCTTGGTTGGCATGTAAATAAAGGGCATCAATCCTAAACACCTAATCGCGTGGAGTTTAGGGTTGATGCCCTCGAAAACTTGCCACCCGAGAGGGGTTTAGTTTTGTGCTTGCTGGCAGAAGACACCCGATGAAAACAGTGCTTGCGTGACGTGCGGAGAAGCCGAGTTCTGTGTTAGCACAATAACTCTTCCGCCTCAGAAGCGGATCAGCGGAAAGTGTGCGCAAGCTGAGATGAAAGTCCCTTGAAAGAAGGACAGCTACAGTAAGCCTTCCGGGGAAACTAAAAACCCAAGAATCATCAAAGTTGCGTAATACATGAGTCACAGGGACATTTATGGCACAAAGAGGTGGTTTATACCAGTGATTACTGTAATGAAAAATCTTCCATAGATCAGCCCAACCGTGGTTACTGAGGGTGTGCCACGTTGAACAGTATCCTTGGAAAACGGACTGCCTCTGTAGACGGTCATGCTATTGATTACCACGTGAACCGACCAACCAACGCGCTGCTTTCCGCCAGCGACCGTTTGGCATAGAAGGGACAAGACAAGATGCATGCACGCGTAATGAGTTTTCTCATGAGGTGTACGGCATCCAAGAAATCTCATATGATTCACTACACGGGCCAGCACGGACGAGGTTAGGTGTGTCGTGTGGCTTGAAGCAGCAGCAGCCCGCTTGAGTTGGAACCGCTGCGGCTCACACGCTTCTTGCATGGATGGGTTTGATGCCTAACGAGGGTACCCTACCTGTACACGTACTACACGAGCAACAAGCAGTAAACACGCATAGATGATAACGAGTTCGTAAACAGTTAGACATCAGTTTGGTTGTTGATAAACCTTCTACTTTTCTCAGAAAATTGCCTCAACGCGTGAATATTTCATCTTTTCGCTGATAAATGCTAACCAGTGGTGAGTGTGGAACGATATACACATGCTGTGAACCACATGCAAGCAGCTCGTGTTTCCTAAAACTTTAATAAAAGGGGGAAAAAGATCCCAACAAACCGAAACAAGACACTCATCGTCGGGCCTTGAAGACGAAGCGAAGAGGGGGGGGAGATATCGCTGCTCTGTGATGGAAGCACATAAAGTCCACTGGCACTGGCGTTTGCACCACCCTGACAGAGAAAGGGAGCACGAGAAGGGTACCATGCACACCATACGCAGAGAGAGAGAGCAGATATTGTGGAGAATGAGGGAAATGGTCAGCAGGCAGCCAAGGTGAGAGTAATTGGCACGCTAATATATCTGATATTGTGACACCAACAGAGATATTTGGAAGTCTGAATCATCTCTCAACACTGACCTGTTCTCATACAACTGTGCTGCGACACCGACATATTTCAATGCAAACTGTTCCCCTGACACCACCTGTTCTCGTGATACTTGCTCAAATGATGCAGACGTGTCTCACGGAAAACTGTTTTCGTGACACAGACATGTCCTCGTGCAAACAGTTTATTCCTGTGACACCTAGCCAACCAGCCACAAAAGGTGAAGGGGGTACCTGTTCACATCCTGGGGTAGCTGAATGGCTTAGACTCGCCTCAATCACCCAGCCAATCAGCATCAACCAATCTCGTGACACAAAAAGTGGGGTAAAGGGGGTACCTGTTCACATTCTCGGACAGCCGAATGGTCAGGAAGTCTCCCGTTCTTGTGAAACCAACAAGAGATCTAATAGTCAGACTTACCTCCTCGTAACACAAAAGGTGGGGTGAAGGAGGTACCTGTTCACATCCTCGGACAGCTGAATGGATTTTCAGGCGCCTCAAAGGTCACCCAGCCAATCAGCCAATCAGCCAATCTCGTGACACAAAAAGGTGGGGTGAAGGGGGTACCTGTTCACATCCCCATACAGCTGAATGGGCAGGAAGTCTCCCGTTCTTGTGACATCAAGAAGAGATTTAAGAGTCAGACTTATCTCATGACACAAAAGGTGGGGTGAAGGAGGCACCTGTTCACATCCTTGGACAGCTGAACAGTTCATGTCCTCATGCAAACAGTTCATTCCCATGACATCCAGACAATCAGCCAATCTCATGACACAAAAAGGTGGGGTGTCGGAGGTACCTGTTCACATCCTCGGAAAGCTGAATGGGCAAGAAGGATTCTCCTGGAAGGTTCACAGCCGCCCAGATGGTGAAGAAGAGACCAGCAGCAAGTTCCAAAAAAACCTGCAAAGAGGCGGGAGGAGGAGGGGGGGGGGGGGGGAGAGGGGGGTGGGTGGGAGGGGTGGGCGAGTGCGAGTAGGGAAGGAGGGGAAGGGGGGAGGAGAGGAAACGGGGGCAGGAGGGGGTGGAGGTTGAGGAGGGGGAAGAAGAGGGGGTTGAGAAGTAGTTAGAAGGGAGAAGAAGTGGGGCAGGATGAGGGAGAGGACAAAGGCATTGTGACGGATGCGGGAGGAGGCAAATGAAGGGTTAGCAATGAGAAGCGTGGAGACGAGGGTTGAGGAGAGAAGAACGCAGTCGAGGGAGGGGCGGAAAGGAAGGAGGGAAAGGCGGTGGCAGGGGGCAGTGGAAATGCGAGAAAGAAGGAACACCGACAACGGAGGTAGGGAACCGCACGATGAGAAGAACAGACGGCAGAGTAGGGGGCATAGTGGCATGCTGGGTGGCACACTGACTGACCTGTGTGGGCGGTAGGATGAAAGGCTCATCGAGGTCCTTCAGTTGTTCCCGGTCTGCATGGAGATCGTGAGTATGAACATGAAAGTCAGTCCGATTATGTCAAGTGCTTGAGACTCAGTCAGTTGAATTCAGTCATAGGGAGCTTCGCCCGGTAAGATACAGTAAGATGACAATCATCAGATGAGAATCCGTTGATTGGGTTGGTAAAATGAGAATCCGTCACACATGAGAAGCCACGAGCGTGGATGGACAGAACAGCAATCTCGATACAGACACCAGGGACGGCGCAGGAGGATTACAAGTTAGGGTTAGCCTAGAAGAGTAAAGTGCGCCGTGGAGAACGGGGGGTAGACGAAAAATATGAATTCCGTCACCATCGCGAACGACGGCGAATGATGATCAACGACTAGGGTTACCGGAAAAACGTACAATGCGCCGTGAAGAACGCGGCGTGGACGAAGAATATGAATCCCGCCACCGACGCGATGTAAGGCACTGGGATCGCCATGCGAACAGGTTGCACACGAGCTTATATCGCACGAAAAGAGTCGCACGATTAGATTCGCACGAACAGTGTCGCGCAATCCGCGTCACGCGATCAGTGCGAAGCAGACTGGTTGGAAACAACCAGCTTCGGTAGTCAGATCGGATCTGATCGTGCGACTCGGTTCGTGGATTAGGCCACTAGACGTCCCCGTCAGGTTCTGAATCGTGGCGCCTTTAAATCTAGCATGTGTCTCGTTCTTAGGCTACGCGGCTCTGAATTAGCACAGCCGATTGCACCGTGCGATTCCTGCAAGGTTACGCTGCTATGAACTAGAAGAACAGCCTTGTGCCGCGTGATCCCCGATTTCACCAATCCCAATTCTGTTTGTCTGATTGTTTGTCTGAGTGTGCTTCTGTCTCTGGTTCTGTCTCAATGGTTTATGTCTGTCACACCAGCAAATGCACATCATCTGGTGCATCAATCTAGAACAGGAATGACATGCTAGTCTACTGGATTAATTGTCTACAAATGCCTGAACTAAGCCAACACCTATGCAGTAATAGTTTCATGCTACGGTAATTATCCATTCAAAGTTCCTAATGATGGTCCAAAATAAATATTAATTAATTGTACGGTATTAATTGTACTACCCATGCACTGTAGGTATGCATGGGGGGTTCCTCTTGGCCGCCAGGAGCAGAGCTCCCAACGTTACACCCACGCACCGCGGTGAGGTGGGAACCATCGCTTAGGACCCTGTTGGAGGGGGAGGCAGAACACAAAAGGATACTGGATATTGCCCAAAGGCAGGTGAAAATCAATATGTGACTCTGTTGGGGGGGGAGACAGAACACAAAAGGATACGGGATACTGCCCAGGGGCAGGTGGAAATTAATGTGTAACCCTGTTGGGGGGGTGACAGAACACAGAAGGATAGGCAGGTGGAAATTAATATGTGACCCTGTTGGGGGGGGGGGAGAGAGAACACAGAGCAAACTGCCCACGGTCAAAAGAGTTTTGAGATGTCTCTCAAAACCCTGATTTTGCTCACTGCACCTAAGCTGCAGTGAGGAGGGAGAGTTTTGGGAGTGAGTTTCGAGACGTCTCTCGAAACTCACAAGAGAATAGAGTGTTCCTACTCTGCTTCGCTGCAACCTGTGTTCCCTGCAATCTGCTTCACCCCCTGCTCTGCTTCGCTGCAACCTGTGTTCCCTGCAATCTGCTTCACCCCCTGCTCTGCTTCGCTGCAACCTGTGTTCCCTGCAATCTGCTTCACCCCCTACACTGCTTCGCTGCAACCTGTGTTCCCTGCAATCTGCTTCACCCCCTGCTTCACATCTGCACCATCTGCTTCACATCTGCACCATCTGCTTCACATCTGCACCATCTGCTTCACATCTGCACCATCTGCTTCACATCTGCACCATCTGCTTCACATCTGCACCATCTGCTTCACATCTGCACCATCTGCTTCACATCTGCACCATCTGCTTCACATCTGCACCATCTGCTTCACATCTGCACCATCTGCTTCACATCTGCACCATCGGCTTGATCTCTTATAGACAAGTTGTTTCCCCACAAGTTGTTTTTCTGGGAATCTGTGTTCCTCACAATCCTTCACAGCTGCTTCATCCCCTTCACAGATCCTTGGCAGCAAAAGGTAGCTAAAGGTAGCTAAAGGTAGGTACAGCTCGCTGGCCCGCTCATGGCAGTCCACCCGTCTGCTCTGCCCGCCTGTAGCAGCCGTCTGCTCTGCCCGCCTGTAGCAGCCGTCTCCTCTGCCCGCCTGTAGCAGCCGTCTCCTCTGCTCGCCTGTACCAGCCGTCTGCTCTGCATCTCCACTGCTGATCCGTCTCGTCTGCTGCTCCCTCGCCTCTGCGTCCTTCTGTGGAATGGGAGGAGAAGAAATCAGGGGACATGAGTGCAAGGCACTGACTGCAAAACCAAGGCAAGGCACTGACTGAACTTAGAGCCAAGTAAGAGCTCGAAGCAGATGCAAAACCAAGGCAACGAACAAACAAACAGAACAACCACAATAAGAAAACGAATCACCGTAGGCAGTGAATAGTTATCCACCACCGTGCTCCTTTGCTCTGTGCTGTTCAATGCAGCACCACTCCCCCTCCAGTGCAGCACCACTCCCCCTCCAGTGCAGCACCACTCCCGCCCCACTGCAGCACCACTCCCCCTCCAGTGCAGCACCACTCCCCCTCCACTGCAGCACCACTCCCCCTCCACTGCAGCACCACTCCCCCTCCACTGCAGCACCACTCCCCCTCCACTGCAGCACCACTCCCCCTCCAGTGCAGCACCACTCCCCCTCCACTGCAGCACCACTCCCCCTCCACTGCAGCACCACTCCCCCTCCAGTGCAGCACCACTCCCCCTCCACTGCAGCACCACTCCCCCTCCAGCAGCAGCACCACTCCACCACTTCACAGCACTAGCAGCAGCACATGCGGGGGAGGTAGGAGCGAGACAGCACAAGGCAGCTAAAGGTAGGTACAGCTTGCACCTTTCGCCCCTTCTCTGCTCCTCTGCTCTATTCACCTGCTCATCACCTCTCCTGCAGTGGCCTCCTCTCCCAGCAGGTGCCAGTCGTCCCCTCTGCTCCTCTCCCAGCAAGGAATCCTCTCTCAGCCCATTCGCTCTGGCAGTGGCAATGGCCGGGAATCCTCCTTCGCCTCCACTGCTTCGCTCCCAGCAGGTGCCAGTCGTCCCCTCTGCTCCTCTCCCAGCCCATTCTCACTGGCAGTGGCAATGGCCGGGAATCCTCTTTCGCGTCTTGATGCTTGACTTGGGTTCTCTGCGGTTGATAGTGGCAAGAAGAAGATCGTCTGCAGAACAAAGTGCAACGAGTTAGAGTTTATTCCTCAGGAACACGTTAACTGAAAAAAACTGATTCCAAAAATAATTGAAAAAATTACCTCGACCGTCTCCGTGTTGGTGACGGGGGGAGACGGCAGCGACTTCTATTGGTGGCGAGAAATTGAAACTGTCGTGAAGAGCTTGCCTTAGTGCCAAGTCGGTCGTCAGGAGGTCTGCGGGAAGAAGCAACAGGTTAGATCTTGAAGAATGCCAAAAACGCTTGCAGAAGAAGTTGAATCAAGTTTTACTTACCTCCGATCGACCATCACAGTCTAGGTAGGCCGTGAACATTAGCCCCGTAAAATCTTATTCTACGTACTACGTCATCAGATTTAATAGATAACATCTCTTGTAATGTGAAAGCAGTTCCAAAAGCTTGAAATGTCGAGCATTCCATCTCTCTTGGTCTTTGACCATCACAATGGGACTAACCACCAAGAGGATGCTGTGAAACTAAGCTATCGGCCGTTATAGCTTAGTTACACAGCAACTTCATGATGGTAAGTCTCATTTTGGTGGTCAAAGGTTTGAGGAGATGGAATGCTGGGCATTACAAGCTTATGGAGTTGCTTACGCATAAAAAGAGATGTTAACTGTAAAATCTGATGACGTAGCAGGTAGAATATGAATTTACGAGGTGAAGTGTTGCAGTGTTGGTGTCCGCACATTAAGTCTTGACGTCGGCACTTCGTCCTTAGCGTCGGTGCTTCAATTCTCCACAAGAGGTCGCCAACAGGTCTGCTCCTCTGCTCTATTCACCTGCTCATCACCTCTCCTGCAGTGGCCTCCTCTCCCAGCAGGTGCCAGTCGTCCCCTCTGCTCCTCTCCCAGCGGGGACTGGCAGTGGCAATGGCCGGGAATCCTCCTTCGCCTCCGCTGCTCCTCTCCCAGCAGGTGCCAGTCGTCCCCTCTGCTCCTCTCCCAGTGGGGAATCCTCTGCCAGCCCATTCTCACTGGTAGTGGCAATGGCTGGGAATCCTCCTTTGCCTCCTCTGCTCCGCTCCCAGCAGGTGCCAGTCGTCTCTCTGCTCCTCTAGAGTAGCACAAGGGAAGGATGCAGCATCATTTTCTCCCACTGCTGCTCCTCTGCTCCTCTGCAGTAGCACACGGGAAGGGTGGCCTTCTCTTCTGCTGACTCGGCTGCTGCCACTGCTGGTACCACTGCTTGCATTCCCTTCTGCTGCCACTGCTGTTTGCATTCCCTTCTGCTGCCACTGCTGGTACCACTGCTTGCATTCCCTTCTGCTGCCACTGCTGGTACCACTGCTTGCATTCCCTTCTGCTGCCACGCCTGCTGAAACCAGTAATGTCACTGTGGGCCTCTCTTCTGCTCCCACTGCTGCTGCCACCGCTGGTCCCACTGCGGGCCTCTCTCGCTGTCCCATCACTTCACAGCACCAGCAGCAGCACGCGGGAGGGAGGTAGGAGCGAGGAAGGTAGCAGCTGTGGTCCCATCACTTCACAGCACCAGCAGCAGCACGTAAGAGCTTGCAGATTGCTGGTGTGCATGTGTGCAGATTTCACAGCCGTGCATGTGTGCCTTCTCCCCTCTGTGCCTTCTCCCCTCCATGCCTTCTCCCCTCCATGCCTTCTCCCCTCATGCCTTCTCCCCTCCGTGCCTTCTCCCCTCCGTGCCTTCTCCCCTCCATGCCTTCTCCCCTCCGTGCCTTCTCCCCTCCATGCCTTCTCCCCTCCATGCCTTCTCCCCTCCATGCCTTCTCCCCTCCGTGCCTTCTCCCCTCCGTGCCTTCTCCCCTCCGTGCCTTCTCCCCTCCGTGCCTTCTCCCCTCCGTGCCTTCTCCCCTCCGTGCCTTCTCCCCTCCGTGCCTTCTCCCCTCCGTGCCTTCTCCCCTCCGTGCCTTCTCCCCTCCGTGCCTTCTCCCCTCCGTGCCTTCTCCCCTCCGTGCCTTCTCCCCTCCGTGCCTTCTCCCCTCCGTGCCTTCTCCCCTCCGTGCCTTCTCCCCTCCGTGCCTTCTCCCCTCCGTGCCTTCTCCCCTCCGTGCCTTCTCCCCTCCGTGCCTTCTCCCCTCCGTGCCTTCTCCCCTCCGTGCCTTCTCCCCTCCGTGCCTTCTCCCCTCCGTGCCTTCTCCCCTCCGTGCCTTCTCCCCTCCGTGCCTTCTCCCCTCCGTGCCTTCTCCCCTCCGTGCCTTCTCCCCTCCGTGCCTTCTCCCCTCCGTGCCTTCTCCCCTCCGTGCCTTCTCCCCTCCGTGCCTTCTCCCCTCCGTGCCTTCTCCCCTCCGTGCCTTCTCCCCTCCGTGCCTTCTCCCCTCCGTGCCTTCTCCCCTCCGTGCCTTCTCCCCTCCGTGCCTTCTCCCCTCCGTGCCTTCTCCCCTCCATGCCTTCTCTCCTCCATGCCTTCTCTCCTCCATGCCTTCTCTCCTCCATGCCTTCTCTCCTCCATGCGGCCAGCAGCATTGGGGGGAATCGCAGCTGCGCGGTTCTCTTCTCATCTGCTCCTCTGCACCTTTGGCCTTCCCCCCTCCGTGCCTTCTCCTCCGTGCCCTCTGCTCCATGTCTCTCCAATGCTCCATCTCCTTCCTCTTCTCCATCTCCTTCGCCTCTCCTTCTTCTCCTCTGCTGCTCCGTTTCCTCTCCTTCGCGTCCCCTCTGGTGCTTCTTCGCTCCATCGCTCCTTTGCTCCTCGTCTCCCCTGCTGCTCCTCAGCTGAGCCAACTCCTCTGCTTCTCCACCTCCTCTGCTCCACCTCTTCTTCATCTCCTTCTCCTCACATGCATCACATGCATCTCCTTCTCCTTCTCCTCAGATGCATCTCCTCCTCCTCTCATGCATCTCCTCTGCTCCATATCCTGCGGAATGGAACAAGAAAGTTTGTGAGCTCATTGCACCAAATGCACCCTGTGGTAGCACACAAGTAAGTGAGAACAAGTGTGTAGCAGATCCTCACCGGCAGTGGCAGAAGATTCTCCTTCGCCTCCTCCTTTGCTCCTTCGATTTTCCCTCCTCTCCTCAACTGCTCCCTCATCTGATGCATCTCCTCTGCTCCCTCCTCTGCTACACCTCCGTTGCTCCTCCTCCTCTGATGCATCTCCTCTGCTCCTCCTCCTCCACCTCTAATGCATCTCCTCGGCCCCTTTGATGAATCTCCTGCGAAGAGCGAACGAAGAAAGAGCCTATGAGCACCCAGTGATTGCATCCATAAAATGCTGAGATACAGGAATGCAACCAAGGCAGGAAATGCTCACTGGCAGTGGCAATGGCGGGAAGTCCTCCTCGCCTCCTCTCCTCTGCTACCCCTCCGCCTCTGCAGCTGCTCGCCTCCTCTCCTTTGCTGGACCTCAACTGCTCTGTCCCCTCCGATGCATCTCCTGCGGAAAGGGAAGGAAGAACGAGCCTATGAGCACCCAGGCTATGAGCACCCAGCGATTGCACACAAAGCCAAAAACTAATTTGAAATCGATGCCAAGCGAACAAGGCAGCGAAGATACGTACTGGCAGTGGCAATGGCCGGGAATCCTTCCTCCTGCCCCCTCCGCCTCCGCTGCTCCTCTGCTACTCCTCTGCCTCTGCTACTCCTCTGCCTCTGCTACTCCTCTGCCTCTGCACCTCCTCTGCCTCTGCTACTCCGCCTTTCTGCTACTCCCATCTCCTGTGGAGTGGGAAGAGAGATTCAATGAGCTCACTGCAGTGATTCAAAGATGGCAAGAAACAAGTGGTTGAGAATGAACGCAAAGTGAACAAGGCATCCTAGAGAACAAAAAGCGAAAGCAGGAAAGCAAGTCTTCACTGGCTCTGCTGCTCCCGCGCTCCTCTGCTCCGCGCTCCTCTGCTCCCGCGCTCCTCTGCTCCCACGCTCCTCTCCCCCCACGCTCCTCTACTCCCACGCTCCTCTACACCCACGCTCCTCTGCTACCCCGCTCCTCTGCTCCCGCGCTCCTCTGCTCCCACACCCCTCTACCCCCACGCTCCTCTGCTACCCTGAAGTCTTGCGGCTGTCTGAAAGGGGAGGGAGGCAACAAACCACGACATTAGTGCATGTGGAAAACAGGAAAGCAGAAATGGACGAGCACGTACCGAGGGGAATGAAGGCGTGTTGAAGTCTTGGGGCTGTCTGAAAGGGGAGGGGGACAACAAACCACGACATTAGTGCATGTGGAAAAAAGAGAAAACAAAAATGGACGAGCGCTTACCGAGGGGGTTGGAGCGTTCTTGATGTCTTGGTGACGCCTAAGACAGGAAGACACACAAAATACAACATTACGCATTAGACAAAACAAGAAACGACAAAAAAAGACTGCAGCTTACAGCAGGTTAGCTGCTGCGTCCCTTTGTTGCTCCGCCCCCGATGTTGGCCCCCTTCCTTGCTGTACCTAGAAGAGGGGCGGCACAGAGGTTATCCTTTGCCCCTCAGCTGGTGCGTCCCCGTGTTGCTCCCGCTGTGGTGTTGCCTCCAGTTCTTGCTGTACCTAGAAGAGGGGCGGCACAGAGGTTATCCTTTGCCCCTCAGCTGGTGCGTCCCCGTGTTGCTCCCCCTGTGGTGTTGCCTCCAGTTCTTGCTGTACCTAGAAGAGGGGCGGCACAGAGGTTATCCTTTGCCCCTCAGTGAGCAAACTAGGCACCTCACTTGAAGCTGCCACTCCTCCTCATGCTGCTCCACGTCCCGCTGCTCCTCCTTGTGTTGTTCCTTCGGCCCCCCAGGGGGTCAAAGCGCCTCACTTGAAGGTGACGCTCCTCCTCTTGCTGCTCCTCCTTGTGTTGTTCCTTTGCCCCCCAGGGGGTCAAAGCGCCTCACTTGAAGGTGCCGCTCCTCCTCTTGCTGCTCCTCCTTGTGTTGTTCGTTTGCCCCCCAGGGGGCAAAGCGCCTCACTTGAAGGTGCTACTCCTCCTGCCGCTCCTCCTTCTGCTGCTCGACAGGGGGAATTACAAGAACAAAACAACAACCGCAGGCCACAAGAACAAGAACAGAAACCCTAGTCTACAACAAATGTGGGTTTTGAGACGTTTTGCTCAGTGCAGCGAATCTGCAGTGAGGAAGGAGGGGGCGTGAGTTTTGAGACGTCTCTCAAAACTCACCATTTTCAGAGTTTTACTCCCACTGCTAGCCTTCGCTGCTAGCATCTGCTCCCGCTGCTGGTCCTCTCTTCTCGTCTGCTCCCACTGGTGGTCTTCACTTCTCGTCTGCTCCTATTGCTAGCCATCCCTGCTAGCATCTGCTCCCACTGCTGGTCTTCTCTTCTCGTCTGCTCCTATTGCTAGCCATCCCTGCTAGCATCTGCTCCCACTGCTGGTCTTCTCTTCTCGTCTGCTCCTATTGCTAGCCATCCCTGCTAGCATCTGCTCCCACTGCTTGTCTTCTCTTCTGCTGCCAGCCACTGCTGCTGCCAGCTGTAGTGGCATTGCGGACCTCTCTCCTTCTCCCACCGCTGCTGCCACCGCTGGTGTCACTGCTGGTCTTCTCTTCTGCTGCCAGCCACTGCTGCTGCCAGCTGTAGTGGCATTGCGGACCTCTGTCCTTCTCCTAGCCTCGTTGCTACTTGCCCTAGCCTCGTTGCTAGCAGCCGCTTCTCCCGGTGCTGCTGCTGCTGCTGCTGCTGCTGGGAGGTTGGGCGAGGGCAGTGGTCAGCAAGGCCAGCCCAGGCCGTCGTCATCCCACCACTCGCCTCTTCACTCGCCACACTGCTTGCACTGCTCGTTGCTGCTGCCGGCCTGTGGGTGTGCTGGCAGAGGGATGGCAGGAAGAGGGATGCTGGCAGGGGGAGAGGAGAAGAGGGATGCTGGCAGGGGGAGAGGAGAAGAGGGATGCTGGCAGGGGGAGAGGAGAAGAGGGATGCTGGCAGGGGGAGAGGAGAAGAGGGATGCTGGCAGGGGGAGAGGAGAAGAGGGATGCTGGCAGGGGGAGAGGAGAAGAGGGATGCTGGCAGGGGGAGAGGAGAAGAGGGATGCTGGCAGGGGGAGAGGAGAAGAGGGATGCTGGCAGGGGGAGAGGAGAAGAGGGATGCTGGCAGGGGGAGAGGAGAAGAGGGATGCTGGCAGGGGGAGAGGAGAAGAGGGATGCTGGCAGGGGGAGAGGAGAAGAGGGATGCTGGCAGGGGGAGAGGAGAAGAGGGATGCTGGCAGGGGGAGAGGAGAAGAGGGATGCTGGCAGGGGGAGAGGAGAAGAGGGATGCTGGCAGGGGGAGAGGAGAAGAGGGATGCTGGCAGGGGGAGAGGAGAAGAGGGATGCTGGCAGGGGGAGAGGAGAAGAGGGATGCTGGCAGGGGGAGAGGAGAAGAGGGATGCTGGCAGGGGGAGAGGAGAAGAGGGATGCTGGCAGGGGGAGAGGAGAAGAGGGATGCTGGCAGGGGGAGAGGAGAAGAGGGATGCTGGCAGGGGGAGAGGAGAAGAGGGATGCTGGCAGGGGGAGAGGAGAAGAGGGATGCTGGCAGGGGGAGAGGAGAAGAGGGATGCTGGCAGGGGGAGAGGAGAAGAGGGATGCTGGCAGGGGGAGAGGAGAAGAGGGATGCTGGCAGGGGGAGAGGAGAAGAGGGATGCTGGCAGGGGGAGAGGAGAAGAGGGATGCTGGCAGGGGGAGAGGAGAAGAGGGATGCTGGCAGGGGGAGAGGAGAAGAGGGATGCTGGCAGGGGGAGAGGAGAAGAGGGATGCTGGCAGGGGGAGAGGAGAAGAGGGATGCTGGCAGGGGGAGAGGAGAAGAGGGATGCTGGCAGGGGGAGAGGAGAAGAGGGATGCTGGCAGGGGGAGAGGAGAAGAGGGATGCTGGCAGGGGGAGAGGAGAAGAGGGATGCTGGCAGGGGGAGAGGAGAAGAGGGATGCTGGCAGGGGGAGAGGAGAAGAGGGATGCTGGCAGGGGGAGAGGAGAAGAGGGATGCTGGCAGGGGGAGAGGAGAAGAGGGATGCTGGCAGGGGGAGAGGAGAAGAGGGATGCTGGCAGGGGGAGAGGAGAAGAGGGATGCTGGCAGGGGGAGAGGAGAAGAGGGATGCTGGCAGGGGGAGAGGAGAAGAGGGATGCTGGCAGGGGGAGAGGAGAAGAGGGATGCTGGCAGGGGGAGAGGAGAAGAGGGATGCTGGCAGGGGGAGAGGAGAAGAGGGATGCTGGCAGGGGGAGAGGAGAAGAGGGATGCTGGCAGGGGGAGAGGAGAAGAGGGAAACAAGTGGACGGAGCAGAGAAGGGAGGTGAGAGGGAAGGCGATTAGCACGGCGTACGCAAGTGACAGAACGGAAAAACGGCATGCATGTAAGCAAGGAAAAACGGAAGGAAGCAGTGCAAGGCACGAGTGCGAGGGAGTGAGTGGTGTGAATTGAGTGAGATAGCTTAGCCGGATGGAAGAGGGTCGAAGGAGCATGCAGGCGTGCTCCTCTTGTGTGCGCTACCCTGCTCTCCTGCAGGCGCGCTCCCGTTGCGTGCGCTCCCCTTGCCTCCTTGCTCTTGGACTGCCATAGCGCCATGGACTGCCATAGCGCCATGGACTGCCATAGCGCCATGGACTGCCATAGCGCCATGGACTGCCATAGCGCCATGGACTGCCATAGCGCCATGGACTGCCATAGCGCCATGGACTGCCATAGCGCCATGGACTGCCATAGCGCCATGGACTGCCATAGCGCCATGGACTGCCATAGCGCCATGGACTGCCATAGCGCCATGGACTGCCATTAATTAACGCCCTGCACAGTGAGAAGAGAGCCGCAATCGCACAGGAAAGGTTTATCAGTAAGTCGAAGAACACGGAAGCATTTGAAACGACAATGAAAACGAATGCCTTAAAAACACTGAATTGAGGAGAACGCGAATGAGGATGAAGACGGGAGGGCGAGGAGAAGGAAGAGTTCCAGTTACTTACGTGCTTCTCAAGTCGTTGCTTCTCCAGTTGCTGCTTTTCCACTCGCCGCTTCCCCGACGCAGCAGCACCGCCTCCTACACAGCAGCACCGCTCCAACACAGCAGCACCGCTCCAACACTGCAGTACCGCCTCCTACACAGCAGCACCGCCTCCAGCACAGCAGCACCGCCTCCAACACAGCAGCAGCACCACACCATTCCAGCAGCACCCTTCCACCTCCAATGCCGCACCAACGCCAATCAGTGTCATGCTTCCAAGGACGCAGCACCGCTTCAACACAGCAGCATCGCCGTTAGCCAATGCAGCAGCTTCTCCCGCCATTTCCAACGTCATGATGCTCGGCCATGCGTCAGCGACAGTACGAAAGCTTCTATGGACGCGATGCAGCAGTCAGTCAGCCATCTCCTCTCGCCAGCGCTTCTTCAGTGCCTGCACGGACGCAGCTGCATCGCTCCTGCTCCTGCTCAGTACATGGCATACCAGGAAACAGGCTCGCGCTCCCGCTCCTGCTCTTGGCGTTGGTTCGTTCGTTGCTCTTGGCGAGAGGCAGTGCAATCTCTTCCGCTCCAGCAGTCAGGAGACCCGCTCTCGCTTCTGCCCGGACGGACGGAGACAGGAGTGAGAAACGCCATGACAGCAAGGGAAACGGAAATTCCCTTAAAGCCAGGGTCTCAAGTAGAGCAAGTGCTTTGCAGTCGACAAAAAAAGGGTTGGACTGATTGGCTGACGAATCACGAACAAACGTCCTGTCAAAACGACACTCGCCAAAGAAACTGCACTTCGCAACATGAATCCTCACATCTTCGCGAACCCATTACCCTCGATCGCAGGGGGATGGGAAAAACAATCTGTGACGACGGATCTGGTGTCGCACGCCAAGCCCAGGGCTGAGTCAACTGTTTTGCACAATTTCGAACTGAGATCCCTGACAAACACCATTACTCACCAGCAGTAGACCTAATTAGACCTTACGCACACGGGACCTGGTGCTGGTTGTAAGGCGACGACAAACAGGCACATGTGAATACCGAGGTACGTAGTGACGCCAGAGACACGCATTGGCCCTGCGCATGAAGAAATGTACCTACGCGAAAGCGACCAATGGCGATGAGCCGGACGTTAGCGTGAGCGCCGAAATGATGGTGCGATTACGCTCATAGCTGATGTGGAGTTACTCGCCCATTGCGACGTGTGACGGACATGCGCCACAACCTGCAACGTATGAGCGCAACCCGGAATTGCGGATTAGATGTGATTTTTAGGGCTACACGGCGTGAGGACTCACAATTCGAGTTCACATCAGGGGACGACTGCCATGCTCGTAAACTCGCCCGCACCGTGGCGTCACATGGCAGGCTGCGCAATTACAAAACCGCATTCCGACGGCCGTTACGGGGCAAAATTGCTCTACGAGGAGCACACCCCTCCCACTATGCATACTACGCGGAATGCTAACTATCCAGCCCCCGTCTGATCCAGTCCTCATGCGCGGCGCAACCCCACATCTCCCTTCACCGCAGTACTCGCATACGGGTAGGAATCAAGTTCGGCGAGCAAGCACCAACGAAAACGAATAGTATCCCCTCTGCACACGATAGGAGGTGCCTGTCATTGAAATGCCCGTCGGCGGGCGCTTCAATGTGACAATAAGGAGTTATAAAAGAGGCTGTAACAACCCCAAGTGAGGGGGTCCTAGGGAGACGGTCAGGGAGGCAACCCCTCCATCAATGCTCCTCTTCCCTCCCGCGCCTCGCTGCTCCCCCGTTGTGCTGATCCCTTGCTCCCACGGCCCGCTGATCCGTTGCTCTTATGCTCCCCAAAGCATCTTCCACGCTTTCAATCCGCCTTCCCCCCGCTTCCACTTCCCTTCCCCCACGCATTCACTCCCCTTCCCCCACGCTTTCACTTTCCTTCCCCCACTACGCCACTCCCCCTTCCTACACTCTTCCACTCTCCCTCCCCCACGCTTCCAATGCAACATGCATAGCTTTTACACAACCCCTTCTTCGACGGGTCATCTCCCATTCCACCACGGTAACGCTCCCTTCCTCCCACACCTCCACTTTGAATACGCTCCCACTCCCCATCTCCCACTGTTTCACTCCCCTTCACCCACCGTTCCACTCCCCTTCCCCCACTGTTTCACTCCCCTTCCCCCATCGCCTCACTCCCCGTCCCCCACTGTTTCACTCCCCTTCCCCCACAGTTCCATGCCCCTTCCCCCACTGTTTCACTCCCCTGTCCCTACTGTTTCGCTCCCCTCCCCCCAATGTCTCACTCCCTATCCCACACGCTCCCTCTCCCCTTCCCCCGTTGTTTCACCCCCTTTCCCCCACTGTTTCACTCACCTGCCCTCGTATTTTCACCACCAATTCCCCACGCTCCCACTCCCCTTCCCCCACGCTGTGGGGTCGAGTAGACATACCATGCCGTCGTCCGGATTCGAAATCGTTGCGGCCACCGGTTGAGCTCTAACGGTACTCCTTGGAGCGTCTGACGTGGCGGGTGCTGCCCTGCTCAGGCACGTCATGCATTGAGTATGGGCGCGCATGAAAAGACTTGTTTGGCATGCTTTCAGGGATAATGCAACACGGGTGAACAACAACATGTGTTACCCCACTCGTCGCTCTCACCTTGCATCTGTTGTGGTTTGTGCTTCAGCATTTGTGTCTGTAGGCGGGGCTTCCTGGCCCCCCGCCACATGGTCAATAAGGCGGTCGTCCGCATTTGCGTCATCTGTCACATCCTCCGCCACTTCGCCCTCCACGTCACCCCCGCATGCAACAATAGTCTCCATGCTAAGGGACTAGATTTCACCATCCCGCTCCAAGACTTCCGGACGAACCCCGGGATCTGTTCATGGGGCCATCCTCACAGAATAAGGGAGAACAGGTCCAAGGCACATGTTCGTTCGAAATCGTTGTTAGACCAATGTAAACCAGCAGGTGCTGCCATGCTAGCCCAACCACAAAGAACCAGCAGGTGCTGCCATGCAAGCCCCACCACCAACAACCAGCAGGTTCTGCCATGCTAGCCCCACCACCCATTTACTCTCAGGTGCTGCCATGCTAGCCCCACCACCCAAATACTCGCATGTTCTTCAATGCTAGCCCAGCCCCACCACCCATTTACTCTCAGGTGCAGCCATGCTAGCCCCACCACCCAATTACTCTCAGGTGCTGCCATGCTAGCCCCACCACCCAAATACTCACATGTGTTGCCATGCTAGCCCAGCCCCACCAGCCAATTACTCTCAGGTGCTGCCATGCTAGCCCCACCACCCAGTTACTCTCAGGTGCTGCCATGCTAGCCCCACGACCCAATTACTCTCAGGTGCTGCCATGCCAGCCCCACCACCGAATTACTCTCAGGTGCTGCCCTGCTAGCCCCACCACCCAATTACTCTCAGGTTCTGCCATGCTAGCCCCACCACCCAATTACTCTCAGGTGCTGCCATGCTAGCCCCACCACCCAATTACTCTCAGGTGCTGCCATGCCAGCCCCACCACCCTCTTACTCCCTGGTGCTGCCCCCTAAACCCCACCACCCATTTACTCTTATGTGCTGTCATGCTACCCCCCCACCCATATTCTCCAGGTGCCACCATGCAAGCCCCACAACCCATTTACTCTTATGTGCTGTCATGCTAGCCCCACCCCCCATTCTCTCCAGGTGCTACCATGCATGCCCCACAACCCATCTAATCTAGAGTGCTGCCATGCTAGCCCCACCACCCATTCACTCTTATGTGCTGTCATCCTAGCCCCACCACCCCCAATCAGCACATAAACAGCCATGCTACCCCCCCGAGCAACCCCTCCCGCGCCAATTCTTCCATGCTAGCCCCTCCCACCCCCAACCAGCAGGTGAGGCCATTCTAGCACCCCCACCCCCAACCAGCAGTCCACCTGCTGGACTCCCTGCATGCGTACCTGTCACTTTTAAAGTCTCATAGTTGGTTCCCTTTCTCGGTCCCCCGTGCTTGAAACCCTTGACAGGCACCAGCTGTCCAGCCGCAGTCCAAGTGTATGTCGGCAGGTTGTACGTGAAAGGTTGTGAATGGCTTGGGACCCTTTGCAGCATGTCGGTTACAGTGGCCCCATCCCCCTACCTCCTCTTTTGGAAGGAGCGTTCCTGTGCCTCTAGGTGCATTGTTGCTGTTGCAAGAGATGCCTCCCCATCAGGTCCTGCAATTGACAGGATCGCAATGAGGGGGGTGGTATACCAGAAGTATGTGCGTTAGACATGTCCCGCGGTCCCACACATACATACTTATCACCCCTTCAGTGGGGGGCAGCATTTCCCCAACAATTCTCTAGTTCCAGAATAGATGTATCGATTTATGTACGATGCGGACAGCATGCGATAATGATGGAGGGCATGGATGATAGTGTCACCGCGCTGATCAATTCTTAGAGGCGCTAATGCACTGGCCTGTACACACATTTACATGCTCCCATCCTCCCCTTTTTACCTGCTATGGCAGTGGCTGCCAGCATCTTCGCAACTGCCTCACTGGCTTCCGATACCAGCACATGCAACACATCATTAGTGCTCGCCACCTGCTTTCCACCACTGAGAGCTGTCAAACCGCATCGCATGAGGGCCATGGGTATCTTCATGTGGGTACCAATGGCAATGGTGCGTTGCTTGAGTGCATCCATCGCCGGTTTATAAGGATGTTCATTGGGTACGCTCCCATTGTCCTGCCCGGGGCCCTCCTGTTGGCGGAATGGGTGTTGGGGAGTGGGTACCATGTAAGAGGGTTGAAAATAAGTTAGAATTGCAGGATAGAGTATGTGAGAGTGTAGGGAGGGGGAATGCCAGAGTGCAGGGATGGGAAATGCGAGGGTTGAGTGCCCTAGAAGTTGAATGCAGGGAAGGGGAATGTGGGAGTCTCCGGGTAGGGGGATGTGAGTGTGCAAGGAAGGGGAAGGTGAGAGTTCGGGGTAGGGGACTGTGACAATGCAGTGAAGGGGAATGCGAGACTGTAGGGGAGGGGAATGTGGGAGTGCTGGAAAGGGGAAATGTGAGACAGCAGGGAAGGGGCTCGTGAGAGTGCAGGGTATGGGAATGTGAGAGAGCAAGGAAGGGGAGTGTGAGACTGCATGGTAGGGGAATGTGAGAGTGCAGGGTAGGGGAATGTGAGAGTGCAGGGCATGAGGGAATGTGAGAGTGTTGGGACTTGTGGGATTGTGAGAGTCCCGGGCAGGCGGGAAAGCTTGAGTGCAAGGCAAGCCTGTATGCAAGACGTCGAGGGGCAGGAGGGAATGTGAGAGTGCACGACATAGCAGAATGTGAGGGTTTCTCACAGTTTGTTCCTGTGAGAGTGCACGACATGAGGGAACGTGAGAGTGCTGGACATGAGGTACATGTGCGAGTGCTGGACACGAGGGAATGTGAGAGTGCCCTTGATTGGCTGATGGGAATGTGAGAGAGCCCATGACTGGCTGGAGGGAATGTGAAAGTGCCCATTCCTGGCTGGAGGGAATGCGAGGGCACGATACAGGAGGGAGTGTGAGAGTGCGAAACAGGAGGGAATGTGAGAGTGCGGGACAGGGGAAAGACAGGGAGTGCGATGGTGAGACAACCCCGACAGGGGAATGTGGGAGTGCTGGGTTGGGGAATGTGAGAGTGAAGGGGAGGGGAATGTGAGGGTCTCCGGGTAGGGCAATGTGAGAGTGCAAGGAAGGGGAAGGTGACAGTGCGGGGTAGAGGAATGTGAGAATGCAGTGAAGGGGAATGTGAGACTGCAGAGGCGTGGAATGTGAGAGTGCAGGGTAGGGGAATGTCAGAGAGCAAAGAAGGGGAATGTGAGACTGCATGGAAGGGGAATGTGTGAGTGATGGGCATGAGGGAATGTGTGAGTGATGGGCATGAGGGAATGTGTGAGTGATGGGCATGAGGGAATGTGTGAGTGATGGGCATGAGGGAATGTGTGAGTGATGGGCATGAGGGAATGTGTGAGTGATGGGCATGAGGGAATGTGTGAGTGATGGGCATGAGGGAATGTGTGAGTGATGGGCATGAGGGAATGTGTGAGTGATGGGCATGAGGGAATGTGTGAGTGATGGGCATGAGGGAATGTGTGAGTGATGGGCATGAGGGAATGTGTGAGTGATGGGCATGAGGGAATGTGTGAGTGATGGGCATGAGGGAATGTGTGAGTGATGGGCATGAGGGAATGTGTGAGTGATGGGCATGAGGGAATGTGTGAGTGATGGGCATGAGGGAATGTGTGAGTGATGGGCATGAGGGAATGTGTGAGTGATGGGCATGAGGGAATGTGTGAGTGATGGGCATGAGGGAATGTGTGAGTGATGGGCATGAGGGAATGTGTGAGTGATGGGCATGAGGGAATGTGTGAGTGATGGGCATGAGGGAATGTGTGAGTGATGGGCATGAGGGAATGTGTGAGTGATGGGCATGAGGGAATGTGTGAGTGATGGGCATGAGGGAATGTGTGAGTGATGGGCATGAGGGAATGTGTGAGTGATGGGCATGAGGGAATGTGTGAGTGATGGGCATGAGGGAATGTGTGAGTGATGGGCATGAGGGAATGTGTGAGTGATGGGCATGAGGGAATGTGTGAGTGATGGGCATGAGGGAATGTGTGAGTGATGGGCATGAGGGAATGTGTGAGTGATGGGCATGAGGGAATGTGTGAGTGATGGGCATGAGGGAATGTGTGAGTGATGGGCATGAGGGAATGTGTGAGTGATGGGCATGAGGGAATGTGTGAGTGATGGGCATGAGGGAATGTGTGAGTGATGGGCATGAGGGAATGTGTGAGTGATGGGCATGAGGGAATGTGTGAGTGATGGGCATGAGGGAATGTGTGAGTGATGGGCATGAGGGAATGTGTGAGTGATGGGCATGAGGGAATGTGTGAGTGATGGGCATGAGGGAATGTGTGAGTGATGGGCATGAGGGAATGTGTGAGTGATGGGCATGAGGGAATGTGTGAGTGATGGGCATGAGGGAATGTGTGAGTGATGGGCATGAGGGAATGTGTGAGTGATGGGCATGAGGGAATGTGTGAGTGATGGGCATGAGGGAATGTGTGAGTGATGGGCATGAGGGAATGTGTGAGTGATGGGCATGAGGGAATGTGTGAGTGATGGGCATGAGGGAATGTGTGAGTGATGGGCATGAGGGAATGTGTGAGTGATGGGCATGAGGGAATGTGTGAGTGATGGGCATGAGGGAATGTGTGAGTGATGGGCATGAGGGAATGTGTGAGTGATGGGCATGAGGGAATGTGTGAGTGATGGGCATGAGGGAATGTGTGAGTGATGGGCATGAGGGAATGTGTGAGTGATGGGCATGAGGGAATGTGTGAGTGATGGGCATGAGGGAATGTGTGAGTGATGGGCATGAGGGAATGTGTGAGTGATGGGCATGAGGGAATGTGTGAGTGATGGGCATGAGGGAATGTGTGAGTGATGGGCATGAGGGAATGTGTGAGTGATGGGCATGAGGGAATGTGTGAGTGATGGGCATGAGGGAATGTGTGAGTGATGGGCATGAGGGAATGTGTGAGTGATGGGCATGAGGGAATGTGTGAGTGATGGGCATGAGGGAATGTGTGAGTGATGGGCATGAGGGAATGTGTGAGTGATGGGCATGAGGGAATGTGTGAGTGATGGGCATGAGGGAATGTGTGAGTGATGGGCATGAGGGAATGTGTGAGTGATGGGCATGAGGGAATGTGTGAGTGATGGGCATGAGGGAATGTGTGAGTGATGGGCATGAGGGAATGTGTGAGTGATGGGCATGAGGGAATGTGTGAGTGATGGGCATGAGGGAATGTGTGAGTGATGGGCATGAGGGAATGTGTGAGTGATGGGCATGAGGGAATGTGTGAGTGATGGGCATGAGGGAATGTGTGAGTGATGGGCATGAGGGAATGTGTGAGTGATGGGCATGAGGGAATGTGTGAGTGATGGGCATGAGGGAATGTGTGAGTGATGGGCATGAGGGAATGTGTGAGTGATGGGCATGAGGGAATGTGTGAGTGATGGGCATGAGGGAATGTGTGAGTGATGGGCATGAGGGAATGTGTGAGTGATGGGCATGAGGGAATGTGTGAGTGATGGGCATGAGGGAATGTGTGAGTGATGGGCATGAGGGAATGTGTGAGTGATGGGCATGAGGGAATGTGTGAGTGATGGGCATGAGGGAATGTGTGAGTGATGGGCATGAGGGAATGTGTGAGTGATGGGCATGAGGGAATGTGTGAGTGATGGGCATGAGGGAATGTGTGAGTGATGGGCATGAGGGAATGTGTGAGTGATGGGCATGAGGGAATGTGTGAGTGATGGGCATGAGGGAATGTGTGAGTGATGGGCATGAGGGAATGTGTGAGTGATGGGCATGAGGGAATGTGTGAGTGATGGGCATGAGGGAATGTGTGAGTGATGGGCATGAGGGAATGTGTGAGTGATGGGCATGAGGGAATGTGTGAGTGATGGGCATGAGGGAATGTGTGAGTGATGGGCATGAGGGAATGTGTGAGTGATGGGCATGAGGGAATGTGTGAGTGATGGGCATGAGGGAATGTGTGAGTGATGGGCATGAGGGAATGTGTGAGTGATGGGCATGAGGGAATGTGTGAGTGATGGGCATGAGGGAATGTGTGAGTGATGGGCATGAGGGAATGTGTGAGTGATGGGCATGAGGGAATGTGTGAGTGATGGGCATGAGGGAATGTGTGAGTGATGGGCATGAGGGAATGTGTGAGTGATGGGCATGAGGGAATGTGTGAGTGATGGGCATGAGGGAATGTGTGAGTGATGGGCATGAGGGAATGTGTGAGTGATGGGCATGAGGGAATGTGTGAGTGATGGGCATGAGGGAATGTGTGAGTGATGGGCATGAGGGAATGTGTGAGTGATGGGCATGAGGGAATGTGTGAGTGATGGGCATGAGGGAATGTGTGAGTGATGGGCATGAGGGAATGTGTGAGTGATGGGCATGAGGGAATGTGTGAGTGATGGGCATGAGGGAATGTGTGAGTGATGGGCATGAGGGAATGTGTGAGTGATGGGCATGAGGGAATGTGTGAGTGATGGGCATGAGGGAATGTGTGAGTGATGGGCATGAGGGAATGTGTGAGTGATGGGCATGAGGGAATGTGTGAGTGATGGGCATGAGGGAATGTGTGAGTGATGGGCATGAGGGAATGTGTGAGTGATGGGCATGAGGGAATGTGTGAGTGATGGGCATGAGGGAATGTGTGAGTGATGGGCATGAGGGAATGTGTGAGTGATGGGCATGAGGGAATGTGTGAGTGATGGGCATGAGGGAATGTGTGAGTGATGGGCATGAGGGAATGTGTGAGTGATGGGCATGAGGGAATGTGTGAGTGATGGGCATGAGGGAATGTGTGAGTGATGGGCATGAGGGAATGTGTGAGTGATGGGCATGAGGGAATGTGTGAGTGATGGGCATGAGGGAATGTGTGAGTGATGGGCATGAGGGAATGTGTGAGTGATGGGCATGAGGGAATGTGTGAGTGATGGGCATGAGGGAATGTGTGAGTGATGGGCATGAGGGAATGTGTGAGTGATGGGCATGAGGGAATGTGTGAGTGATGGGCATGAGGGAATGTGTGAGTGATGGGCATGAGGGAATGTGTGAGTGATGGGCATGAGGGAATGTGTGAGTGATGGGCATGAGGGAATGTGTGAGTGATGGGCATGAGGGAATGTGTGAGTGATGGGCATGAGGGAATGTGTGAGTGATGGGCATGAGGGAATGTGTGAGTGATGGGCATGAGGGAATGTGTGAGTGATGGGCATGAGGGAATGTGTGAGTGATGGGCATGAGGGAATGTGTGAGTGATGGGCATGAGGGAATGTGTGAGTGATGGGCATGAGGGAATGTGTGAGTGATGGGCA
Source organism: Closterium sp. Yama58-4 (assembly GCA_947470075.1). NCBI lineage: Eukaryota > Viridiplantae > Streptophyta > Zygnematophyceae > Desmidiales > Closteriaceae > Closterium > Closterium sp. Yama58-4. The sequence goes on from CANIUD010000768.1 coordinate 81,449, forward strand.
TGAGGGAATGTGTGAGTGATGGGCATGAGGGAATGTGTGAGTGATGGGCATGAGGGAATGTGTGAGTGATGGGCATGAGGGAATGTGTGAGTGATGGGCATGAGGGAATGTGTGAGTGATGGGCATGAGGGAATGTGTGAGTGATGGGCATGAGGGAATGTGTGAGTGATGGGCATGAGGGAATGTGTGAGTGATGGGCATGAGGGAATGTGTGAGTGATGGGCATGAGGGAATGTGTGAGTGATGGGCATGAGGGAATGTGTGAGTGATGGGCATGAGGGAATGTGTGAGTGATGGGCATGAGGGAATGTGTGAGTGATGGGCATGAGGGAATGTGTGAGTGATGGGCATGAGGGAATGTGTGAGTGATGGGCATGAGGGAATGTGTGAGTGATGGGCATGAGGGAATGTGTGAGTGATGGGCATGAGGGAATGTGTGAGTGATGGGCATGAGGGAATGTGTGAGTGATGGGCATGAGGGAATGTGTGAGTGATGGGCATGAGGGAATGTGTGAGTGATGGGCATGAGGGAATGTGTGAGTGATGGGCATGAGGGAATGTGTGAGTGATGGGCATGAGGGAATGTGTGAGTGATGGGCATGAGGGAATGTGTGAGTGATGGGCATGAGGGAATGTGTGAGTGATGGGCATGAGGGAATGTGTGAGTGATGGGCATGAGGGAATGTGTGAGTGATGGGCATGAGAGAATGTGTGAGTGATGGGCATGAGGGAATGTGTGAGTGATGGGCATGAGGGAATGTGTGAGTGATGGGCATGAGGGAATGTGTGAGTGATGGGCATGAGGGAATGTGTGAGTGATGGGCATGAGAGAATGTGTGAGTGATGGGCATGAGGGAATGTGTGAGTGATGGGCATGAGGGAATGTGTGAGTGATGGGCATGAGGGAATGTGTGAGTGATGGGCATGAGGGAATGTGTGAGTGATGGGCATGAGGGAATGTGTGAGTGATGGGCATGAGGGAATGTGAGTGTGCAGGGCCTGAGGGAATGTGAGTGTGCGGCTCTTTGAGAGTGCCGGGACTGTGGGATTGTGAGAGTGCAGGGCAGGCGCGAAAGCTTGAGTGCATAGCAAGCCTGTATGCAAGACGTTGTGGGGCAGGAGGGAATGTTCGGGTGCGGGACACCCTAGAGTGTGAGTGTGCGTCACATGTGATAATGTGGACGTTTTTCACAGTTTGACACTGTGAGAGTGCGGGACATGAGGGAATGTGAGAGTGCGAGCGGGAGGGAATGTTAGAGTGCGAGCAGCACGGAATGTGAGAGCGCGGTGCAGGGCGGAATGTGAGGGTGCGGGACGGGAGGGAATATGTGACTGCGAGGCAAGGGGGAAAGTGGGAGTGGGGGACAGGATGGTCGTTGAGGTTGGAGTCGTACGGGAATGTGAGGGTTTATAATAGGGTGAAACTGGGAGAGTGCACGACACGAGGGAAAGTGAGAGTGCGAGCAGAAGGGAATGTGAGAGTGCGGCGCCACGCAGAATGTGAGGGTGCGGGAGGAAATGCGAGAGGGAAGGGTAATGGGATCCGTGAGCGAAGGGTGGGGTATGTGTAAGTGCGGGTAGTGGGAATTTGAGCAGGCAGAGGAGGGGAATGTGAGACTATAGGGTCAGGGTCTGCTCAGGGTGCTGGGTTGGTGAGTGTGAGTGTGCGTTGTATACGCTTGTGAGATTGGCCCGCGTCGCGACTGTGGTGGAAGTGCAGGCGAATGCGGGGAACTGAGACGCGCTCTGCTACGGATGGTGTCCCCTTAGTGCAGCGTGTAACGGCCAGTCCATGTCACAGCGCACGCTGGCCATCCCTGCCCGGCGCACATGCCAAATGATATCCCTTTCCGTGTGATTTGGCGCTGGCCTGATATGCGCCGCGGTGGCCTGATATGCGCCGCGGTGGCCTGATATGCGCCGCGGTGGCCTGATATGCGCCGCGGTGGCCTGATAGGCGCGGCGCTGGCCTCAACTGCGCGGCGCTTCATCTCATATGCACGGGCGCTGCCCTCACATGGACGGCGCCTCCCTCACTATCGCGGCGCTGCCCTCATATGCATGGCGCTGCCCTCCTGCGCATGGCGCTGCCCTCATACGCGCGGCACAGGTCGCATGTATGGATGGCGCTTTTTATGCTTTTTTTTAGCTGTGTCGTGATATGCGCCCCGCGTCGCTTTAGGCCTGCGGCGCTGGCCTTCGTTGCACGCTGAGTTCACATGTGCGTGCAGCGAATGGTGTTTGGTCGGCCACTGTTGTCCGAGATGTGAAAGCCTCGCCCTTTTTGCACTGCACACCCGTGTCTTGGTTTTTGTCTGTAGGTTTGTCTCACGCAATGCATGCTTTGCGCGATGTGGGCACTCCCTCCGCTGAGTGGCGTACGCTCATGCTACATGTGCACGTTGACTTTCAGTGCTCGTCGTGTCGGGGCGTACCTGCACGTGGCCACCGTGGGAATTCTGGTTTTCGTTCACAGAGCGACTGCGGGCTACGTCGCTGGCATTGCGCCTACGGCGCCTCCCCTCTCGCATCGTTGCTTGGGCGCGCCGGAATGGGCTCTTTGCTTTGCGCTTATCGCGCGGGGTAGTGGACAGGACGCGTGCGCGTCGGGACGGTCGTCGGAAGTTGATGAGCTTGGTAGCAAGTGCTAATCGCGTGGGAGGAGGCGTGATTGCCTCACCCTAACGGAAGTCGTAGTCTCATGTAAGGCACTGCTTGTTGTGCAGTTGCATTTGTGTGTGGGAGTGGCGGGTTGTGCTTGCGACCTTTTGGTTGGTGCGTAAGTCGCTTGCTGTGTTTTGTGTGTCGCAAGGTCGGTTTCTGTGCTTCCAACCCAACCCCCTCTTCGTTTTGAGTCACAAAGTAACCACTCCCGCCAAGTGCTTTGCAGTTGACCCCAAACGCCGTACATGAGACCCTGGCTTTAAACAAAACGCGATCGCCAAGAGAGCAGCGAAATAGCGATTGAAATAGATTGGGATGATATCCAGCGTTTGGGGTAGGAGTGGACGAAAAGCAATCGACGAAAACGGCGAAAATGATTTGGAGCTTGGACGATAGCTCCTCCGTAGTAGCGGCGCGAGCGTCGCTGCATTCGCGACCACGAGAACGGCGCCTTCGTTGCTCGCGCATCGTCGACTCGACGTCGCGCCGCGAGCGTCGCACGGTCGTCGCGAGTGCTGTACGGTCGTTACACGGTCGTTGCGAGTGTCGTACGGTCGTCGCACGGTCATCGCGAGCGCCGCACGATCGTCGCGAGTGTCGTACGGTGGTCGCAAAGCTCCTCGCGAGCCACTCCGCCGTCGTGAGCGTCGACGTATCGACGAGCGGATCCTCCTCCGCCCTCCTCCGCAGTCCTTCGCGAGCGTCGACAACCTAGCGAGCTCTTCCGAATCATTTCTCCGTCAAGAGATTCGGGATCTTGGTCAGAGGATCCGCGCCGACGTCACGAAGAGCTTGCAGGGAGCTACCGAAAAGTCGAATTCTCTTTTATCGAGGTTCGCGAGCGTCGCGGAATTTCGACGTCGGACGTTAGTAGTGGTTGAGAGCGGTGCTCGACATCTGCGTATTCTGCGTCGGACGTCGCGTCGTCGCCTTTGTTACCGTCGCGGGCGTCTCGGAATGAATGGCTACGCATGCTGCGAGATTCGAACACTGTATGGTGCTGTATGCAACTACTCCTTTCATCGCAGCGCCGTCGAGCTACTACGCGAGCGATGCAAGTCGTTAAGTCGCACAAGCAGCGTTTAGCAAGTCGCATAAGGCGATTCACAAGTGAGATGATGGCTTGAACTTCGCGACAAGGATGGCACGGATTCGTGACCTTCAGGAACATTGTCGCATCATGTCGCGTCTGGTCGCATCATGTCATGTCGCCGCTTCACGTTGTTAAGTTTGTCGCGGATTCACGAGGTTAAGAGCTCACGAAGATTCATGGAAGAACTTGGATCTCGCGACTCGCGAACTCCATGACACCAAGACGATTTGATTAAGCTGCTGTAATAAGTAGCTGAGGATCTCATAAGAGCTTCGATCTGACGTAAAGAGAAATGAATCCGCCATTCTGCACCTGACGGTCATCTGATTGGAACTGATTGTGAGTAAGCTCTCTTACTGCTGTCCTCCAGCGTAACTTAAGATTTACGCTCCAAAGCTTCTACTAATATTGTCCTGATTAACCTTGATATTTACGCGCTTCGGTAAGAGTCCACGCACGAAATTTCCTCCACGGTACAGCTAATCCAGGAAGCCATGGACTCCAGTCAATCGAGTTTGCCAACTCACAGATCATTCTCTCGGAGACAACCTCTGCATGGAGAATGCCTGAGAGGGACTCAGTGAAGGTGGACCAAGCGATGAGAATTGAGACAGGAAGGAAAAGCAAGGTCTAGTACGGTGAAGCAAGTTTTGGCAAGGTGACAAAAGTTGCAGAGAGATGAGACTCATCACAGGAAGGCGAGGGGGATAACGACGTGTTGCGACCCACCCGGGTCGGGTCGGGTCGACCCGGTCGACCAGGGTTGACCCGAACCGACCCAACCCCAAGGCGACTCGAGAAATCAAAGAATTTCCCGTTGCCTTTTTTGCAAATTCGAAGTAAAGAGAAAGCAAGTGCTCCGCAGGTGGAAGGTGGGCGAGGCAATGTTTGGCGATATTACCGGGTATCTTTTTGTTAAACGAGATACAAGCGACATTTGCGCGAGAACCACAAATTTCGCAAAATCCGGTAACCTGCTCCAGCTCGGCTGGGTTGGGTTTGGTCGGCCTGGTCGACCCGACCTGGTCGACCAAGATTGACCCGGGTCGACCCAACCCGGGTCTTGTTGGGTCGGGTTAACCTGGTCGGGTAGGTCGGCAGTGCGGGCTTCCTAGAAATTCGGGATCGGGGGGTGGTCGACACGACCCGGGTGGGTCGCAACACGTCGTAAAGCTGAACGGCAAGCGCCGCAAATCGAGTCGCCTCGCGAAGTGCCCTCCCGTCCGCCCAAAGTGAAAAGGGGGTGGGGGGAGTTCCCCCCGTTCGGCAACCTCGAGGCGCAAGCGGTTGCAAAGTTCGCTAGTGAGTTGCGCTGACTGGCAGGAATTCGCGGATAAGTCTGCCGACGATCTGAGCTGAAGGCGGGGAAAGGCGGAAAGTGGTGTGAGTCAGTCGGGGAAAAGACGGCCTGTTCGCGGGCAAAAGCAACCATGTGCGAGAAGATCTGATACACCATGGATGCGGATGATCTGACGGCTGAGCACATCTTTCTGGGGTGGTATGTTATGGATGGCATGGTAGTTACCACCAATCAGATGAACTGCTTGTGTCAGACGACGAATTCGAAATTGATTCAGGCGAGATCCAGCTTTCATCCGCGTCTTGATTTTACGATTGGTTATAGAGGTAAACTTAAGTCGCTAGTAAATACTTATTACTATCCTTTCAACTAGTCAGACATCTCCCATTTCACCTGTCATGTTATCAAAACATTTGAGATAATTCACCTCGCGTAAAAACATGCACTAACCTGAGGGTAGCTAGTATGGGGAACTTTTTTCTCATTTCTTATGTTTTTCTTAAATATTCCTTGAAGTTCCCCATTATTGGAGGTCTTAGGTCTAGTAAAATGTCAAGCACTACCATGACTCCACTCTCTCCATGCACCACCATTTGAGCATCCGAGTAGAAGTCTCCCAGCGCTGGCTTGTCCAGAAGAATACCCTCCCCTTCTACCTTCTCCGTCTCCATCTCCTCGAACGCTGTTGTGAACTGCATGCACACGAGAGGAAGTGGGGCGGAGCGGGGGATAAAGGAGGTTCAGCGCAGGAGAGAGGGAGGATTTTAAGGTAGGGGATGGAAAGAGAGGGAGTGGGTGTGGGAGGGAGAGAGGGAGGGGCTGGCGGACGTAGTAGAGAAGAGAGGGAGGGCTGGGGAAAGGACGAGGCGAGAGAGTGGATTGAATGAGCACAAACCGCTGGTCCAAACCCAACATAATAAAGAAACGCTGCTGGTGCGATGCGTACGTGATCCATGGAGCACGCAGTGCATGCCAAACCTAAAGCAGAGTCACAATAACAGCCGAGGAAAGCACAGCTTGCACGCACCAATGAGCCTGCCCGTACTTGTGCCAGTTGAGCGGCCGAAAGCTTCCGAGCGAGAGTGCGAAAGGCGAGCACGCGCTGCATGACGCTGGCGCGGCGTGTGAGGTAGCGGTAGGTAGCATGTGAGGTAGCGTATGGAAAATCATTCAAGAACCAGAATGTTAATGGATATTCGAGTGGCATATGTTCAATTGCATCTACTAGAGCATTTTCAGCTTGGATCTTGCACGAAGAAAAGTTCGGCGCCTACGATTTTGGCCGTTTTTGCCGCCCAATGCATAGAATGTGCATGAATCCCTATAGGTGTATAGAAAATCATTCAAGAACCTGAATGTTAATGGTTATTCGAGTGGCCCATGTTCAATTACATCTACTAGAGCATTTTCGGCCTGGATCTTGCGAGAATAAAAGTTCGGCGCCGACGATTTCGGCTGTTTTTGCCGCCCAATGCCTAGAAAGCGCATGAATGCCTATAGGTGTATGGAAAATCATTCAAGAACCTGAATTTTAATGGTTATTCGAGTGGCCCATGTTCAATTACATCTACTAGAGCATATTCGGCCTGGATCTTGCGCGAAGAAAAGTTCGGCGCCGACGATTTCGGCTGTTTTTGCCGTCGAATGGCTAGAAAGTGCATGAATGCCTATAGGTGTATGGAAAATCATTCAAGAACCTGAATGTTAATGGTTATTCGAGTGGCCCATGTTCAATTACATCTACTAGAGCATATTCGGCCTGGATCTTGCGCGAAGAAAAGTTCGGCGCCGACGATTTCGGCTGTTTTTGCCGCCCAATGCCTAGAAAGCGCATAGCGCATAGATGCCTATAGGTGTATGGAAAATCATTCAAGAGCCAATGGTTATTCAAGTGGCCCATGATCAATTACATCTACTAAAGCATATTCGGCCTGGATCTTGCGCGAAGAAAAGTTCGGCGCCGACGATTTCGGCTGTTTTTGCTGCCAAATGCTTAGAAAGCGCATGAATCCCTATAGGTGTATGGTTCATTCAAGAACCTGAATGTTAATGGTTATTCGAGTGGCCCATGTTCAATTACATCTACTAGAGCATATTCGGCCTGGATCTTGCGCGAAGAAAAGGTCAGCGCCGATGATTTCGGCTGTTTTTGCCGCCCAATGCCTAGAAAGCGCATGAATGCCTATAGGTGTATAAAAGATCATTTCAAAACCTTAATGTTAATGGTTATTCGAGTGGCCCATGTTCAATTACATCTATTAGAGCGTATTTGGCCTGGATCTTGTGCGAAAAAAAGTTCGCCGCCGACGATTTCGGCTGTTTTTTGCCGCCGAATGCCTAGAAAGCGCATGAATGCCTATAGGTGTATGGAAAATCATTCAAGAACCTGAATGTTAATGGTTATTCGAGTGGCCCATGTTCAATTACATCTACTAGAGCATATTCGGCCTGGATCTTGCGCGAAGAAAAGTTCGGCGCTGATGATTTCGGCTTTTTTTTACGCCCAATGCATAGAAAGCGCATGTATGCCTATAGGTGTATGAAAAATCATTCAAGAACCTGAATGTTAATGGTTATTCGAGTGGCCCATGTTCAATTACATCTACTAGAGCATATTCGGCCTGGATCTTGCGCGAAGAAAAGTTCGGCGCCGACGATTTCGGCTGTTTTTGCCGCCCAATGCCTAGAAAGCGCATGAATGCCTATAGGTGTATGGAAAATCATTCAAGAACCTGAATGGTAATGGATATTCGAGAGGCTTATGTTCATAACAACTACTAGAGCATTTTCGGCTTGGATCTTGCACGAAGAAAAGTTCGGCGCCTACGATTTTGGCCGTTTTTGCCGCCAAGTGCCTAGAAAGTGCGTGAATCCCTATAGGTGTATGGAAAATCATTCAAGAACCTGAATGTTAATGGTTATTCGAGTGGCCCATGTTCAATTACATCTACTAGAGCATTTTCGGCCTGGATCTTGCGAGAAGAAGAGTTCGGTGCCGACGATTTCGGCTGTTTTTGCCGCCGAATGCCTAGAAAGCGCATGGATGCCTATAGGTGTATGGAAAATCATTCAGGAACCTTGTTAATGGTTATTCGAGTGGCCCATGTTCAATTACATCTACTAGAGCATATTCGGCCTGGATCTTGCGCGAAGAAAAGTTCGGCGCCGACAATTTCGTCTGTTTTTGCCGCCCAATGCCTAGAAAGCGCATGAATGCCAATAAGTGTATGGAAAATCATTCAATAACCTGAATGTTAATGGTTATTCGAGTGGCCCATGTTCAATTACATCTACTAGAGCATATTCGGCCTGGATCTTGCGCGAAGAAAAGTTCGGCGCCGACGATTTCGGCTGTTTTTGCCGCCCAATGCCCAGATAGCGCATGAATGCCTATAGGTGTATGGAAAATCATTCAAGAACCTGAATGTTAATGGTTATTCGAGTGGCCCATGTTCAATTACATCTACTAGAGCATATTCGGCCTGGATCTTGCGCGAAGAAAAGTTCGGCGCCGACGATTTCGGCTGTTTTTGCCGCCGAATGCCTAGAAAGCGCATGAATGCCTATAGGTGTATGGAAAATCATTCAAGAACCTGAATTTTAATGGTTATTCGAGTGCCCCATGTTCAATTACATCTACTAGAGCATAATTGGCCTGGATCTTGCGCGAAAAAAAAGTTCGGCGTCGACTATTTCGGCTGTTTTTTGCCGCCCAATGCCTAGAAAGCGCATGAATGCCTATAGGTTTATGAAAAATCATTCAAGAACCTGAATGTTAATGGTTATTTGAGTGACCCATGTTCAATTACATCTACTAGAGCATTTTTGGCTTGCGCGAAGAAAAGTTCGGCGCCCACGATTTCGGCTGTTTTTGCCGCCAAATGCCTAGAAAGCGCATGAATCCCTATAGGTGTATGGAAAATCATTCAAGAACCTGAATGTTAATGGTTATTCGAGTGGCCCATGTTCAATTACATCTACTAGAGCATATTCGGCCTGGATCTTGCGCGAAGAAAAGTTCGGCGCCGACGATTTCGGCTGTTTTTGCCGCCCAATGCCTAAAAAGCGCATGAATGCCTATAGCTGTATGGAAAATCATTCAAGAACATAAATGTTAATGGTTAATCGAGTGGCCCATGTTCAATTACATCTACTAGAGCATATTCGGCCTGGATCTTGCGCGAAGAAAAGTTCGGCGTCGACGATTTCGGCTGTTTTTGCCGCCCAATGCCTAGAAAGCGCATGAATGCCTATAGGTGTATGGAAAATGTTGGTGCAACCCTACGGTTTGCACTCGGCTTGTTGTCCGTGTGCGTGTGCGTGCATGCGTGTGTGCATGGAGTGGCATGAGTGCATGAAATAAATATATGTTTCATGCTTATAATGGTGTGTGTATGATGGGTCATGATGTCGAGTGTGTGTGTCGAGTCAATAGCGAGTTATCGCTAGCCGCGTGTTAATGCGGTCATTTGTGTCTCGCGCGCGGTTTCTATTTTGTCGTGTGTCCCGTGCGCGGTTTCTATTTTGTCCTGTGTCGAACGTTCGGCGTGTCGCAGGTGTGGGCAGCAGACCCATCAAGAACTCAAGGTTGAGTTTGTGATGAAGAACCCGAGCCTTGGTTGCAAGCTTCAAGTGATTTCGAAGCTGGCCAAAAGGGTACACCCCAAGATATTGAAGATAGTTACATTACAAAGTGTAGTGTAACATTCAAGTTGGTGTAGGCCCTTGTGAAGGGTAGTTTCGAGACCCTTCTTGGTTGGGGATAGTGTGGCACTGTTCCCATTCACTGTTGCTCGGTTCTTGGGGTTTGTAGGAGCTGGGAGTCCTTCCCAACTCGTAACTCTTCCTAGTTGTTCGTAACTTGTGTTCTAAGACTATGTTGCTGCCATAGTGCCGTTCGTTCAATCTGACGCTGTGTCATCAATTCTTGATGAAATCGTGCGATCTAAGTGTAGGCGACGTTGAGACGCTCCAGATCCAAGTTGAATGAGGTCAATTGGAGTTGTGACCATATGATCGTTTAAAGCCGCAGTGCAGAAATCTGACTGCGCACTCTATCTTTGGTTCTAGGCACATTGAAGCCTATTGGAGCCTACTGTGACTATAACAAGTGGTATCAGAGCCCCTTGGAGCAGCTACGACGATGGCTGGACCTGAAGAGAGGGGTGGCAGAGGTGCTGGAGGCAATGGAGAAGCCCAAGCACAAGGCCAAGCCCGTGATTCAGCCGTGGCGCCCGTACAATCTACTCTTGGGCCTTCAAGGGATGAGCCAAGAGTGTTCGGGCTTGAAAAGTTCAACGGCGACAACTTTGCTGAGTGGTCCTTCAGAATGGAGAACGTGTTTGACCACTATGATCTGCTGGAGGTGATGGAAGGAACGGAGAAGCGTCCCGAGAACGACCCGGAGAAGAGCCCGTGGGTGCGGAAGAGCGCACAAGGCTATCTCCTACTTGGGCAAGCGTTGGGGAGCAGTCAAATCCGTCACATCAAGCCTTTCCAGCGTGAACCAGAGAAGGGACCAAAGGCATGGGCTGCTCTCAAGGGTGTACACGCTCCTGCAACAGCGGCGGTAGCTGTGGTGTTGGAACGGCAAATGGCGACGCTACGAATTGAGGAAGATGAACCCGTGGAAGACGGGGTGCAGAAATTCTTCGACTTGTTGACGCGGCTTGAGGGAGCTGATTTGAACTATAGCGAGCTCCAGAAGAAGACCAAGTTGCTGGCCCTACTCCCCGAGTCGTGGTCCTCGCTCATCATTAACCTCAACCGTGATCTGCCCCGTCTCTCGCTTGAAGACGTGAAGCGCGCGATTCTCCAAGAGGACTTCCGCCGCCGTGAGTTGGCGAGTGCGGATGGCGCTGGGGCAGCAAGCATCGGCCGAGGGTACGGCCGTGGAAGAGGCAAAAGACGAGGGGGAGGAAGGTTTGGTGGCAGCAACTTCGGCGGAGGCCGTGAGAGTGGCGGATACGGCAGCGACGACAAGAGCTATGGGCGCGGTCGCGGCCGATTCGATGGCGAGTGTCACTATTGCGGCAAGAGCGGACATATGTGGCGCGATTGCTTCAAACTCCCTGAAGGATGGACCCCTGCTCAAGGCCAAGAGGGTAGAGGAGCAGGAGGAGGGAGAGGCAGAGGCCGTGGAGGCCGTGGCGGTCGCGGAGGTGGAGCCGCGAACATGAAGAGTGGAGATAACAACAAGGACTCGAGCGACGATCGGTACCCGGACATTTTCTACTTTGTGTCGACACAAGTACCAGCTGGTCCAGAGAAGGATGAAGACCTTGAGGAGCCAGCAGCTGTGGGGAAGGTGACCCTACACCCCCTGGACTTTTGGGTGATTGATAGCGGCGCTACCTATAGCATGACACCTCGCCCCGACTTGCTCACCGAACTCGAGCCGTCACCGGTGAAGCATGTCACATCGGCTTTGGGGCAGCGAGCAGAGGTGAAAGGCATGGGCAAGGCCATGTTCAAGGGTGCTGATGGGAAGATGGTGGGCCTCAAGAACGTGCTTTGGGTGCCCAGCCTTGCTGCGAACCTGATTTCCGTGCGGCGGTTGGCAAAGGCCGGCATGGACACGAACTCGAAGGGAGCCAAGACCTACACCGCAAGGATTGGCGACCGGATTCTATGGGACCTTCATGAAGATAGGGACGTCTACAACGAGATGTGGCAGATCCCTGTGGTCCCTATGCCTAAGGAGAGGCAAGTGGCAGCAAGCATCAGCGCCAAGGGTGACGCGGTTGGTAGCGGCGATAGCGCGGACGGTCGCGCTAAGGAGAACGAGCTCAAGAAGAGCAAACCTGGAGGGACCAGCAAGCTGTGTGACCACAAGGAGAGTGGTGCAGCAGCCAAGGAGCAGCACAAGGGTGAGGAGAACCCCAAGGCAGCAGCGAAGGAGGAGTACGGAGAGAGTATGTGGGGCGCTATTGCGAGCGCGGCATTCTCCAATCCGACTTCGGCTACGGGAAAGTGTGATTGGTTGACATTGCATCGGCGAATGGGGCATGTAGCCCTACCCATCTTGCAGCAGCTAGTGAAGAACCAGATGGTTGCTGGCATACGTGTGAAGGGGGAGCCCGATGAGGTGCTTGGCTGCCCGACGTGCTTGCAAGCCAAGTTCACCCGATTTCCGTTCTCTAGTTCGGAGGCGACGGCTAAGGCACCGCTTGATGAGGTGGTGATGGACGTGGTGGCCCCCCTGAAGCTTGGAGCTGCTGGAGCAGAGTACTTTCTCACCATTGTGGATGTCTACACTCGCATGACGTGGGTGTATGTGCTGGCCAAGAAGAGCGACGTGGCTGAAACGTTGAAGACCGATTGGTTCCCGATGGTGGAGCGGCAACAAGACCGACTAGTGAAGTCGATCCGCACCGATCGTGGGGGAGAGTTCCTGAGCAAGGAGTTTGGGTTGTGGCTGAAGAAGAATGGCATTCGGCACTCCCTCACCATGCCATACTCCCCTGCAATGAACGGCATCGCCGAGCGAGCGAACCGGACGATCACGGAGGCGGCACGCGGGTTGCTCATTGAAGCTGGGCTACCAGACTATTTCTGGCCTGATGCGGTGCGGAGCGCGTGTGTGGCCAAGAACAGAGTTTTGACTCATGTGGGAGCAGACAAATGGGTGCCCTATGTGGAGTGGCTTGGAAGGAAGTCTAAGGTGGACATGCTTCGGGTGTTCGGATGCATGTGTATGGCGCTCGTACCTAAGCATCTTCGGCACAACAAGCTTGGTGCCAAGGCGGTGTGGGCCGTGCACTTGGGCATGGCTCAAAACAGCAAGGGGTGGCTTCTTTGGGACCCATTCACCAAGAAGTTCATGGTGAGCAGGGACTGCAAGTTCATGGAGAACTTCATGTACAAGGATTGGAAGGCGGAGAATGAGGCGAAGATAGGCGTGCGGTTTGGGGAGGTGAAGAGTTCCGGCTTGGAGCACGTGGAGCTGCCTTTGGAGCTGAGCAGCGGCAGCACCACCACAAGGCAATCTTCCCTTGTGAATGGGGGAGAGGAGGCCAAGGATGCAGAGGAAGAGGAGGAGGAGGAGGTGCAGCAAGTGAGCGAGCGCGCACCAACACTCCCTTCCCGCACTACGAGTGCTCCACGGAACCGAGCTACACCGCAGCAACGCCAAGGCCTTCAAGTCCCTGCAGCTGAGGAGGAAGGAAGGGGCAAGAGGAGAGTCCAAGCCCCTAATAGGCTGACCTATGATGCGCCGGGGAAGCAGGGCAAGACGGCCCTAGTTGGAGCAGCAATGATGGTCAGAGACGACGAGGAGAGTGACTACGAGGAGTGTGCCTTCGCATTCTTCTCTCCGGTGGAGATGCCGGGAGAACCAGCAACTCTCAAGGAGGCCTTGGAGAGTGGTGATGCTGAGGAGTGGAAGAAGGCAATGGAGAGTGAACTGAAGAGCATTGAGGAGAACGACACGTACGAATTGGTGGAGCTACCGGAGGGGCGTACGGCGATTACGTCCAAGTGGCTCTTCAAGATCAAGTCCGACGCCGACGGCATGATCGAGCGCTACAAGTCTAGGCTGGTGGCCAAGGGGTACCAGCAGAAGGAGAATGTGGACTACAAGGAGCTGTTTGCTCCTATGGTGAAGCCGACGACGCTGCGAACCCTACTCGCGGGAGCCGCGATCAAAGGTTGGGTGGTGAAGCAGCTAGACATCGTTACGGCGTTCCTCAGCGGAATCCTTGAGGAGGAGATCTTCATGGCGCAGCCAGAGGGGTTTGATGATGGCACCGGCAGGGTGTGGAAGCTGAAGAAGGCCCTCTATGGGCTGAAGCAGGCCCCTAGGCAGTGGTACCTGAAGCTGCGCGAAGTGTTGGAGGAGATCGGCTTCACTCCCTCAACGACCGATCATTCCTTGTTCATGCTTGGCGAGGGGGAGCAGAGGAGCTTCATGGTGGTGTACGTGGATGACGTCCTTATCTTCTCACCCTCCTCTGACCTTGTGAAGGAGGTGATGCTGAAGCTGCAAGACAAATTCAAGTGCAAGTCCCTTGGGGACGTGAACTTCTACCTCGGGCTCCACATCGAACGAGACGTGGAGAAGCGGTGCATGCGGGTGCACCAACGCAAGTACCTGGAGGCCTTGGCTGCCAACTTTGGGCAGAATGAAGGCCATGTGGCTACACCCTTTCCTTCTGGGTTCAAGTGTGTGAAGGGACCAGAGGAGGAGAGCGTGGGTGAAGAGGAGAGGCGCCGTTTTCACTCGTTGGTGGGCAGCCTCATGTACGCGGCAGTCAACACTCGACCGGATGTCGCGTTTGCTACCGGGCAGCTGGCTAGGGTGGTGCAATGCCCTAATGAGGAGCAGGTAGCAGCTGGAATGAGGGTGGCCAAGTACCTTGGCCAAACACCGACCGTTGGGCTGCAATACTCGGCGGCGGCGCAAAGGCGCCAAAAGGGCGCGGATGGTGTGGAACCCGGGCGTTTGTTCCTCACCGCTTTCTCGGATGCTTCGTATGCATCGGAACCAGAGGACATGACAAGTGTGGGAGGCTTCATCTGCTGTGTTGGTGGAGGCCCAACTGCTTGGGAGAGCAAGAAGCAGGTTGACCAAGCTTTGAGCTCGGTGGAGTCCGAGTACATGGCACTCTTCCGTGCGGTACGGGAGATTGTGTGGCAGCGGCGTTTGTTGGCTGAATTGGGGGAGGAGCAGCAAGGACCTACCCCTCTCTATTGTGACAGCCAGGGAGCCATAGCTCTAGCCAAGAACCCTGTGTTGCATGGCCTGACAAAGCACATGAGGGTGAAGTGGCATTGGACGAGGAGCATGGTGGCCGCGGGTGAAGTTGAGCTGCGCTACGTGAAGAAAACGGGGCAGCGGCAGACATGATGACTAAGAGGCTGGTGGAGCAGCAGCATTGGAAGTGTTGCAAGCTGGCCGGGATGGCTCTGAACTGAGAGGAGCAGATTCTATGGCCAACAATCCGAGGGGGAGTTTGTTGGTGCAACCCTACGGTTTGCACTCGGCTTGTTGTCCGTGTGCGTGTGCGTGCATGCGTGTGTGCATGGAGTGGCATGAGTGCATGAAATAAATATATGTTTCATGCTTATAATGGTGTGTGTATGATGGGTCATGATGTCGAGTGTGTGTGTCGAGTCAATAGCGAGTTATCGCTAGCCGCGTGTTAATGCGGTCATTTGTGTCTCGCGCGCGGTTTCTATTTTGTCGTGTGTCCCGTGCGCGGTTTCTGTTTTGTCCTGTGTCGAACGTTCGGCGTGTCGCAGGTGTGGGCAGCAGACCCATCAAGAACTCAAGGTTGAGTTTGTGATGAAGAACCCGAGCCTTGGTTGCAAGCTTCAAGTGATTTCGAAGCTGGTCAAAAAGGGTACACCCCAAGATATTGAAGATAGTTACATTACAAAGTGTAGTGTAACATTCAAGTTGGTGTAGGCCCTTGTGAAGGGTAGTTTCGAGACCCTTCTTGGTTGGGAACAGTGTGGCACTGTTCCCATTCACTGTTGCTCGGTTCTTGGGGTTTGTAGGAGCTGGGAGTCCTTCCCAACTCGTAACTCTTCCTAGTTGTTCGTAACTTGTGTTCTAAGACTATGTTGCTGCCATAGTGCTGTTCGTTCAATCTGACGCTGTGTCGTCAATACTTGATGAAATCGTGCGATCTAAATTGCCTAGTGTAGGCGACGTTGAGACGCTCCAGATCCAAGTTGAATGAGGTCAATTAGAGTTGTGACCAGATCGCTATGATCGTTTAAAGCCGCTGTGCAGAAATCTGACTGCGCACTCTATCTTTGGTTCTAGGCACATTGAAGCCTATTGGAGCCTACTGTGACTATAACAGAAAATCATTCAAGAACCTGAATGTTAATGGTTATTCGAGTGGCCCATGTTCAATTACATCTACTAGAGCATTTTCGGCCTGGATCTTGCGCGAAGAAAAGTTCGGCGCCCACGATTTCGGCTGTTTTTGCCGCCAAATGCCTAGAATGTGCATGAACGCCTAAGGTGTATGGAAAATCATTCAAGAACCTGAATGTTAATGGTTATTCGAGTGGCCCATGTTCAATTACATCAACTAGATCATATTCGACCTGGATCTTGCGCGAAGAAAAGTTCGGCGCCGACGATTTCGGCTGTTTTTGCCGCCCAATGCCTAGAAAGCGCATGAATGCCTATAGGTGTATGGAAAATCATTCAAGAACCTGAATGTTAATGCATATTTGAGAAACCCATATTCAATTACATCTACAAGAGCATTTTCGGCCTGGATCTTGCGCGAAGAAAAGTTCGACGTTGACGATTTCGGCTCTTTTTGCCGCCGAATGCATAGAAAGCGCATGAATGCCTATAGGTGTATGGAAAATCATTCAAGAACCTGAATGTTAATGGATATTCATGTGGCTCATGTTCAATTACATCTACTAGAGCATATTCGGCCTGGATCTTGCGCGAAGAAAAGTTCGGCGCCGACGATTTCGGCTGTTTTTGCCGCCGAATGCCTAGAAAGCGCATGAATGCCTATAGGTGTATGGAAAATCATTCAAGAACCTAATTTTGAATGGATATTTGAGTGGGCCATCTTCAATTTTATCTACTAGAGCATATTCGGCCTGGATCTTGCGCGAAGAAAAGTTCGGCGCCGACGATTTCGGCTGTTTTTGCCGCCCAATGCCTAGAAAGCGCATGAATGCCTATAGGTGTATGGAAAATCATTCAAGAACCTGAATGTTAATGGTTATTCGAGTGGCCCATGTTCAATTACATCTACTAGAGCATATTCGGCCTGGATCTTGCGCGAAGAAAAGTTCGGCGCCGACGATTTCGGCTGTTTTTGCCGCCCAATGCCTAGAAAGCGCATGAATGCCTATAGGTGTATGGAAAATCATTCAAGAACCTGAATTTTAATGGTTATTCGAGTGGCCCATGTTCAATTACATCTACTAGAGCATAATTGGCCTGGATCTTGCGCGAAAAAAAAGTTCGGCGCCGACGATTTCGGCTGTTTTTGCCGCCCAATGCCTAGAAAGCGCATGAATGCCTATAGGTGTATGGAAAATCATTCAAGAACCTGAATGTTAATGGTTATTCGAGTGGCCCATGTTCAATTACATCTACTAGAGCATATTCGGCCTGGATCTTGCGCGAAAAAAATGTCAGAATCAACAGACAGGAATGACTGTACTAGCACAAAGTTGGATACAAGTAGGAAACCCTAATCTAGTGTACCCCCTAAGGTGTAACCCACTACAGCCTACAATCATATAAACATATAATGTTTGACACACCCCCATAGGCGCAGTGAGAATCAACCACTGGGTTACGAGACCAGTCAAAGCAAAGAAAGGCAAGCTCAGGGTGGATCTCAAGGATTCCACACAAATTCCGAGCACAAGCAAGCGGTCACAAGACCAGTCCACATGCAAGTTTATAATAGAGCAAGAGATACAGTGATCACAACCTAGCAAGAGTGAACATGCAGGTATACATATAGATATAGTGATCACAGTACAAGCAAGGTCAAGAAGTAAGCAAATGAGGTCCAGTAGGCACAAGGCCTAGCAGAGTGCAGAAGCGCTGATGGTCACAAGGCTGAAGCGCCTTGGTGAACACATCAGCAGTGTTGGCCTCAGTGGCCACGTGACGAATACAAAGCTGACCGCGCTGCTGCAGCTCTCGAGCAAGGAAGTACCGCAGGGCGATGTGCTTCGTTCTGTGCTCCAGTCTGTGCTCCTCACACAAGGCAATGGCAGCCTTGTTGTCGACGTACAGCACTGGAGGAGAACGAGGCCGCTCTCCCAGGTCGGTCAGCAGGTAGGTCAGCCAGCGTAGCTCCTGGGCAGCCATGGCTATGGCGTAGATCTCAGCCTCACAACTGGAGCTGAGAACAGAAGAAGAGCGTGTAGAACGCCAGGAAACTGAGCCAGAGCCAAGGCTGAAGGTGTAACCCTGAGACGACCGCTGAGTAGCCTGGTCGTCAGCCCAAGAGGCGTCTGAGTGTCCTGTGAGTACAACTCGGTCTCGCCCTCCAAGCACTAGCCCCATGCCCGACGTACTGCACAAGTAGCGCAACACCCTCTTAGCGGCATCCATGTGCTCCTTCCAGTGACGGCCAGGAGCGACATAGCGTGCAAGGATGCTAAGAGGGTATGCCAGGTCAGGTCGAGTGCAGGTCATCAGGTACATGAGACAGCCCACAAGCTCTGGATACGGGCCACTCGGCTCTACGGACTCATCCGAAGGCAGAGCTGAGAGCGAGTGACCGGTAGGCAGAGGAGTGGACTGAGGCGAGGAGTACGTGAAGCGGAAGCGCTGAAGGATCTGCTGCACCATGTGTGACTGAGTCAAGGTGATGGTGCGTCGTGCTCTGTCCCGGGTGATCCGCAAGCCAAGATAGCTCGTCAGTTCCCCCAGGTCTGTGCACGTGTGTCTCCTCTGCAGCTCCGACTTCACGTGGGCGAGTGCCGCGGTGTCAGCAGTGGCAAAGACCAGGTCGTCGACGTACACGAGGATGTAGAACGGCGGCAGCGAGGTGTCTGTGCGTAGAAACAGTGACGGGTCAGCAGTAGAGGGAGCGAACCCTAGAGCCGCAAGTGTCGTCCTCAGTGTGTCGTGCCACTCACGCGGTGCCTGGCGGAGACCGTAGACCGGCCGCTGGAGCCTCCACTGGGTACCAGGAGGAACCGACCCAGTGAAACCAGGAGGGCGACGCAGCCAGATCTCCTCGTGTAGGCTGCCCTGTAAGAAGGCAGTGCTGAAGTCAAGTGAGTGAAGCTCGTAGTCGCGCTGAGCGGCTATGTGCAGCAGCACCCGAAGAGTGGTCATCTTCGGGGTGGGGGAGAAGGTCTGGAAGAAGTCAACTCCCTCTCGCTGGCTGAAGCCTCGAGCAACGTAGCGCGCCTTGAAGACAGGAGGAGAACCCGGCGGCCGCTTCACCCTGAAAATCCACATGCCACTGACGATGTTCGCCCCAGGAGGGGGAACCTCGTCGACGTAGGTGCGTGTGGACTTCCAGGAAGCCATCTCTGCGTCCATGGCTGTCTGCCACTGAGAGGAGTAGGGACCCGCCATCGCCTCAGCGTAAGAGCGCGGGGTCGGGATGTCAGGAGCATCCGGGTCTCCCTCAGGGGCAACTAGTAAGGACACGAGACGGGGCAAAACAGCAGCAAGGCACTGGAACTCCTCCTGTCTGTCCTCAAGGACGTCCGTGCCAAGAGCACACTCACCCCCGACGGACGGAGGACAGACAGACTCAGACTCAGACGCAGCAACAAGGCTAGCAGCGTAGTCTAGACGACACCGGGCAGCAAAGTCAACCAGCTCAGCGACCAGCGCAGACGCAGCAGAGGACTCAAAGGTAGGGTCAGTGACAACAGTAGCGAGGAGGCGCGTGACAGTGGGACTGGCAGCATGACGGGAGTCAGACTCCGGGTCAGGAAGAGTAGGAAGAGAGGAAGCGGGAGGAGACGGTAGCGGGACACGCTGAGGAGCAGTGGAGGGACGCAGAGTCATGTAGTGAGTGCCAGGGACAGGAGGAGGACGCTCACGTGGGACACGACGACCAGTGCGAGCAGTACGAACAGGCGACGCAGGACGAGACTCAGGCTCACGACGCTCTGTAAGACCTCCCGTGGGACCAGTGTAAGGAGAGGGAGCAGGGAGAGGCGAGGCAGGCGGTAACTGTGACTGCGGCGGGACAGGCGGAGGACACTCTACGGAGGGAGGAGGACAAGGAGGAGGAGTCTGACCAAGAACCTGCTGAAGGAGCGGTACGAAGTACGGTCGCGGCCGCGCAGCGTCTCCAGAACGAGCAGAGACACCAGCAGCAGGGTCCTCAGTACCCGCAGTAGCTCCAACGTCCGGGTCCTCAGCACCAGCAGCAGCTCTACCGCCCGGGTCTCCAGCACCAGGAGCAGCTCCACCGCCCGGGTCCTCAGCACCAGCAGCAGCGCCACCGCCCGGGTCCTCAGCACCAGCAGCAGCTCCAACGCCCGGGTCCTCAGCACCAGCAGCAGCTCCACCGCCCGGGTCCTCAGCACCAGCAGCAGCGCCACCGCCCAGGTCCTCAGCACCAGCAGCAGCTCCAACGCCCGGGTCCTCAGTACCAGCAGCAGCGCCACCCCCAGGGTCTGCAGCACCAGGAGCACCACTCCGAAGACTGCAGCGCCGAAGACTACCACTCTCGGATCTGCTGAATGGGGGGGAGCTCCTGGGTAGGAGGGGAAGTACTGGTACGAGCTCCAGCAGCACCTCTCCGGAGGTGGCAGTACTGTAGGTACCTCTCCTGCAGCTGCTGGGAGGAGAGGGCTCCTCCAGGTGTAGCACGCTCAGGCTCAGCACCTCCAGACACAGCACCCCCAGACGCAGTACCCCCAGGCTCAGCACCTCCAGACTCCGCACCTCCAGGCTCCGCACCCCCAGGCTCAGCACCCCCAGACTCAGCACGGTCAGGCTCAGCACCCCCAGGCTCAGCACCCCCAGACGCAGCACCCCCAGACGCAGCACCTCCAGGCTCAGCACCTCCAGACTCCGCACCCCCAGGCTCAGCACCTCCAGGCTCCGCACCCCCAGGCTCCGCACCCCCAGGCTCCGCACCCCCAGGCTCCGCACCCCCAGGCTCCGCACCCCCAGGCTCAGCACCCTCAGACTCCTCACGGTCAGGCTCAGCACCCCCAGCAGGACGAGAGTCAACAGCTACCTCGACAGGCTCAACCGGGTCTACCTGGGACACACCTGAGGGAGCGGCACCCTGAGGGGGGAGGGGGTCTGGTACCTCAGCACCTGGAGCGAGGAAGAGAGGCGGGGGGGGGAGCGGGGCAGTGCGGTAGGGGAAGAGGCGGTAGTAGGGGACGGACTCGTCAAAAGTGACGTCCTGAGAGGCCAGGACACGACGCGAGGTGGCGTGGTAGAACTGCCAACCAGGTGCGTCCGGGACAAAGCCAAGGAAGACACAGGGGACTGCTCGACGGGAGAGCTTGTCCGCGGACGTATCGCGAACAAAAGCTCGAGATCCCCAGACCCGAAAACGCGACGCATCGCCAGCCTCTCCCGTCCAGCGCAGTGTCGGAGAAGTCTCCGGTAAGGAGACACGGGGCCAGAGGTTGAGCTGATGCGCAGCGTATCGGACTGCAAACGGCCACAGAAAGTGGGGGGCAGCCGCATGAACCAAGGAGGTACGAGCGACCTCCATGACCAAGCCAATGCGGCGCTCAGCAACCCCATTCTGCTGTGGAGAGGCCGGAAGCGTGAACGACTGCTCAATGCCCTCCTGCTGACAGAAGGCCTCCAAGAGGCCAGAGGAAAACTCCCCACCTCTGTCAGAGTGCAGACGCAGGACAGGGAAGTCGGAGCGGAAACGCTCACGGAGCTGGAGACGAGATCTGCGGATCCAAGGGATCAAGACATCAGGGACGTCACCCTTGGTGCGCAAGGGGAAGACCGTGGTGTAGCGCGAGAAGTCGTCAACAACAATCAGGAAGTACCTCTCCTGACCCTGACCACGGACGCGGGCTGGGCCCCACACGTCCATGTGGAGCGTCTGCAAAGGAGCAGTCGTCGGGGGGAAGGAGGAGGAGTGAGGAGCGGCGCGCTGCCGCCCCTCGACACAGGGAAGACAGGGAGGAGCAGGCGAGGGTGGGAGGGGAGGGAGAACCCTGGGAAGACCAGCAACAAGGTCCCGTTTGTGCATGGCCCGAAGGCGCTGCACAGACGGGTGACCAAGGCGGTGGTGCCAGAGGACAGTCTCATGCGCCAGAGAGCGACACGAGCAGGGGGCGGACAGCTGACCTGACGCAGACGCAGACGCGGACCTGAGGGGACTCAGTGGTCAGTGTGTAAAGGTCCGACCCCAGCTGCCGAGTGAAGGTAGCCAGGTGACGGCCCGTCCGAGCACACGTGCAGTGGGTCACGCGCTCGTAAGCAGGGGTGAACTGGTGAACACCCCCGTCCTGGAGCGCACTACCTGCCACCAGGTTCGTAGAGAACGAGGGGAGGTAGAGGCCTGACAGTGTGCCTGACGGGACCGCAGGACAAGGAAGGACAGTGGAGGAGGTCGCAACGACCGGACCCCCAGAGGGGTCAGCGAGGGAGACAGCAACTGGCCGAGCAAGCGGCTCAAGGACAGTGCGGTCACGAAAGAAACAGCGAGAAGCACCTGAGTCCAGTGTGAAGGTGTGCAGTGCTGCAGTCGACTCAGTACCAGAGGGCACGGACGCACTAGCACCTAGAGCAGCAGCCTCACCAGGACCTGGGGCAGCAGACTCACTAGCACCTAGAGCGGCAGCCGGACTGGTCTGAATGCCCGGGTCGGGCGGAACACGCAAGTACTGAGCACCCTCTCCACTAGTAAACATCGCATACATGGTAGTGAGAATAGCATCAAAGTCTAAAGCCCAGATATCAACTCCCTTCTTCTCCAGATCAGCCCAGCGGGGCAGCTCAGTGGCATCAGGAAACTGGGCACGCCACGCGTCAGTAAGGCGCGCGAAACAGCGCTGTGTGGGATGCGGCCTCCCACACTGCTGGCCAGTGCGGTCACCAGTGCGAATGACATACGTGCAGGTAAAGCCACGCTGCGCATACCACTCACGGGCGGCCTGAAGCGACGGGGCGGGCTGCTGACTCTGGCCACCGCCAGCGCCTCCACGACCACCACTGCCGCCGCCACCGCCTCGGCCACCTCCACCCCTGCCGCTGCCACGACCACCTCCGCCTCCGCTGCCGCCTCCACCCCTGCCGCCACTCCCGCCGCTGCTGTCACCACCCCCACTGCCGCCACTAGCCTCCCCAGCCGCTCCTCCACTCCCACCGCCTCCACCCCCACCTCCTCCGCCGCCACCTCCACCCTTGCCCCCTTTGCCCCTGCGGCGCCCGCTCGAAGCAGACGCGGCCCCGACCTTCTCAGCACCAAGGAGGTCGACAGCAGCAGCAGAGGCGACAGAGGGGAGGAGAGGGGAAGGGGAACACCCCTCAAAGAACGGGGTGCGGGGGTCACCACGAGAGGTGCCTACAGCGACGATGCTCGCCTCAGCTGCAAGCAGTTCCTTCTCGAGGAGGGCAATGGTGAGTTCAGTGGGGGAGCGAGAGAGGAAGTGGTCCCTGACTGTGCGCAGGGAGTCGGGGAGGCGGGTGACTATGTGGTAGAGAGTGATCCAGAGCGGGGGGGGGTTGCTGGTGAGGAACTCGTCAGGCATAGCAGCGCGAAAGCGGGCCTCACTGGTCTTAAGGTGGGTGATGAGGTCAGCAACTGTCTGAAAGGAGGCCAGGTCGGGGAACAGGTAGGGGAGAGTGAGGCGGCCTAGTGTGGCAGAAGCGGGGGAGGAGTAGCGAGCGACTACAGCAGTGTACAGGTCCTTAGCAGTTTTGTGCTGGCCAAAGTGCTCGCGCTCGTCGATCGGTAGGGAGTTACGAATAGCGAAGCGAGCGTGGGCGTCACGAGTCTGCCACTGTGAGCGCTGAGTGCTGTCAGCAGTGGTAGGAGGGGCAGTAGCGTTGCCTAGGGCGTGATCGTACAGTGAAACGTCCTCCTTAGCAGTGAGCTGTAGAAAGAGGTGGAGGTCATCGAGCCAGGTTTCGAACTTCACTGGACGGCCCTCAGCATCGAAAGTAAGTACAGTAGGAGTAGCCATAGCGGCAGTAGCAGTAGCGGTAGAAACAGTAAGAATGAGGCCGCAGGGAAGCTGTGGGCAGTGTCAGCACACGGGCGGCAGCAGCTGATGCGCACGGGCAGGAGCGGCAGTGGGCGCAGTAGCGGCGGCCGCAGTGGGAGCGAGTGCAGCAGCGGCAGCGGTAGCAGGCGCAACAGGAGCGCACGGGCGGTAGCGGCCGCGGCGCACGAGCGGGAGCGGCTGCGGGCGACGCGCAGGCGGTAGCTGCAGCGGGCGACGAGCGGGCAGGCGCTGCAGCGGGCGACGAGCGGGCGGCAGCAGCAGCGAGCGACGAGCGGGCGGCAGCAGCAGCGGGCGACGAGCGGGCGGCAGCTGCAGCGGGCGACGAGCGGGCGGCAGCTGCAGCGGGCGACGAGCGGGCGGCAGCAGCAGCGGGCGACGAGCGGGCGGGCGCTGCAGCGGGCGGGCGGCAATGTGCAGGCCGGCGGGGCCGCTGCGGGCTGCGCTATAGCGGTGCGAGCGGCGCACGGGCGGCTAGCCGGTCGCGCTCAAAAGAAATCGGCCGCGCGCGGGCAGCTAGCGGGTCGCGCGCGGTTAAAAATAAAAAACGAGCCGCGCGCGATTGGCTGGCGGGCTGCGCGCGCGCGGTAGGTAGGAGGCGCACTAGGGCGCGTAGGCGCACGAGGGCGCACGGTAGGTAGGTAGGTAGGTAGGTAGCGGTGGGCCCTAAGAACGGTCCTAGCGAAGGACCTGCTCTGAAACCATGTCAGAATCAACAGACAGGAATGACTGTACTAGCACAAAGTTGGATACAAGTAGGAAACCCTAATCTAGTGTACCCCCTAAGGTGTAACCCACTACAGCCTACAATCATATAAACATATAATGTTTGACAAAAAAAGTTCGGCGCCGACGATTTCGGCTGTTTTTGCCGCCCAATGCCTAGAAAGCGCATGAATGCCTATAGGTTAATAGAAAATCATTCAAGAACCTGAATGTTAATGGTTATTCGAGTGGCCCATGTTCAATTACATCTACTAGAGCATTTTCGGCCTGGATCTTGCGCGAGGAAATGTTCGGCGCCGACGATTTCGGCTGTCTTTGCAGCCAAATGCCTAGAAAGCGCATGGATGCCTATAGGTGTATGGAAAATCATTCAAGAACCTGAATTTTAATGGTTATTCGAGTGGCCCATGTTCAATTACATCTACTAGAGCATATTCGGCCTGGATCTTGCGCGAAGAAATGTTCGGGGCCGACGATTTTGGCTCTATTTGCCGCCCAATGCCTAGAAAGCGCATGAATGCCTATAGGTGTATGGAAAATCATTCAAGAACCTGAATGTTAATGGTTATTCGAGTGGCCCATGTTCAATTACATCTACTAGAGCATATTCGGCCTGGATCTTGCGCGAAGAAAAGTTCGGCGCCGACGATTTCGGCTGTTTTTGCCGCCCAATGCCTAGAAAGCGCATGGATGCCTATAGGTGTATGGAAAATCATTCAAGAACCTGAATGTTAATGGTTATTCGAGTGGCCCATGTTCAATTACATCTACTAGAGCATATTCGGCCTGGATCTTGCGCGAAGAAAAGTTCGGCGCCGACGATTTCGGCTCTATTTGCCGCCCAATGCCTAGAAAGCGCATGAATGCCTATAGGTGTATGGAAAATCATTCAAGAACCTGAATGTTAATGGTTATTCGAGTGGCCCATGTTGAATTATATCTACTAGAGCATATTCGGCCTAGATCTTGCGCGAAGAAAGGTTCGGCGCCGACGATTTCGGCTCTTTTTGCCGCCGAATGCATAGAAAGCGCATGAATGCATATAGGTGTATGGAAAATCATTCAAGAACCTGAATGTTAATAAATATTTGGGTGGCCCATGTTCAATTACATCTACTAGAGCATATTCGGCCTGGATCTTGCGCGAAGAAAAGTTCGGCGCCGACGATTTCAGCTGCTATTGCCGCCCAATGCCTAGAAAGCACATGGATGCCTATAGGTGTATGGAAAATCATTCAAGAACCTGAATGTTAATGGTTATTCGAGTGGCCCATGTTCAATTATTTCTACTAGAGCATATTCAACCTAGATCTTGCGCGAAGAAAAGTTCGGCGCCGACGATTTCAGCTCTATTTGCCGCCCAATGCCTAGAAAGCGCATGAATGCCTATAGGTGTATGGAAAATCATTCAAGAACCTGAATGTTAATGGATTTTCGAGTGGCCCATGTTGAATTATATCTACTAGAGGATATTCGGCCTGGATCTTGCGCGAAGAAAAGTTCGGCGCCGACGATTTCGGCTCTATTTGCCGCCCAATGCCTAGAAAGCGCATGAATGCCTATAGGTGTATGGAAAATCATTCAAGAACCTGAATGTTAATGGTTATTCGAGTGGCCCATGTTCAATTACATCTACTAGAGCATATTCGGCCTGGATCTTGCGCGAAGAAAAGTTCGGCGCCGACGATTTCGGCTCTATTTGCCGCCGAATGCCTAGAAAGCGCATGGATGCCTATAGGTGTATGGAAAATCATTCAAGAACCTGAATGTTAATGGTTATTCGAGTGGCCCATGTTCAATTACATCTACAAGACCAAATTCGGCCTGGATCTTGCGCGAAGAAAAGTTCGGCGCCGACGATTTCGGCTGTTTTTGCCGCCCAATGCCTAGAAAGCGCATGGATGCCTATAGGTGTATGGAAAATCATTCAAGAACCTGAATGTTAATGGTTATTCGAGTGGCCCATGTTCAATTACATCTACTAGAGCATATTCGGCCTGGATCTTGCGCGAAGAAAAGTTCGGCGCCGACGATATCGGCCGTTTTTGCCGCCCGATGCCTAGAAAGCGCATGGATGCCTATAGGTGTATGGAAAATCATTCAAGAACTGTATGTTAGTGGCTATTCGAGTGGCCCATGTTCAATTACATCTACTAGAGCATATTCGGCCTGGATCTTGCGCGAAGAAAAGTTCGGCGCCGACGATTTCGGCTGTTTTTGCCGCCCAAAAGATGCCCAAAATGCGCATGGATGCCTATAGGTGTCTGGAGAATCATTCAAGAACTGTATGTTAGTGGTTATTCGAGTGGCCCATGTTCAATTACATCTACTAGAGCATATTCGGCCTGGATCTTGCGCGAAGAAAAGTTCGGCGCCGACGATTTCGGCTGTTTTTGCCGCCCAATGCCTAGAAAGCGCATGAATGCCTATAGGTGTATGGAAAATCATTCAAGAACCTGAATTTTAATGGTTATTCGAGTGGCCCATGTTCAATTACATCTACTAGAGCATATTCGGCCTGGATCTTGCGCGAAGAAAAGTTCGGCGCCGACGATTTCGGCTGTTTTTGCCGCCCAATGCCTAGAAAGCGCATGGAAGCCTATAGGTGTATGGAAAATCATTCAAGAACCTGAATTTTAATGGATATTCGAGTGGCCCATGTTCAATTACATCTACTAGAGCATATTCGGCCTGGATCTTGCGCGAAGAAAAGTTCGGCGCCGACGATTTCGGCTGTTTTTGCCGCCGAATGCCTAGAAAGCGCATGAATGCCTATCACACCTCAGCTGCAGCAGCTGGCTGCTGATTTCGCCTGGCGGCAGTGCCCCTCTCCACTCCTCTCCTCTCTATCAAGACCCTTCTCCATACACTCCGCCCCTTCACCCTCCTCCTCCTCTCCCCTCTCCTTACTTTCCCCTCCCCAGCTCGCTCTCTCCTCCGCCTCTCTCCTCTCTCCATCTGCCACAGCGTCTCGGTGTCGTGCTCCTTCTCCCACTTTCCCTCCGCCTCTTCTTTCTCCCCTCAGCGGCGAAGCAGCAGACTACTCCGCCCATATTCCTCCGCCTCTTATTGCTCCCCTCAGCGGCGCAGCAGCAGACTACTCCGCCAATATTCCTCCGCCTCTTATTTCTCCCCTCAGCGGCGCAGCAGCAGACTACTCCGCCCATATTCGTCCGCCTCTTATTTCTCCCCTCAGCGGCGCAGCAGCAGACTACTCCGCCAATATTCCTCCGCCTCTTATTTCTCCCCTCAGCGGCGCAGCAGCAGACTACTCCGCCCATATTCGTCCGCCTCTTATTTCTCCCCTCAGCGGCGCAGCAGCAGACTACTCCGCCCATATTCGTCCGCCTCTTATTTCTCCCCTCGGCGGCGCAGCAGCAGACTACTCCGCCCATATTCCTCCGCCTCTTATTTCTCCCCTCAGCGGCGCAGCAGCAGACTACTCCGCCCATATTCCTCCGACTCTTATTTCTCCCCTCAGCGGCGCAGCAGCAGACTACTCTGCCCCTATTCCTCCGCCTCTTATTTCTCACCTTTGCTACTCCGCAGCAGACTACTCCTCCCACATTCCTCCGCCTCTTATTTCTTCCCTCAGTTGCCCTGCTTCTGTCTCCTTCCTATCGTCATACCCTTCTCTCCCTCTCCGCCCTCCAATCCCTTAGTGTGCCTCCTTCCCCCCTATGGCGCCCATTCTTACCACTCCCTCTCTTCCTCGCCGCTCCTGCCCTCTCTCTCCTACTGCTGTCCCTCATCCCTTACCTCTCCTTCCCTAATATTAACAGCGAGCATCATTGGTCATCGGCCCTTGAGAATGAAGAGCGCCCGCTGCACTTCCTCCACATGTGCGGATCCTAGCGCGTTTTGAGGCTAGAAGCGATCGCAGTGAGCGTTTTTCTTCTACCAGGTCACGTGGCTATGCTTGTCTAGGCCTCTTGCCAAGCCAGCAAGGGCGTGGAAGGGTTGCGGGCATCATTGGTCATCGGCCCTTGAGAATGAAGAGCGCCCGCTGCACTTCCTCCACATGTGCGGATCCGAGCGCGATATGAGGCTAGAATCGCTCATTCTGAGCGTTTTTCTTCTACCAGGTCATGTGGCTGCGCTTGTCTAGGCCTCTTGCCAAGCTAGCAAGGGCGTGGAAGGGTTGCGAGCATCATTGGTCATCGGCCCTTGAGAATGAAGAGCGCACGCTGCACTTCCTCCACATGTGCGGATCCTAGCGCGTTTTGAGGCTAGAAGCGCTCGCAGTGAGCGTTTTTCTTCTACCAAGTCACGTGGCTGCACTTGTCTAGGCCTCTTGCCAATCCAGCAAGGGCGTGGAAGGGTTGCGAGCATCATTGATCATCGGCCCTTGAGAATGAAGAGCGCCCGCTGCACTTCCTCCACATGTGCGGATCCTAGTGCGTTTTGAGGCTAGAAGCGCTCGCAGTGAACGTTTTTCTTCTACCAGGTCACGTGGCTGCGCTTGTCTAGGCCTCTTGCCAAGCCAGCAAGGGCGTGGAAGGGTTGCGAGCATCATTGGTCATCGGCCCTTGAGAATGAAGAGCGCCCGCCGCACTTCCTCCACATGTGCGGATCCGAGCGCGTTTTGAGGCTAGAATCGCTCAATCTGAGCGTTTTTCTTCTACCAGGTCACGTAGCTGCGCTTGTATAGGCCTCTTGCCAAGCCAGCAAGGGCGTGGAAGGGTCGCGAGCATCATTGGTCATCGGCCCTTGAGAATGAAGAGCGCCCGCAGCACTTCCTCCACATGTGCGGATCCTAGCGCGTTTTGAGGCTAGAAGCGCTCGCAGTGAGCGTTTTTCTTCTACCAGGTCACGTGGCTGCACTTGTCTAGGCCTCTTGCCAAGCCAGCAAGGGCGTAGAAGGGTCGTGAGCATCATTGGTCATCTGCCCTTGAGAATGAAGAGCGTCCGCTGCACTTCCTCCACATGTGCGGATCCGAGCGCGTTTTCAGGCTAGAAGCGCTCGCAGTGAGTGTTTTTCTTCTACCAGGTCACGTGGCTGTGCTTGTCTAGGCCTCTTGCCAAGCCAGCAAGGGCGTGGAAGGGTCGCGAGCATCATTGGTCATCGGCCCTTGAGAATGAAGAGCGCGCGCGCACTTCCTCTGTCCAGTTCGCTAACCAACTTGGCTAAAAGGGCATGTTTCATTAGTGGGTCAGCGCACCCATACCCTCCCAGGACGACACCTGTAGCCCTTGGGAGACAACTTCGGGCCATTCCAGTGTCCATTTCCAACACTCCCCTCACTGGGAGGGCCCACCACTAGGGCACAGGAAATCTGCCAACAGCAGGAATCGAACCCGGGTCGTCTACCCCACTTCTCCAAGGCGATCTGCAAGGCGATCTGCACTCCCCGCGAGCAGCACCGCGAGATGACCGTGAAGGTCAACAGCTGCACGGCACGGAACTCTGCGCGCAAGTCGGGGTCGACCGGCGTCTCCACAGTGCCGCGAGCAAAGCTGATGAGCCCGGCCATCTCCAGCTGGGGCTCGATGGCTTCCTTCCAGGTGAGTATGTCGGGTCGACCGACCAGCGGGGGAGTCACCGAGATCCTATCCGGCGTGAACTTGAAGTAGCCGTAGCTCGGCGCAATTCCGCCCGCCGTCACCAGGGATGCCGACATCGGCGTCAACCCGCTTCGTCGACCTCCGACGTCACCCTGCGAGGTGCCCGCAGCCGACGTCGACCGCATCCCTCGCCCTTGAACGCCGCCGACTTCATCGGCGTGTATCACACCTCTCTGCCTCGACGTGCCTCCCGCACTGCTGCCGACCTGGTCGCCTCCAGCGTGGACACCCAGGTCGACGCCGCCCTCGGTGTTCACCGGTCGAGGAGAAGCAGGCCGAGAAGGGTGCTCCGTCGCCCACAAGGAACGGATGCCAGCCTCGACGACCGCCCACGGCAGGTCGCCATACTCGTTGGCCTCGTGCTTCCTCCTCGCGTTTTCCAGCCGTGCCTCCAGGGTGTCCACCACCCCCGCGTCACCTACGGCGACTACCATAGTGACTCCCGCACAGCTGCCGGCCTACGAACAACTTAGGTAAGGTGCCACTAAGTCGACTAGACTGAAAGGTAAGTCGGGTGCCGTCCACGCTCACCGCACCATGCGGAGATAACTATAGCAACGGGAGCTAGACTACGGGCTAGGCACGGGTGCTCGTGTGATCTCTGCGTTCGTTGGTCCTTAGTCGTTTTCCTAGTGCACACACTGCTTGCTAGTTCACAAGGTAATTTGGCAAGAGTTTCACTAGAGAAAGTTGACAACAATGATACAAAGAAGTTGGCAAGGCAAGACTACATCAGAGCTAGCATGCAAGCAGGTCGACTGCCAGCGCAGCACGGTCGACCGCGTGCCAGCATGACTTGGTCGACCGCGCTCCAGCAGTGCAGAGACGCGGCTTGCCAACGCTGCAGGTCGACGGCGTGACAACAGCGCAAGTCGACGGCGTGCCAGCGTTGCTCCCGCAGTCCAGCATCGCACCCGCTTCGCAGGTGCTCGTGAGTGATTGGCGCGCACTGCTTCGTCACCTGCACAGCGCACGCACCAAGTCCACCGCGTGCTGACGACTGCATCTGATCCGCCGGGTCGACCTCGGGATACCACCACCGAGGTCGTCCTCGCCAACCTCGCCTGGGCGACCTTCGCGTGCCTTCGCAGACCCTCGTCACCCAGGTAACATGGTCGACCGGGCAACCAGGTCGACCAGCTGCTCCTGTGCGTGCCCGTCGACCTCCCAAGTCGACGACCACTTCCAGTCGACCTCACCAGGTTGACGGCCACCTCCCGTCGACCTCCCCAGGTCGACCACTACTCCCTGGTCGACCAGCTCTAGGTCGACGTCACTCCTGGTCGACCACAAGACCTGGTCGACTTCCCAGGTCGACCAGAAGGCCTGTCAACCGACCATCCAAGTCGGCTACCTCCAAGTTGGCGTCACCAAGTCGACGCCCTCCGCAGGTCGACTTCCCAGGTCGACCTTCCTGAAGTTGGCGCCCTCCCGAAGTCGGCGCCCTTGCAGTGGCTCCCGTGCAGGTCGACCAACCTCGTCGACCAGCCCGCCCACTGCTGCAGGTTGGCTGCACCCCTACACCCGACCACGAAGTCGGCTCCGCCCAAGCGAGGACGGGGCCAACACCCAACTCCCGTTGACATCCTCCACGTGTACGGATCCTAGCGCATTTTGAGGCTAGAAGCGCTCATTCTGAGCGTTTTTCTTCTACCAGGTCACGTGGCTGCGCTTGTCTAGGCCTCTTGCCAAGCCAGCAAGGGCGTGGAAGGGTCGCGAGCATCATTGGTCATTGGCCCTTGAGAATGAAGAGCGCCCGCTGCACTTCCTCCACATGTGCGGATCCGAGCGCGTTTTGAAGATAGAATCGCACATTCTGAGTGTTTTTCTTCTACCAAGTCACGTGGCTGCGTTTGTCTAGGCCTCTTGCCAAGCCAGCAAGGGCGTGGAAGGGTTGCTAGCATCATTGGTCATCGGCCCTTGAGAATGAAGAGCGCCCGCTGCACTTCCTCCACATGTGTGGATCAGAGCGCGTTTTGAGGCTAGAATCGCTCGTTCTGAGCGTTTTTCTTCTACCAGGTCACGTGGCTGCGCTTGTCTAGGCCTCTTGCCAAGCCAGCAAGGGCGTGGAAGGGTTGCGAGCATCATTGGTCATCGGCCCTTGAGAATGAAGAGCGCCCGCTGCACTTCCTCCACATGTGCGGATCCGAGCGCGTTTTGAGGCTAGAAGCGCTTGCAGTGAGCGTTTTTCTTCTACCAGGTCACGTGGCTGCACTTTTCTAGGCCTCTTGCCAAGCCAGCAAGGGCATGGGAGGGTTGCGAGCATCATTGGTTATCGGCCCTTGAGAATGAAGAGCGCCCGCTGCACTTCCTCCACATGTGCGGATCCTAGCGCGTTTTGAGGCTAGAAGCGCTCGCAGTGAACGTTTTTCTTCTACCAGGTCACGTGGCTGCGCTTGTCTAGGCCTCTTGCCAAGCCAGCAAGGGCGTGGAAGGGTTGCGAGCATCATTGGTCATCGGCCCTTGAGTGGCCCATGTTCAGTTACATCAACTAGAGCATATTCGGCCTGGATCTTGCGCGAAGAAAAGTTCGGCGCCGACGATTTCGGCTGTTTTTGCCGCCCAATGCCTAGAAAGCGCATGGATGCCTATAGGTGTATGGAAAATCATTCAAGAACCTGAATGTTAATGGTTATTCGAGTGGCCCATGTTCAATTACATCTACTAGACCATTCGGCCTGGATCTTGCGCGAAGAAAAGTTCGGCGCCGACGATTTTGGCTGGTTTTGCCGCCCGATGCCCAGAAAGCGCATGGATGCCTATAGGTGTATGGAAAATCATTCAAGAACCTGAATTTTAATGGTTATTCGAGTGGCCCATGTTCAATTACATCTACTAGAGCATATTCGGCCTGGATCTTGCGCGAAGAAAAGTTCGGCGCCGACGATTTCGGCTGTTTTTGCCGCCAAATGCCTAGAAAGCGCATGGATGCCTATAGGTGTATGGAAAATCATTCAAGAACCTGAATGTTAATGGTTATTCGAGTGGCCCATGTTCAATTACATCTACTAGAGCATATTCGGCCTGGATCTTGCGCGAAGAAAAGTTCGGCGCCGACGATTTCGGCTGTTTTTGCCGCCCAAAAGATGCCCAGAAAGCGCATGAATGCCTATAGGTGTATGGAAAATCATTCAATAACTGTATGTTAGTGGTTATTGGAGTGGCCCATGTTCAATTACATCTACTAGAGCATATTCGGCCTGGATCTTGCGCGAAGAAAAGTTCGGCGCCGACGATTTCGGCTGTTTTTGCCGCCGAATGCCCAGGAAGCGCATGGATGCCTATAGGTGTATGGAAAATCATTCAAGAACCTGAATTTTAATGGATATTTCGAGTGGCCCATGTTCAATTACATCTACTAGAGCATATTCGGCCTGGATCTTGCGCGAAGAAAAGTTCGGCGCCGACGATTTCGGCTGTTTTTGCCGCCGAATGCCCAGGAAGCGCATGGATGCCTATAGGTGTATGGAAAATCATTCAAGAACCTGAATTTTAATGGATATTTCGAGTGGCCCATGTTCAATTACATCTACTAGAGCATATTCGGCCTGGATCTTGCGCGAAGAAAAGTTCGGCGCCGACGATTTCGGCTGTTTTTGCCGCCGAATGCCCAGGAAGCGCATGGATGCCTATAGGTGTATGGAAAATCATTCAAGAACCTGAATTTTAATGGATATTTCGAGTGGTCCATGTTCAATTACATCTACTAGAGCATATTCGGCCTGGATCTTGCGCGAAGAAAAGTTCGGCGCCGACGATTTCGGCTGTTTTTGCCGCCCAAAAGATGCTTAGAAATCGCATGAATGCCTATAGGTGTATGGAAAATCATTCAAGAACCTGAATTTTAATGGATATTCGAGTGGCCCATATTCAATTACATCTACTAGAGCATATTCGGCCTGGATCTTGCGCGAAGAAAAGTTCGGCGCCGACGATTTCGGCTGTTTTTGCCGCCCAATGCCTAGAAAGCGCATGAATGCCTATAGGTGTATGGAAAATCATTCAAGAACCTGAATTTTAATGGTTATTCGAGTGGCCCATGTTCAATTACATCTACTAGAGCATATTCGGCCTGGATCTTGCGCGAAGAAAAGTTCGGCGCCGACGATTTCGACTGTTTTTGTCGCCCGATGCCCAGAAAGCGCATGAATGCCTATAGGTGTATGGAAAATCATTCATAAAAAACCTGAATGTTAATGGTTATTCGAGTGGCCCATGTTCAATTACATCTACTAGAGCATATTCGGCCTGGATCTTGCGCGAAGAAATTTCGGCGCCGACGATTTCGGCTGTTTTTGCCGCCCAATGCCTAGAAAGCGCATGAATGCCTATAGGTGTATGGTTCATTCAAGAACCTGAATGTTGATGGTTATTAGAATGGCCCATGTTCAATTACATCTTCTAGACCATATTCGGCCTGGATCTTGCGCAAAGAAAAGTTCGGCCAACGATTTCGGCTGTTTTGGCCGCCCAATGCTTAGAAAGCGCATGGATGCCTATAGGTGTATGGAAAATCATTCAAGAACCTGAATGTTAATGGTTATTCGAGTGGCCCATGTTCAATTACATCTACTAGACCATTCGGCCTGGATCTTGCGCGAAGAAAAGTTCGGCGCTTACGATTTCGGCTGCTTTTGCTGCCCAATGCCTAGAAAGCGCATGGATGCCTATAGGTGTATGGAAAATCATTCAAGAACCTGAATGTTAATGATTATTCAAGTGGCCCTTGTTCAATTACATCTACTAGAGCATATTCGGCCTGGATCTTGCGCGAAGAAAAGTTCGGCGCCGACGATTTCGGCTGTTTTTGCCGCCCAATGCCTAGAAAGCGCATGGATGCCTATAGGTGTATGGAAAATCATTCAAGAACTTGAATGCTAATGGTTATTCGAGTGGCCCATGTTCAATTACATCTACTAGAGCATATTCGGCCTGGATCTTGCGCGAAGAAAAGTTCGGCGCCGACGATTTCAGCTGTTTTTGCAGCCAAATGCCTAGAAAGCGCATGGATGCCTATAGGTGTATGGAAAATCATTCAAGAACCTGAATGTTAATTGTTATTTGAGTGACCCATGTTTAATTACATTTACTAGAGCATATTCGGCCTAGATCTTGCGCGAAGAAAAGTTCGGCGCCGACGATTTCGGCTGTTTTTGCCGCCCAAAAGATGCTTAGAAATCGCATGAATGCCTATAGGTGTATGGAAAATCATTCAAGAACCTGAATTTTAATGGATATTCGAGTGGCCCATATTCAATTACATCTACTAGAGCATATTCGGCCTGGATCTTGCGCGAAGAAAAGTTCGGCGCCGACGATTTCGGCTGTTTTTGCCGCCTGATGCCTAGAAAGCGCATGAATGCCTATAGGTGTATGGAAAATCATTCAAGAACCTGAATGTTAATGGTTATTCGAGTGGCCCATGTTCAATTACATCTACTAGAGCATATTCGGCCTGGATCTTGCGCGAAGAAAAGTTCGGCGCCGACGATTTCGACTGTTTTTGTCGCCCGATGCCCAGAAAGCGCATGAATGCCTATAGGTGTATGGAAAATCATTCAAGAACCTGAATGTTAATGGTTATTCGAGTGGCCCATGTTCAATTACATCTACTAGAGCATATTCGGCCTGGATCTTGCGCGAAGAAAAGTTCGGCGTCGACGATTTCGGCTGTTTTTGCCGCCCAAAAGATGCCCAGAAAGCGCATGAATGCCTATAGGTGTATGGAAAATCATTCAAGAACCTGAATGTTAATGGTTATTCGAGTGGCCCATGTTCAATTACATCTACTAGAGCATATTCGGCCTGGATCTTGCGCGAAGAAAAGTTCGGCGCCGACGATTTCGACTGTTTTTGTCGCCCGATGCCCAGAAAGCGCATGAATGCCTATAGGTGTATGGAAAATCATTCAAGAACCTGAATGTTAATGGTTATTCGAGTGGCCCATGTTCAATTACATCTACTAGAGCATATTCGGCCTGGATCTTGCGCGAAGAAAAGTTCGGCGTCGACGATTTCGGCTGTTTTTGCCGCCCAAAAGATGCCCAGAAAGCGCATGAATGCCTATAGGTGTATGGAAAATCATTCAAGAACCTGAATGTTAATGGTTATTCGAGTGGCCCATGTTCAATTACATCTACTAGAGCATATTCGGCCTGGATCTTGCGCGAAGAAAAGTTCGGCGCCGACGATTTCGGCTGTTTTTGCCGCCCAATGCCTAGAAAGCGCATGAATGCCTATAGGTGTATGGAAAATCATTCAAGAACCTGAATGTTAATGGTTATTCGAGTGGCCCATGTTCAATTACATCTACTAGAGCATATTCGGCCTGGATCTTGCGCGAAGAAAAGTTCGGCGCCGACGATTTCGGCTGTTTTTGCCGCCCAATGCCTAGAAAGCGCATGAATGCCTATAGGTGTATGGAAAATCATTCAAGAACCTGAATGTTAATGGTTATTCGAGTGGCCCATGTTCAATTACATCTACTAGAGCATATTCGGCCTGGATCTTGCGCGAAGAAAAGTTCGGCGCCGACGATTTCAGCTAGTTTTGCAGCCAAATGCCTAGAAAGCGCATGGATGCCTATAGGTGTATGGAAAATCATTCAAGAACCTGAATGTTAATGGTTATTCGAGTGGCCCATGTTCAATTACATCTACTAGACCATTCGGCCTGGATCTTGCGCGAAGAAAAGTTCGGCGCCGACGATTTTGGCTGCTTTTGCTGCCCAGTGCCTAGAAAGCGCATGGATGCCTATAGGTGTATGGAAAATCATTCAAGAACCTGAATGTTAATGGTTATTCGAGTGG
This sequence comes from Closterium sp. Yama58-4, assembly GCA_947470075.1. Classification (NCBI taxonomy): domain Eukaryota; kingdom Viridiplantae; phylum Streptophyta; class Zygnematophyceae; order Desmidiales; family Closteriaceae; genus Closterium; species Closterium sp. Yama58-4. The sequence goes on from CANIUD010000768.1 coordinate 118,239, forward strand.
CCCATGTTCAATTACATCTACTAGAGCATATTCGGCCTGGATCTTGCGCGAAGAAAAGTTCGGCGCCGACGATTTCGGTTGCTTTTGCCACCCAATGCCTAGAAAGCGCATGGATGCCTATAGGTGTATGGAAAATCATTCAAGAACCTGAATGTTAATGGTTATTCGAGTGGCCCATGTTCAATTACATCTACTAGAGCATATTCGGCCTGGATCTTGCGCGAAGAAAAGTTCGGCGCCGACGATTTCGGTTGCTTTTGCCGCCAATGCCTAAAATGGGCATGGATGCCTATAGGTGTATGGAAAATCATTCAAGAACCTGAATGTTAATGGTTATTCGAGTGGCCCATGTTCAATTACATCTACTAGAGCATATTCGGCCTGGATCTTGCGCGAAGAAAAGTTCGGCGCCGACGATTTCAGTTGTTTTTGCAACCAAATGCCTAGAAAGCGCATGGATGCCTATAGGTGTATGGAAAATCATTCAAGAACCTGAATGTTAATGGTTATTTGAGTGACCCATGTTTAATTACATTTACTAGAGCATATTCGGCCTGGATCTTGCGCGAAGAAAAGTTCGGCGCCGACGATTTCAGCTGTTTTTGCCGCCCAATGCCTAGAAAGCGCATGAATGCCTATAGGTGTATGGAAAATCATTCAAGAACCTGAATTTTAATGGATATTCGAGTGGCCCATCTTCAATTACATCTACTAGAGCATATTCGGCCTGGATCTTGCGCGAAGAAAAGTTCGGCGCCGACGATTTCGGCTGTTTTTGCCGCCCAATGCCTAGAAAGCGCATGAATGCCTATAGGTGTATGGAAAATCATTCAAGAACCTGAATTTTAATGGTTATTCGAGTGGCCCATGTTCAATTACATCTACTAGAGCATATTCGGCCTGGATCTTGCGCGAAGAAAAGTTCGGCGCCGACGATTTCGACTGTTTTGTCGCCCGATGCCCAGAAAGCGCATGAATGCCTATAGGTGTATGGAAAATCATTCATAAAAAACCTGAATGTTAATGGTTATTCGAGTGGCCCATGTTCAATTACATCTACTAGAGCATATTCGGCCTGGATCTTGCGCGAAGAAAAGTTCGGCGTCGACGATTTCGGCTGTTTTTGCCGCCCAAAAGATGCCCAGAAAGCGCATGAATGCCTATAGGTGTATGGAAAATCATTCAAGAACCTGAATGTTAATGGTTATTCGAGTGGCCCATGTTCAATTACATCTACTAGAGCATATTCGGCCTGGATCTTGCGCGAAGAAAAGTTCGGCGCCGACGATTTCGGCTGTTTTTGCCGCCCAATGCCTAGAAAGCGCATGAATGCCTATAGATATATGGAAAATCATTCAAGAACCTGAATGTTAATGGTTATTCGAATGACCCATGTTCAATTACATCTACTAGAGCATATTCGGCCTGGATCTTGCGCGAAGAAAAGTTCAAGGCCGACGATTTCGGCTGTTTTTGCCGCCGAATGCCTAGAAAGCGCATGAATGCCTATAGATGTGTGGAAAATCAGTAAAGAACCTGAATTTTAATGGATATTCGAGTGACCCATGTTCAAGTACATCTACTAGAGGATATTCGGCCTGGATCTTGCACGAAGAAAAGTTCGGCGCCTACGATTTCGGCTGTTTTTGCCGCCGAATGCCTAGAAAGCGCATGAATGCCTATAGGTGTATGGAAAATCATTCAAGAACCTGAATTTTAATGGATATTCGAGTGGCCCTAGCCTCAAAACGCGGTAGGATCCGCACACGTGCAGGAAGTGCAGCGGGCGCTCTTCATTCTCAAGGGCCAATGACCAACGATGCTCGCAACCCTTCCACGCCCTTGCTGGCTTGGCAAGAGGCCTAGATAAGCGCAGCCACATGACCTGGTAGAAGAAAAACGCTCAGAACGAGCGCTTCTAGCCTCAAAACGCGCTAGGATCTGCACATGTGGAGGAAGTGCAGCGGGCGCTCTTCATTCTCAAGGGCCGATGACCAATGATGCTCGCAACCCTTCCACGCCCTTGCTGGCTTGGCGAAAGGTCTAGACAAGCGCAGCCACGTGACATGGTAGAAGAAAAACGCTCAGAACAAGCGCTTCTAGCCTCAAAACGCGCTAGGATCCGCACACGTGCAGGAAGTGCAGCGGCCGCTCTTCATTCTCAAGGGCCGATGACCAACGATGCTCGCAACCCTTCCACGCCCTTGCTTGCTTGGCAAGAGGCCTAGAAAAGCGCAGCCACGTGACCTGGTAGAAGAAAAATGCTCACTGCGAGTGCTTCTAGCCTCAAAACGCGCTAGGATCCGCACACGTGCAGGAAGTGCAGCGGGCGCTCTTCGTTCTCAAGGGCCAATGACCAACGATGCTCGCAACCCTTCCATGCCCTTGCTGGCTTGGCAAGAGGCCTAGATAAGCGCAGCCACGTGACCTGGTGGAAGAAAAACGCTCAGAACGAGCGCTTCTAGCCTCAAAACGCGCTAGGATCCGCACACGTGGAGGAAGTGCAGCGGGCGCTCTTCATTCTTAAGGGCCGATGACCAACGATGCTCGCAACCCTTCCACGCCCTTGCTGGCTTGGCAAGAGCCCTAGACAAGCGCAGCCACGTGACCTGGTGGAAGAAAAACGCTCAGAACGAGCGCTTCTACCCTCAACACGCGCTAGGATCCGCGTGGAGGAAGCGCATCGGCCGCTCTTCATTCTCAAGGGCCGATGACCAATCATGCTCGCAACCCTTCCACGCCCTTGCTGGGTTGGCAAGAGGCCTAGTCAAGCGCAGCCACGTGACCTGGTGGAAGAAAAACGCTCAGAACGAGCGCTTCTAGCCTCAAAACACGCTAGGATCCGCACATGTGGAGGAAGCGCAGCGGGCGCTCTTCATTCTCAAGGGCCGATGACCAATCATGCTCGCAACCCTTCCACGCCCTTGCTGGCTTGGCAAGAGACCTAGACAAGTGCAGCCACATGACCTGGTAGAAGAAAAACGCTCAGAACGAGCGCTTCTAGCCTCAAAACGCGCTAGGATCCGCACATGTGCAGGAAGTGCAGCGGGCGCTCTTCATTCTCAAGGGCCAATGACCAACGATGCTCGCAACCCTTCCACGCCCTTGCTGGCTTGGCAAGAGCCCTAGACAAGCGCAGCCACGTGACCTGGTAGAAGAAAAACGCTCACTGCAAGCGCTTCTAGCCTCAAAACGCGCTAGGATCCACACATGTGCAGGAAGTGCAGCGGGCGCCCTTCATTCTCAAGGGCCGATGACCAACGATGCTCGCAACCCTTCCACGCCCTTGCTGGCTTGGCAAGAGGCCTAGACAAGCGCAGCCACGTGACCTGGTAGAAGAAAAATGCTCAGAACGAGCGCTTCTAGCCTCAAAACGCGCTAGGATCCGCACACGTGGAGGAAGTGCAGCGGGCGCTCTTCATTTTCAAGGGCAGTTGACCAACGATGCTCGCAACCCTTCCACGCCCTTGCTTGCTTGGCAAGAGGCCTAGACAAGCGCCGCCACGTGACCTGGTAGAAGAAAAACGCTCACTGCGAGCGCTTCTAGCCTCAAAACGCACTAGGATCCGCACATGTGCAGGAAGTGCAGTGGGCGCTCTTCATTCTCAAGGGCCGATGACCAATCATGCTCGCAACCCTTCCACGCCCTTGCTGGCTTGGCAAGAGGCCTAGACAAGTGCAGCCACGTGACCTGGTAGAAGAAAAACGCTCAGAACGAGCGCTTCTAGCCTCAAAACGCGCTAGGATCCGCACATGTGCAGGAAGTGCAGCGGGCGCTCTTCATTCTCAAGGGCCGATGACCAACGATGCTCGCAACCCTTCCACGCCCTTGCTGGCTTGGCAAGAGACCTAGACAAGCGCAGCCACATGACCTGGTAGAAGAAAAACGCTCAAAACGAGCGCTTCTTGTCAAAATAGGAGGCACAAGTAGGAGCCATAGCTAGGTAAACCCTAGCTAGGCAAGAGAGAAATGAGCAAAGGAGGGTTTGCACTAGCAAGAATGGGGATACAAATAGCAAACCCTAGAAGGGTTGTACTCGCTATAGAGCACCCCACTACAGGCTAGAGCATAATATTCTGACACACCCCCATAGCCAAAGTGGGGTGTAATCAGCAGAGCAAGCAAAGCAGTACAAGCTCAGGGTGGATCACAATGTCACCACACATTCTGAGCACAAGTTCAAGAAGCAATAGTTTAAAGTTCACAATTATGAGCAAAGCTAGAGGTAGTCACAGAGGGCAAGTGAGGAGGAGGAGGGCTGGCGAGGGGAGAGAGGAGTGGAGGCGACGACTGAAGCTGCAGACACACGGGCAACAGACGGCTCTGGTGCAGCTCTAGTGGCTACCGGGAGCAAGGGCCCCGGAATACAGGAGTAACAGGCTCTGCGTCTGATCAGCAGCGACAGGAGCAACGGACCCACGGGCGACAGGTGCAACCAACTCTCTGAGCTACCAGTGGCTATCAGAACCCCAGAATACAGGCGCTGCAGACGACACGACGGCTGCCTCCACCCAACCTCCTCCAACTGTCCCACACCCCCCAACACACACCCCCTGCTGCAACCCCTAACTCCACTCCCACGTCACCCCCCTAGCACCACTCCTTCGGCTCCCCACACACCCACCCCCCTCAGCGGCAGCTGCAGCAGTGGGAGACGGAGGAGGAGGAGGAGCAGGGGACGGCTCACACTCACGGCACCCCCATACCCTCCACCCCCAAACCCTAACACAGGAACGCGGGCAGTAGCGGGGGTGGGGCGCCGGCAGAAGCTCGGGGGACGGACGAGGCGCGCGCACGGGCCTGCCGCAGGCCGGACGAGGCGCGCGCGGGCTGCCCGGGCCGCGCGCGGGCCTGGCGCAGCCCGTACGGGCCACGCGCGAGCTTGGCGCAGGCCGTACGGGCCGCGCGCGGGCCTGGCGCAGCCCGTACGGGCCGCGCGCGGGCCTGGCGCAGCCCGTACGGGCCGCGCGCGGGTCCCAGGGGCGCTTCGACGGGCGACGGGGGCGTTTCGACGGGCGACGGGGGGCGCTCCGACGGGCGACGGGGGCGCTTCGACGGGCGACGGGGGGGAGCGCTTCGACGGGCGACGGGGGGCGCTTCGACGGTGGCGGGAAGAAAAAAAAACGAATATCGGGCGCCACGGGACGCGCGACACACAGGAAGGCAGCGGAAGCAGGCGGGCCCACAGGCCAGGAGCGTAACCGCTCTGATACCATGTCAAAATAGGAGGCACAAGTAGGAGCCATAGCTAGGTAAACCCTAGCTAGGCAAGAGAGAAATGAGCAAAGGAGGGTTTGCACTAGCAAGAATGGGGATACAAATAGCAAACCCTAGAAGGGTTGTACTCGCTATAGAGCACCCCACTACAGGCTAGAGCATAATATTCTGACACTTCTAGCCTCAAAACGCGCTAGGATCCGCACACGTGCAGGAAGTGCAGCGGGCGCTCTTCATTCTCAAGGGCTGATGACCAATGATGCTCGCAACCCTTCCACGCCCTTGCTGGCTTGGCAAGAGCCCTGAAAAGCGCAGCCACGTGACCTGGTAGAAGAAAAACGCTCACTGCAAGCGCTTCTAGCCTCAAAACGCGCTAGGATCCACACATGTGCAGGAAGTGCAGCGGGCGCCCTTCATTCTCAAGGGCCGATGACCAACGATGCTCGCAACCCTTCCACGCCCTTGCTGGCTTGGCAAGAGGCCTAGACAAGCGCAGCCACGTGACATGGTAGAAGAAAAACGCTCAGAACGAGCGCTTCTAGCCTCAAAACGCGCTAGGATCCACACATGTGGAGGAAGCGCAGCGGGCGCTCTTCATTCTCAAGGGCCGATAACCAATGATGCCCGCAACCCTTCCACGCCCTTGCTGGCTTGGCAAGAGGCCTAGACAAGCGCAGCCACGTGACCTGGTAGAAGAGAAACGCTCAAAACGAGCGCTTCTAGCCTCAAAACGCGCTAGGATCCGCACATGTGCAGGAAGTGCAGCGGGCGCTCTTCATTCTCAAGGGCTGATGACCAATGATGCTCGCAACCCTTCCACGCCCTTGCTGGCTTGGCAAGAGGCCTAGAAAAGCACAGCCACGTGACCTAGTAGAAGAAAAACGCTCAAAACGAGCGCTTCTAGCCTCAAAACGCGCTAGGATCCGCACATGTGCAAGAAGTGCAGCGGGCGCTCTTCATTCTCAAGGGCCAATGACCAACGATGCTCGCAACCCTTCCACGCCCTTGTTGGCTTGGCAAGAGGCCTAGACAAGCGCAGCCACGTGACCTGGTAGAAGAAAAACGCTCACTGCAAGCGCTTCTAGCCTCAAAACGCGCTAGGATCCACACATGTGCAGGAAGTGCAGCGGGCGCCCTTCATTCTCAAGGGCCGATGACCAATCATGCTCGCAACCCTTCCACGCCCTTGCTTGCTTGGCAAGAGGCCTAGACAAGCGCAGCCACGTGACCTGGTAGAAGAAAAACGCTCACTGCGAGCGCTTCTAGCCTCGAAACGCGCTAGGATCCGCACATGTGCAGGAAGTGTAGCGGGCGCTCTTCATTCTCAAGGGCCGATGACCAACGATGCTCGCAACCCTTCCACGCCCTTGCTGGCTTGGCAAGAGGCCTAGATAAGCGCAGCCACGTGACCTGGTGGAAGAAAAACGCTCAGAACAAGCGCTTCTAGCCTCAAAACGCGCTAGGATCCGCACATGTGGAGGAAGTGCAGCGGGCGCTCTTCATTCTCAAGGGCCGATGACCAATAATGCTCGCAACCCTTCCACGCCTTTGCTGGCTTGGCAAGAGGCCTAGACAAGCGCAGCGACGTGACCTGGTAGAAGAAAAACGCTCAGAACGAGCGCTTCTAGCCTCAAAACGCGCCAGGATCCGCACATGCGGAGGAAGTGCAGCGGGCGCTCTTCATTCTCAAGGGCCGATGACCAACGATGCTCGCAACCCTTCCACGCCCTTGCTGGCTTGGCAAGAGGCCTAGACAAGCGCAGCCACGTGACCTGGTAGAAGAAAAACGCTCTGAACGAGCGCTTCTAGCCTCAAAACGCGCTAGGATCTGCACATGTGGAGGAAGTGCAGCGGGCGCTCTTCATTCTCAAGGGCCGATGACCAATGATGCTCGCAACCCTTCCACGCCCTTGCTGGCTTGGCGAAAGGTCTAGACAAGCGCAGCCACGTGACATGGTAGAAGAAAAACGCTCAGAACAAGCGCTTCTAGCCTCAAAACGCGCTGGGATCCGCACATGTGCAGGAAATGCAGCGGGCGCTCTTCATTCTCAAGGGCCGATGACCAACGATGCTCGCAACCCTTCCACGCCCTTGCTTGCTTGGCAAGAGGCCTAGAAAAGCGCAGCCACGTGACCTGGTAGAAGAAAAATGCTCACTGCGAGCGCTTCTAGCCTCAAAACGCGCTAGGATCCGCACACGTGCAGGAAGTGCAGCGGGCGCTCTTCATTCTCAAGGGCCAATGACCAACGATGCTCGCAACCCTTCCACGCCCTTGCTGGCTTGGTAAGAGGCCTAGATAAGCGCAGCCACGTGACCTGGTAGAAGAAAAACGCTCAGAACGAGCGCTTCTATCCTCAAAACGCGCTAGGATCTGCACATGTGGAGGAAGTGCAGCGGCCGCTCTTCATTCTCAAGGGCCGATGACCAATGATGCTCGCAACCCTTCCACGCCCTTGCTGGCTTGGCGAAAGGTCTAGACAAGCGCAGCCACATGACATGGTAGAAGAAAAACTCTCAGAAGAAGCGCTTCTAGCCTCAAAACGCGCTAGGATCCGCACACGTGCAAGAAATGCAGCGGCCGCTCTTCATTCTCAAGGGCCGATGACCAACGATGCTCGCAACCCTTCCACGCCCTTGCTTGCTTGGCAAGAGGCCTAGAAAAGCGCAGCCACGTGACCTGGTAGAAGAAAAATGCTCACTGCGAGCGCTTCTAGCCTCAAAACGCGCTAGGATCCGTACATGTGCAGGAAGTGCAGCGGGCGCTCTTCATTCTCAAGGGCCAATGACCAACGATGCTCGCAACCCTTCCACGCCCTTGCTGGCTTGGCAAGAGGCCTAGACAAGCGCAGCCACGTGACCTGGTGGAAGAAAAACGCTCAGAACGAGCGCTTCTAGCCTCAAAACGCGCTAGGATCCGCGTGGAGGAAGCGCAGCGGCCGCTCTTCATTCTCGAGGGCCGATGACCAATCATGCTCGCAACCCTTCCACGCCCTTGCTGGGTTGGCAAGAGGCCTAGACAAGCGCAGCCACGTGACCTGGTGGAAGAAAAACGCTCAGAACGAGCGCTTCTAGCCTCAAAACGCGCTAGGATCCGCACATGTGGAGGAAGCGCAGCGGGCGCTCTTCATTCTCAAGGGCCGATGACCAATCATGCTCGCAACCCTTCCACGCCCTTGCTGGCTTGGCAAGAGGCCTAGACAAGCGCAGCCACGTGATCTGGTAGAAGAAAAACGCTCAGAACGAGCGCTTCTAGCCTCAAAACGCGTTAGGATCCGCACATGTGCAGGAAGTGCAGCGGGCGCTCTTCATTCTCAAGGGCCGATGACCAACGATGCTCGCAACCCTTCCACGCCCTTGCTGGCTTGGCAATAGGCCTAGACAAGCGCAGCCACGTGACCTGGTAGAAGAAAAACGCTCAGAACGAGCGCTTCTAGCCTCAAAACGCGCTAGGATCTGCACATGTGGAGGAAGTGCAGCGGGCGCTCTTCATTCTCAAGGGCCGATGACCAATGATGCTCGCAACCCTTCCACGCCCTTGCTGGCTTGGCGAAAGGTCTAGACAAGCGCAGCCACGTGACCTGGTAGAAGAAAAACGCTCAGAACAAGCGCTTCTAGCCTCAAAACGCGCTGGGATCCGCACATGTGCAGGAAATGCAGCGGGCGCTCTTCATTCTCAAGCGCCGATGACCAACGATGCTCGCAACCCTTCCACGCCCTTGCTTGCTTGGCAAGAGGCCTAGAAAAGCGCAGCCACGTGACCTGGTAGAAGAAAAATGCTCACTGCGAGCGCTTCTAGCCTCAAAACGCGCTAGGATCCGCACACGTGCAGGAAGTGCAGCGGGCGCTCTTCATTCTCAAGGGCCAATGACCAACGATGCTCGCAACCCTTCCACGCCCTTGCTGGCTTGGCAAGAGGCCTAGATAAGCGCAGCCATGTGACCTGGTAGAAGAAAAACGCTCAGAACGAGCGCTTCTATCCTCAAAACGCGCTAGGATCTGCACATGTGGAGGAAGTGCAGCGGCCGCTCTTCATTCTCAAGGGCCGATGACCAATGATGCTCGCAACCCTTCCACGCCCTTGCTGGCTTGGCGAAAGGTCTAGACAAGCGCAGGCACGTGACATGGAAGAAGAAAAACGATCAGAAGAAGCGCTTCTAGCCTCAAAACGCGCTAGGATCCGCACACGTGCAAGAAATGCAGCGGCCGCTCTTCATTCTCAAGGGCCGATGACCAACGATGCTCGCAACCCTTCCACGCCCTTGCTTGCTTGGCAAGAGGCCTAGAAAAGCGCAGCCACGTGACCTGGTAGAAGAAAAATGCTCACTGCGAGCGCTTCTAGCCTCAAAACGCGCTAGGATCCGCACACGTGCAGGAAGTGCAGCGGGCGCTCTTCGTTCTCAAGGGCCAATGACCAACGATGCTCGCAACCCTTCCATGCCCTTGCTGGCTTGGCAAGAGGCCTAGATAAGCGCAGCCACGTGACCTGGTAGAAGAAAAACGCTCAGAACGAGCGCTTCTATCCTCAAAACGCGCTAGGATCTGCACATGTGGAGGAAGTGCAGCGGCCGCTCTTCATTCTCAAGGGCCGATGACCAATGATGCTCGCAACCCTTCCACGCCCTTGCTGGCTTGGCGAAAGGTCTAGACAAGCGCAGCCACATGACATGGTAGAAGAAAAACTCTCAGAAGAAGCGCTTCTAGCCTCAAAACGCGCTAGGATCCGCACACGTGCAAGAAATGCAGCGGCCGCTCTTCATTCTCAAGGGCCGATGACCAACGATGCTCGCAACCCTTCCACGCCCTTGCTTGCTTGGCAAGAGGCCTAGAAAAGCGCAGCCACGTGACTTGGTAGAAGAAAAATGCTCACTGCGAGCGCTTCTAGCCTCAAAACGCGCTAGGATCCGTACATGTGCAGGAAGTGCAGCGGGCGCTCTTCATTCTCAAGGGCCAATGACCAACGATGCTCGCAACCCTTCCACGCCCTTGCTGGCTTGGCAAGAGGCCTAGACAAGCGCAGCCACGTGACCTGGTGGAAGAAAAACGCTCAGAACGAGCGCTTCTAGCCTCAAAACGCGCTAGGATCCGCGTGGAGGAAGCGCAGCGGCCGCTCTTCATTCTCAAGGGCCGATGACCAATCATGCTCGCAACCCTTCCACGCCCTTGCTGGGTTGGCAAGAGGCCTAGACAAGCGCAGCCACGTGACCTGGTGGAAGAAAAACGCTCAGAACGAGCACTTCTAGCCTCAAAACGCGCTAGGATCCGCACATGTGGAGGAAGCGCAGCGGGCGCTCTTCATTCTCAAGGGCCGATGACCAATCATGCTCGCAACCCTTCCACGCCCTTGCTGGCTTGGCAAGAGGCCTAGACAAGCGCAGCCACGTGACCTGGTAGAAGAAAAACGCTCAGAACGAGCGCTTCTAGCCTCAAAACGCGTTAGGATCCGCACATGTGCAGGAAGTGCAGCGGGCGCTCTTCATTCTCAAGGGCCGATGACCAACGATGCTCGCAACCCTTCCACGCCCTTGCTGGCTTGGCAAGAGGCCTAGACAAGCGCAGCCACGTGACCTGGTAGAAGAAAAACGCTCAGAACGAGCGCTTCTAGCCTCAAAACGCGCTAGGATCTGCACATGTGGAGGAAGTGCAGCGGGCGCTCTTCATTCTCAAGGGCCGATGACCAATGATGCTCGCAACCCTTCCACGCCCTTGCTGGCTTGGCGAAAGGTCTAGACAAGCGCAGCCACGTGACCTGGTAGAAGAAAAACGCTCAGAACAAGCGCTTCTAGCCTCAAAACGCGCTGGGATCCGCACATGTGCAGGAAATGCAGCGGGCGCTCTTCATTCTCAAGCGCCGATGACCAACGATGCTCGCAACCCTTCCACGCCCTTGCTTGCTTGGCAAGAGGCCTAGAAAAGCGCAGCCACGTGACCTGGTAGAAGAAAAATGCTCACTGCGAGCGCTTCTAGCCTCAAAACGCGCTAGGATCCGCACACGTGCAGGAAGTGCAGCGGGCGCTCTTCATTCTCAAGGGCCAATGACCAACGATGCTCGCAACCCTTCCACGCCCTTGCTGGCTTGGCAAGAGGCCTAGATAAGCGCAGCCATGTGACCTGGTAGAAGAAAAACGCTCAGAACGAGCGCTTCTATCCTCAAAACGCGCTAGGATCTGCACATGTGGAGGAAGTGCAGCGGCCGCTCTTCATTCTCAAGGGCCGATGACCAATGATGCTCGCAACCCTTCCACGCCCTTGCTGGCTTGGCGAAAGGTCTAGACAAGCGCAGCCACGTGACCTGGAAGAAGAAAAACGATCAGAAGAAGCGCTTCTAGCCTCAAAACGCGCTAGGATCCGCACACGTGCAAGAAATGCAGCGGCCGCTCTTCATTCTCAAGGGCCGATGACCAACGATGCTCGCAACCCTTCCACGCCCTTGCTTGCTTGGCAAGAGGCCTAGAAAAGCGCAGCCACGTGACCTGGTAGAAGAAAAATGCTCACTGCGAGCGCTTCTAGCCTCAAAACGCGCTAGGATCCGCACACGTGCAGGAAGTGCAGCGGGCGCTCTTCATTCTCAAAGGCCGATGACCAACGATGCTCGCAACCCTTCCACGCCCTTGCTGGCTTGGCAAGAGGCCTAGACAAGCGCAGCCACGTGACCTGGTGGAAGAAAAACGCTCAGAACGAGCGCTTCTAGCCTCAAAACGCGCTAGGATCCGCGTGGAGGAAGCGCAGCGGCCGCTCTTCATTCTCAAGGGCCGATGACCAATCATGCTCGCAACCCTTCCACGCCCTTGCTGGGTTGGCAAGAGGCCTAGACAAGCGCAGCCACGTGACCTGGTGGAAGAAAAATGCTCAGAACGAGCGCTTCTAGCCTCAAAACGCGCTAGGATCCGCACATGTGGAGGAAGCGCAGCGGGCGCTCTTCATTCTCAAGGGCCGATGACCAATCATGCTCGCAACCCTTCCACGCCCTTGCTGGCTTGGCAAGAGGCCTAGACAAGCGCAGCCACGTGACCTGGTAGAAGAAAAACGCTCAGAACGAGCGCTTCTAGCCTCAAAACGCGTTAGGATCCGCACATGTGCAGGAAGTGCAGCGGGCGCTCTTCATTCTCAAGGGCCGATGACCAACGATGCTCGCAACCCTTCCACGCCCTTGCTGGCTTGGCAAGAGGACTAGAGAAGCGCAGCCACGTGACCTGGTAGAAGAAAAGCGCTCAAAACGAGCGCTTCTAGCCTCAAAACGCGCTAGGATCCGCACATGTGCAGGAAGTGCAGCGGGCGCTCTTCATTCTCAAGGGCCAATGACCAACGATGCTCGCAACCCTTCCACGCCCTTGCTGGCTTGGCAAGAGCCCTAGACAAGCGCAGCCACGTGACCTGGTAGAAGAAAAACGCTCACTGCAAGCGCTTCTAGCCTCAAAACGCGCTAGGATCCACACATGTGCAGGAAGTGCAGCGGGCGCCCTTCATTCTCAAGGGCCGATGACCAACGATGCTCGCAACCCTTCCACGCCCTTGCTGGCTTGGCAAGAGGCCTAGACAAGCGCAGCCACGTGACCTGGTAGAAGAAAAACGCTCACTGCGAGCGCTTCTAGCCTCAAAACGCGCTAGGATCCGCACATGTGGAGGAAGTGCAGCGGGCGCCCTTCATTCTCAAGGGCCGATGACCAATGATGCTCGCAACCCTTCCACGCCTTTGCTGGCTTGGCAAGAGGCCTAGACAAGTGCAGCCACGTGACCTGGTAGAAGAAAAACGCTCACTGCAAGCGCTTCTAGCCTCAAAACGCGCTAGGATCCGCACATGTTGAGGAAGTGCAGCGGGCGCTCTTCATTCTCAAGGACCGATGACCAATGATGCTCGCAACCCCTCCACGCCCTTGCTGGCTTGGCAAGAGGCCTAGACAAGCGCAGCCACGTGACCTGGTAGAAGAAAAACGCTCAGAACGAGCGCTTCTAGCCTCAAAACGCGCTAGGATCCGCACATGTTGAGGAAGTGCAGCGGGCGCTCTTCATTCTCAAGGACCGATGACCAATGATGCTCGCAACCCTTCCACGCCCTTGCTGGCTTGGCAAGAGGCCTAGACAAGCGCAGCCACGTGATCTGGTAGAAGAAAAACGCTCACTGCGAGCGCTTCTAGCCTCAAAACGCGCTAGGATCCGCACATGTGGAGTAATTTGCAGTGGGCGCTATTCATTCTCAAGGGCCGATGACCAATGATGCTCGCAACCCTTCCACGCCCTTGCTGGCTTGGCAAGAGGCCTAGACAAGCGCAGCCACGTGATCTGGTAGAAGAAAAACGCTCACTGCGAGCGCTTCTAGCCTCAAAACGCGCTAGGATCCGCACATGTGGAGGAATTGTAGTGGGCGCTATTCATTCTCAAGAGCCGATGACCAATGATGCTCGCAACCCTTCCACGCCCTTGTTGGCTTGGCAAGAGGCCTAGACAAGCGCAGCCACATGACCTGGTAGAAGAAAAGCTCTAAAACGAGCGCTTCTAGCCTCAAAACGCGCTAGGATCCGCATATGTGGAGGAAGTGCAGCGGGCGCTCTTCATTCTCAAGGGCCGATGACCAATGATGCTCGCAACCATTCCACGCCCTTGCTGGCTTGGCAAGAGGCCTAGACAAGCACAGCCACGTGACCTGGTGGAAGAAAAACGCTCACCGTCACGTCAACGTTGTGAGGAGGGAAAACTCGATTTCAGCCGTCGTCGTCTCCTAGAGCGCAAAATCTACTTACGGTATTATGTGTGTCGATATATCAAACTTGCTGTTGATCACCATACCACTAACACGTATATTATGGTCCAAGGTTGTTAAATATCAGTCTTTTTGTCCTTCTCAACGTTAGCAACATCAGTGTTTAAAGCTGGGAGCAATTTACAGGCAGGGTGCAATGCTACAGCCCTCCTTAGTTCCTAGGCATGAAGGTACACAGTCAAATTCCACTATATCACCCTGCTTCGGCCGGGAAACATGACTAGCCATATTTTATCACAACATAGACACAAGAAAGCACAAAATGTTTTCTGTAAGTGTGGAACGATGTGGAAGAAAAACGCTCGGGACGAGCGCTTCTAGCCACAAAACGCGCTAGGATCCGCACATGTGAAGGAACTCATTCGCGAGCGTCGATGACTGATGATGCTTACAACCCACCCATGCTCTTGCTGGCTTGGCAGTAGGCCCAAACAAGCGCAAGCACGTGACCCGGTGGAAGAAAAACACTCGGAACGAGCGCTTCCAGCCCCAAAACGCGGAAAGATCCGCACATGTGCAGGAAGTGCAGCGGGCGCTCTTCATTCGCGAGCGCCAATGACCGATGATGCTCGCAACCCTCCTACGCCCTTGCTGGCTTGGCAATAGGCCCAGACAAGCGCAGCCATGTGACCCGACGAAAGAAAAACGCTCGGAATGAGCGCTTCCAGCCCCAAAACGCGGAAGGATCCGCACATGTGCAGGAAGTGCAGCGGGCGCTCTTCATTCACGAGCGCCGATGACCGATGATGCTCGCAACCCTCCCACGCCCTTGCTGGCTTGGCAATAGGCCCAGACAAGCGCAGCCATGTGACCCGGCGGGAGAAAAACACTCGGAACGAGCTCTTCTAGTCTCAAAACGTGAGGAAGGATCTGCACATGTGTAGGAAGTGCAGCGGGCGCTCTTCATTCACGAGCGCCGATTTCCGACGATGCTTGCAACCCACCCACGCCCTTGCAGGCTTGGCAATAGGCCCGGACAAGCACAGCCACGTGACCTGGTGGAAGAAAAACGCTCGGAACGAGCGTTCCTAACCCCAAAACGCAGAAGGATCCGCACATGTGCAGGAAGTGCAGCGGGCGCTCTTCATTCGAGAGCGCCGATGACCGATAATGCTTGCTGCCCACCCACGCCCTTGCTGGCTTGGCAATAGGCCCAGACAAGCGCAGCCATGTGACCCGGCCGAAGAAAAACGCTCGGAACGAGCACTTCTAGCCTCGCGGAAGGATCCGCTCCGCACATGTTTAGGAAGTGCAGCGGTCGCTATTCATTCGCGAGCGCTGATGACCGATGATGCTTGCAACCCTCCCACGCCCTTGTTGTCTTAGCAATTGGCCCGAACAAGCACAGCCACATGACCTGGTGGAAGAAAAACGCTCGGAACGAGCGCTTCCAGCCCCAAAACGCGGAAGGAAGCGCACATGTGCAGGAAGTGCAGTGGGCGCTCTTCATTCGCGAGCGCCGATGACCGAGGATTTTGAAAGTGAGACTTGATTCTAGAACGCTTGTTATTCTATTCAAGTGAGAGCGTCGCCAGGCGAATTCGGCTATTGAGCGACTAGTTCGAGAGAAATGGCACACGAAAGCCTTTTTCAGAAGTTTCAGCTTTTGTCTGATGCAGGCATAGAACGTGTGACGGTTGGCCACGTGGACGGCATCTTGACGGTTTCCGCCAAGAAGCTTCCACCACAGCCCGAACACAAGCGAGCAAGTCATTGATGTCAAAGCATATTCAAGACCTTGAATTGTGTTCGTAATGAATTGTAACCTCGCTGTGTGGAAAGTGGTGTGGATGTAGTGGCTTCAGTAACTGATTGAGATCGATAGTAATACATCTCTTTGAACCAAATTGACTGAAAATAGGTGAACCATGGAGAGAGATATATTCAAACGACATTGCTAGTAGGTTAGTAAGTGCCCACTTATAGAGAGTATTGAGGTCCTCCTTCCAGGTGTTTGCTCCTCGATCCTGTCGCGAGCGCGCTCTACTGGCAGGAAACTCATCACTCTTGACTGGCGACAAGGTCAAAGCTGAGCAAAGCATCGCGCGACTGAATTTGTTTCTTGTTCGCGAAGGTATGGGCGACTGCGTCGCACATGTCGTGCTGGTGAAGGTTGAGCAGCTAAACAGCGGATGGACCTATTTAGGGTTTCCTTTATACTTGCTATGCTACTGTATTTCTTAGGGCGTGTTCCAAAAGTACAATTACATTTCATTCTGTGAAAAGTAACCACAATTTAGCATTTCGCCACTCGCCAACCCTTTCGTCTGGACACAGCGCCACGCTGTACAAAAATTACTGATGCGCTGCTCAACTTGGGGTACGTACTGAACAGACAGCGAGAGATACAGCTTTCACATCCCTGAAACAGTTTGAACAGGAAGCGAAGAGTTCCTGATTCGCCGCATCTCCCTTGGGCGAACATGCCCTGCTGTCGCAAATTTGGGGGAAATGGGTTTCGCGTCAATGTGGACCTGGTAACAGGCCTAGATCTAGACAAAAAGTCGCGGCAGTGTAGACCCGCGAGTCTCTGTCCACTTTTTGGATTTCGGGGTATTCGTAGTGATGTGTACGTACCTGGAACTTGTTTGTTCTGCTCTGCTGTACGTGTTGTTTTACGTAAAAGTGGGTCCCGAAACTGCTTACGTACTTTCGGGACCCGCCCTTAGCTAGCAGCACAACACAGGACTGCCCATTTTAGGGTTTCGGTTCAGTAGAGGTTAGTTTACAGTACTACGTGCATGCGACGTCTATCTTGTGTGTTGTATTTTGTTCCATCCGTCCCTTGTATGTATATTCCTCTCACGTATTAATCGCCTAGAAGATAACAGAATTGATCGTAGGCTCGTCGCTTCGAGATGTTTCGTCACCCTAAGTGCTGATAAGTTATCACTGTCTGCGTTCCGCGGCAAGAGGAGGTCCGAGGTAGTACCCGGTGAAACTTATCCCCGTTATAGGGACGCGTCAAACGCATGTTTAGGTGGGGCTTGCAACCGCAAATTGATAGGATTATTTCCGACGAGCTCTCGCTAGGCCCCAGCGCTCACCTCTGATCCTCTTATCGGACTTATATGTTTTCCAGTTATGGCTAACGATCCCCCCGCTCGTCTTCTCGTCACCCGTTCCGTTTGCGAGCGCATCGCAGAGGAAGGCTGAATCGATATGGTTTTATTCGAGCAGGCCTTTCATGGTTGATTCGTAACGGTTCAAAACGGTTAAGAATTTCTATGGAAAGGTTCCGTGGTCTTCGCATTGACACGGCTCCACCCCCCGAGCAGCCACACCCACAGCCGCAGCCGCAGCAGCAGCACAGCTTCGTCAGGCCAGTATATACGACCTCAGGTTACACTGGTACATCGGGTTACCCTATTTCAGGGAACCAGTACGCTTCCTCTGGTAACGCTTCCTCTGGTTACCCCAGTACGTCCGGTTTTCAGGGAACCAGTTATGGTGCTCCGAATAACGGTGGTTACACGGCCGGTTACCGTGGCCCTTACGGCTCGTCGGCTGTCCCTGGCACAGCCGGTTACATCTCTCCGTACGGTTACAACTCAGGTTCATCTGCCTCCAACGCGTCGTACGGACTCCCGTACCGCGGACCGCCTCCGGGGGGGCCTCCCGCCTCTTCTTCCGCCGCTCCCGCAGCTGCTCCGCCTTCCGCTTTTGTTTCCGCCACTGGCGCAATCCGGGGGGTGGGGGGCGGAGCAGCCGTCCCCGCAAGCGCAGCAGGCGCAGCTGGCGGATTTGTGGGCACAGGAAGAAGCGGAACGAACCCCGCGTGGGCGGGAACGTCCGCCGCCGCTGCCGCCGCCGCCGCTATTCTGGCGGAAGCGGATAGAGAGGAGGACCCGGGGGGGCGGCGGAGCCACAGCCACAGCTATAGCCACGGCTACGGCCACGCGGGCGCGCAGAGTAACAGTCAGGCGCACTCGCAGGGGGGAAACAGTCACGCGGCTTCCCGCGTGTCCTCCGCGCGCTCCTCTATAAGCAGCTCCAGTAACCGCAGCTCGCCGCGGTCCGACGCGACGGACAGAAGCGTGCGCAGGGCGCGGCGGAAAGCGTTTACCGCCAGCGGAGCGGGCGCGGGGCACTCCGCCGTTTCCGCGTCTCTTTCCGCCGGCGCGGCGGACAGCGGGGGGAGCTCGGAGGGGAAGCGGCGGGAGAGGTCCGCCCGCGCGCGGTTACCGCGGAATGGCTCTGTGGGGAGCTTAGTTGGGGAGTCTTCAGGGGGGAATGGGTCCGGGGCGGTGGCGGGGGGGAGGGCTTCCGCGGAAGAGGACGGGGGAGCGCAGTCGCGGGAGCGGGGGCACCTGGCGCATGGGCAGGCGCGCCCGCTACAGTCGCACTCCCTACAACCACACCCGGTGCAGCAACACGTGCTACAGCAGGAGCATCCGCATCTGCATCAGCATCATCAGCAGCAGCAGGCGCAGGCACAGCAGCAATATCATCACTACCAGCAGCAGCAGTTGCAGCAGCAGCAGCAGCAGCAGGGTCATGGGAGCGGGGATACCAGGCACGGGGGGAGCGGGGACGCGCACGGCGGGGGAAGGGGGGAGGCGGGCGGCGGAGCCGGCGGAACAGGCGGGGCGAGCGGGGCGGGGGGAGGGGGCGGAGCTGGGGGGGTGGATTGGCGCGGGTGGAAGGTGACGCGGAGGTTGGAGTTTGAGGGGGCGGACTGCGCGCTGATAAAGGCGTTCCTGGGGGATAGGGACGCGTGGGCGTGTCTCGAGGAGAGCGCAGCGAATCGGATCTACATCTTTGAGTATCTCAACACTGTTCGGACCTCCCACCCGGCGCTACTGCAGGTATGCTGGGTTGTTTCTGGTGGAATGTGCATGGCTGGGTGTGCATGGAGGGGTATTTCTAGGCTTCACGTCTCGAGGAGAGTGCAGCGAATCGAATCTACATCTTTGAGTATCTCAACACTGTTCGCACCTCCCACCCGGCGCTGCTACAGGTATGTCTGAAACGTTAGCGGTTAGCAGGCATATCAGTCGGTTAGCAGTCGGCTAGCAGTCAGTTAGCAGTCGGTTAGCAGGCAGTGGCGCAGGTGTGACGCGGAGGTTGGAGTTTGAGGGGGCGGACTGCGCGCTGATAAAGGCGTTCCTGGGGGATAGGGACGCGTGGGCGTGTCTCGAGGAGAGTGCAGCGAATCGGATCTACATCTTTGAGTATCTCAACACCGTTCGCACGTCGCACCCGGCGCTGTTACAGGTATGTTTGGGACGTTAGCGGTTAACAGTCATAGCAGTCGGCTAGCAGGCAGTCGCACGGGCTCTCAACAGAAGCACTCAAGGCGCAGATGCGGGAGGTGCAGCAGGTTCTCCAGCGCTTCCGCTTCACGTACTCCTCGCCTCAGTCCACTCCTCTGCCTACCGGTCACTCGCTCTCAGCTCTGCCTTCGGATGAGTCCGTAGAGCCGAGTGGCCCGTATCCAGAGCTTGTGGGCTGCCTCATGTACCTGATGACCTGCACTCGACCTGACCTTGCATACCCTCTTAGCATCCTTGCACGCTATGTCGCTCCTGGCCGTCACAGGAAGGAGCACATGGATGCCGCTAAGAGGGTGTTGCGCTACTTGTGTTCACACCCCCCCTGCAGACGTACCAGGCAGTACTGCTGTCCCACGGGCTGACCACGGAAAGCATCAAGGCGCAGAGGCGGGAGGTGTTGCAGCTGTTCGCAGTGCTGCTGACGGCACAGGATGGGCTGTGGAAGCTCAAGAAGGGGCAGCTTCTCGACCTCATCTGCCACTCCACTCCCTCCTGCCCCTCCCCCTCCCTCCTGCCCCTCCCCCTCTTCCTCCCCTCTCCCCCTTCTCCCTTTCCTCCCTTCTGTCCTACAGACCTACCAGTCGGTTCTGCTCTCCCACGGGCTGACGACTGAGAGTCTCAAGGCGCAGAGGCGGGAGGTGCTGCAGCTGTTCGCCGTGCTGCTCACGGCACAGGAGGGGCTGTGATAACCACTACTTCTCTTCCCATCCCCCTCCCACCACACCCCTCCTGCAGACCTACCAGGCGGTGCTGCTATCCCACGGCCTCTCAACGGAGGCACTGAAAGCGCAGAGGCGGGAGGTGCTGCAGCTGTTCGCCGTGCTGCTCACAGCACAGGACGGGCTGTGGAAGCTAAAAAAAGGGCAGCTACTAGATCTTATCTGCCACTCGGACGCATGGAAGAAGGCACAACAAGCACAACAAGTACAGCAGGCACAGCAGACACAGCAGACACAGCAGACACAACAGCCACAGCAGGTTCAGACACGGGCAGTTGCGGGTGGTGCTGCTGCCAGGGATGTGGTTGCTGGTGTGGTAGCGGCCAGGGTTGTTGCAGCAGCAGCAGATGCAGCAGTGCGAGGGGGAATAGGAGCAGGAGCAGGAGCAGGACCGGGAGCAGGACCGGGAGCAGGACCGGGAGCAGGACCGGGAGCAGGGCTGGGAGCGACGACACAGACCAGGCCAGGTTCGGCATCCTCCCGGCCAGGTTCGGCGTCGTCAAGGCCAGGTTCAGCGTCGTCACGGCCAGGTTCGGCATCGTCGCGGCCTGGCTCGGCGTCTTCAGGACCAGGCTCGGGCTTGTCGAGGGGTGGATCAGGCTCGTCCAGACCAGGTTCGGCACAAGGGAGACCCAAGGAAGCCTCGGCTGTAGCTGCAACAGCTGCTACAGCCGCTAGTGCCACTGTTGCGAATGGCCCTGTGACCAGGGCTGGTGCTGCTGCTGGTGGTGGTGCTGCTGCTGCTGCTGCTGCTGCTACTCCCCCTGCTCCCAGTGCGTCTGCAGCACCGTCAGTGCCCATGTTCCGCCCAGCCCCCCCGTCCACCAGTCCCCCAGCCCTCTCCCCACGGCCCTGGCGCGGTAAAGCTGCTGCAATGCACGCGCCCACTGCTGCTGCTGCAGCAGCGGAGGCGAATTCAGCAGCGGGAGAAGCAGGTTCTACAGCAGTGTCGGTCACTGCTGCTGCTGCTGCTACTACTGCTACTGCGTCAGCTACTGCTGCTGCTTCTGCTGTTGCTTCTTCCTCGGAATCTGCATCTGCTGGTGCTTCTGCGAGTGAGCAAGAGGGAGGAGAGGGCATTTTTTCCTCCTCCTCCTCCATTCTCCCTTCCACCTTCTCCCTGTTCTTCAAGCCTAAGATACCTGCAGCTCCCACTTCCAGACCTCCCTCCTCGTCCACACACACCCAAACCTCCACTCCAGGTTCGGTAATCAGCTCGGTTTCTTTCGCTAGCTTCGGTTCCGGCTTCACTAACCCTAACCCTAATTCCCGAACCGAGGCTGCCTCCGAAGCTAAATCCGAGCCTCCGGCACGAACCATGTCCGGAAGTGTAGCCTTCTTACAGCCTGTATTCAATCGCTCTCTAACGGAGCGTGTACCTGCCAGTAGGAGTGCAGAAGGGGCAGCGGGGCAGTCAGTACCGGGAGGAACTCTATATGGGGGACAAAGAGGGACGCTCATTGCCCCTGTGGGAGTACCACAGGGGATGTCTGGGACTGGAGGGTATGGAGGTCAGGGGGGGCATGTGCAGCAGCAGGGGGGGCAGGGGGGATACGGAGAAAGTGCATACAGCGGGGGAATGCAGAGTCTTGCACAGAGGTTCGGTGCTGCTTTTGCACGCTCTTTTTCTGCAGGAAAAGAGCTCGCTTCAGGTGCTGGTGGTGCTGGTGGCGGTGCTGGTGGTGGTGATGACGCTTCTGCTGCTTCTTCTTCTGTTGCCAGTGGCGGGGGCGGGCTAGTGAGTGCGTTAGCAGCTAGAAAGCAGCCGCCACAGCAACAGCATCAGCACCCGCAGCAGCAGTACTCCCAGCAGCAGCAGCACCAGCAGCAGCACCAGCAGAATTATGGTCGCAGGCTAGACCTAGGCCCCTTATCCCCGTTAGAAGAGCAGAGGGATGAGCTTAAACCGGAGCCAAACGGTTTCATCCGCTCCCAGACTCTATGGGTGGGTAGGGGCGCTAGGGGCGGGATCCCCCCCACTAAAGCGCCAGTTTCTTCTAACGCAGCTGCTTATAGAGAGAACGGAACCTCTACTGCTTCTGCCCATGCCAATCCCAGTGCCAATGCTGCTGCTGCTGCTCCGGAATTCGTTCGGTCTAGTACCTTATGGGCTGGGAGAGCCGCTCCCCCTACTGTGGCTGCTGGGGCAGCAGAGAGAGGGCTACTGATGGGACGGATGCCTGGGTTAGGAGGAGAGAGGACTATGAGTTTAGGGGGACGCACGTTGAGCTTGGGAGGGAGGAATCAGAGTCTGGGGGGCGTTGTGAGAGGCGCTTCACTGGTGAAGGTGGTACCTGTGAGGATGGAGGAAGAGGACGAGGATGAGGAGGAGGAGGATTTGTATGGCGAGGGGTATGGGGAGGAGGAGGAAGAGGAAGATTTGTATGGGGAGGAGAGTGGGGTTGTGGTGGGAGGGGGTGTGAGGGAGGGGGGAGATGAGGGGAGTGTGGAGGGGAGAAAGGCGAATGGGGTGAGTGAAGGGGAGGAAGGGGAGTGTGGGGAGGAGAGTGAGGGAGATGGAGAGAGTAGGGGTGGTGGAGGGAAAGAGGAGGAGGATGAAGGGGGAGGATTGGGGGTGCTTAGACTGCCGAGTATACGCGTGGGGGATATGAGGAAAGTAATGCAGGAGAAACGGGTACAGCAGGAGTGGGAGGTGCAGCAACAACAGGAGCGACAACAGCAGCAACAGCAGCAGGAGCAGCAGCAGGGAGGGGAAGGAGAAGGAGAAGGGATTCTAAGATTGCCGAGTATACGCGTGGGAGATATGAGACGAGTGATGCTGGAGAAACGGAAACAGCAGGAGAGGGAATTGCAACTGCAGAGGGAGAGAGAGGCGTTGTTGCAGGAGCAGCAGAGGCGGCAGCAAGAGGAAGAGGCGTGGCGGAGGGAACAGCTGAGGAAGCAGCAGGAGGAGGAGGAATGGTGGCAGCAGCGGCAGCAGCAGCAGCAGGAGCAGCAAAAGGAGGAGGAGCAGCAGAAGCAGCAGGAGGGCAGGGAAAACCTCCGAATTTACGGCGATTTAGGAAAATCCGATGTGTATAGAATGGGTAGCAATGGTAGTAGTGCAGTAGACGCGCCTTCAGTTATCCGACACAGCTCTGGAGAGTCCTCTAACGGTGATGGGGGCAGTTGTAGTGTTGTGAACTCGCCTTTTGTGATCAGACACGGTTCTGGGGAGTCTTATAACGAGGATGGCGCCAGTGACGGTGGGGGTAGTCACAGCAGCAGAAGCAGAAGCAGTGTTGGTAGTCAAGATAGTGAGGAGGACAGGGGGAGTGATAGGAGCAGGAGAAATAGCAGCAAGAAGGGCAGCAGCAGGGGCAGCAGGGGCAGCAGAAGCAGCAGCAAGAGCAGCAGACAGAGCAGCAGGGAGTGCAGTACGGAGAGCAGAGGGAGCAGTAGAGGGAGCAGCAGAAGCAGGTCAGGTGGTGCTGAGAGCAGCAGGAGCAAGGGCAGTGCTAGTGATGATGGCGCCAGTTCCCATAGCAGTAACCATAGCAGTATTCACAGTAGTAACCACAGTAGAACCCACAGCAGTACTCATAGTAATGCTAGTGGCATTGGTAGTGGCAGTGGGAGTGGCAGTGGGAGTGGCAGTGGCAGGGGCAGTGACAGCGACACAGATGATGGGGGTAGTGGTAGTGGCAGTGACAGGGGCAGGGATAGCAGTAGGGACAGCAAGTCTGATACGGGTGATGACAGGAGCAGTTGCAGCGAGGGTGGTAAGAGCAGCAGTGGTATCCAGAGCGAGGGCAGGAGGAGCAAGAGGAGCAGCAGCAAGGGCAGCAGAGGGAGCAGTGGCAAGAGCGGAAATAGCAGCAGGAGCAGCAGCGGCGGCAGGAGCAACAGCAACAAGAGGAGGAGTAGGAGTAAGGGAAAAGGCAGAAGTAGCAGCCAAGAAAGCGTGCATTCTGTCACGAATTCACACAGTAGAAGCAGCAGCAGGAGCAGCGGTGGTGGTGACGGCAGCGGTGGTGGTGACGGCAGTGCTGCTGGTCCACCTGCAGAGGGGGTTTCAGCAGTGGTTCAAGAGAATGGTGTGTCTACGTTTGCTGGGGACAATGGGACTTCAGTTGACACCGCACCTGCTGTTGCCACTGACGCTCCTGCTGCCACTGCTGCCGCTGCTGCCACTGTCTCTGCTTCTTCTGTGCCCTCTTCTCCTGCTGTTCTCTCCTCTCCCACTGCTGATTCTGCTGATGGTGTTTTGGGTGATGATGGTGTTGCTATGGCTAGTGTTAGTGCTGCTGCCAGAGATGCTGCTGTTGGCACAAATGCTTCTGCTGCTACAGATGTCACCACTGCTGCTTCTGTTTTTGGTGATGATGCTGTTGCTACGGCTAGTGTTAGTGCAGCTGCTGCCACTAATGCCAGTGAAATTGTTTCAGCCACTGATGCTGGAGATGCTCCTGCTACTGCTGGTGCTAATGGTTCCGTTGCAACAGTAGATGTTTCCAATACGTCTGCTACTACAGATGCTGCTGCTGCTACAGATGCTGCTGGTGGCACAGATGCTGCTGCTGCTACAGATACTGCTGGTGGCACAGATGCTGCTGCTGCTACAGATGCTGCTGGTGGCACAGATGCTGCTGCTGCTACAGATGCTGCTGGTGGCACAGATGCTGCTGCTGCTACAGATGCCAGTGCTGCTGCTATGGATGCCACCCCTGCTGCTACAGATCCCACCGATTCAGTTACTGATATCACCACCGGTGCTACAGATGCCACCACTGTCACTGGCGGTTCTGCTCCTGTCACACTCACCCCTGCTACAGCCGTCTCTGTTGACATTTTCAGTGCTACAGCCGCTCCTCTCACAGCTTCTCCTGCTACAGCCGCCCCTGCAGTGGTCCTCCCTGCTGCTACATCTGCTTCCGCTCCTGCCTCCACCCCTCCTCCTGCTGCCACATCTGCCCTTCATGACATCCCTCCTGCCGCTACAGCCGCCCCTGCCGCCGTCCCTCCTGCTCCTGCCGCTACAGCCGCCTTCACTGCCTCCCTAGCGAGCGGTGCTGCTGCCACGTCTGTAGCAGCAGCCAAGGCGGCTGCAGTACTAGCAGCGTATAAACGCTCCTCCACCCCCCGAAGAGTCCTGTAGACCATGATACGTGGGATTCGGGGGAGGAGGAGGAGGAGGGGGAGGGGAGCGGGGGGTGGGGGGGAGCTGTGGGGAGGAAAGGCAGGGCTGCGAGCTATGGGGGGGTGAGTGGTGCAGAGCGAGGGGGAGGGTCAGGGGAAGGTGGGAGAGTGTTAGGGGGATCGTTAGGTGGGGGGGTTGGGGAGATGGCAGGAGGGGGAGTTGGACGAGGAGTGGCGATAAATGCAGGAGGGGGAGGGGGAGGAGTGAGGGCAACAGAAGGAGCAGAAGGAGCAGGAGCAGCAGGAGTTGAGGCCAATCTTTCAGGGGCTAGTTTGGCTGGTGGCAGTGCGGTTGGTGGAGGTGTGATGGATAGCAGTGCGGTTGGTGGCGGTACGGCTGGTGGCAGTGCGGTGTGGCAGGGTAGGGAGTGGTTGGGAGGGGTGGAGGTGTTTGTGAGTGCCATTGACAACATGTGGAGCCCGCTTCCTGTGTTCCTGGGGGGCAATGCAGGCGCACAGTCACAGTTCAAATCCCCCCGTACAGTCACACAGGGTCATTCACAGTTTAAAGCCCAGCAGTCAGCCACTCAGCCACAGTCACAGTTTGAAGCCCAACCCCCAGCCACTCAGTCACAGTCACAGCTTAAAGCCCCACAGTCACAGTTGGCATCTAATCAAGCGATTTTTGGGACAAGCAGTCAACACAGGCCGCCGCACAGAACAACCAGCCGCTTTGAAACCTCTGGAACCGTGCCTAACCCCTCTAAAACCGCACTTAACCCCGCTGGAACCATGGACCCTACTGGAACCGCGCCCAACCCCTCTGGATCCACCTCTCTTATTACCTCAATTAATACAGTGACTCCAACTGATACAATCACACCCACCAGTGTGGTCACACCCACCAGTGTGGTCACACCCACATTTCCCACCCCTAACAGCCTGACACCAACAACATCATCAGTTGCAGCAGCAATAGCCGCATTTTCAAACCCAACCGCCCTTGCTGTCTACCCAGTTACCCCATCAACTAGTGTCATTAGCGGGGTTACCCCTTCTAGTGGAGTTGCCAATAGGGTTACCATACCGGTTACACCATCGAGTGTTGTTTCTGGTTACACCCCCGTTGCTCCCCTCCGCACCCCTCCATCCTTCCTCGCTCGACAAAACTCCGCCCCTCCTGCTACCCCTATGGGAAAGCCGGGGGGTTTTACCCCTGCTTGGGGCACCGATGCTGCTGCTGGTGCTGCCGGTGCTACTGGTGCTAATGCTGCTACTGCTGGCAACACAAATGCTGCTGCTGCTGTTACTACAGCTGCCACAGCCGCTACAGCCGGCGCTACAGCCACCGCTACAGCCGGCGCTACAGCCACCGCTACAGCCACCGCTACAGCCGGCGCTACAGCCACCGCTACAGCCGGCGCTACAGCCACCGCTACAGCCGGCGCTACAGCCACCGCTACAGCCGGCGCTACAGCCACCGCTACAGCCGGCGCTACAACCCGCTCTGCTCGCCATCTCTTTGCCACGGAGCTGCGGTGCGCAGTGTGCGGCCACGTGGACCTGTGCCAGCTGGACGCCAGCCTGGCGCGTGACGTGGCGGAGCTCCACGCGTTCCTGTGCCCCGGCGGTGACGTCAGCAGCGGTGACGTCAGCAGCAGTGACGTCAGCAGCAACAACAGTGGCAATAGCAGCAGCAGGAGCAAAACGAGTGAGTGCATGCAGCAGTGGTCTTTGCTGCTCCCCCGCACAGCGCTGCACACTCGCTTCCTGGCCGTTCCTACCGCTCTCAGGCGCAGGCAAAAGCAGATGGAGGAGAGACAGGGGCAGAAGCGGCAGGTGCAGCAGCAGGGTGGAGAGAAGGGAGAGCAAAAGGAGACGCGGGAGGAGGGGCAGAAGAAGGGGAAGCAGGAGGGGTGCTTGGTGCTGCAGGCGCTGCAGCGAGGGGTGTGGAGGAATAAAGGACTTACGCAGGATGTGCTGCAGGAGCTGGGAGTGGGCATGCTGCAGGTACGCCTGTGTTAATTGGTGTGGGTAGGTGTTGATGAGCGTGTGGAGGGGTGCTTGGTGTTGCAGGCGCTGCAGCGAGGGGTGTGGAGGAATAGAGAACTTACTCAGGATGTGCTTCACAAGCAGCTGGGAGTGGGGATGCTGCAGGTATGTGCGTGTGGATGTGTGTGTAGGTGTGGATGGGTGAGTGGGTGGGTGCTTGGTGCTGCAGGCGCTGCAGCGAGGGGTGTGGAGGAATAGAGGGCTTACTCAGGATGTGCTGCAGAAGCTGGGGGTGGGAATGTTGCAGGTATGTGCGTGTTGATGTGTGTGTAGGTGTGGTTGGGTCTGTAGGTGTGGGCGGGTGGGTGGGTGGGTGGGTGGGTGGGTGGGTGGGTGGGTGGGTGGGTGGGTGGGTGGGTGGGTGGGTGGGTGGGTGCTTGGTGCTGCAGGCGCTGCAGCGAGGGGTGTGGAGGAATAGAGGGCTTACTCAGAATGTGCTGCAGGAGCTGGGAGTGGGCATGCTGCAGGTACGGATGGGTGTGGTGTGGTGTGAATGGGTAGGTATGTGAGTGGGGAGTGGCAGCGAGGGGTGTGGAGGAATAAAGGACTTACTCAAGATGTGCTACAGCAGCAGCTGGGGGTGGGAATGCTGCAGGTATGTGCTGTTGGGTGTAATGGGTGGATGGATGGGGTGGTGGTGTTTGGTGCTGCAAGCTTTTCTGCGAGGGGTGTGGAGGAACAGAGGACTTACTCAGAATGTGCTACAGCAGCTGGGAGTGGGAATGCTGCAGGTATGTGAGTTGGTGGGTGGGCGCGTGAGTGCATGGGTGGGTGGTGGGGTCAAGAGAAATGCCGGGGTTGTGGTGTGGTGTGGTGTGGTGTGGTGTGGTGTGGTTGTCAGAAGACAAGCTTTTGGTACCTTGATACCGTCCCCCCTTTCCCCATTCCTTCCCCCTTTCATCCTACTCCTCTACTTCCCCTCACCTCCCTTCTGCTCTTGTCCTCGCTTCCATCCCAATGCTGCTCCCAGGAGTGGCGTGGCTGGCAAAAGCTGTGCATGTCTGTGGTTCATTACTGTCACCCCTTTCCCCCTTCCCCCACCCTTTCGACCTACTCCCCCTTCCCTTGCTTTTGGTCTTCAGATTCTCGCTTCCATCCTTAAGCCACTCCCGGGAGTGACGTGGCTATCAAAAGATGAACTGGTGAGAATCGTGGTTGCTGAGAGGGAGAGGATGGAAGCCCTAAAACCTTGTCCTCTCCTTTTTTCCTCCTCCCCTTTCCATCCCGTGCTTGCAGATCCTCGCTTCCATCCTTAAGCCACTTCCGGGAGTGGCGTGGCTATCAAAAGATGAACTGGTGGGAATTGTGGTTGCTGAGAGGGAGAGGAGGGAGGTAGAGGAGAGGAGCAGGAGGGAAGAGGAGGAGAGGGAGAGGCGAGAGGGGGAGGAGAGAGGCAGGGAGGAAGAGGAGGAGAGGAGCAGGAGGGAAGAGGAGGAGAAGGAGAGGAACGAAGGGGAGGAGAGGGAGATGAGGGAGCAGGAGGAGAGGGTTAGGAGGGAAGAGGAGGAGAGGAAGAGGAGGGAAGAGGAGGAGAGGGAGAGGAGGGAAGAGGAGGAGAGGAAGAGGAGGGAAGAGGAGGAGAGGAAGAGGAGAGAAGAGGAGAGGAAGAGGAGAGGAAGAGAAGAGGAGAGAGGAACAGGAGGGAAGAGGAGGAGAGGAAAAGGAGGGAAGAGGAGGAGAGGAAGAGGAGGGAAGAGGAGGAGAGGAAGAGGAGGGAAGAGGAGGAGAGGAAGAGGAGGGAAGAGGAGGAGAGGAAGAGGAGTGAAGAGGAGGAGAGGAACAGGAGGGAAGAGGAGGAGAGGAAAAGGAGGGAAGAGGAGGAGAGGAACAGGAGGGAGACTATTGCAGTCGCGTCTGCTGCTGCTGCTCCTCCTCCTCCCTCTGCTCCTGCTACTCCCCCTTCCACTGCTCCTGTTGCTCTCCTTCCTACTGCTCCTTCTGCTGCTCCTCCTGCTGCTCCTCCTGCCAGTGCTTCTTTAACTACTCTAGCTGCAGTGCCTCATCCTGCTACAGTGGCGCATCCTGCTACAGTCCCTCATCCTGCTATAGTCACAGCTCCCCACCCACCTGCACTGGCTCCTGCTACAGTCACAACTCCGCACTCAACCCCAATAGCACCTGCTATAGGCACAGCATCACAGCCACCTGCTCTCGCACCTGCTATAGTCACAGCTCCTTACCCACCTGCTCTCGCACCTGCTATAGTCACAGCTTCTTACCCACCAGCACTTGCACCTGCTATAGTCACAGCTGCGCCCCCACATGCATCAGCTCTAGAACCCATTCCGACAGGCAGCATTCACGTCAACTCTCCACTACACCTCGCAGCTTCTGTTACAGCTGCACACCCACTCACAGCATCACCTGCTACAGTCACAGCTCCACATCCACTCACAGCATCACCTGCTACAGTCACAGCTGCACACCCACTCACAGCATCACCTGCTACAGTCACAGCTGCACACCCACCCGCTTCTGCTCTAAGGCCCAATCCAGCAGGCAGCATTCACGTCAACTCCCCACTTCACCTTGCATCTGCTGCTGCTTCTGGTGTTGCTGGTGCTGGTAATGTTGCTGGTCTTGCTGGCGCTGGTGATGCCACTCGTGCTTCTGACTACACTGCCGCACCAAATCCTGCTGTTGCTGTTGCTGCTGCTGCTGCTGCTGCAGCCAGACTTGCCCCCATCAATGTTAACCCCACCCTGCCTTCTCCCGAGCAGCTGAGCACGTTCCAGGAGGCTTTGCAAAGCGGTGCAGGTGGTGTTGAGAGCGGTGTAAATGGTAGCACCGACAATGGCTCTTTAAGCCAATTAGAGGCTCGGGCACTAGCAGCACTAGAAGACGATCTCAGCTTCAATGCCAAGGCTGCGGTTCAGGAGCAACGGGCTGCTGCAGAGGCTCGGGCAGTCCTTGCCGAAGCTGAGGAGCAGCTTCGGCGAGCACAAGCTGCGGTGGACCGAGCCAGGGCTGCTGCCTCGGAGGCAACCCACCGGGCCGAAGCTGCTGTTGCGGAGGCTTGGGAGGAGATGGATCAGCTGACTGAGGCTCGGGAGCAGGTTCGGAGGAAGGCAGAGGAGTGTCGGCGCGCGTGGGATCGCCACATCAGCATCGTGCGCCAGCTGGCAGCGGTATCGCCTGGTGCATGTGGCAGGAGGTCTTATTCCAAAAGGCGTAAGGAGGAGTTTGAAGCGGCAGCAAGGAGTTATGAGGAGTATTTGACGCTGTGGGAGGAGCTTGAGTGCATGGGTCGAGGGAGCATGCCGGAAACTCCACAGGCTCAATAATTCCTGTATATGCAATCCATGCGGGAAACTCTGCTGAAATTATCTACATAAGGATTGCACTTGGGAAGTATTTGACGGCGAGGCAGGAAATTCCTATGGAGTGCTTGTGCTTGCTGGAGGAGCTCGTACCTATGGAGGGTGCGTGGAGGGTGCGTGGAGGGTGTGTGGAGGGTGTGGAGGGTGTGTGGATGGTGTGTGCGTTACCACAGGCAAAACAATGCTACATGGCAATGGGAGGGCAGAGCACGCAGTATTGAAGTGAGCTTGAGCCTGTGGCTGGGGTGTTGCATGTGGCTGAAATGCATTGGGCACGATCAGGCGTTCATGGGGAGGGGAGAGGAGGGTGCTGCAGTGCAGCCCCTGCAAGACTGCGAGGTTGAATCCATTCGGCTAGGTGGTGTCTCTAGTTGTTAACAAGCACGGATAACCTGAAAAACAAGCCATGATGGGGTTACCGGTACATAGGAGCAGGGTGTCTGACCTTACAGTAGGAGCACTAGTACCAGTAGGTGCGTTAGCTAGGGTAGGAGGAGGATGAGTGCTGGTGCACCTACTTTATGAGCTCTGTAAATATAGCTGCAGTTGATGAAGGCAGAGACCGCGATGGACAAGAGTTTTTATTCCTAATCTCACTAACCAACCATCCCCCCCGCTCTCTCTAAAGTTCATACCCACCATACACTCAAGGATGGCATTCTCAATCTGTTGCAGTGGTCCACTAGCTGAGATGTATCCGTATGGCTGGTGGTGAGGGCGTTCATTCACCATGTATTGAGAACCACTATTCACAAGATAGCAGCACAGTTGAAAACTTCTTTACATTTCTGCAACCCAAGAAGTACAGCAAGCTGCAAACCTGCAGCCGTCAAACAGGCAATCGCTGCAAGCCTGCAAGCAACACGAGCTAACAAAACTAGACACTCCAGGCACTGGCGAAGCCTGAACGAACATAAACGGCATACAGGAACGTAACCTGCTGTACAAGGTGAGGTGGATGTACGCGATTTAGGAGGACGTAGGCGGATGTACAAAACTACCATAGGTTGGTAATCGCCTGGAGGTTGGTAGCGTCTTCAATTTCATTGAGGATAATCGAAGCAGTCAAATGCCACTTGCCGGTTGCGGGTAAAGCAGCACCAGGAAAAGAGATACAGCTTGACGGGATACGTAACGGCACCGGCTCCGCGAGTATCCCCGCTATAGACATTAATCTCTCCCTGATGCAAGCATCATCCTCCACTGGTCGTCCTCCTCCTTCTCATTGCCGAATGATCTCGCGCGGACAATCACGTCTTTTCCCGACGGAGGTGACGCTTCAAGCGGAGGCGCGAGGCGGAGGCCGCAAGGCACGGCGCTAACGACGGCGGAGGAGCTGAATGCCTTGCCGACGCTCTTGTCTCGCGTGAGAATGACCCTCAACCACGGTGCCGTCGCCATGTCGGAATTGAAATGTTGAATTAAAGGTAACTCGGGGACAAAAGTATTTTTCGAACAATTATTTCAAGGGATTGAGCACCCAATTCCGACAAGGAAATGTTGAGAGTGCAGGGTACTTCTGTCCTATCCAAGTTGTGAGCTCGGATAAAGAACACTCTAGCACGATGAGCGAGCAGGCAGAGGTGGAGAGAGTGGAGAGGAAATGGAGGCAAGGGAGTTTTATGTACAGGTGAGGGGTGAGTCAAGGTGGAGGAGATGGGTGGGTTGAAGCTGGAATGACGGTGGGATCAGCACGAGGCTACAATTTCCGGTAAGGCAGGCAACGGGACATGAACATGAGAAAGGGGTGCAGCAGCAGAGGAGAGCTGAAGGAATGGCGTGGTGATGAAGTGGTTGTCCGTCTTTGGCTGTCCGTGTTTGGCTCTGTGAATCGCTGTCCGTCAACGGGGGGATGTTCGGCGGAACGAGACTCTCCGCGGAATCCGTGGTTGCGGTGCGGTGCATTTGGTTTGGTGCCTCGAGTTTTCGTTGATGACAAGGCGACGACGGCACGAATTTCGCTCTGATGTGCAAAGAAAAGTCGTCATTCGCAAGCAGGGATGTCGAACAATCCCAAGGTGACGAGAGTCTTGGCTGAGCAATATCCGAGACACGAATGTTGACGTGGAAAGCAGTGTTTATGATTCAGCAAAGATGGCTCTCGTTCCCAGGAGTGGTTGCTTCTGGAAAAGGCTGCGTGGCGCCTCATCAGTCATTTGCCTGGGAATCACGGAAGCTTTTACATTGGTCAGACCACGTCAGATCTACCCAATCATTTACAACGGTATCAACCACTCGTCACAGGCCGACCCATTTTAAGCACACCGCATGGGTTAGCCTCCTTTGCAGAAGGTATAAATCAAATGTGTTGAAATCAATAATCCCCCTCTGGGTTAGCAGCAAGAGACTCTCCTTGACACGTAGAAACACAATAAGAGAACATCACACGTGAAATGTTTCACAAACCATCCGGTTTGGCTGGAAATTTGCACTTAACAACCTTCCCCTCTTGCCCCACAGCTACCGCCATTTCTCGGAGCAGCTTCATTACTGATTGGTTCCGATGGGCTGCCACGGGGTAAAATGTATTTGCACAAGACTAATAGATAGAGAGAGCTAGGCAGAAAGAGAATGCTGGTGTGATGCATATCAAAGGAAGCTGCCTCAACAGAAATATCAAATTAATGCAAAAAGAGAAAACAATGTCGTACCTGAGAGAATGACGTCGTCAGGTTCCACTCTCTTCCTCTTGGCATGCCGTGCAAACAACTGCACGTCCCGAGCCAATTGTTCTGCAGCCAGGGGAATGGAAGCACGGAGTTGGGTGGATAGTTTGCAGTGTAAACAAACAATAGAAGAATGAATCATTCTAGCACCTGAAGTTAGCAGAAGGAGCTCGCGAATCCTTAGGGATGCATGAGAAAACCCAACAACCCATCATCCTTAGGGGTGCTCACCCGCATACGTCAGGGTTAGGTGCACAAGCGCCTGCATGACGTCATCGTGGATGGACATCCCTGCCGACCGAGCTGAAAAGAACGAGACGATAAGACCATGGGGAACGAGCGGATATCATGAGCCGCCTAAACGTGTCACCGTTGTACGGAGACACCTGAGTAAGTATAAGACGGATATGGACTCGAAGATGGAGATCAAGGAAAGAAGCAGGCACGACGTGTTTACAAGCCAATACTACTAGATGTGTGTCGAACATCTTATCTGATTTTTCCCCTAGTCTCAACAAGGATTCTCACCTACCCGTCTCTTCCGCTATAGTCACCACCGCTGCTGCCATGCGCTGTTCCACTGCATTTCTTCCAGTCTCAGCTCCAGCGCCTTCGTGCTGACCGTCTCTCTGTTCGCTTCGTTTCTCGACTCCAGTGCTCCGCTCCTCAAAAAGCCTTTCGGCATGGGATCCATTCCTGTCGGACTCGATTCTTCCCAGACCATAAGTTCCCGCCTCTTCTGGCTGTGCTGTGTCTCCTGGCTCAAGCCAACGGTCGCTATCCTCCCTCGCCATCATATGATTCTTCAGATTTACGCGTGGTGCTTGCAAAATAGATACTGTATATGCTTTTTGGTTGGTTGCTGGATGTCCTCTCCAAATCGCTAGCGGAGTGCGCTTGTGATTACATTGGAGTTTATCGACCTACCATAAATGTTGAAGTGTGGATCTACTTGCTGTAATATGTTACCAGAACACACCATGTTGAGGATCCACTGCTGTGCGGGTTCAGGAGGTTAGGTTCAGGCGGTTACCGAAGCGGTGTTTTCTTCAGGTGGAACACTTCGCTGCGCAGCAGGTTAGTTGCCGACAAGGTGCCGCGATTTGGCAACGTTGCGACTCCGAAGAATTTCATTCTCATCTGTGATTGGCCCTGTGATCGTTGACGGGACACACAATTTTCGCAGCATCACCAGTGGCGCAATTTCACGGTTACGAATGCTGTGAGTTGCCACGCACATCGCCAAACTCCGCGCGACGACACCCATGTGGAGATCCCATGTGGCAGTGTGACGAACCATGTGGAGCAGTCACCCTACCTGCCACAAGCCGAGCCTCGATGTCCACAGACAGCCGAAGCTGTTCAGAAGACAGTTCAATACCAAACCAGTCTGGCTCGTTCGGCTTCTACCACCACCTGTCCCCGAGCCTCTTCAATAACGTACCCATACCCATACCACCCTTCCGCACCAAACCATTTCCACCAACCAGCCAACTAACCAACTCAGCTTTCAATACCGTCAGCCATGGATTCTCTTCCAAGGATAGAAGCCACAGTATCAAGTTTATAATGTCTACTTTTATGGCAGTTCCTTCGTGTGATGTTGATCTAGTGAGGCGCTTATTCATTGGCGTGCTATACGCTTGATCGCGAGGTGAAGCTTCTGGCATTTCTGTTACTCTTCGTCATGCTCCCTGAAGCCATTGCAAATACCTAAGCCATTGCGTCCTTAGTGGCTTCGACTTGGAATACATTATGACACAGTCGGCTTGCTCGCGTGAGCACGGATGTGTATCTTCAAGTTAGCATCCATCATATAGTTGTTGGAACCAGAGCGTTAGACATTTGCAAAGAGGCCATTATCTGAACGAGGCATTATCACTCGTGTGGATCGACCTCCGAGTTCCTTCGAAATCTGCCGTTCACTGATCCATCCCATTGCTGATCTAATGATCTGCGCTTCACCTGCTTAGACCCACTGACCTTCAATCTCCACTACGAAACGGGGCATAGCTAACAGCTCATAGCTCAAAGCTAGCAGCTTGCCGTTCCGGCTCACAGCTGGTGACAATGGATGACAACAAGAAGAACAGAAAGCGAGGTCCTCGGCATCGCCGAGGCGTTCTGATTCTCGTTCTGCTTCTCGTCGGCGTCGCTGCGTTCCTGGGGTTCGCGTTCAGCTCCTCATCCAAGTACAGCAGCCGAAATGGCGTTCAACAATCTGATGGGTAAACCACCTTGCCCATTTCCGCTGGATCCTCTGCTGTCTAGAAGGTTTTGTAAGATCAAAACGTTTGTTCCTGGAATTCGCGTTTAGTTCCTCATCCAAATACAGCAGCCGAAGTGGCGTTCAACAATCTGATGGGTATAACCACCCTGCCGGTTTCCGCTAAATTCCAACCTTCTCTAATTAATGCCCTTTAGATTATGTATGTTCGTGTCTTTCCACTATCGGTTTGATTACCATTATCTGCTCTGATGTTCTTTTCTCTCCTCCGTGCGATGTGTTGTTCTGTGCCATGGCAGCGTCATTGGGCAAGCGGCATCAGGTATGCAGTTGTCATTTCTCCTTATTTCCGTTCTCCGGAATCGATAACCAGTGAAAATTAGCAGCTTTTTGTGAGGAGGTTTGTGGATCAGACTGCTAAAAAAAAAAAGAGTAGCTCGCTGATTCGCGCTTATCTTCGCGCTGAGATATACATCCTTACACGCGTGGAATCACACATTGTCAGGGTTTCGCTACTGTCTCTGACAAAAAAGACCGCAAATTCTTCCGAAGCTATTGAGATGATCAGGCAACGGGTTGCTTTCTCTCATGTGGGTGTCCCGATCCGTCCGTTTACGGTTCCAATTCGCATAACAGTCCCGCGCGAAAGCATGCTCGCTTTCAGAAAAGAGGCGATTTTGCGAGTACAAGATCGCGTGACAGAATGTTTAGATCCCGTAGATATTAACATTTTTTCGTCTGTCGCTTGTGCCCTGCTGGTGATCGCTCAGCAAAGCGTGGGTAAATAATTGCTCAGCAGAAATCGAGCAGGCTAATCAGGGTTCCATGCGTACGCGATGACATCACACATCTTCCAGGAACTTTCTTGATCCTTACTTTCCTCGTGTCTTCCGCCTTCATTGGTGTCCCATTTCGTCGAATCCGCCGATCCGCCACGTGTGCAGAAGGAGGGAGCGGGTGGAGCTTGCTGGGGCAGGGCATGCTGGAGGCGGTGGGGAAGGTGCTCAGCTTCGAGGAGCGCCAAAGGGTGTCGGAGGACCTCAAAGAATCCGGCGACGACGACCACGAGGTGAGCGTTCTGCAGTGCGGTGTAGAGCGGTGTACTGCTGTTTAGTGCGGTGTAGTGTGGTGTTCCTTGAGGCGGTGGGGAAGGTGCTCATCTTCGAGGAGCGCCAGAAGGTGTCGGAGGATCTCAAGCAGTCGGGCGACGACGACCACGAGGCGAGCTTGCTGCTTAACTTTCTGTCTCAGTGCGCAATCGAAGAAAGAGTTGTAGGTGCTCATGCAATGACGATCACGATCGTGCTCAAAGCGAATTTCGACAGCGTTTACCCTGTTGCATTGACAGTCTGATCAGCTATGAGATACGGAGTAAATGAATATAAACAACCTGACGATTTTCCTGCTCGTTCCTATCCATCTCCCCTCACTCCCCCTCCAATCCCCTCTCGCCTCGACATTCTAAAGGCCGAGGCGATTGTAGCCACAGCTCCCCCCGGCAGCACAAGAGCTACAGGCGACATGGCAGCAGCAGCGGCAGCAGCAGCGCTAAAACCCCGCGGAGGGGGCAGCTCGAGCAGCACTGCAGCCGCCCTAGCAGACGACAACCCCCTGAAGAACAAGACAATGGCGGAACTCAGCTCGCTGGCCGTGGGTGTGACTGTAGACCGCGTGCCTCTATCGGGGTTCATGGGCGTGGATGGGCGGCTGGGGATCACGGATGGCAGCTGCGAGGCTGCGTCTGGAGAGAGGGACTGTCTGCCGCATGGCATCTGCATCAACGGGAAGTGCCAGTGCACCCTCCCGTGAGTATAAAACCTTCGTCCAGTCCAGGTCACCTAACCCTGAACCAGTTGCCAGTCCGCGCTTGGGGAGAGGGATTGTCTGCCGCATGGCATCTGTATCAACGGCAAATGCCAGTGCACTCTCCCGTGAGTATTGTATTGAGAGACATGTTAATTCGTGCGTGCCTCTCTCTATCGGGGTTCATGGGCGTGGATGGGCGGCTGGGGATCACGGATGGGAGCTGCGAGGCTGCGTCTGGAGAGAGGGACTGTCTGCCGCATGGCATCTGCATCAACGGGAAGTGCCAGTGCACCCTCCCGTGAGTATAAAACCTTCGTCCAGTCCAGGTCACCTAACCCTGAACCAGTTGCCAGTCCGCGCTTGGGGAGAGGGATTGTCTGCCGCATGGCATCTGTATCAACGGCAAATGCCAGTGCACTCTCCCGTGAGTATTGTATTGAGAGACATGTTAATTCGTGCGTGCCTCTCTCTATCGGGGTTCATGGGTGTGGATGGGCGGCTGGGGATCACGGATGGCAGCTGCGAGGCTGCGTCTGGAGAGAGGGACTGTCTGCCGCATGGCATCTGCATCAACGGGAAGTGCCAGTGCACCCTCCCGTGAGTATAAAACCTTCGTCCAGTCCAGGTCACCTAACCCTGAACCAGTTGCCAGTCCGCGCTTGGGGAGAGGGATTGTCTGCCGCATGGCATCTGTATCAACGGCAAATGCCAGTGCACTCTCCCGTGAGTATTGTATTGAGAGACATGTTAATTCGTGCGTGCCTCTCTCTATCGGGGTTCATGGGCGTGGATGGGCGGCTGGGGATCACGGATGGGAGCTGCGAGGCTGCGTCTGGAGAGAGGGACTGTCTGCCGCATGGCATCTGCATCAACGGGAAGTGCCAGTGCACCCTCCCGTGAGTATAAAACCTTCGTCCAGTCCAGGTCACCTAACCCTGAACCAGTTGCCAGTCCGCGCTTGGGGAGAGGGATTGTCTGCCGCATGGCATATGCATCAACGGCAAATGCCAGTGCACCCTCCCGTGAGTATTGTATTGAGAGACGTGTCCAAACGCGCGTGCCTCTCTCTATCGGGGTTCATGGGTGTGTGGGGGTTCATGGGCGTGTCATGGTTCATGGGCGTGGGATGGGAGGCTGGGGATCACGGATGGCAGCTGCGAGGCTGCGTCTGGAGAGAGGGATTGCCTGCCGCATGGCATCTGCATCAACGGGAAATGCCAGTGCACCCTCCCGTGAGTATAGACACTTGGGGTGTAGAGTTGACTTTTGAGTTGACTTTTGGGGTGGAGAGGGATTGCTTGCCGCATGGCATCTGCATCAACGGGAAATGCCAGTGCACCCTCCCGTGAGTGCATAATCTCTTTCCAGCTCAGATCACCCAATGTGAAGTACTGTGTTTTCATGTGGTTCACTTGGCTTGACGATGGCATCTGCATCAACGGGAAATGCCAGTGCACCCTCCCGTGAGTATAAAGCCTTCGTCCAGTCCAGATCACCTAACCTTGAACGAGTTGCCAGGCCACGTTTGGAGAGAGGGATTGACTGCCGCATGGCATCTGTATCAACAGGAAATGCCAATGCACTCTTCCCCGCCGTCCCCTTTCCCTGTGTATCCT
This sequence comes from Closterium sp. Yama58-4, assembly GCA_947470075.1. Taxonomy (NCBI): domain Eukaryota; kingdom Viridiplantae; phylum Streptophyta; class Zygnematophyceae; order Desmidiales; family Closteriaceae; genus Closterium; species Closterium sp. Yama58-4. The sequence continues at coordinate 156,973 of CANIUD010000768.1, forward strand.
CCCCTCTCCCCCCACATCTACCAAGGTGATTTCTGCCGCTCGGCTCAGCGCGCCTTGTGCGCAAGAATCCCACCTACGACGGCCCCTTTGTGCTGATTGTCCTACCCCCCATTCCCCCACCTCTTTCTCCCTGCCTCTTTCACCTTGTATCATTTTCCTGCTCTCCCCCCACAGCTACCAAGGTGACTTCTGCCGCTCCTCTCGGCGTCCCTTTGTCCGCAAGAAGTCGACCTACGACGGCCGCTTTGTGCTGAGCGTCTTTCCCTTCTTCTTCCCCCGCTCCCTCCCCCCATCCTTTCCCCGTCACCTCCGCCCCACACTCCCATCCCCCTGTCTATCCTTCCCCTTCCCCCACAGCTACCAAGGTGACTTCTGCCGCTCCTCTCGCCGCCCCTTTGTGCGCAAGAAGTCGACCTACGACGGCCGCTTTGTGCTGAGCGTGAGGCACGTGCGCAAGGCACACGGAGTCAAGTACCCTCTCACGCCCTCCCCTGGCTCCTATGCTGCTACCAACGCTGCTGCTGCTGCTGGGGCAGACGGAGGCGCGGAGGAGGAGAAGGAGAAGGAGGGCGAGGGCGCGGCGTTTTTCGAGGCGCCGTTTTACACGGCGGGGAAGGTCAACCGCGTGGTGTGGGGGAACCTGCAAAAGGTGAGGGCACTGTCTGTTCCGTGTAATAGCCATCCCACGCCACGCCACACTCTTAGAGGCGCCGTTTTTCACTGCGGGGAAGGTTAACCGTGTTGTGTGGGGCAACCTGCAGAAGGTGAGGGGGTTGTGTGTGTTTATGCCAACCAACGAAGCACCCTGCACCCACCCATACCGTTTTTCAAGGCGCCGTTTTTCACTGCGGGGAAGGTCAACTGCACCCTCGTATGTTGTTGTCGGTCCGCCTCTCCCTCCCACAGGGCAAGCTGATGGAACTGGAGCCAATGGTGTCGCAGCCGCTGCTGGAGCATCTGCCGGGCAGCGACCTGCTGCAGAGAAGCCTCTTTCACTTGACTATCTGGGCTGGCCTAAACCCTGACTATCTGGGCTTTCACTCTCTCCATGGCAGGGCAAGCTGATGGAGCTGGAGCCGATGGTCTCACAGGCACTGTTAGAGCACCTGCCGGGCAGCGACCTGCTGCAGAACGCGCTCTTCAACTCGTGTGCCATCGTCGGCAACTCCGGCTTTAACCTGCTCTTCCGAGATGGGCACCTGATCGACAGCCACGACGCTGTGTTCCGACTCTTTGAGTGAGTGCGAGGTATTACCGTTGGATGAGTGGGTGGCAGCTTCTACAGTGAGTAGGAGGATTTCCACAGTGGTTACAATGAACAAAGTACAGTGTGGCACCTGATTGACAGCCACGACGCTGTGTTCCGACTCTTTGAGTGAGTAGACTAGCCTTACAGTCAGAACTAGAACTTTCACAGTGATTTGTGAAATGAATCAGGGTTAACTATAAGGAAGGCAACTCGGGCTTTAACCTGCTCTTCAGGACGGGCACCTGATCGACAGCCACGACGCCGTGTTCCGACTCTTCGAGTGAGTGGCGTGGCCCTTGGTTAAGCGGGATGGCCTTACAGTAACGAGAGGAACTTTCCTATCAGGCAAGCTATACCTGCCTGTTGAGTGAGATATGGTATTTTAACTGGGGAAGGCGTGGCAGAAGGGCAGAAGGTAGAACTGGTTCCACAGTGGGTGGAGCAAGGATATACACTTGGAGTGAAAGTTGATACAGTGGTCTGATCAGCCCCGCATTATTTTTTCCACTCTTCTCCCTCCTCCCCACAAACGCAGTGGTCCCACTGTGGCGCGCAGTGGAGAGGGCGCAACAGCAGTGGCAGTTGATTTCACAACGTTTGTGGGGAAAAGGGCCACCATGCGAGTCGCTGGTGGTGGGGTTTTCTCCTCATTCCCTTGTCGTTTCCCTCCCTCGCCCTGCCTGTTTTCCTCCCTTTCAGCGGTCCCACTGTGGCGCGCAGTGGAGAGGGCGCAGCAGCAGTGGCAGTGGACTTCACGGCGTTTGTGGGGAAAAGGGCCACCATGCGAGTGGTGGATGAGGACACAATCGGGTTCAGCGAGGGGGGCGAGATCACCCTCATGAACGTCGCTTCCAAAAAGGGCTTCTACGGACACTTCCAGGTACGCTGGGAGCCGAGTTTTGAGTCAACTCACAAATTCATCTGAACACAATCGGGTATTCTTCAGCGAGGGGGGGATCCACCTTATGAACGTCGCCTCAAAAAAGGGGGACTTCTCTGGGTATTTCCAGGTGTGGACAGTGGAGTTATGTCAGGCCAGGCCAGCTTACGCGCGACCAGTGGTGCAGTGCAGGTACGCCGTACAGCCTGAGGCTGTTTCTTTGTGCAGTGCAGGTATGCCGTTCAACTGTGTGTTGGCCTTTATGCCAAGTTATGCCTTTATGCCACCACTTATCTCATGGTTTCCCTGTTTGCTTCTGAGGCATGTCAGAAGCTGCTTCCTCACCTTACACGTCCTTCCTCTCTCCCACCCCTCCCTTCCACCCACATCAGTTCCTGAACGAGCAACCAGATGCCAAGTCGTTTCTCTTTAACCCCGAGTTCTCCACATACGTCACTGACAACATCGGTCCCATGCCCTCCCCTGTTCCATGTCGTTCCTTCTTCCCGCTCCCTTGCCGTCTCCCCCGCCCCCCACACATTAGTTCCTGAACGAGCAACCAGACGCCAAGTCGTTTCTCTTCGACCGGGAGTTCTCCACATACGTCACTGACAACATCGGCCCCCTGCCCCCCCCCTCCCCTTCTCTCCCGCTGCCCCCCCTCACCCCTCCCCTGCCCTCTCACCCACATCAGTTCCTGAACGAGCAACCAGACGCCAAGTCGTTCCTCTTTGACCCGGAGTTCTCCACATACGTCACTGACAACATCGGCCCCCTGCCTTCCCCTCTCGCCATGATGCTCTTCCTCGCACTCCAGGTCAGTCAACCCCCCTGTTGTCTGTTTGCTCCTCTGCTCTTACTGTTTGACCATGAATTCTCGGCCCACATCACTGACAGCATTGGCCCCCTGCCTTCTCCCCTCGCCATGACGCTCTTTCTCGCTCTCCAGGTCAGTCCCCTTCGTGTTTCTTTGCCCCTCTTCTTGTCTTGCTCATGTTCTCACCCCTGCCCCACCTCCCGCCCACCCCCACCCTCGCCATGACGCTCTTTCTCGCACTCCAGGTCAGTCCCCTTGCTGGTTCTTTGCTCCTCTTTTCTTCCTGCTCGTGTGTTCCTCCCTCTCCCATCACCATGACCCTCTTCCTCGCACCCCATTCCAGGTCAGTCCCCCTGCTGCTTCTCTACCCCTCTTCTTGTCCCTCGTGTTGGTCCGCCTTCTTCTCCTTCCTCGCCTTCTCTCTCTCACCATGACCCTCTTCCCCCTCCCTCCCCCATTTCCCAGAAATGCGTGTCTCTGGACGTTTTGGGGTTGCACTGGCGGCCAGGATACGATGGAGTGCCAGATTTGCACGAGACTTTTACTCTCTAGATACTGAATGTCTCCCCTATTCCCTCCCTCTCCCCCCTCCCACTCCCCTTCACTCTAGAAATGCGCATCTCTGGACGTGTTTGGGGTGCACTGGCGGCCAGGATACGGTGTGCCAGAGCTTTCAGAGACATCTATGTACCAAATGTCGCCCCCGTTCCTTCAACCCTTCCGTGCCCCCGCCCCTCCCCCCACTCCCCCCCCCCCCCCCCCATCTGCAAACTTAGAAATGCGCGTCTCTGGACGTGTTTGGGGTGCACTGGCGGCCAGGATACGGAGTGCCAGAGCTGTACTATAGAGAGACAGACTCTGACGCGGATGTGGTGTACCAGCAGCCAGCAGACCTGCAGCTAGTCGAGGTGAGTGAGGGGGGAAAGAGCATAAGTAGTGAAGAATGCACAGGGTGGGTTAGTAGGCTAGGCAGGCTCTCTGTAACCAAGGGACGGGGGCTGGCAAAGAGGGTGATGTGAAATGCCAGCAGCCAGCTGACCTGCAGCTAGTCGAGGTGAGCGAGGGGGGAAAGAGCAGAAGTAGTGAGGAATGCAAAGGTTGGGTTGGTGGACAAGCACTCTGAAACCATGGGAATGGGGGCTGGCAATGCGAGTATATGGTGTACCAGCAGCCAGCAGACCTGCAGCTAGTTGAGGTGAGGGCTGGTTTTTGAGAATTCTCAAAAACCAGCAGACCTGCAGCTAGTCGAGGTGAGAGGGAGAAAGCATCATAATGGGCTTGGGTGAAAGGTGAGGCATCAAAACACATCCCCATACGTTTTTCTGCCCTGCCCCCCCCCACCTCCACCCCCAACTCCACCCCCTTTCCAGACCCTTGCTCGCCTGAACCTGGTGGGGCTGGGCCAGCCGTGTGTGATTGGCTGTGAGGCCGAGACGCGCATTCGCTGCGACTCATGCTCTGCTGGCAGCTCGTGCGCCTGCGGCCGCCACAACCCGCTGCCCGTCGCGCTGCCCGGGTTCTGCCACCTGCCCGGAAATTACACGTGCTTCTTCCGATGCGACGGGAAGTGGGGCAACGCATGCCAGGTAGGCAGACAGGAGAGGGTGAGAATGCAATTGAGCATGGGACACATGCGCATGGGCTGAAGAATGCGATAGTAATCAGCAGGGACGATTTCCTCCTCCTGTCCTTCTTTCAACCCTCACGTCCCTGCCCCCTGCTTCGTTGCTCCCTGCTTCCCTACTCAATTGCTACGCTGCTCTCCTCCCCCACCGTTCCCATTCCCCGTGGTCTCAGCCCAGATAACTTTGACATCACTGGGCGGCAGGGTGTCACACCAGGGTGCTCCCTTGTTCCCCTTGTTCCCCATTTGTGTCAACTCAAAATCCTGCTCCCTTGTTCCCCTACTCCACTGCTCCCCCTGCTCCCCTGCTCCCTTCCCTTGTTCCCCTGCTTCCCTGCCCCCTGCAACCCTCACACAGGGTGGGCCTGGCAGCAGTCTCTGCCCGGACGACTTTGACACCACCGACCGACAGTGCGCCACGCCGGCAGATGTCTGTGTTGACTCAAAATCTTCCTACCTTGCTCCCCCTGCTCCCCTGCTCCCCTCACAGGGTGGGCCTGGCAGCAGTCTCTGCCCGGACGACTTTGACACCACCGACCGACAGTGTGCCACTCCGGCAGATACGCCTCCCCCAGAAGAGGCCCCGTGGTGGGCGCGGCGCGGGTCAATGCGCGAGTTTGACTCCAAGTTTGAGCGCGCGTACCGGCAGCTAAGGAAGCAGAAGATCCGCGAGGCCAAGGAGAGGGCCAGGACTGCCAGGGCTGCGCGGCTGAAGAAGAGAGAGGAGAGAAGCATGCGCCATGGGAGTGAGGCCAGGTGAAGGCATCTTGTTGCAGGTGCTTTTTTGTGAATTCTGAAAAAGAAGTACCTGCAACGGAGTGCCAGGGCTGCTCGGTTGAAAAAGAGGGAGGAGAGAAGCAGGTGAAGGCCTAAGAGGATGGCGAATGGGAATTAGGCAAGAGAGTGTCTGGCTAGAGCAAGAGCTTGGGGAGGAGATGAAGCAGTGAAAGGTTGTGGGATTCTTCTGTGGAATTTCCGACTGGAGTGGGTGCTGAGGGCCACGTGCACCAGTGCACATGGTGGAAATGCACTGCTGCTTAGGAATTGTGTCAGCAAGCTAGGAACAGATAGCATCTGACATGCATATGAATATTATGTGAATGGTGTAACTGAGGAATGAGCAAATGCAAGGCTTATAGGAAGTGCAGATAAATTCCTTTTAATCGTTACTGTCTGCTAGGAAGTTAAGTGTAGTCCATGTGACCTACATTCTTTGGGGTTTGAATATCATGATATCCGCTCATATATGTGCTGTTTGGGTACTTGGCGCTGTGTAACGAATCAGTCAATGGCGGCCCGATTTGCAGGTAGTCACGCTAAACGACAAGCCCTTCCATGGCTGGTTGGTTGGTGATCGAAACCAAGCTCAAACCTGTCGGCGCGCTAGTGTGGGCGTCTGGAGGGGCTGCCATCTACAGCACCCACCAATCAAAAACAATTGCGTCACCCCCGAGTTCAGAGAGGGCCGGTTTTCCCAAACCGCTAGGCTGGGGAGGGGAGCACAGTTACAAGACGAACGGGGAGCTCGCACACACCCACACACCCAGTGCTAGCTTTTCATTGGTGAGTTCTCCTTGGGACGGCCCTTCCGCAGGAAGGCGCCGCCGCCGTGTGTCGAGGCGCAATAGAAAGTGTTACGATTGGTCAGGCGAGACGCCAGGAGCAACACGTCACTTCCGATTTTCACACCAGGAAGAACCGTCACCGTCGATTTCGCTAGCGAGGGCTAGCCCAACGACGTCGTCAGTGCAGAGACCCAACAATGATGCCTTTAATACGGTGCAGAGCGGTCTGAGGCGCATTTCTCGAGTTTGTGAGCTTCTCGAAGTCGAATGTCGGTCGGCGCGCCCCAACCTCTCCCCCCCCTTTCCCCGCCCGCCCCACAGCCCCCCTACCCCACCCCCGCCCACACACCACCCTTACGGGTTAGCAGGCAGGGCTGAACGGCCTAAACTCCCAACGCTACTATTTTCTAGTACCTTCTTCTCAGTATAAGTGGCGTGGCGGCGAGGCGAGACAGCGTGAAGCAATTAACCACGACGCTTGATTGTGAAGGTGCTTACTCAGCCTCCGCCTTTTAGCGCCGCCGGTGCTTCTACTTTTGCGAAAGCTCGGACAGCAAAACTGAGTACTTGCTTCGATTGTCTCACCCCATCCCGCCGACTTGGCGACTCATCGCGTCTCATAGCCTACTGCACATTCCTAGTAACCGATTTCACTTCTCGCACCGAAGCTACGGCATATTAGCAAACGAAGAGCGCGAGCCGCGGAATGTACTAGCTTTCGCCAGCTTTCACCGACACGTGTCAGGCGAGGAAACTTCTCCGAAGTAACTTATTCCTTAGTCGTCATATTTCCTTCAAATTAAGCGCACTCGCGTTTAGGTCGCCCGCTACAAGCGATGAAATCGTCCACGTCGCGCGACGCGCTCTCGTCGCACGGGTCGTCGCCACCGTCGCGCGTCTCCAGCCTGGGGTCGCTCGTGTCGCACGCATGGGCCATGCTTGGTCTTAAACGAAGCAACTCTAATAACGAACGCTTCACTGGCAGCGCAGGCAGCGACGCACCTGATTGGTTCGGCGCCGAGTGGCTTCGTTTTAGTCTCGTTGCGATTAACGCGTGCCTCGTTATCCTCGTTATAAGCGAACTCTCACCGTTTTGCGCACGCCCTTGGGGAGGCGGCGGAGAGGGGGGGCTCCCCCAAGCCGCGTCCGCGGAGGATTCGGGGAAACTTGCGCGGATGCGGGGGCTGCGGCAGGCGCTCCCGCTCTTGCGACTCGACAGCGGCACGCTCTCGCAGTAAGCGCGCGGGGGGGGGCGGTCGGGAAAGGGGGGGTTGGTTGCACGCGGAATTGCAATGTAACCGGATTGAGGGTAGATCTTGGTTATCTCATTGTGCTCTTTCTACTCCCGCTCCCCTCCCAATGGCCATGCAGGCCAGGAGATTCAGGTGCCTCGGGCGCCTCAGGTGGACTTTCAGGTGGGACAACAACAGAAGAGCACGTGTGCTGGACGTCATCAGGAGGTGGGTGCTGGCCGGTTTGGGTTTGGTGTCTTGCTGCCTGCTTGCTCGCTTAGTAAAGGGGTGATCAAAGTGCTGAACCAACAAGACGTCGAGGAACGTCGGTGAGTGTCAACCCTCGGATCAAAAGTTCCAACCGTCAGGATTCGCCGACATCCATCGACGTCGAACTCGTGCATTACTTTGATCACCCCTTTACAAGCTTACTATTGAGTCGACTCAATAGTCAGCTCGTTACAGGCGCCACAAACCCTCTCACCGTCCCCTCCCCTCCTTCTCATCCCCACCTCCTCCCACCCCTCTCCACCCAACCCAACCCCCTTATCCGCCACCAAACACAGACTACAAGTCCCCATCCGATGTGGTGGTTCACGGCCCTGGCTGTGCTGCGTGCCTGCGGGGGCGGAAATGCTCCTCTCAAAACCCTTCCCACCTCCTCCCACCCCTCTCCACCCAACCCAACCTCCACACGGACTACCAGGCCCCACTAGGCGTGGCGGTTCACGGCCTCAGCTGCTCTGCCAGCTTGCTTGCGCGGGCAGGCAGCGCTACGCCTTCCTCGTCTCCATCCGTCCGCTTCACCCTTGTTCAACCAACCCAACCCCTCGCTCATGCAGATTACGAGGCTCCATCAGGCGTGGTGATCCACGGCCAGGGCTGTTCTTCCTGCCAGCGCGGGCAGCGCTGCGCCTCCCTCGTCTCCATATTGTGGCAGAGGAACATTTCCCCTTGTCCATCCCCTCTTCTCCACCCCCCTTTAACCCCTTCGCCACACGTGCAGACTATGAAACACCATCAGGCGTGGTGGTTCACGGCCGCGGCTGCTCGTCCTGCCTGCGCGGGCAGCAGTGGTCCTCTCACACCCCTTCCCACCTCCTCCCACCCCTCCCCACCCAACCTAAACCCCGACTAGACTATGAAGCACCATCAGGCGTGGTGGTTCACGGCCGCGGCTGCTCGTCCTGCCTGCGCGGGCAGCGCTGCTCCTTCCTCGTCTCCATCCGCGCGCCCGCCCACTGGATTGCGCCGGAGCAGGCAGGCAAGGGCAGCAGCAGCGGCAAGCACACGTGGTGGCAGAGGGATGTCTCTCTGCTGCTCCACGGGCCAGCACTAGCCCATGGGGACGTGAGGTGCCTTGATCCCCCTGGCTGCCTGGAGATGAGTGTGTCCTACCGCGTGTGGGACATTGGGGAATACTGGTGAGTGGTAGTCAGCAGGGTGGGAGGAAGAGCATAGGGCAGCAAGCACACGTGGTGACAGAGGGATCTCTATCTGCTCCTCCACGGGCCAGCACTAGCCCACGGGGATGTGCGGTGTCTCGACCCGCCCCACTGCCTGGAGCTATCAGTTTCCTACCGCGTTTGGGACATTGGGGAATACTGGTGAGTGCTGGAGAAAGGACAGCAACAGCTGGTGCACACGTGGCACGGATCAACACACGCACTCTGCACTCTCTTGTGATCGCCACGAGCTCGTCGCCGCTTGAACCATCTCAACCGCATTGCTTCCCTCCTGACCTCCCCCACTCCCGCTCCCAATTCCCCTCTCCCCAGGGCTACCCTCAACGTCGGCTGCGCCAATCTCAACTTCTCAGCAGCTTCCTTGCATCATCTGCACTCCACGCTGCAAAACACTCTCACTTCCTGGCCAATCACAATTCACCCTCGCTTCCGATCCAACTCGCCGAGCCTAGCTGCCAAGCCTAACTTGGCTAATGGCCTGAGCCTAGCTGTCAAGGCTAACCTACGCAATGGACCGAACCTAGCTGCCGAACCTCCGCACCGAGATTCTGATTCTCCGAACCTGGACCCCCTTCTCAGCAGCTCGCCTCTCCGAGCCTCGTTGTTGGAATCGCCACAGGCAGAAGGTGGCTTGACCCGAGGCTTAGAAGCAGAGACGAAGCTTCCTGAGAGCCCCTGTGCTGGTGCTTCGGTCCCAGGAAGATGGGTGAAGGAGGAGGGAGGAGAGGGGTACAGGTGAGCTTGTAGAATTTCTTTTATTCCTCTTGTAACCTTCACACACACACGCACACACACACACACACGCGCGCGCGCACACACACACACACACACACGCACGCACAACGTTCACCCACACGCACACACACACAACGTTCACCCACACGCACGCACACACAACGTTCTTATTTTCCCCACACGGCCCCCCCTCTCTTGTACCCCCGTTTCTCCACCCGCACACTCCCACTTGCAACCCCCTCTTCCATCGCCTGAGTCGACTCAAAACCACTTGCAACCCCCTCTTCCATCCCTCTTTTCCTCGTTTCCCCCTCTGCCCTCTCCCCTCCTCCTCCCCTCTTCCCTTCCCAGGTGGTCATTCTTCCCTTGCTCGCGTAAGGAGCTCCCCCCCTCTCAGTGGATTTCAGCCCTCGATCGTCGCGGCATCCGGGAGATCTCGATCGTCGGCGATTCGCATCAACGGTTCCTGACAGCCCACCTGTTCTTCCTGCTCACGGGGGAAGACATGACTGAGATGGAAAAAGGGCGGACTGTTAACGAGAGTCGGGTGTACATCGCAAGAGATGAGACGAACAAAACTCTGAAGATTAACTTTTACTGGATTGCTGGAGTCTATGAGGATTGGGAGAACGGGTGCAGGTGAGAGATTGCATTGCTGGAATTTGTTCATTTGCACGCCTGCATGACAGGTGAGATTCAGTGCGTGATGGATGGATGAATCATGAAGTTCCGTGGACTAGTGTGGCTGAAGGTGAGAGTGTGGATGAAAGTGAGAGTGTGGATGAAAGGTGAGGGCATGGCTGCTGGTAGGAGCATGGCTGCTGGTAGGAGCATGGCTGCTGGTAGGAGCATGGCTGCTTGCGAGAGTAAAAGCCTGTCTTTGTTCTATCAAGATTCTGTCCTTTTGAGGCATCCCAAAAGTCAAGTTTTGATCCTTGAGACCTTCATACACTCTCTCCTCTTCCTGTAAAGAGAGAGAGAGAAAAAAGAGCTTAAAAAGGTCGAGCCTTGATTCATGAGACCTCCTTGAACCTCCTCCTCTTTCCGTCCCCTCCTCCCCACTACTCCCCCCTTCCCACCAGCCACCCACACTCTCTCAACCGCACTGGACCGTTCCCGACCATTTCACCCACCGCTGATGTCACCCTCTTCGAAGCTGGTTATTGGGCCGCCGTCTTTTGCCGAGAGCCTCTTAAAGCCCTGCGCACCCACCTGCAAAAATTCCTCCGGTGGGCTGTTTCCACAGCTACCCCCGGAAAAGCCAGGGTGGTTTTCCGCACTATCCCGTCTTTTCCCCTTAGGGGGGATTGGTGTAACAGCTGGCATCCCGGGCCGAGTTCGAACCGAGCTGGCATGGCGATTAACGCTTTAATGAAGCACCTTGTAAGGGGTATGGATGGGAATGCGCAACAAGGGGGAAGAGAAGGGCACGAAGCAGAGGCGTGTAAAGCAGATATCGACTGTAGCTTACAGCAATTGCCAGAGGAGGAGCGGGGGGAGGAGTCTGGTGGGGAAGGAGGAGGGCTGCCAGCATCAGCAACGGCATCAGAGCCACCAGCAGCACCATCAGCAGCAGCATCTCAGCCGTCGATCTTGGATCTGTGGATGGTGGACGGCCCTCGTTACACGGACACAGGTCGCCCCTTCGATCACCATTACTCTGCTCTCGTGCACGCAGGGCCGGGGAAGGGGCAACCTTTAGTGGTGAAGGGAGATGTGGGGGAGGCCCATGTGCGAGCGCTGATGCACTACCTGCTGCATGTGATGCGCTGAGAAGTGCATGTTATTTGAGATGATATTCACCCAGTGTTGTCATGTGTGGAACAAGTTTCAGTAACGGCAACTCAATTTTGTTCATAACAAAAATTGGGCTGAGCTAAGATCTTTCGAAACGGTGACTGCAGAAGTTTAGTTGGACAATCAGTCGATCGGCAGCAGTCTGAGGAGGGAGATCCAGCCCACAGTACGACCTCACAGTACATCACCTTATTGCTCTCATAGTTCCCTCCGTACATCACCATGCATGCATGCATGCCTATACCTTAATGACAGCACCAGCACCACTACGGCATCACCCGCAGCACCAGCAGGGCATGAAACCCCTCTCAAGCCACAGTCAGCCGGAGCACAAACACATCATCTAGGCGGTCGTTGCTCTCAGAGTTGCCTCCATACACCACCATGCCAGCGGCCAGCTTAGCAGTGGCATCAGCACCAGCAGCATCAGCAACTAGCGAATCTCTCTCAAGCAATGGTCAGCCGGAGCACAAACACATCATCTAGGCGGTCGTTGCTCTCTGAGTTGCCTCCATACACCACCATGCCAGCAGACTCACTAGCACCAGCAGCGCCACTACCAGCACCAACAGCACCAGCAGGACACAAAATCCCTCTCAAGCCACCGTAAGGCGGAGCACAAACACATCATCCAGACAGTCGTTGCTCTCAGAGTTGCCTCCATACACCACTGTACCAGCCCAGCACACCCACCATCAGCAGCATTACCAGCACTAGCAGAATTAGGTCCCTTCTCAAGCAATGGTCAGCCGGAGCACAAACACATCATCCAGACGGTCGTTGCTCTCAGAGTTGCCTCCATACACCACCATGCCAGCACCAGCAGAAGCACCCAAAGGAGCAACAGGGAACCACCCACGAGCGCCCGGGTCTCCGCCAGAAGAGACGAGCGACGCCGGCCGGAGCCACTTCCTCTCCTCCACGTCCAATAGGAAGAGATCTTTGGAGAATTTCCCTGCCCCCAAATGGCCTAGATCTGATGGGTCCACTTCACCACCATACACCACTATGTACTCCTTACAAGCAGACTCGCTAGCAGCAGGGAGTGAGACGGTCACAGCGCCGAAAACACTCCGCGGAATGGGCTTGATTACATCCCCGTTACCAGCCGTACCAGCCGCATCTGCACCAGCAGTAGCAGGAGGAAACTGCACCTCCTCCCAAGTCTCCTTCCCCAGATCAAACCTATGCACATCCCCAAGCTCATGCTTCCCGGAAAACCCAAACAACACCCACACTGCGTCCCCTGCTACTGCTAACCCAGGCCCACCCCGAGGCACGCAAGAACTGGAAGGAGGAGGGGAGGGGAGTTGCCGCCATGTGTTGGTGTGGGTGGCAGAGGCAGAGGGAGCGACAGGGTAGGCCCAGAGGTCGTTGAATCGACCCGTGGTGCCACAGCCGCCAAAAATGTAGATTTGGGAGCGATGGGGGTCTGCTGCCATGGTGTGGTAGCTCCTGGGGGGATGAGGGTGGGAGGGAGTGGGGAGTGGTGTCAGAGAGTACGGGTGTGAGGGTGAAAGGGGTGCCACAGCCGCCAAAGATGTGCGATGGGGGTCTGCTGCCACGGTGTGGTAGCTCCTGGGGGGATGGGATGGGGCGGGAGGTTGAATGTTGTGAGGGAGATGAGTGAGTAAGGTAGTGAGCTAGGGTGAAAGAGAATCGGCCAGTGGTGCCACAGCCGCCGAAGATGTAGACTTGGGTGCGATGGGGGTCTGCTGCCATGGTGTGGTAGCTCCTGGGGAGGAAGGAATGGGGTGAGGGAGTGTAAGAGAGGGTGTATGCGGTGTGTGTGAAGGTGCAACCTCTCAAGATGTAGACTCGGCTGCGATGGGGGTCTGCTGCCATGGTGTGGTAGCTCCTGGGGGGATGGGGTGTGAGGGAGGGAATGTGGGAGTGAGTGAGGGTGCAGGTGCAGCTGCTAAAGATGCGACGGGGGTCCGCTGCCATGGTGTGGTGGCTCCTGGGGGGGAAGGAATGGGGTGAGGGAGTGTGTGTGGGAGGGTGCATGAGGTGTGTGTGAAGGTGCAACCTCTCAAGATGTAGAGCTGGTAGCGATGGGGGTCTGCTGTTACGGTGTGGTAGCTCCTGGCGAGGAAAGGGATGGGCAGGAGGGAGCCCCGCAGGAGCTATGGGCGCCCCACACCATGGGGGAAAGTAATGGCAATGGGGGAAAGTAATGGTAACGGGGGAAAGTAATGGTAAAGGGGTAAAGTAATGGTAACGGGGGAAAGTAATGGTAACGGGGGAAAGTAATGGTAACGGAGGAAAGTAATGGTAACGGGGGAAAGTAATGGTAATGGGGGAAAGTAATGGTAACGGGGGAAACGAATGGTAACGGGGGAAAGTAATGAGACTGTATGAAAGGAACAAAGGTATCCCAATTCGCTCTCAGTCCAACCTAACCCCTTCTCACCCTGCATCCTCCCATCCCAGCACTCACCTGCCAGGGGGGGACTTGTCGCCAGTGCTCAGCACCTGCCACTCCCCCGTGGATCGCCTCAACAGGCACGCAGCTGGTTCCCTATCACTCCACCCCACCCACCTCTCGCCCCATGTCCTCCCTTTCATCACTCACCTGCCAGGAGGGGACTTGTCCCCAGTGGTCAGCAGCCTCCACTGCCCCGTGACTGTATCGAAGGAGTAGAAGTCGCTCAGCTCGTTTTTATCACCGTCTCTTCCACCAAACACGTACAGGGTGCTCCCCAAAGCCACCATGGTGATGCCGATGCGGGGGGCTGGTGGGGGTGAGGGGGGTTGGGGTGAGGAGCAGGGGGGTGGGAGAGTATTTAGATGGGGTGGAGGAGAAGATAGTGTGCCTCAACGCGTTCTATCACCGTCCCTCCCACCAAACACGTACAGAGTCGACCCCAGAGCCACCATGGTGATGCCGATGCGGGGGCTGGTGGGGAAGGAAGGGATCAGGGGCTTGGGGGTATTAGAGTAAGCAGATGGGATGAGTGAAAAGACGTGGTCACCAGAGGCAGCAGCGACAGTCCATTTCCACGTTCCCAGGTCCATGACATGCATATCATTGCCGATTGTAGTAAATGGCGCAAATAGAGGGATACGTTACATCGTTGTAACGCACATGGGATGTCACCAGAAGCAGCAGCGACGATCCACTCCCGCGTGCTCAGGTCCATCACAAGCACGTCGTTGCCGATGGGCACGCGTGGCTCAAACCCAACTCCAAACACACTAGAACCTCACAAGCACGAATGCATCAACGTACGGACAGGGATACGCCACTGTACTGTACGTACACGGGATGTCACCAGAAGCAGCAGCGATGGTCCACTCGCGGGTGCTCAGGTCCATGACATGCATATCGTTGCCGATTGGCACTCGCGGCTCGAATTCCCCCCCGAACACAAACATCTTGTTCCCCACCACTGCTATGGCGTGCGAGCTGCGCGCCTTAGGCTCTCCCTCGCGCTGTGTAATCTGTGGGGTGATGGGTGATGTTGGGAGGTGACGGGGAGGGAAGGGTGGGCGGAAGGATGCTGGGGGGATGAGGAGAGAGAGGGTTTCAAACTCCCCACCGAACACAAACATCTTGTCCCCCACCACCGCTATGGCATGCGAGCTGCGCGCCTTAGGCTCTCCCCCGCGCTGTGTGATCTGTGGAGTGTTGGGTGATGTTGGGAGGTGAAGAGAGAGGGGAGGTTAACCACCGCTGTGGCGCCTTAGGTTCTCCCTCGCGCTGAGTGATCTGCGGAGTGTTGAGTGATGTTGGGGGGTGGATACGGATGGGAGGTCAACACTCTTCTCCCCCCTTGCCCGAACACAAACATCTTGTCCCCCACCACCGCTATGGCGTGCGAGCTGCGCGCCTTCGCGCTGTGCGATCTGCATGGACAGAGCGAGGGATGCGAGAGACTTCATGAGAATACAGAGTAAGTCAGGAGGGAAAAGGACGTTGTTGCGAAAAAGGAAACGATCGCAGCGCACAAAACTGACTGTGCGAAATATCATACTGATAACAGGAAAAATGTCTATCTGACTGGGTAGATATGCTCGCGGTTCGAGACTACCACTATTATCGCAAAAGCTAAAACTTTTGTTTTCCGCAATGCAATGCAATGTCGAGCAGACTGCACATTCCTTCGGCAGTGCAAAGTTTCCAGTGCAAGGAATGGCAGTTTCCTCACCTCCTGCCACGATGCCTCGATTCGAGCCATGGAGGATGCAGCAAAGCCAAATGAAGAAACTGATCGGCTCTTGCTTCAGACGCAACTTTAAGGAGCGTATACACGAGCGCTTTCCGCGTTCTAGTAAAAATGTGCACACCTCACTGCATCATATTCCCTTGGAGAAATCCTTCCAGCCTGATCAAATATGAACTGTGTGATGTGAATGCTGGCTGGGAGTGACAATCCCGAGGAAAAGGAATCCGCGAGGAGATGGGAAAATCCACGCTTGCTGTGCCAGCTTGGCTGAAATGCTGAAGCAGGAGGGTGAATTCGCGATTGTTCGCTTCTCACCCGTCTCGCGATGGTCGGTGGCGAGGCGAGAAGAGGCGAGCAATTACAGCTGGAACAAAAACATCATTCCAGCTAATCCTCGCTATATGGTTGTTACCTGAGGATTCTGGTATTCACATATGTACACTGAAATCAGTTATAACCCTCTAGAAAAGACTCAATACAGCATCTTCCTCCGTAGCATATTGGGGGAAGCATTTCGGCAAAATTTGTCAAAGTTCAAAGTTTAACCTCTTTGCACCATGGAAACACGTCTCTCAACTGTATTGTACCAGGTCAAACCTCACTAAAATTCGAACTCAGACAAAAGTTAGAACCACTAGTGCACACGCCCTATCACAACACTTCCAAGGGCACCACCAGTAAGGTGATGCATCTGCTGAATACAAAGAGTGAAGTAGAACCCCCTGGCCTTGAATAAACTGGGTGCCCTGACAATCTCTCCTCCCCTGAGTTCTTCCCACTTCCTGCATAGGCCAATATTCCTTTCTCCCACTGCACTCCCATCCTGGGCAGGAAAAAAACTCCACCCTTGGGCTGGAGTAGGAGTGGCGGCAGCAGCTTATGCACAGACTGTGCGTTTGGCAGGACTACAGAAGACTTATGGTGGAATGTAGCATCATGACATTACTGTCAATTTAGGTTTACATAACAAAGCAAAATGGAAACATAAAGGGTTGTCTAATAGGTCTCCACGTTCCACTGCTCGTTCTTCTTCAATTGCTTCTTGTACTCTAGCCAGTTGATACCTGCACAAGCCAAGGTCAGAATATGGTCAGAAAAGGCCACTCCAATCTGCCAATCGGAAGGCGCCTCAAATCGAACTAAGAGGCAACTCACCATCCTTCTCTGCCAAGGAGGTCATGATCTCATCAATACCCTTCTCCATGCCCTTGAGTCCGCACATGTAGGTGTACGTGTTATCCTTCTTGAACAGGCTCCACAACTCGTTAGCATACTCAGCCATGCGCGTCTGAATGTACATCTTCTCGCCCTTGGCGTTGGTCTGCTCGCGGCTGACAGCGAAGTCCAGGCGGAAGTTCTTGGGGAACTTCTCCTTCATCTTCTCAAACTCCTGTAGAAGGACAAGATGCACTGTCAGTTTTGAAGGCAAAGAACGGCTTCTTGGCTGAACCAAGCAGGAGGCCAGCGAGTGCCATGAGGCAATGCTAAACTGTAACCTATTCGTACCTCGCGGTAGAGAAGGGAGCTGCTGGTCGGCACACCAAGGAACAGCCAGGCGAGACCGGTGAACTGCATATCAACAAAGCCATGGCAGATTCGCAGTCAGACGTTCCGTTCGAACCCAATTTATGAACATGTTTACGAACATGTTTCCTTATTCTCGAATGCATTCGCGGAACGAATGCCTGTGGTTTATATGACAGTAACTTTACCTTGTAGTCATCGTGCTTCTCGAAGAACATGCGCCACAAGAAGCTGCGGAAGGGAGCAATGCCAGTACCAGTGCCAAGCTGCAATACAGGAACAAATACCAACGGCAGACAAGAAAAGATTGACTTTGAGTGTTGCGGCGGAAATACAGCAACGGCGGCTTCTGGACGCATGACAATCATGTAATACCAGGTTGCAACCACATGCGCTCACGGGCTTACAATAACAAACGAAGAAGATCCGAGAGGAAGTGGTAACGAACGAACAAGACGTACCATGATGATGGTGGCGTTCTGGTCGATGGGCATGAGCATCTCCTTGCCGACAGGACCAGTGATCTTAACCTCATCCCCGGGCTTCAGGTCGCCTGTCATCAAACGAATCAGAGACATCCGCATCGCAAAGTCAGCTTCACGTACTAGCTACAGGTCTAATGACTAATTTAAAGTATCAGGCGCTCAATGAGCGCAAAATAACGACCAATGAATCGTGAAGCTGAGAATGGTCATGAAATCCTATGTATGTAACGTACACAAGAAGTTTGAGCAGACACCCTTGACAGTCTCGCCCTTGTCGTTGACGTACACGAGGCGCTTCACGCACAGTGACACCTGGAAATCGTTCGAAGGGAAATAAAGGCGGAGATTTTAGATACGATGCAGTTCCACCACCGCTAAACGTATCTACACAGCACTTTCCTGAACAAAATATGGCAGTGGAACTTCAGTGACGCACCGTCTTGTAGTCACCGAAGTCACCAGGGGCACTGCTGGCAATGGAGTAGAGGCGGAGCTTCTCGGGGTTGCCCCTCTTGTCAAGACCGGGGGGAACCACGCCGATGGATTGACCTTCTCTGTAGGGGATCTTGCCTGCAGAAGAAAACATTCAATTAAGAGAGGAACACCGTAGACAACTGAGGAAGATTCGAGCACTTGAATGGGAAGGTGGCATGAGAGAATCTACGATATGAACAAATGCATGGCTTTGACAGCTCGTAGTTAAGACAGAGATGAAAACGATGCAACTGAAGACGATGCACCAGCGACGCCCTAATCGGACGTACCCTCAGTGCTGAACACCATGTGCCAGGTCTCGCCGGGAGCGTCATCGCCGACAATCTTGGTGTTGAGCAGGCACCGGCCAATGTACGGCGTCTTGGGCTTGAACAGGTTAACCTGCACACCCTCCTCGTTCTTGCGGTGCTCCTTCTTCTTGGGAGCAGCGGCAGCGACGCTGGCGCGCACGGCGGTCTTAGCGGGCTGAGCCACGCGGACAACCGGCTTGCTCTCGAGGGAGGAAACCAGGGAGCTGCCGCTGAGGAAGCTGACCTGGTTGGCCTTCTTGCTGACGGCTCCCTGAGCCGACAGCCCGACGGCGGGAGTTGCGATCGACATGGAGGTCACGGCGGCCATTGTGGTCAGAGAGGCACTTGAAGGCAAGTAACCTCGAGAATGGCAACAATGGAAATGGTCAATCAGTCACGGATTGACCCGAAAATGGGGTATTTGATGAGGCACCGGAGCAGAACCAGTTTAGTCAGGCAAACCGACTAACTGAAACCTGATATGGTAGGTCCTGCCTGGTCCCTGCTGATGCGCGAGTTGGTTCTGGCGAATGTGAGAGGGGGGGGGCTCGAGATTTGGCTGTGGCTCGGATGGGATGGTCGAGCAGGCTCGGCAGGTTTAGCTCGACAGCCGGGCTGGGACAATGACCACACAGCTAGGCTCGAGGTTCAGGTGCGGCCAGCGGTCTGGCGTGAACTGTTCGTCCGCTGGCTTGGGGATTGACGGGGTTTGGTTTGGGTGTGACTTGATACGCCACGCTGGCCATCTGTCCGAGGCTGTCGGATAATCGGAGCCGTTCAAGTTACGTATTCCAAATTGGGGGTTCATCTGTGGTGGTGGATGAGGCATGCCCGCAGGCTAGATGGACTATGCTGTCCGCGCATACACCGCAAATAATCCACGAGAGATTGAACCACATCCACGTGGCAGAGCAAGTGAGCGATCCAGCCACAACCGACCTGCAAACGTGGCAGTTGACTCCTCAGCCACTCGTGTCCCATACACGAGGTAACCAGATCTCTTCGGCAAAGTGGCGCACAGGGTGTAGATACTCGCGAGAGAAATCTGCGAGATCACAGGTATACCCGATGTGAACAGGTGGCACAAACGGCAAGGCCCGAGCTGCACTAAAACCACAAAAAAAATGTTTAGTTCCACTAGCATGAGTTATGTTCATAGGTTCTTGTACTGCTCTATCAGTTTTGAGGCATGGAGTTTGGAAGAGGGTTCAACAGTACATCCAAGCTGCTTCAGGTATGTCAACTGCAAATGCAAAGAAAGTGAGGCACACCACGAAAACAAAAAGGCTTCGAAAGACGGCTCACGAATGCAACCATGAAAAACCCAAATGCAAACAAACCCCACCAACCTGTTTTGGTGTCGCTGCCGATTTATTCATAGCCTCTTCCGAATACTGCTGCTGAAACATTTCCTGCAGGGGAAACAACGAAAAGCCAATAAAACTTATGACATTGAAATTTAGTTGACAACCATGTTTGCGTGGCGATTTTGAACATTCCACATAATCATCCAAAGCACAATTAAAACCTGTATGACCACCCACCTGTCGCTCCACCCGGTGTAATGCTCTCTGCTCAAATGGAAGCTGCTCCCATGCTATCACCTGGTAGTGTAAAAACAGCAAACACAAAAGTGTTATGCGAGTCCGGTAGCTTTGGAAGAAAATGTTGCTGTTATTGATGAATGGCTTGGGGAAGGCGAGCAACAATGAGAGAGTAAGGCGACCACTCACTCAGAAGAAAACCTGAACATTATTAAGTGGGTCTGAGTAAAAAAATATGTGGTTGGAAATACTCACATGTGCTGCAAAGGAAGCAGCTTGTGTCGAGGACAAGAGTGGTCGCAGCAGCCTCAATGCTTCCTTGCCACTGGCTGATCTTGCTGCTCCACTGCTCTGCCTGCTATCCACCACTGCCCTCACCTGTTGGTACTCATAAGCGTGTCGGGAAGGAGGAAAAGGGAAAGAGGGAGGAGGGAGGGAGGGAGGGAGAGGCTTGGCCTCAACTCCCCTCTGCGCTGCCTGCTAGCTATCCACCAATGGCCTCACCTGAGGGCGTTGATTACCTTGCAAAACGACCACCTTCCCAAATCCCCAATACGCACCTTAGCGATAAGACGTGATGGCTGCTGGAAGGCCGGGCGGCGGCCCAGGAGTGGAAGGCTTATGGATGCTACGCTTGCAGCGTTACCAATAACCCCCCTGCCTAGCGTTCACCTTCCCCAATCCACACCTTAGCGATAAGACGTGATGGCTGCTGAAAGGCAGGGCGGCGCGCCCAGGAGTGGAAGATGGCTGCTATGCTCGCACGGTGCTCCGTGGGGAAGCTGGGAGGGAAGAGATAGGGTGGATTGAGAGGTTGTGGCGGAGCAGAGAGGTGAGGTTGTGCTGGGAGGCAGAGTGCTGGGCACACGGAACATTACTCACCTCAAAGCATGATCATATTGAGTGAGTGAGTGAGTGAGTGAGTGAGTGAGTGAGTGAGTGAGTGAGTGAGTGGGTGAGTAGGTGAGTGGGAGTTTGACCTCTTGAGGAAATCGCCAGTTGTCAGCACTGCCTCCTCCTCCCTATCAATACCCTTCATCTCACCTTCCCCCTCTCCTCCTCCCCCTCCTCCTCCTCCTCGTCCTGAAACCCCTCCCCTTCCCCTCCTCCTCCATTACACCCTGCCAAGCCCTCACTTGCAGTAAAGCCTTCTCTCACACCGCATACGACCCCAGGCACAGAAGAATCGAGATTGCGAGGTGCAACCCCTGTCCCACACTGCTCCTTCCCGTCATCAAAGAGTGATGCAGCGTGAGCGTTAGGCTGGGCAGAGGCAGGGGAGGCGGCTGGGGCTTTGCTGGGCGTATGGAATGCAACAGCATGGGCTGGCGCACAGGTGTTGGCTTTGCTGGGCGTATGCAATGCAGCCCCGTGTGTTGATGCGCTGGGGTTGGCTGTGATGGGTGTATGGCCTTGCCACAGCAGCAGATCCGAGGGGATTTCGCGAATGAACCGAGAGGGCTGGAGAACCTGGTGGGGGGGGGGGGGGGGGAGGGAGAGGGGAGGGAGGTGGGACGGTGGATGGGAGTATTGCCTTGCCAGAGTAGCAGATCCGAGGGGATTTCCCAAATAAACCGAGAGGGCAGGAGAACCTGGTGGGATGTGTATGGGGAGAGGGGAGAGGGGAGAGGGGAGAGGGGAGAGGGCCTGTGATGGGAGTATGGCCTTGCCAGCTACCTCACCTGCTTTTCAGGAGCCTCTCTGAGGGTCACAATGACCAATCGGTGTTGAGGGGAGAGGGGTCAGGAAATAGGATAACATTGAAACTTTCATCTTGGTTGTCTCACCTGCTTTTCAGGTGTCTGTCTGAGTGTCACAATGACCAATCGATGGCGAGCACGTGTCATGGCCACATAGAACAGCCGCCTCTCCTCCTGTTGCCGGAGTTGAAAATTGAAGACACACACAAAAAAAGATATGTTAGAACACTGAAAGCTGGCATACAAAAACTCCACACAAAAGAGAGCGATTCCAGCAAAACAAATGTGACACAAAAAAGAGAGACATAATCCAAACAAATACGTGTCCCTGCACACTGCGGCTCTCTCCTTACAGTGTGACGCCTTCTTACCTCCAGTGAAAGTGGCTCTTCCTCTGATCCCTCCCCGCTCGCCCTCCCTGCACTCGCCCTCTCCACACTCCCACCCCTCCCCTCTTCGAATCTGTTTTGCAGTGGCGTCTCTCCCTCGTTGGCGCTCACAATGAACACCGTGTGCCACTCCAGGCCCTTGGACTGGGGGCGGGGGAGGGGGGAAAGGAGAAATGGGGAAACGAGGGGAGGAGCATCAAGGTATTGGGAAGACTGCGTGCATCAAGGGGTTTGCCCCTCGAGAGTGGGAGGCGTCTCGAACAATCTGGCGCTCGAATCTGTGGTGAGGCTACCCGAGAGTGACCCGAGGAATAACCGCCCCGAGGAATAACCGTCTGTCAGGCACATTCACCTGGTGCAAGGTGGTGAGGGTGACCGAATCCTCATTCTCCTTCTTTCTCACAGCGTTGTTCTACCCGAGGGGGGTGTGAATCCCTGTCTACTCTGTGATTTCTTGTGAGAATCCTCTTCTGAAGCAACCTTCTGTCAGCCACAGACCCACATTCACCTGCTGCATGGTGGTGAGAGTGACCGAATCCTCATTCTCCTTCCGCCTCACAGCGTTGTTCTGAGCCTCCCTCGCCGCTACATGGTCCAGAAACGCCCGCAGCAGAGCCGCACAGGAGGAGGACGAAGAGGTGGGGGAGAAGATTGAGGAGGAGGAGGAGGAGGAGGAGGAGGAGGAGGAGGAGGAGGAGGAGGAGGAGGAGGAGGAGGAGGAGGAGGCGGAGGAAAAGGAAAACAGAGGCCTTACATGGCTGACACGTTTTTACCTGGTGCATGGTGGTGAGCGTGACCGAATCCTCGTTCTCCTTCCGCCTCACAGCGCAGGAGGAGGAGGAGGAGAAGTAACATTCTCCTTCCCCCTCAAATTCACCTGATGCATGGTGGTGAGCATGACCGAATCCTCATTCTCCTTCCTCCTCACAGCGTTGTTCTGAGCCTCCCTCGCCGCCACATAGTCCAGAAACGCCCGCAGCAGAGCAGCACAGGAGGAGGACGAAGAGGAGGGGGAGAAGAGAGAGGAGGAGGAGAAGACCGAGGACGGAAGGCAGCTGGTGGGAGCGCCGGCAGGGCAGGTGTTTCTGCAGGTGGTTTCATCGTTGGCGACGGTGTCAGGTGGTCTGGGCAGGTGGAGCGAGAGGAATGCGCTGATGTCATCGATAAGAAATTGGCGGGCCTGGCGAGGAAAGCAGTGTGGAGGGGAAGGAAAGGGAGAGTGAGAAGGCGATGAGGTTACTTGCAAGAGAGAGTTTGATGTGTGAAAGGAAAGGAAGCTGCTGATATGATATGCCTGAGGAACAGATTGACGGGAAGGAGGGGGAATGTCGCTACTTGCAGGAACAGATTGGTCAGGTGGAGGAGAGAGGGGGGGAAGGAGCTCGAAGGCTCAAAGTCCCCTTGGGCCTTCGAGAATTCCTGGAGAGAGGGGGGGGAAGGAGCTGCTGACGTTGTCCATCAGGTATTGACCCATCAGGTTGAGATTCAGGCGGTGCTTATCGGGACGACGATCCATTCAAGGCGAGGCTTATTGTTTGGTGATCGAGAAAAAGAAAAGCCTAGGGCAACCAGGAAGAGACGAAATAAACCCACCGTGCGCATGTCATCATCCTCGTTAAGAAGCTTTCCAGAAGCTTCGCTCACTGTTGCACGCGACGAGAATGCAGCTCGCTATGGCGAATGAATGGGAGAGGAGCGGCAGCATGGCAGGAGTGGAGAACGGGGAGAAAGAAGGAGCATAATGGGAAAGGGGAGAGCGAGCAATCGAGTGAGCAATTGATACGAGAACTTGGTGAATGACTACAATGTGATTACAAAGTATGAGGAGATGCTTTGAATGTGGTGCAGTAGATAAATTGGCATCTCGGCTGCTCACCTCAGGAATGAGCTTGATGATAGAGTCGACGAAGGCCGTCAGTGACACCTCCTGATGGGTGGGTGAAGACGTGGAACGAGTGAGTGATGGGTGAGTGATGGGTGAGTGATGGGTGAGTGATGGGTGAGTGATGGGTGGGTGATGGGTGAGTGATGGGTGGGTGATGGGTGAGTGATGGGTGAGTGATGGTTAGGTGATGGTTGGAGATGAGCCGACTGAACCATTCCACGTCTTCACATATTGTGCAGTGCAGCACAGTCAGGCGCAGCAACAGAGGTATGGTGAGCTAGAGCCTAAAGGCAGGTGCAACACTGCCAGGCGACTGATACATCCTGTGCAACACTGCGTCATATGTACCAGAACAGCAAAGCACAGCACAGCACAGCACTGACCGTTTTGAGGAGGTTGCGAGCGATGCGGATGGTGGTGATTACAGATGCACCGGCTTTAAGCTGCTTCCTGGGGGATGGGCGGGAGGTGGACGTGTGCGTACATGGAGGGGCGTGTGGGCACATTAAAGGATGTGTGGTTACATGGTGCGTGGTTACATGGTGTGTGGTTACATGGTGCGTGGTTACATGGTGTGTGGTTACATGGTGTGTGGTTACATGGTGCGTGGTTACATGGTGCGTGGTTACATGGTGTGTGGTTAGATGGAGGAATGTGCATGGATAGAGTCACGGCTAAGGAGGTTGCGAGCGATGCAAATGGTGGTGGGGACTGCAGAACCGGCTTTGAGCTGCTTTCTGGGATGGGCAGGAGGTGGATGTGTGGGCACATCCCATCCCATCCCATCCCATCCCATCCCATCTCATCCCATCCCATCCCATCCCATCCCATCCCATCCCATCCCATCCCTCCCCTCCCCTCCCCTCCCCTCCCCTCCCCTCCCCTCCCCTCCCCTCCCCTCCCCTCCCCTCCCCTCCCCTCCCCTCCCCTCCCCTCCCCTCCCCTCCCATCCCATCCCATCCCATCCCTTCCCATCCCATCCCATCCCATCCCATCAAGACAACCACGCACCCCACTCACTCACCTTGTGAACCTTCCTGACACTTTCCCTGAGAATATGGTTTCTGCGGCTTCCAGGAAGCTGCAGCCTCGGTCCCTGGCCCTCTGCTCCACATGATCTGCAGCCTGTTGAGGGAATGGCGGGTTGAAGAAAGATCATAATTGGAACGACTTTTGAGACGTCTCAAAAGTCTCAAGATTCACCCTCGGTCCCGTCCCGGACCCTCTGGTCCACGTGATCTGAGACTGTTGGAAAAGGGGTGGGAGGTTCAGGCGACAGTAAGCAGACGACCTTTAAGACGTCTCAAGATTCACCTCGGTCCCGTCCCGGACCCTCTGGTCCACGTGATCTGCCGCCTGTTGGAAAAGCGGTGGGAGGTTCAGGTGACAGTAAGCAGACGAGTCTCAAGATTCACCTTGGTCCCTGGCCCTCTGATCCACGTAGCCCGCAGCCTGGGTTGAAGAAAGATCATAGTGCTTGTCATAGGATCACGGTGATCATAGTGGGATCATCCCAGTGTTGATGTGTTGGCTTCCCCTATCCCAGTGATTGTTTCCCGAAACAGTCAAAGCCAGCCAGGGCCTGCTTAGAGGCGCAATAGGGCAACTAGTTAAGCCCTTCAACACGAGTCACTGCCCTCTGTTCACCCCCCAAACAATCAGTTTGGAAACCCTACTCAGGCGTAGCTACAAGGAGGAAGGAAACGGAAGAGGGGATTTCAGAGCATCTCTCACCTTCTTCGCCTCGTCCTTTTCTCGGCTGAAGAGCAGCTTCCAGACTCTCCGGGCTGACTTTTGAGTCGACTCAAAAGGCACTCGTTTCAGAGCATCTCTCACCTTCTTTGCCTCGTCCTTTTCTCGGCTGAACAGCAGCTTCCAGACTCTCCGGGCAGCAGTGTTGTCCACTAGCGCAGGGAGGGAGAGGCGCAGCAGAGCCAGCACGTTGCGCAGGGCCTGGGGATGTGGAGGTTTGAGAAGGGATGGAGAGGGGTGGAGAGGAATGGGGAGCGATGGGGAACATTGGATTGCAGGGAAAGGCGCAGCAGAGCCAGCACGTTGCGCAGGGCCTGGGAATGGGGAGGCAGGGAAGAGGGAGGGAACAGCAGCTTCCAGACTCTCCGGGCGGCAGTGTTGTCCACTAGTGCAGGGAGGGAGAGGCGCAGCAGAGCGAGCACGTTGCGCAGGGCCTGGGGATGTGGAGAGGGAGGCAGGGAAGAGGGAGGCAGTGTTGTCCACCAGTGATGGCAGGGAGAGGCGCAGCAGAGCGAGCACGTTGCGCAGGGCCTGGGGAAGTGGAAGGGAGGGGAAGATGGAGCAAGGGGGAAAGAAAGCACACCCCTCATGGCTGCAGGAAGGATGACCTTGCCAGACAGAACCTATAACGTCAGACAGAACCTATAACGTCAGACAGAACCTATAACGTCAGACAGAACCTATAACGTCAGACAGAACCTATAACGTCAGACAGAACCTATAACGTCAGACAGAACCTATAACGTCAGACAGAACCTATAACGTCAGACAGAACCTATAACGTCAGACAGAACCTATAACGTCAGACAGAACCTATAACGTCAGACAGAACCTATAACGTCAGACAGAACCTATAACGTCAGACAGAACCTATAACGTCAGACAGAACCTATAACGTCAGACAGAACCTATAACGTCAGACAGAACCTATAACGTCAGACAGAACCTATAACGTCAGACAGAACCTATAACGTCAGACAGAACCTATAACGTCAGACAGAACCTATAACGTCAGACAGAACCTATAACGTCAGACAGAACCTATAACGTCAGACAGAACCTATAACGTCAGACAGAACCTATAACGTCAGACAGAACCTATAACGTCAGACAGAACCTATAACGTCAGACAGAACCTATAACGTCAGACAGAACCTATAACGTCAGACAGAACCTATAACGTCAGACAGAACCTATAACGTCAGACAGAACCTATAACGTCAGACAGAACGCACCTTCATCCTGTAGAAAGCAACGCCATGCACGTTGAAGGGGATCTTTCTTTCCCTCACGGCGGTTTGGAACGCCCAGCCTGTTCCAGTGCCTGCCTGTGTGTAGAGTGGAATAACCTATACCGTCAGACAGAACACACCTTTTTGCGATAAAACGCCACCCCATGCACGTCGAAGGGGATCTTTCTTTCCCTCATCGCAGCCTGGAATGCCCGGCCAGTCACCTGCCGCCGGTACAGCACTGCCACATTGCTCCATACTAGGGGGGTGCCCCTGCTGCTATGCTGCCTGCTGCACTGGGGATGCTCTTCCTGCTGGACTAAAGCCTGTAGAATCTGAAACGCACCTTCTTGCGATAAAACGCCACGCCATGCACGTTGAAGGGGATCTTCCTCTCCCTCAACGCAGCCTGGAACGCCCGGCCGGTTCTAGCGTCTGTCTGTGTATGGACTGTAATAAGCTAGGCCATCGCAACGCACCTTCTTCCTGTAGAACGCCACGCCATGCACGTTGAAGGGGATCTTCCTCTCCCTCATCGCAGCCTGGAACGCCCGGCCGGTTCTAGCGTCTGTCTGTGTATGGACTGTAATAAGCTAGGCCATCGCAACGCACCTTCTTCCTGTAAAACGCCACGCCATGCACGTTGAAGGGGATCTTCCTCTCCCTCATCGCAGCCTGGAATGCCCGACCAGTCACCTGCCGCCGGTACAGCACTGCCACATCGCTCCATGCCAGGGGGGTCCCTGCTGCTATGCTCCCTGCTGCACTGTCTCCTGCTGCCACACTCCCTGCTGCTGCGCCCCCTGCTGCGCTGCTGCTGCCGCTGAAAGTGGCAACGGTGTTGGTGGCGGTGCTGGTGCTGGTGGTCGTGGCTGCAGTGGTGCTGTGCGGCTGAACGCGGTGCATCTGGTGCATGAAGGACATGATGGCATCGGCGACCAAGGCGCACTGTGCTGCTTCATTTCGCACCTCCACCACCCTGCCATGTGGAAGGGAGGAGGGAGTATATGGCGCACAGCCTTGGAACTCAGCGAACGTGGTGCATTTGGTGCATGAAAGACATGATGGCATCGGCGACCAGGGCACACTGAACTGCTTCGTTGCGCACCTCCACCACCCTGCCATGTGGAAGAGAAGGGAGGAGATAATAACGGCACACAGCCACACTCTAAGCATGGAAAATGGGATAGTCTCTACCCCTCTAGTGAAGGCGCCAGGGAAGTTGCACCTCCTCCTGAAAGTGTGGATGCAAGGAGAACTGGTCAGCACATATGACCGTCTCAGCGTGTATCAGAACTCTTGGAGATTTCTTCTTAACACTGAGGCGTCTGGACTATTTGAAGCGAGACGAGGGAAATCGTAACAAGCCAGCCCACCTGATCTTCTCCCCATCGCCGTTGTCAGTGCACAGCTCCTTGGCCGCCCTCCTTCCTGGAAAGTTCTGCGAGATGACAGCAGCAGAGGCGCGCACGATGGTGCCTGTGGAGCGGTAGTTGCGACACAGACGTACCTGAGGAGTAGGGAAGGGGGGGATGGGAGAGCAGCGGGTGGTGGGTGACTGTCGCTCAGAGGCACATGCAAGCAGCAGAGGCCCGCACGATGGTGCCTGTGGAGCGGTAGTTGCGACACAGCTGCACCTGGGGGGGGGAGGGGGGACAGTGCATGGGAAGGGAGGGGGGCAGTGTGCGGTGTTTGGTAGTGCTCAGAGGCACACAAAACCCAAGTGGCAGAGGCCTGCATTATGGTGCCTGTGGAGGGATAGTTGCGGCACAGACGCACCTAAAAGAGTGGGGAGGAGAGGCAGTGTACCAGGAGGGGAGAAATAGCTGTTCAGATTTACGGCACAAGTGAGCAGCAGAGGCGCGCACTAAGGTGCCTGTGGAGCGATAGTTGCGACACAGCCGCACCTGGGAGGGAGGGAGGGAGAGGGAAGGCAGTGAATGGGGAGGGAAGGGAAGCAATGTCACTCAGAGGCACGTGCGAGTAGCAGAGGTGCGCACTATGGTGCCTGTGGAGCAATAGTTGCGACACAGCCGCACCTGAAAGAGTGTGGAGGAGAGGCAGTGTACCAGGAGGGGAGAAATAGCTGTTCGATTTACGGCACAAGTGAGCAGCAGAGGCGCGCACTAAGGTGCCTGTGGAGCGATAGTTGCGGCACAGCCGCACCTGGGAGGGAGGGAGGGGAAGGCAGTGCATGTATGGGTAGGCGGGAAAGCAGTGCATGTATGGGTAGGCGGGAAAGCAGGGCGTGGTGTTTCGTGCTGCTCGTCCGTGTCTCTCTGCAGGATGCTCCGCCCAGACACACAAGCGAGCAGCAGAGGCCCGCGCGATGGTGCCTGTGGAGCAGTAGTTGCGGCACAGGCGCACCTGGGAGAGAGGGAAGGGAAGGCAGTGCATGTATGGGTAAGGGGGAAAGCTGTGCGTGGTGTTTCGCGCTGCTCGTCTGTGTCTCTCTGCAAGATGCTCTGCCCAGAGGCACGAGCGAGCAGCAGAGGCACGCACTATTGTGCCTGTGGAGCGGTAGTTGCGGCACAGACGCACCTGGTGGGGGGAGAGGGGAGACAGTGTACTGGAAGGGGGAAAAGTGTTCGGTTCTGCTCAGAGGCACATGCGAGCAGCAAAGGCTTTCACCACAGCTGTGCTCTCACCCCCCTCTGCTCTCACCTCAGTGTGGTCAGGGAAGGGAAGTGCTCTCTGAACATGTCAAACGAGGCTGCATTGGCACCATTGAAGGTGAATATAGACTGCAGCAGGGATCGCATGTGATTGCACCTAACTATGAACTCACCTCAGTGTGGTCCGGAAAGTGCTTTCGGAACATGTCGAACGAGGCTGCATTGGCTCCATTGAAGCTGAATATGGACTGCACGGACAAGAAGGGTGTCACGGGTTCCAACAAAAAGAAAGTGAAATAGGAGCTCATTGTGGGGAAGATGAGGAGGGAGCACAGCTGTAGAGAACATTATGCAGTGATAGAAACACACCTTCTGCATTGTGAGGAGTGCACTGAAGCGAGCACAATGCATGGAAGCAGATGAAGCCCTTTCCACCCACCCCTCCACTCCCCACCCCACCTGGTCATCACCCCGCCCCTCAACCCCACCTGGTCATCGTCCCCCCCAACCCCACCTGGTCATCGTCCCCCACAACGGTGATGCGCCGTGTTTGCCACAGGGAGCTCTGACAAACGCAAACTGGATGCGCGAGGTGTATTGGACTGTCAATCCCCATACGTCTCACCTGGTCATCATCCCCCACAACCCCACCTGGTCATCGTCCCCCACAACGGTGATGCGCCCGTGTGTGCCGCAAAGGGCCTTGACGAACGCGAACTGGATGCGCGAGGTGTCTTGAAACTCGTCCACCAGCACATGCGACCATGCTGAGGTGCATTCCTGCAGGACTGCGCCATTAGAGTGGGGAAAGGGAAGAGAAGACGGATATTGAGGGGAGCAAAGCGGTTGAGGTGTCTTGAAACTCGTCCACCAACACGTGCGACCATGCTGACATGCATTCCTGCAGCACTGCACCGGTATGGGAGGGGAGGGGAGAAATTGGGGTACTGAGGGGTGCAAAGGAGTGGCTCTAGCAGCGACCACCACGAACGCGAACTGGGTGCGCGAGGTGTCTTGAAACTCGTCCGCCAGCACGTGCGTCCATGCTGCCGTGCATTCCTGCAGGACTGCAACAGTGTGTTAGGGGAGAAATGGAGGTATTGAAGGGTGCAAAGAGGTCCAGGTGTCTTGAAACTCGTCCACCAGCACGTGCGACCATGCTGCCACGCAAGCGTCAACGCATGGACCACTTTTTCTATCACTACACACTCACCATCAGCATCTTGTGTGAGCAGCATGGTGGAGTGGGAGCAGGATGAAGCCGTGATAGTCCACCACGGTGCACTGCACTGCATGCATAGATGCATATACTTGCACACTTGTCGCAGTGCCTACTTTTACAGCAACAAACAAGCAATCACCGTCACTGTGCTTCGTCAGAAGCATGGTGGAGAGCAGGATGAAATCGTGATAGTCCACCGCATTGCAATCCATGCATAGTAGCTAGCAGCAGCAACCCAGGAACCAGCACATTCATACTCACCATCACTGTGCTGTGTGAGCAGCATGGTGGACAGAAGGATGAAGTCGTGATAGTCCACCGCATTGCACTTTTGCAGCACACTTGCGTATGCTTGCAGGACCCGGGCCTGGGAGGAAGGGGAGTAGAGGGGGAAACAAGGGCGCAATCAACCACCGCATTGCACTTCTGCAGCAAACTTGCGTGTGCTTGCAGAACACGCGCCTGGGAGTGGAGAGGTTAAAAGGGGGATGGATAGAGGGGTGCAACCAGTCAAATCCCCGCATTGCATTTCTGCAGCACATTTGCGTATGCTCGCAACACACGGGCCTGGGAGGGGAGAGTGTTGAGGGGAATAGATAGAGAGGAGCAGCCTATCAATCCACCAACCGCATTGCACCACTTCCAACAGTACAGATGCGATGCGCATGTGCTGTGCACGACCCGTGCCTAGGAGGAGAGACGTGACATGCACAGAAGATTGACAAGCATGGGAGAATGACATGTATGAAAAAGCGACATTCATGGGAATCCAAATCAGTCAACATCGTTGCAATTCACC
Organism: Closterium sp. Yama58-4; assembly: GCA_947470075.1. Taxonomy (NCBI): domain Eukaryota; kingdom Viridiplantae; phylum Streptophyta; class Zygnematophyceae; order Desmidiales; family Closteriaceae; genus Closterium; species Closterium sp. Yama58-4. The sequence goes on from CANIUD010000768.1 coordinate 188,439, forward strand.
ACAGCATGAGGGGAATAAGAGCCTTACTGCCTCGTGGTTGCCCCGTGCTTCAAAGTCCTCTGCTGTCTGACCTGCTGCCTTGGCCTGTGGTGGTTACGGAGAGAGACACCATGGCAAGGCGAGGAAAAACAAAAGACAATGGAAGGAGCAAGCGGCATGTCACGTGGGGTCATAAGGGATAGAAGGAGGGCAATTTGCAAGAGATGTTGCTTTGTGACACAATAGTGCCCCGCATATCATGTTCACCCTTGGCTTGTCTGTGTGCGTAACTGATCATGAGGAGGACAGACATTCCACTGTCCACACACACACACCAACTCAACTCCCTTGTCACTCACCCTCACAACGAACTTGACCCACTTTGCTGCTGCTGCTCGGCTCCTCTTCAACTCATGCACGTTCCCTGTCACTGCTGCTGCAGCTCAACTTCCCTGTCACTTACCCGCACTATTGCTAACCCTCACTATCTCACTCACCCACACAACGAACTTGACCCACTTGGCTGCTGCTGCTCGGCTCCTCTTCAACTCCTCCACCTCCCTTGAGACGACGTGACTTTCAAGTTGACTGAAAAGGCACTTCACCCTCACTACCACTCACGCTCACTAAGACTCACCCGCACAACGAACTTGACCCACTTGGCTGCTGCAGCTCGGCTCCTCTTCAACTCCTCCACCTCCCTCCCCACCCTCTCCTCCACACTCTCTCCCACCTTCCCTCCTCCCTTCCCCTCTTCGTTCTCCTTATTCTCCTTCTCTGCCCACAGGCCTGCCCCTCCTGCACCTGCTGGCCCCCCACCTGCTGCTACTCCGAATGCCCTTCCATTGCGATCTCGACCTACCTGCCTGTCCTCTCTCCGCTGCTTCCCTACACACCCCTCCCCCCTGCTCGATTCCCCCTCCCCCTTCTCGCCCTTCTCCCCCGTCCCACCGTTATCTCCCCCCTCCCCCAGCGCCAGTCTAACTGCTTCTGTGATGGCTCTCCGCTGCTGCTTGTGTCCAAACACAAGGAAATCCGCAGTGCGGCCAAACCTGGGACAACGAGGATTGGCGGGTGGAAGCATGGCATTACACCCCTACCTCAAAACTTACTTGCTGAGGATGAATGGTTTGTACAGATACAAGCACAGACAACAGTAAAATCCTACCTCTCACCTTTCCTAACCGTGTTGTACCACACCACACCCTTTCCAACCACGTTTTCTTGAAAAGAAGGACTCACTTGTCAGCATGGCTCCTGCACAGCTGCAGGCACAGCGAGTGGAAAGTGCTCACAGCCACTTCCCCTGTCGCCCCCTCCTCTTCCTCCTCACCCTCCTTCTCTTCCTTCCCTTCCTTCCTATCCTTGCCTACTTCCCCTTGCTTCCCTTCCTCGCCCTCAGTTTCTGCCACCCCTCCCTTGTTCTCTCTCCTTCCCTTCCCTGCCGCTCCTGTCTTCTTGCCTGCCGATCGCCTGCCTTGGCTTGCCAGCACGCGTTCTCGCATCTCATTGGCTGCTGCTGTGGTGAAGGTCATTGCGAGGATGCGATTGGCTGGCACACCCACGTGGAGCAGATGTAGGATGCGAGCTACCATGGTCGAGGTCTGGCGGAGGGGGGAAGGTGAGAGAAAGGGGGAGGGAGAGGGGGGAGTGGAATGGGAAGTGAACGGAGTTCTGATGTGTTTTGAGCCGACTCAAAACACACCTGCATGCGGATGGCAACACAGTTGAGCAGCAGGATGCGAGGGACCACACCAAACCACACAGAAAACCACACCAAACCACACAGCACTAAATCTGCTGCTTCGGCCCTGCAAGCACCAGCAGTGGTCGGACCACATCAGCTGCTGCGGCTGCTGCAGGGCCACACTGCACCACACCACACCACGCCACGCCACGCCACACCACACCACACCGCACCACAACAGACCACCCAGTACTCACCTTGCCGCTTCCCGGCCCTGCAAGCACCAGGAGTGGTCGGTCCACATCTGCTGCTGCTGCTGCCCTCTGCTCTGCATTCAACCGAGCCAAGTAAGGTTGCTCCTCGCTTATACACATTCCTGCTGCTACTTTTTCTGCTGCTCTTTCAGCTACTTGTGTCGCTGCCTCCACTTCTCTTGCTGCTATTGCTACTGGTGCAGCTTCTGCTTCTTCTGCTCCTCCTGCTCCTTCTCCTACTGCCCGTGCTTCTGCTATGAACACTTCGCCTGCTGCTCCTGATGCTTCTGATGCTTCTCCAACCTCGCCTCCTCTCACTCCTTCACCATCTCGTGCACTGCACTCCTTCCTTTCACACCACTCGCAGCCTGCTTTCACATGCTCCATCGCCTCACTACATGCCCGCACGCCTGTTTCTCCCACACCAGTGCGTGCACCTGAATCAAGCCTTGGCTTCACCACTCTCCAATCCAGACGTCCCTGATCTGCCTCCGTCGCTGCTGTTTTCTCCTCTATGTCTGCTTCTGTGACCTCTGCTGCTGCTGCTTGCCCCTCCCCACATTCACCTACCGCAACCTCTGCTCCACTGGCTCTGCATGCTCGGCTCTCCCCAGGTTCTTTCTCAGGTGTTTCAAACAGACGGCATCCTGGGCCTATGTCAGAGCCCTGATGCCGCCTCAAGGCCCAAGCACCCCGCGCCTCTAAAGAGGTACGAGCAGCAGGAGCATCAGTGCACGCCGACCCGGCCGCTACTGGAGCTGCTTTTAGCGAGGCTGCAGGTGCCGCATTGGGAGGAAAAGGGCGATAAGGGGTTGGTGTGGCTGGTGTGGAACGCTGTAAACCAAGGGCCGGATTTGCCTGTTCTCGTTGAGCTGGCGTTGCCTGTTCTCGTTGAGCGGAACCCCAGGCTATGTGCTTCTGTGATGTACCAGCTTGCCTGAGACAATCCTGTTCCGGCGTGGCTGCTGCATGTCTCGGATTTACAGGTGTACCGACATTCATTGGAGTGGTGCATGTGGGAGCCAGAGTGGTGCGGGTGGTTACCGAAGCGGCAGTGTGGTGGTGCGCAGGGACGGGTGGCACGTGCTGGAGAGTAGTGGCTGGTGAGAAAGGGTTTATAGATGGAGGGGTCACTGGTGACATGTGGCGCGATGTGATTGGACCAAAGGCAGGCACTGCAGGGGTATGCGGGGACATGCAATGTCCTGATGACATGGCACCAACAGATGCTGATGTGTCAACTCCTTGTGCTGACGTGGCTGGAAACGGCCCAGCTGCTGACGTGTACGACTTATTGAACAGACATATGGGAGACGCGCTGTTGGGAGGTGGCATGGACTTCTGGAGTGGAACGATCGGAGGAGAATGCACGGATTCTCTGCTCGCCCCTTCTCCATCCTCCCTTCCTTGCTGCACATTAGCAGCACCCAGAAATACGGCGGTTGAATTCGCAGCTGCAGCAACAGCAGGAGCCGCAGAAGCAGCAGCAGTAGTAGAAACATCTTCATTCCCACCAGCGACAGCAGTGCGCCAGCAGCAGCACCAGCAGCACTCGCAGCAGCTTCTGCTTCTGCTAACGCTTGCTCAGCTGCCTCCATCCACTCAGCATCCAAACCATCTTCTTCTGCTGAGTCAGCAGCGTCAACCTTATCCGCTCGTGCCGACTCATCAACATACCCCGACGCCTCTCCAGGGAGCAGGTTTCCTCCAGAAGCATTAGTCGCTTCTTCAGGATTTGGAATGCTTAGATTATTGCTCATAGATTCGGCGTTTCTTGGCGACTCTGTACCTCCATGCGACCTGACTCGGCATTGCATCCCGTCATCTGTTCCTGAGGCGTCAGCAGCATTCAATCCGACATTTTGAACGGATTTCGAATCGCCAAACGACTTTGCGACTCCTGGGAAATCTCCTGGACAACGTGCATCTCCTGGCGATTTCAGAGCTCCAGGCGTTTTGCCAGGTGACCCATAGGGGGAGCGGCAGGTGGGGGAAGGGGACGCAGAACGAGACTGCTTCAACGGCGGAGATTCAGGCTCAGCAAGCCACGTGTCGAGCATCTGAAGTGAGACGCGACCTCTTTTCAATGCTCCCAGCCGTCTCTTCTGGCTCTGCTGCTGCTGCTGCTGCTGCTGCTGCTGCTGCTGCTGCTGCTGCTGCTGCTGCTGCTGCTGCTGCTGCTGCTGCTGCTGCTGCTGCTGCTGCTGCTGCTGCTGCTGCTGCTGCTGCTGCTGCTGCTGCTGCTGCTGCTGCTTCTGCTGCTGCTGCTGCTGCTTCTGCTGCTGCTGGGGACTCCCCAGAATCTGATTCTGGTGCGTGTTGGTCTGGATTCGGCCGTCATTCTTCGTAGCAATGTCTACACGGATCGGAAAAGCACATGATCCGTCATCGACGGAGCGCAAGGAGCGGGGGGGTGAATCCGAAGCGACGCGATGCCTTTCTGTACGACGAGGCTGTTCCGAGTCGCGTGAGACACGTCGAAGATCCGGACGAACGTTTCCGCGTTCGACGCCGTCGAAAGCGCTGGGTTTCGCGTCGCGTAGCGGAAGCGAGGAAATTCCGTGCGGTAATGAGAAGCATTTTTCGTCGTACGGCTTGGTTCCGTCGTCCCGTAACGGATATTCATGATTATGATTATTGCGAGGGAATGGCGTCTCCAGGCACCCGTCCGATGGACTTCGGGTCGTTACGAGATTGCAGAATCTGCTACTACTTCTCTGGTCCTCCTGTAGTCCATCCTGCTCTCTAATCGTCGCCGCAACAGGCTGTTGTCCCGCAATACACGGACGCATTGGCCATTTCCCCGCAGAGCATTTTTCCTTCAAGCGATCACGACCTAATCCATCCATCGCCGTAAGTTACCTCAAATTCCTGCGTTGATAAGTGTCATGTCGATCAGGTCTACAGGCACCAAGCTAAGCTGCGTCAGAGGCCGGACAATGCTGACTTGGGATCAGTGAGGTTAGCACTACAATCTGGTGAGAAACAAACGCTGGCTGAGAATTACCTCAGAATGTGAGAGAGCAACAAAGAGGCTTCACGCTGACGCTAAGAGTACCTGACAGAAGACCAGGGCCCAGTGCCATCCTCAATCTCGAGAAGCATGCTGACGGAATCCCAAGGCTTCCAAGTTCATAGACCAGCTAATATCGAGGAAAACTTGCTTGTCCGTCGTTGTAGCAGCATATATTCTTATCTCCTATATCCGTGCATATTCATGTAAGCCTGAAGTGCAATAGGAAGAAGCTCCACTTTTACATATCTCTAGCAGCATTGTACACAATGTGATCAGAAGAAAACCATTATCTTCACTGCAGCATTTGCATCATTCTCGTTTCGCTTCAACAAACTCTCGTCACACGATACCTTTTCAAATTGGGTCGGGGTTCACTATTTTATATTTCAACGGTTTCCGAGTGCAGTAATATGGTCACACTCATGAAAAATGAACATAAATGTGTCACAAGAATCCTTGCTGAAAAGGATGATCAGCCCAATAATCCCTGGAATCTTAGGTGAAAGAAAATCTGCTGGTGAGAGTATGAAAAATACAGGTACGTACAAAGTGATGTACACGCACACACGTTCACAGATGAATGACCACCGCACCCAAACCTGTATGCACAGGTGCAAACATGCATGCACACCCATTCTCACAGCACTCTCACCACCCACCCATGCACTCTCATCCTCTTACCATTCTGACCACTCACTCTCACCACTCAGTATCACCACCCTCTTACCATTCTGACCACTTAATCTCACCACACTCTCATCCCTTCAACCTCACCACTCAAACCACTCACCGTCACCACCCTCTCTGCTCTCACTCTCACCTCCCATTCTCACAAACATCCCTCCTCACTCACTCACTCTCACCGCTATCAACTCTACCTCTCACCACTCATGCTCTCATGCAACAGGTGGCATCAGTGCCATACGGCTCATCATGTGCCACCCAAGGGGATTCAGCCCCTTTCACTTGCTCTCACCCACCCAAGGGGACTCACCGACACCGACCCTTTGACAAAGGCGGGAGCTGCGGGATTTCGCTGGTGAACGTTGGACATCGTGACCTAGGAACCGTCGATTTTCCTCTCATCTGGAGCCGCAGAGTCGTCGTGTCAGTCTGGAACGCGGCAAGCCCAATGGTTTGAATTTGAAGCCGTGGTTCCAACCACTAGAAGCGAAGTGAATCCTAGCCATGGATACAGATTCTAGGCAAGCTGCTGTGGTTGGGATCTGGGTTGAGCTTATTCACTCGCTGACGTTGGGAAAGAGGTGCCCAAATTGGGCGACGATGGCGAAACATCTCTGATTCGTATCCTTGCTGTTACTTGTCGTTGATCTGGCCGATTACAGTCACCAATCTGACACCGCTCTCACCCCACTGAACTCTCTGGAATAGGTGCAGAGCAGGTACCAAAACAAGAAGACAATACGTTATGATTGCACTGGAAATTCATTCCAAACAACAAATACTGTTAGAATAGTAAGCTTAGGAGCAACTAGGTTTTAGGAAGAGGGAGGATGTTTGGCCAAGCAAGAAGGGGGTTGGACTATTGAGAGAGCTACAAGATATAGGGCAAGGGAAGGTGGCCAAGGGGGGTATACCACCAACAATGAAATAGATACTACACTAACTAAGCTAATATGCAGTTATACATAGAAATACAATTTCTGACATCCCCCCTTAACTGCATACAAGCATAGCTAGTGAGGGGCGCTCTACCCTAAGTGCAGACTTCACCGGGCCGCAGCTGGGCCCACCGATACAACACACGATGGAATGCCCGCCTGCGGTTTAACCCCCGCAGTGGATGCCTGGTGTGCGCGACTCTGGGTGACCACGCCCAGTAACGAAGGAGAAAAGAAACGAACGACGAGACGACGAGAAAACATTACGAAAGCAGAAAACAGAATAGGAAACCCTTTCTCTCTCTCTCTCTCTCTCTTTCATCCCCTCTTAACCTCTCTCATCCCCCCTTAACGTTTCTCCTCCTCCCTCCCCCCCTCCCCCCCCCCCCCCCACAGCAACAAGTTGCTGCAGGGAGGAGGAAGAGGGAAGGGACGACCTGCTGGTAGTGCACACCCGCCACCCCCACGTCCCTGTCAGAATCCCAGTCACTAACCACTGGGATAAAAGGGCTTGTTTGTGTAGCGGGTGAGTGCGCCCATAACCCCCCAGGCCGACGTGCCTGTAACCCTTCCCTAGGATCATCGGGGATCTCCAGTGGACCTCTGACACCCCCCCGCACTGGGATGCCCGAAGTGCACACACCGGGAATCGAACCCGAGACCTTCGCTCTGATACCATGTCAGAATCCCAGTCACTAACCACTGGGATAAAAGGGCTTGTTTGTGTAGCGGGTGAGTGCGCCCATAACCCCCCAGGCCGACGTGCCTGTAACCCTTCCCTAGGATCATCGGGGATCTCCAGTGGACCTCTGACAGTCCCCTCTCTCTCCCCCCCTCCCACGACGGAAGCCGCGGAGGGGAGGGCGGGTGGGGGGGCCGGCGGGAGTAGCTGCCGGCGTTGGCGCCCGCGCTGGCGCTGGCGATCCGCGCTGGCGACAGGAACGTCGCGCGTGGGGCAGCCGACGGGGCGCGCGCAGGGCGACGGGCAGGGCGCGCGCGGGGCTGCCGACGGGGCGTCCGCGGGGCGACGGGCAGAGCGTCCGCGGGGCTGCCGACGGGGCGCGCGCGGGGTGACGGGCAGGCCGTGCGCAGGGCAGCCGACGGGGCATTCGCGGGGCAGCCGACGGGGCACATTCGAGGGGACGGACAGGGCGCGCGCGACGGGCTAACGGAAAAGAAAAAATAGCGCATTTCGCACTTTAGATTGGGCGGGCCCATGATCTTTGAAGAAAGGTTAGGTCCTTAGACCGTTTTACTGCTCTGTACCATGTTAGAATAGTAAGCTTAGGAGAAACTAGGTTTTAGGAAGAGGGAGGATGTTTGGCCAAGCAAGAAGGGGGTTGGACTATTGAGAGAAATACAAGATATAGGGCAAGGAAAGGTGGCCAAGGAGGGTATACCACCAACAATGAAATAGATACTACACTAACTAGGCTAGTATGCAGTTATACATGGAAATACAATTTCTGACAAATACAGTTATGATTGCATGTCTGCTTATCGTGCTGAATTTCACAACCCCGTAAGACTTCCCTAAAGACCTGTGAGTGCCACGGGACAATCTTAGGGTACGTTCCTGGCGAGTGGATGACCGGAAGTTGGACCCACTTTGGGCCATCCGAGACCAACTTCGGGTCTTCCGGCATAAAATTGCCCCTGTTTCCGGAAGACCTGAAGTTTGACAGGGAGTTTGACCCAAAGCTTCGGGCCTTCCCGGGAAGGCCCGAAGCTTGACACGGGCCAGGAACGTACCCTTATTTATTCGTTTATTTTAGGTTTCTAGCATGCCAGAATCACCTTCACACCACCTTCACTCCACACTCATGTACATAATTCACAGTCGAGATTTGACTTTGACATCAATAACTTTGTCTCGCTTGTGCTCAGGCTGTGGTGGAAGCTTCTTAATGGAAACCGTCAAGATGCCATCCACACAGGCAGCCGTCACGCGTTCTACGTCTGCATCAGACGGAAGCTGAAACTCCCGAGTAAAGCTACCGTGCACTCTTTCTCTCCAGATAAGCCGCTCGTTAGCCGACTTCTCCTGACGACGCTCTCCCTTGAATGAAATAACTAGCGTTTCGGGATCAACTCTCACTTTCAAATCCTTCCCTTGGAACCCAGGAACGTCGACACGGAAAATATAATCAGTGGGCGTTTCGACGATATCTAGCGGCGCCATGCGCAGCAGAGAGCAATGAACAACCGCGAGTGATCACTGGTACGGGGACCTGGAAAACCGGAAAACAAGCTACTGTGGAAACGAATAACGACCTGCGCCTGTGCGATATTGGAATACAGTACCTATGCGGCGTTGACGTTTGGCTAAGATTGATATCCACGGATCCTTCAGAGCAACGTTGACGGACTGCCTAGCTTGCACGCAAGAAGATTCGGGAAGAATGTTGGAGCAAAAGGGAGGGCGGGGAGAAGAGGACTTCGACAGGGAGGCGCGACTTCGTTGGTTCCGTGCCGAGCGAAGCGCTCGCAGATCGCACGAAATGAACACCTGTTACATGTAGAATGAGCTGTAAACCAGAGTAAGAGGAAAGAGGAATAAGAAATGGGAAAGTCATATGACTTCCAGCTTCCAAGCTTTCCTTTCTAACAGTGTTAATATACGGCGTGTTCAATTTTCGAGAAAAAAACGTTGATTCATACCTACGTATAGCTCAACCTTTTTAATCAGCAATTCTTTATCTGTCGGCGCAGATTAATAGGAGTGAATCTCTGAACAACCCAAAGTGTTGGCATAAATGTAGCCCAAAAATGAGAACGAATTGCACAGTAAAGAGGTTCAAAAACTTCGTCTAGGCTCGGCACCCGTACGGTAGCAGCAGCAGCACCCTCTCGCGGTATCCACCACGGGTCCTTTAGTGTTTATAGCGGTTTCCACAGCACTCTTCTAACGCGTACCCAGAGGAAGGCCTTTCTCAAATTCTGCCCCTCCTCCCCCAGTCTACCCTTTTCCCACAGCTTTTTCGGTGGGAAGTAGAGTGTCGGTTCCTAGACTTACCGACTATTTGGTCCTAATTAGTACATCACTGCACGTGGCAGTGCAAAGACCACAGTATTCGAGGCTGGAACGGGTTTAGGTATCGGATCGGCGTTTAAGGCTCCTGCGGATCGACCCTTCTCCCGCATTGCTGGGCTGATCGCGTCTCTCCCTCCACTATTTACCAGCACCTTCGCACCGTGTACGGCTTTCTCTTATACACCCGGATTTCAGTAGCTCCAGCTCTGTTTCAGTACCTCTGTCGCGAGTTTCTCTCCTACCCTGATCTTTCAGGCTTGGTAGCTTTGTCCTTCGACTGCACACCAGCAATACAGGACAGTTCCGATTCATGATTCATGGTTGCTATATTATGCTTCATGATTCATTATTCAAACTAATTTTTCATTCATGAATTTGTCCGTACAGATCCCCTCTTCCTAATTCGCCATTGCGCTGCACCTGATTTGATCCCCTCTGATTTGATCTGAAGCATTCCGCCACGACGAGCAGGCAGTTCTGCCTCTCTTCAGATCTATTCGGCTATGGCTTGTGCTTTCTGTAACTCTGTTCACAGCAGCCCGGTCTCTTCGGTCTCTTCAGTTGGTCTCCCATAATCCTCTTCCACAATACCTCGTCTTCCATAATACCTTGAGCCGAAGTGGATCCATCTCCCGTTGCTGATCCGATCGATCGCCGATAATATTTTATCTTTCAATTGTGCGGGTATATACGGGGTTTCCAGGCTCGCTCGTGTACCAGAGTAGGATCCTCGCTAATGAGTTGTCACCTCGTTTCCTTGAAACTTTTTGACATACGGAAACAACGCTTAAGGGTTATCAGCTACCTCTTGCCCATCCCCCCACCCCTCCCCCTCCCCGTGCTCGTTTTTTCAAGATACAAACTAGGGAATGGGAGGAAGGGCTGGGGAACTTGGCCTGTTTCGACATTATCATATTACATGTCGCTTCCTCACGGCTGGAACTCGTCGCAGCAGGAGCAGCCGCGTCATTTTGTAGTATCGAGGATCATAGAAAGATGGATCGAATTGTAACTTCTCACTCCCCCCCCGTACTCCTCCCCCTCTCTTCCCGTTTCCCCCGTTCCTCCATCCCCTCCGTTTCCCGCCGCTCTTCCCCGCTTCCCCCCCAACCCCAGAACCATGTCGCAACAGGAGCAGCCGCTTCCGAGCAGCGCGAGCGGCGCGGAGGGCGCTGACGTGGACGAATCAGGGGTGGCGCAGTCGCCGTCGTCCGCGAATCCCGCCGCGCCGTCCTTCGCGTCGTCGTCGCTCTACGTGGGCGACCTGGACGCGAGCGTCACAGAGGCTCAACTCTTCGACCTCTTCTCACAGGTATAAAATTTTGATCCGATTCCTGAACACCCGCCGTCTCTCCCGTGCCCTTCCCTCCCCTCCTCCCCCTCCTCCGTTCTCCTCCACCTCCCCTTCCCCCTCCCCTCCCCCTCCTCCTCCCTCCCCCTCCCCTCCCCTCCCTCTCCTCCCTCCCCTCCCCCTCCCCTTCCCCTCCCCTCCTTTCCCCTCCCCCTCCCCCCCGCTCCTCCTCCCCTCGTTTCCACCTTCCTCCGCTTCCCTTTCTCCCCTCCTTTGCGTCGTCGTCCCCTTCTCCCCTACCTTCGATCGCTATGTGAGCATCACAGAGTCTCAGCTCTTCGACCCCTCCTCCTCCTCCTCCTCCTCCTCCTCCTCCTCCTCCTCCTCCTCCTCCTCCTCCTCCTCCTCCTCCTCCTCCTCCTCCTCTCCCTCCCTCTCCCTCTCCCTCTTCCTCCCCCTGCTTCTCCAGGTGGGCCCAGTGGCCTCCATCCGCGTGTGTCGCGACATGGTCACACGGCAGTCGCTGTCAGTGCCACTCAGCTAGTACGTACATCTGTGTCTCAGTTCCCTCTCTCTGCCCCTCCCCCTCTCCCTCTCCCTCCCCTCTCCAGGTGGGCCCAGTGGCCTCCATCCGCGTGTGTCGCGACATGGTCACTCGGCAGTCGCTGGGATACTCATATGTCAACTTCAGCAGCAGCCAGGATGGTGCGTGTGTTGGCTTAGTCCCCGCCCCCACACACACACATGTACGCGCACACGCATGCACATGCGCACATACACATGTAAACAATCGGCAGTCTCTGGGGTACTCATATGTCAGCTTCAGCAGCAGCCAGGATGGTGCGTGTGGTGGTAGTCCCTTTGGCAACCCCACATGTTACCACACATGCACGCACATGTATGTACATGCACTGTGTACATCATGCTTTCGCACTGTGATCCATTCATTGTGCACCCCTCATACTGCGTCCATCTCTTTGACATCCCCTGCACCCCTTTGACATCCGCCGCACCCCTTTGACATCCCTCGCACCCCTTTGACTCGCGCCCCTTTTTCCCTTTCCACACCTTCAATTGCAGCTGCTCGAGCTCTCGATCTGCTCAATTTCACCAATGTGGCGGGGCGTCCCATGCGCATCATGTTCTCGCACCGGGACCCCTCGATCAGACGCAGCGGCACCGGCAATATCTTTATCAAGGTGGGAAATCTTATGCCTGTTCTTGGTGGGAAATCGTATGCAATATCTTTATCAAGGTGGGAGACTCATTCCCTCTTCCAGTCGACGCAAATAGGGGGTTTCATGCGTTGCTTTGTCATTCTGGAAGGTTTTATGTGAGGTCTGATGTTGGTAGTTCGAATCTCGATTTATTTCCTGCTGGGGTTTATTTTCCTTGCTTGCAGATTTTCCTGCCATCGCAGAATCTCGACAAGAGCATTGGCAACAAGGCTCTCTATGACACAGTTGCCGCGTTCGGCTCAATCCTCTCTTTCTGTTCGATGACTTTGTGTCTTTCCCTGCCCTCAACACGTGCCACCGCAGAATCTCGACAAGAGCATTGACAACAAGGCCCTATACGACACATTTCCGGCGTTCGGCTCCATTCTTTCCTGCCGCGTCGCTACGGACAAGAGCACAAGTCAAACTGTCTTCTTCCCTTTCCCACCCCCTTATGATACCATTTTCTTTCATTTGAACCGCATCCAACCCCCTCAGAATCTCGACAAGAGCATTGACAACAAGGCCCTCGCCCTATACGACACCTTTGCAGCGTTCGGCTCGATCCTCTCCTGCCGCGTTGCCACGGACGACGGCGCAAGTCAAACTGGCTTCGTCCTTTTCCACCCCTTGGAACCCCTTTCCATCCATCCTAACCCCTCAGAATCTCGACAAGAGCATTGACAACAAGGCCCTCTACGACACCTTTGCAGCGTTCGGCTCCATTCTCTCCTGCCGCGTTGCCACAGACGGGAGCACAAGTCAAACTGTTTTCTTCCCTTTTCCCATCCCCTTATGATTCCCCTGTTTACCATCCAAACCCCGTCTAAACCCATATAAACCCCTCAGAATCTCGACAAGAGCATTGACAACAAGGCCCTATACGACACCTTTGCGGCGTTCGGCTCCATCCTCTCCTGCCGCGTCGCTACGGACGACAGCGGCGCGTCCAAGGGGTTTGCGTTTGTGCAGTTTGAGAAAGAGGAGGTGGCAAAGGCGGCTATTGAGAAAGTCAACGGCATGCTCATTGCAGGGAAGCAGGTGAGCTTATAGCGAGTACAGTGAGATTATAGTGGGTACATAGAGGGAGGGGGCCGCCCAAGGGGTTTGCGTTTTTGCAGTTTGAGAAAGGGGAGGTGGCAAAGGCAGCGATCGAGAAAGTCAATGGGACGCTTATTGCTGGGAAGCAGGTGAGCCTATAACGAGGGCTTTATAACGAGGGATAGAAGCGGGTGAGTTTCTACCGAGACTAAAGATGGTGACCTGATTGGAGAGAGGCGACTAATCAACCAGCAGCAGCCACAGCAGCTCTAAGTCTTCTGGCCTCCCACAGTTTCAAATGCTTCGGTCCCTCTTCCCCTTCCATCCGTTTCCTTCCCACGCGCACACTTATTTTTTTTCCGGCTCCCCTGTTTCAGGTGTTTGTGGGTCCGTTTGTGCGCAAGCAGGACTGCAGCTCAAACGACAGCGACGGCATGGGCGGAGGTCTCTTCACTCCTCCCCCTCCCCCCCACCACTCCCTCCCTCCCTGCTCCACCCCTTCTCCAGGTGTTTGTGGGTCCCTTTGTGCGCAAGCAGGACCGCAGTTCAAACGATAGCGATGGCATGGGCAATGGACTTCACTCCTCCCCCTCCTCCCCAACCACTCCCTTCCTTCGCCTGCCCCTCCCCCTCCAGGTGTTTGTGGGTCCCTTTGTGCGCAAGCAGGACCGCAGTTCAAACGACAGCGACGGCATGTTTGAAGGTCTCTTCACTCTCCCCCCGTCCCCCCACCACTCCCTTTCTCCAGGTGTTTGTGGGTCCCTTTGTGCGCAAGCAGGACCGCAGTGCAAACGACAGCGACGGCATGGGCGGAAAGCAAAGGTTTGTCCGCACTCCCTCCCTTTCATCCCCCCTCCCCTTCTCCGCCCCCTCCCCCAGGTGTTTGTGGGTCCGTTTGTGCGCAAGCAGGACCGCAGTGCAAACGACAGCGACAGCATGGGTGGCGGGGGAGGAGGAGGAGACAGATCAGGCAACCAGCAGCAGCAGCAGCAGTATACCAATCTCTACGTGAAGGGTTTAGGGGAGGAGACGACTGATGAGGAGCTTTTAAAGGTGTTTGCCGCGTTTGGGGCGATAAAGAGCGCTGTGGTTATGCGGGAGGCTGATGGGCGGAGCAAGGGTTTTGGGTTTGTGAATTTCGAGAAAGCGGAGGATGCTGCGAAGGCTGTGGAGGGGGTTAATGGGAAGCGGGTTGTGAAAGGGGTGGTGGTGGGGGGTGGGGAGGGGGAGGGGAAGGGAGAGGAGGGTGGGGAAGCAGGCAAGGAGAAGGCGAAGGAAGGGGAGGAAGGGGAGAAGGAGGGAGAAAAGGAGACAAAGGAGGGAGAAGCGAAAGAGGGAGAAAAGAAAGAGGGAGAAACGAAGGAGGGAGAAACCAAAGAGGGGGAACCGAAAGAGGGGGAAACGAAAGAGGGGGAAACGAAAGAGGGAGAAACGAAAGAGGGAGAAACGAAGGAGGGAGAAACAAAAGAGGGAGGAAAGAAGGAGGGGAAGAAGGGAGGGGGAGGAGCGGGGCGGGTGTGGTACGTGGCACGGGCCCAGAAGAAAGCAGAGAGAGAGGCAGAATTGAAGCGGCGATATGAGGAGGAGAGGCGGCAGCAGACTGAGCGGTATTCACAGAGGAATTTGTACTTCAAGAATCTGGAGGAGAGTGTGGATGAGGGCGAGTTGAAGAACATGTTCCAAGAGTATGGTGCTGTCACCAGCTGTAAGGTGGGTGCCGGGGCTTGGCGGTGTGCATTATTGGTTGCACAGGCAGCACACAGCATGGCAGGCAGCACACAGCATGGCAGGTATTCACAGAGGAATTTGTGTTTTAAGAATCGCAAGGAGATTGTTTATGGAGGCGAGTTGATGAATACGTTCCAAGAGTATGGCACCGTCACCAGCTGTAAGGTGTGCGGCTGGGGTTATGCAGTATTGGTGTGCAGTATTGGTTGCACAGGCAGCACAGGCAAATCACAGCATTGCAGGCATACAGAGCGGTGCTGACAGCATTCAGAGCGGTATGTGCAGCAGAAAGCGTACTCACAGGCCGAGACAGGGGGCAGCAAGGGCGCTGGCTTCTCTCTGCTGTTCGTCCAGCCCTTAGCTGCTCCTACTTCAATTCCCCCCATTCCCTCTGTTCCCACCCCGCACCCGCCCCCACACTGTCCTTCCCCATTCTATGTCCATCAGATTCTCAAGCACGAGACAGGGGGCAGCAAAGGGTGCTGGCTTTGTGCTCATTGCTGTTTTCCAAGCCTTTAACCGCTCCTACTTTTATTCCCCTCTCCACCCGCCATCCCTCCCATTCTATGTCCATCAGATTCTCAAGCACGAGACAGGGGGCAGCAAAGGCTGCTGGCTTCGTGCTCTTTGCTGTTTTCCAAGCCTTTAACCACGCCTTTTATTCCCCTCTCCACCCACCGTCTGCCAAATCCGCACACTGTCCCTATTAGATTCTCAAGCACGAGACGGGCGGCAGCAAGGGTGCTGACTTTGTGCTCTTTGCTGTTTTCCAAGCCTTAAACGCTCCTTCTTTTATTCCCCTCTCCACCTGCCATCTGCCAATCCGCACACTGCCCTCCCCATTCTGTGACTATCAGATTGTCAAGCACGAGTCGGGGAGCAGCAAGGGCGCTGGTTTCGTGCTATTTGCTGCTCGTTAGCCTTTTGCTGCTCTTCCTTTCGTTCCCCCTTCATCCATCCTCCAACCCACGCACACTGTCCCTCCCATTCTATGTCCATCAGATTCTCAAGCACGAAACGGGCGGCAGCAAGGGTGCTGGCTTCGTGCTCTTAGCAAACGAGGCCGATGCTGCAAAGGCGGTGAGTTGCTTGCTTTTGATGTGCCATGTGTATCCGTACTCGTTATAAGGTAAGGTTTGCGCACTCTGTGCCTTCGTGATAAGGTAGGCTAGCGCACTGTGCCCGCCTGTGCCCCGCCTGTGCCCCACCTGTGCCCCAAGCACGAAACGGGGGGCAGCAAGGGTGCTGGCTTCGTGCTATTTGCAAACGAGGCTGATGCTGCAAAGGCGGTGAGTGGCTTGTGCTGTACACTTTGTACTCGCTATAAGCTCCGAGTTAGGATGCACACTACACTCTGTTCTCGCTAGAAGCTGTCGGTAGGATGTACGCTACACTTTGTGCGCTACACTTTGTACGCGCTACGTACTCGTGATAAGCTATCGGTAGGCTCAACTGCAGGCTGTGTGCTTTCTCCTTTCACTTTCTGTCCTTTTCCCTCCAACTCGCAGCACTGAACAGCAAGATGGTGAAGGGAAAGCCTCTCTATGTGGCACAACCCAGGGCGGAGCGGCAGGCACTCATGCCCTCTGTCTGTGCTATCCCCCTTCTGTCCCTCCACAGTATCCCCACCGCCACCCCTCTCCCAGCTCGCAGCCCTGAACAGCAAGATGGTGAAGGCAAAGCCGCTCTACGTGGCTGTAGAACAGCCAAAGGCAGAGCGACAGACACTCATGCCCTCTGTCTGCTTTCTCCCTTACCTATCTCTCCCTTGTATCCCCACTGCCACCCCTCCTCCCAGCTCGCAGCGCTGAACAGCAAGATGGTGAAGGGAAAGCCTCTCTACATGGCTGTGGCACAGCCCAAGGCAGAGCGGCAGACACTCAGGCCGCGCGTGCTGCTTCCTTTCTCCATCTGTCTTTGCCCCTGTCCTCCCAGCTCGCAGCACTGAACAGCAAGATGGTGAAGGGCAAACCCCTCTATGTGGCCGTGGCACAGCCAAAGGCAGAGCGGCAGGCACAGCTGCAGGCCATGTTCAGCAGCAGCAGGGGGGGGACTGCTGCACGCTTTCTCACTCTCTCCTCTTCCTTGCTTGTTTCTCTTCGCCCCTCCTCCCAGCTCGCAGCACTGAACAGCAAGATGGTGAAGGGAAAGCCTCTCTACGTGGCTGTGGCACAGCCAAAGGCAGAGCGACAGGCGCAGCTGCAGGCCATGTTTCAGCAGCAGCGGGGGGGACAGCCCCACCCCCGGGGGGTTGTGGCTGGTGTGCCTGGTGCTGCAGGAGGTTACTATGCTCCCCCGGGGGTGGTGGCGCAGCAAGGAGGGTTCTACAGCCAGCCGGGAATGATGCCTGTCCAGGTACGACCTCCCTCCTGAGGTATGGCTCCTGAGGTAACTGTGAGAACAATAGTTTGAAGAGAAGTTGATGATTGAATTGAGGAGATTGGGGGTTTACATAGGGAATGGGTTGGATCCTAGCCTAGGTGAGCATTATTGGACCCCAACCAAGAAGTTGGGTTGGGGGATTATTGGTGGGGTCCAATAATGTTGGCCAAGTTGGAGTTGGGCCAACATTATTGGAGTGAACCAATAATTCTACCCAACCCAACCTTTGGGGTCCAATAATTGGACCAAGGTTGGGTTTCCAACCTACAAACTGGGTGACCCCTGTTTGTACACCCAAACTGAGTTTGGGTGCTTAACTCTAGCCTAACCTATAACATCTATGCAGGTTACACAAGAAGATAGATTCTAACACAACCCCTTAACCTGCAGAGATGCGGAAAGGCTTGAGTGAAGCAACCCCTGAATCAAGGCGCGCCTGGGGGAGCGAGGCCGATGAGGCGGAGAAGAGCAGAGTGCGCAGGGCGAAGGAGTGCTTTGGTGAAGATATCTGCCAAGTTGGCTTCAGCGGCGATCTTACGAACGGCAATGAGATTCTGTTGGACGAGTTCACGGATGAAGAAATAGCGGAGCTCAATGTGTTTGGAGCGACCGTGGAACACGGGGTCTTGGGTGAGATGGATGGTGCTGGCATTGTCACACCAGAGCGTGGGGCAGCGCTGGGGAACACCAAGCTCAGCCAGGAGGAAGCAGAGCCAGCGGGACTCCTGGGCGGCCATGGTGCCAGCATAGAGCTCAGCTTCACAGGAGGAGAGGGCGATGGCAGAGGAGCGGGTAGAGCGCCAGCTGATGAGGCCGCTGCCGAGGGTGAAGCCATAGCCTTGGGAGGAGCGGCGGTCTGGCTGGCAGTCTGCCCAGGAGGAGTCGCTGAAGCCAGAGAGAAGGGGGGGGGAAGATCCACCCAGCGTGAGAGCGTGGTCTCTGGTGCCACGGAGATAGCGGAGGACCCGCTTGGCGGCAGTCCAGTGTTCCTCAGTGTGGCGGCCGGGGCCGACGAACCGAGCAAGGACGCTGACAGGGTAGGCGAGGTCGGGACGAGTGCACATCATCGCGTACATCAGCGACCCAACAAGCTCGGCGTAGGGCCGGGAGGAGGTGGAGGGGGAGGTGGGTGGCGCAAGCTGGTGTGGGTGGAGACCGGTTTGGCTTGTGCCATCTCGAACTTCTCCAGGACCTGGCCGATGTAGTGGGACTGGGAGAGGGTGATGGTGCGGGCGGATCGATCACGGGTGATAGCCATGCCGAGGTAGTTCTGAAGCGGACCAAGGTCCTTGCACTTGAGACGTTCCTGAAGTGACCGCTTCACATGATCCATGTCAGCCCTGGTGTCGGCGAGCAGGATCATGTCGTCGACGTAGACCGAGATGAAGAAGCGACTGGGGGAGGAGCGGATGAAGAGGCTGGCATCGGAGTGGGAGGGGGAGAAGCCAAGGGACTGGAGAGTAGCAGACAGCTTCGCATGCCATTCTCGTGGTGCCTGCTTCAGGCCGTAAACCGGGCGCTTTAGTTGCCAGACGGTGTTTTCGGGGAAAGCCGCATGAAACCCAGGAGGTCGGCGGAGGAAGATGCGCTCGTGCAGTTCGCCTTGCAGGAACGCGTTGGAGACGTCCATGGAGTCAATCTCCATGTCGTCACGCGCACCGATGTCCATAAGGGTGCGTAGGGTGGCTTGCCTGAGGGTGGGGGCAAATGTGAACCAGTAGTCCTCAGCCCAGGTCTGGGTGAACCCCTTGGCAACATAGCGGGCTTTGTAGACTGGCTCCTCTCCCGGCAGCTGTTTGACTCGAAAGATCCACTTGCCCTCGACAAGGTTGGCGTCAGGGGGAAGGGGAACGTCGATAAAGGAGTCGTTGCGAATGAAAGCCTCACACTCCAGGAAGATAGCGGCTAACCACTTGTCAGCGTCAGGGCAGGTGATAGCCTCCTGGAAGGTGGTGGGGACGAAGATGGTGGGAGCGGAGATCGCGCTAAGGATCAGAGCGCCGAAGAGGTCAGGGTAAAGTGTGAAGATAGAGGGAGTGTGGCACCGGACCATGGCGAACTCCTCATAGGAATCCTCGAGCTGGTGGAGGGAGGAAGGTGGCGGTGTGCCAAGGATGGGATCAAGAGAGCGGGTGTGCATGCGAGGGAGGAGGAAGGGTGAGGAGCGGGCAGACGCCCTCCGCCGCTGCTGCTGCTGCTGCTGCTGGAACCCCTGTTGCTGCTGCGGCTGCTGCTGCTGCTGTTGTTGCTGCTGCTGCTGCTGCTGCTGCTGCTGCTGCCCCTGCGGTTGTTGCGGCGGCCACTGCTGCTGCTGGTGCGGCTGCTGCTGCGGCTGCCCCTGCTGCTGCTGCTGCTGTGGCTGCTGCTGCTGCCCCTGCGGCTGCTGCTGCGGCTGCCCCTGCTGCTGCTGCTGCGGCTGCTGCTGCGGCTGCTGCTGCTGCTGCTGTGGCTGCTGCTGCTGCCCCTGCGGCTGCTGCTGCTGCTGCTGCTGCTGCGGCTGTTGGGATGGATGAGAAGGAGAGTAGGAAGGAGAGGAGGGAGAGGGAGCCGCGGAGTGTGCAGGGGATGCTGGAGCAGTGGGATCATAGATATCGGCAGATGAGGGTGGCGGAAGCGGAGTGGGGAGGGGTGGGAGAAGGGGTGCTGGAGGGAGGAGGGGAGGGAGGACGGTGTCGGCCCAAGCGAGAGGACGGGTGGGAGGAGGGAGGGGGTCTGGTGGTGGAGAGGAATAATATGGGGTGGTCTCATCAAACACAACGTCAATGCTGCGGATGAGGCAACCGGAAAGAGGGTGAAGGAAAAGGTAACCGGGCGAGTCACGGTTGTGGCCGAGGTAGACACACTCGAGGGCACGAGAAGCGAGCTTGCCGTGGGTGCGTTCAGGTGGAGGGATGAGCACATATGCCTTGCAACCCCAGACACGAAGTCCGGCAGCGTCAGGTTTGGACCCTGACCAGAGCTCCGTGGGGGTAGTGGCGGTGTGGCAGGGATGGGAGCGAAGGTTGAGGAGGAGGGTAGCATGAAGGAGTGCATAGCCCCAAAGAGAAGGAGGGGTGGAGGCGTGAGCGAGGAGACAGCGGGCGATCTTAGTGATTTCGCGAATGCGGCTCTCTGCGACGCCGTTCTGCTGTGGGGAGTGGGGAAGAGTGTGGGTCTGTTGGATGCCATGAGTGGTGCAGTAGTGAGTGAGTGCGCGATTGAGGAATTCGCCTCCCCCATCAGAGTGGAGGCGGCCGATGGGACGTTTGAAGTGGGTGCGGCATTGTTCTGCCCAGTGAATGATCATGGTCGGCGCCTGGGCTTTCGTGTGGAGGAGGAAAACGGAGGAGTAGCGGCTGTGATCGTCAACCAGAACCAGCATGTAGCGATGGCCTTGGCGGGAGCGGGTGGGAGAGGGCCCCCAAAGGTCCATATGGACAAGGTCAATTGGTACAGGAGCAAAGGATGGGTGGCTGTGGTGAGGAGATTGTTTGAGTTTGCCGTGGATGCAGGAGGGGCATGGGGGGGCCGGGGAGGAGGGAAGGGGAGGAAGGGTGGGAGGGAGGCTGTGAAGGAGTCGTGAGGTGACAGCAGTGCGGAGAGCGGCGAAATTGGGATGGCCGAGGCGGTGATGTAGGAGAACTGCGGGGTGGGAGAGATGGTCGGAGGTGGAGGGGATTGGAACGAGGGAGGGCGGGATGAAAGAGTGGGGGGATGGTGGAGTGGGGGGGGAGGGAGGGAGATGAGGAGGGCTAGTGGAGGTACCCGCACGAGTGGTGACATGACAGGAGGGTGGCCACGGAGTGCGGAGAGTGAAGAGGCGAGTGCGGGGGCAGAGGGGTATGCGGAGGAGGAAGCGGCCGGAGGCAGTGTGGTAAAGGTCACAGTAGGTGGCATTACCAGGATAGACCGCAGTGATACCTGCACTTTGAATTTCGCGGTGGGAGAGAAGGTTGTTTCGGAGAGTGGAGATGTGGAGACCAGTTACCTTACCAGAGGGGAAGAGTGAGCAGGGGAGAGTGGAGAGGTGTGTGCATGGAATAGTGAAGCTGCTGTCAGCGCCGTGAACCTGAGTGGGAGGAGAGAGGGGTGTGAGTGTACCAGCGTCTTTGAGAGCAGTTTCAGTGGCCCCACTGTCCAGGACAAAGTCCAGAGTGGGTGAGGAGGAGGAAGGCACGGAGTACTGGAAAGTGGTTTCATTAATGGTGGACGGGTACATGGAAGGAAGAGAGGGTGAGATAGCAATGTTGCCAAGAAAGTTCTCCTGAGTGAGAGGGGTGGCAGTGCCACTGGGGCGGGGTGGAGCACCCCAAAGGGGAGCCGGTGAGGCCTGAGCGGCCATGGCTGCGGTGCCGAAGTTTAGCTGCTGCTGCTGCCAGGGAGGAGGGCTAGGTCCCCACTGGGGCTGGGGTCCTGATCCCCATGGGTGCTGCTGCGGCTGCGGCTGCTGCTGCTGCTGCGGCTGTGGATAAAACAGCTGCTGTAACTGCTGCTGCTGCTGCTGCTGTAGGAGGTGCTGCTGCTGGAGGTTGAGAAAAGGTGTGGGGGGAGCAAGGAGGCGGAGGTGGGCAGGGAGGTAAGCGGGGTTGGTTTGGATGTCGGTGGGGGAGGGACGTGGGGAGATCGTTCCCCACTTTGGAGGATTGCCAACGTTACCTCGTGCGTACCAAGCATCATCGAGGGCCTTGAAGCAGGTGGCAGGGGGATGGTTGGTCTGTCCGCAGGGTGTTCCAGCCCGGGGGCCATAGCGGCGAACATAGGTGCAGGGCGGAAGAGTACCGGGGCGAGTGCCGCTACTTGCAGGAGCTCCGCCTGTGGTGGTGGTGCCGTGCTCATCCCCAGTGGTGCCACCACGTCTGCTCGCGCTGCTGCCGCCGGGACCGCTACCTCCCTTGCCTCCACCGCCCCCCTTGCCGTTGTTCTTGCCCTGCTTGCGGGGCTGAGTAGCGTTGAGGGAGGAGGAGGAGGGTTGGGAGGAGGCGAGGTTGACGACGGGGGTGCGAAGTTTGACTTCGGTGTCTATGATCCACTGTTCAACGGAGGCGAGGTCAGCCATGGGATTGGCTTCAGTAAAGGCGTGAAGGCGGGATTCATAGTCGGGAGTGAGGTTAAACAGGAGGCGATGGATTTGGAGGGGTTCGGAGAGGCCGGCTTGGCGGGCTTCGAGGCGGTCAGCTACCTCCCGCATGCGGCCGATGTAGTCGACCGCTCCGTCACAGGTAGCAAGGGTGATTGAGAAGTATTCTTGGAACAGAATGCCGACCGAGCTGATGTCGCGGCGTTCGAACATCGCATGGAGCTCTGCCCAGATGACCGAGGCCCGGAGCTCTCGAGCCTGGAAGCGGCGCATGAGGGAGTCAGGGAGAGCCCCAAGGAGAACGGTGCAGGCACGAGTGTCAGCAGTTGTCCAGGCGATAAGTTTCGGGGTGTAGGTGGCCATGTCGGCTTGGTATTTGGCGACGACGGCGAGGTGAGCGTTGCGGCCGGTAACTGCCTGGTCATAGGCTTCGACTGCTGCATCGTACTCTGCTTTCTTGATAAGGTACGCACGGCGGCGTAGGATGAAGTCTGCATCGGCCGTGGCTTGGTCGGTGGTGAGTTGGAGGTCGGGTTCAAGAGGAGGATCGCCGGGAGAGGGAGGGAGAGGGGGAGTCTCGCCTGGGTGGTCAGGTTCGGTGGGGGGGAGTGCATGGGGACGGCGGAGGAGGACATCAAGGACACGGTAGGGGGGAACCCATGCGTCGGAGAGAACTCGTCGGATGCTGCCGACGAAGGAGTGCCAATTAATGGCGGATTTGTCTGCGGCGAGCTGCAGCTTATCGATGGAGGAGGTGTCAATAGGTGGAGGGAGGGGGGCGGGGGAGGGTGTGGCGGTAGCCATGGAGGACGGCTGCGGGTGGACCCGCAGTGGTCACGGGGGGAGGTGAGGCGGCGATGAGGCCGCGGAAGAGCGGCGCAGGCGGCGGCGGCTGGCGAGGCCGCGGCGGCGCAGGCGGGAGGGCGGCGATGAGGCCGCGGGAGGGAGAGGCGCGGACGGCGGCGGCTGGTGGAGCCGCGGCGGCGTTTGCGCGGAGGCGGCGACGAGGCCGCGGAGAGGCGCGAGTGGCGGCGGCTGGTGAGGCCGCGGCGGCTGGCGCGGAAGCGGCGTCGTGGCCGCGGAGAGGCGCGAGCAGCAGCGGCCGGAGAGGCCGTGGAGGCGCCGGCGCGGAAGCGGTGTCGAGGTTGCGGAATGGCGCGGGCGGCAGCGGTGGGCGGGACCGCGACGGGGCGAGCGCGGAAGCGGCGATGGGGCCGCGGAAGGGGGGAGGGGGGGGGTGGTGCGGGCCTTGGCGGCGTGGGAGGCCGCGGGGCTGCGAGGAAGGGAGCGCTTGAGGAGAGGGGAAGGGCGGCAAGATGGCCGCGAAAAAAAAAAAAATGAGGAAGGAGGCCGGGGTTGTAGTGGCCTTTGAAAAGTTAAGAGAGTAGGCCTAGGAATTAAGAGCTCTATATCATGTGAGAACAATAGTTTGAAGAGAAGTTGATGATTGAATTGAGGAGATTGGGGGTTTACATAGGGAATGGGTTGGATCCTAGCCTAGGTGAGCATTATTGGACCCCAACCAAGAAGTTGGGTTGGGGGATTATTGGTGGGGTCCAATAATGTTGGCCAAGTTGGAGTTGGGCCAACATTATTGGAGTGAACCAATAATTCTACCCAACCCAACCTTTGGGGTCCAATAATTGGACCAAGGTTGGGTTTCCAACCTACAAACTGGGTGACCCCTGTTTGTACACCCAAACTGAGTTTGGGTGCTTAACTCTAGCCTAACCTATAACATCTATGCAGGTTACACAAGAAGATAGATTCTAACAGTAACACCTCTCCTCCGGGGAAAGTTATGGCTCAGTGTGGCCGGTGTGGCCGGTGCTGCAGGGTACTATGCACCCCCGGGGGTGGTCGCGCAGCAGGGAGGGTTCTACACACAGCCGGGGATGATGCCTGTCCAGGTAACCTGCCCCTTGAGGTAGCACCTCCCTTCTGAGGTAGCACCTCCCACCTGCTGGTGTGGCTGGTGTGGCCGGTGCTGGGGGGTACTATGCCCACCCGGGAGTGGTGGCGCAGCAGGGAGGGTTCTACTCACAGCCGGGGATGATGCCTGTCCAGGTACGACCTTCCTAGTAAAGTAACACCTCTCCTCCGGGGAAAGTTATGGCCGAGTGATGCTGGTGTGCCTGGTGCTGCGGGGGGGTACTATGGCCCCCCTGGGATGGTGGCGCAGCCGAGAGGGTTCTACAGCCAGTCAGGAATGATGCCTGTCCAGGTACGACCTCTCTAACGAGGTAACAGCTCCTCTTTGGAAAGCAATGGCTCAGACCTCAGTGGTGCTTTGAGTGGCAGGCGCAGCGCAGCCGCCGTACCCCTCCTCCCAGCAGCCCACGCGGCCAGGCATGGAATTATCCTGCAGGCATGGGGGACGCAGGATTTAGGGACGTCATCTGATCTTTACCCTTCCATTCCACCCCTCTCCAACACTCCCCACCTGTTTCCACCCTATCCTACCACCAGCCCCCATACCCCTGCTCCCAGCAGCCCATGCGGCCAGGCATGGTTCTACCAGCAGGCATTGGGGGAACAGGATCCCAGGAAGTCAACTGATTGCACCCTTTCATTCCCACCCCTCTCCACCACTTCGCACCCCTTTCCACCCCGTCCCACCAGCCCCCGTACCCCTACTCCCAGCAGCCCATGCAGCCAGGCATGGTGCTACCAGCAGGCATGGGGGGAGCACCGGGGATGGGGTATGTGTGAGCATTTGCTGATTAGCGCCATTCCCCTTCCATCCTTCCGACCCCGTCCCATCGCACCATATCCCACCCCCACCCCCAACCAGCCTCCATACCCCTACTCCCAGCAGCCCATGCGGCCAGGCATGGTGCTACCAGCAGGCATGGGGGGAGCGCCAGGGATGGGGGCACCGGGAATGGGGGCACCAGGAATGGTGCCGGGGGGAGCGCAAGGCATGGTGGGGGGTCCAAACCCGAACGTGTACATGCGGCAGCAGCAGCAGTACGGGGCAGCGCAAGGGGCACCTGTGCAGGTGGGTATAGGGCATTAAGAATGGGAGTACCCAGGAGTCGAGGCAGGAGGGATGGGAGCACCAGGGAGTGGGGCATCAGGAGTGGGGGCACCTGGGATGGGAGCACAAGGCATGGTGGGGGGACCAAACCCGAACGTGTACATGCGGCAGCAGCAGCAGTACGGGGCAGCGCAAGGGGCTCCTGTGCAGGTGAGGGCAGAGCTATGAGTGTTGAGGCAGCTTTCTCGTGGTTGCCTGGGGGAGCGCCAGGCATGGTGGGGGGACCAAACCCCAACGTGTACATGCGGCAGCAGCAGTACGGGGCAGCTCAAGGGGCGCCTGTGCAGGTGGGTTGGGGGCGCTGGGAACTGGGAGCACCAGGGAGCGGGGCATCAGGAGTGGGGGCACCTGGGATGGGAGCGCAAGGCATGGTGGGGGGACCGAATCCGAATGTGTACATGCGACAGCAGCAGCAGTACGGGGCAGCGCAAGGGGCTCCTGTGCAGGTGAGGGGGTGCGGGCTGTGGGGGTTAGAGCAGCAGGGATGGTGAGAGCACCGGGCATGGCAGGAGGGATGGGGGTATTAGGGATGGGACCACAAGGCATGGTGGGGGAACCGAACCCCAATGTGTACATGCGACAGCAGCAGCAGTACGGGGCAGCTCAAGGGGCTCCTGTGCAGGTGTGTGAAGGCACTGGGTATGGGGGCACCAGGGAATGGGAGGAGCACTTAGGAGTGGAGGCAGGAGGGATGGGGGCACCAGGGATGGGAGCGCCAGGCATGCTGGGCGGACCGAACCCCAACGTGTACATGCGGCAGCAGCAGCAGTACGGGGCAGCTCAAGGGGCTCCTGTGCAGGTGTGTGAAGGCACTGGGTATGGGGGCACCAGGGAATGGGAGGAGCACTTAGGAGTGGAGGCAGGAGGGATGGGGGCACCAGGGATGGGAGCGCCAGGCATGCTGGGCGGACCGAACCCCAATGTGTACATGCGACAGCAGCAGCAGTACGGGGCAGCTCAAGGGGCTCCTGTGCAGGTGTGTGAAGGCACTGGGTATGGGGGCACCAGGGAATGGGAGGAGCACTTAGGAGTGGAGGCAGGAGGGATGGGGGCACCAGGGATGGGAGCGCCAGGCATGCTGGGCGGACCGAACCCCAACGTGTACATGCGGCAGCAGCAGCAGTACGGGGCAGCTCAAGGGGCTCCTGTGCAGGTGTGTGAAGGCACTGGGTATGGGGGCACCAGGGAATGGGAGGAGCACTTAGGAGTGGAGGCAGGAGGGATGGGGGCACCAGGGATGGGAGCGCCAGGCATGCTGGGCGGACCGAACCCCAACGTGTACATGCGGCAGCAGCAGCAGTACGGGGCAGCTCAAGGGGCTCCTGTGCAGGTGTGTGAAGGCACTGGGTATGGGGGCACCAGGGAATGGGAGGAGCACTTAGGAGTGGAGGCAGGAGGGATGGGGGCACCAGGGATGGGAGCGCCAGGCATGCTGGGCGGACTGAACCCCAACGTGTACATGCGGCAGCAGCAGCAGTACGGGGCAGCGCAAGGGGCTCCTGTGCAGGTGAGGGGGGTGAGGGCAGAGCAGTAGTGGTTGAGGCAACAGCAGGCAGAATGGGGGAGGGCAAGGCATGTTGGGTGGGGCGAACCCAACGCGTACATGCGACAGCAGCAGCAGTACGGGGCAGCGCAAGGGGCTCCTGTGCAGGTGAGGGGGCGGGCTGTGAGGGTTAGAGCAGCAGGGATGGTGGCGACACCGGGCATGGCAGGAGGGATGGGAGCACAAGGCATGGTGGGGGGAGGGTAAAGCATGGTGGGGGTACCGAACCCCAACGTGTACATGCGACAGGTGAGAGCGGTGAAGGCAGAGCAGTGAGTGTTGAGGCAGCATTGGGACCAATGTGTACATGCGGCAGCAGCAGCAGTACGGGGCAGCTCAAGGGGCGCCCATGCAGGTGAGGAGGCGGGCTGTGGGCATTGGGGCACCAGGAGAGGGAGCACCAGGGATGGGGGCATGGCAGGAGGGATTGCAGGAGGGATGGGAGTGCCGGGGGAGTGGGAGCGGGCATGGTGGGGGGACCAATCTCCAGCCTGCACTGCAGGTCTTGCATTTGAGTTCACTCAAAAGTCACAGTGTGCACTGCACGTCTTACATTTGAGTTGACTTAAAAGTCACAGTGTGCACTGCACGTCTTACATTTGAGTTGACTTAAAAGTCACAGTGTGCACTGCACGTCTTACATTTGAGTTCACTCAAAAGTCACAGTGTGCACTGCAGGTCTTACATTTGAGTTGACTTAAAAGTCACAGTGTGCACTGCACGTCTTACATTTGAGTTCACTCAAAAGTCACAGTGTGCACTGCAGGTCTTACATTTGAGTTGACTTAAAAGTCACAGTGTGCACTGCACGTCTTACATTTGAGTTGACTTAAAAGTCACAGTGTGCACTGCACGTCTTACATTGCAATTGTTGCGTTCCGTTTGTTGCGTATCTGTTGTTACCGCACTGTCCCTCCTGTTCTGGTCTCTCCCCCCACCATACCCACCTATATTTGTATGACTTTTGAGAATTCTCAAAAGTCACATCAACAAATATCTCTCTTCCACCTCCCCCCTCACCCATTGCCCCTTGCCCCTAATCCTTTGCCCCTTGCCCTTTGCCCCTCGCCCCTTGCCCTAATCCTTTGCCCATTGCCCCTTCTCCATTCCTTCCCCCTTGCCCTTTCCCTGTCCCTCTTGCCCATTGTCGTTTCCCCCCCTTCACCTTCCCCCCACTGCAGCAGCAGCGGCAGCAGCGTGTGCAGGGAGGACCAAGGGGCGGGGGAGGGGGGGGTGTGCCGGGAGGGCTGGGAGGGCCGGTGCCGATTCAAGTGCTGGCAGTGGCAGTGGTTTGAGTCGACTCAACTCACCCCTTGCCCCTTGCCCCTTCCCGTTTCCCCCAACCCCATCACCCTTCCCTCCCACAGCAGCAGAGGCAGCAGCGGGTGCAGGGAGGGCGTGGGGCAGGGGGCGTGCCAGGAGGCCTGGGAGGGCCAGTGCCGATTCAGGTGCTGGCAGCAGCAGTGGCATCAGCACAGCCAGAGCAGCAGCGAGCGGTGAGTTTGTCTAGAGCAAGTGGTAGTATTGGGGTGAGAATGCGAGGGGAGGGGGTGTGCCTGAGGGCTGGGAGGGTCGGTGCCAATGCAAGTGCTGGCAGCGGCAGTCGCATCGGCTCAGCCAGAGCAGCAGCGAGCGGTGAGTGGGAAAGGGAGTGTGAGTGAGAAGGTGTGGGAGTGATTGTGCATGTGAGTGTGATCTGCGTGTCAATTCAAGTCCTGGCAGCAGCAGTGGCATCAGCTCAGCCAGAGCAGCAGCGAGCGGTGAGTTTGACTAGATCAAATGAGACTATTGGGGTGGGAATAGGTGTGATTATAATTGCAGAAAAAAAGGGGTGTGTGTTCTTCTGCTCGGTTCTAGTGCTGGCAGCAGCAGTGGCATCGGCGCAGCCAGAGCAGAAGCAGGCGGTGAGTCTGTATAGATCTAATGACACTAGGGGCGATAGAAGGTCGCGGAATGCTGCTGGAGATGGACAAGGGGGAGCTGCTCATGCTGCTGCAATCCCTGTTGAACCCCTCCCCTACCCTCTCTCTGGCTCCCCTCTCCTCCCTCCCTCCCTGCCCCTCCCTCCCCTCCCTGCCCTCCATGCCCCTCCTTCCCCTCCCTACCGTCCCTTCTCTCCCTGCCTCCTTATCAGATCCTGGGTGAGCAGCTGTACCCCTTAGTCGCACGACAGGAGCCGGAGCATGCGGGCAAGATCACGGGAATGCTGCTGGAGATGGACAAGGGGGAGCTGCTCATGCTGCTGCAGTCCCCAGACGCACTCCGAGCCAAGGTTTCCGAAGCTCTCGATGTGCTTCGGATCGCTGCTGCCATGGCGGCTGCGTCTACTGCGGACCAAAGCTCCGGATGATAGGTTCGGGATGAGAGGCTCGGGAGCGATGATAGGTTTGGGATGATTAGTTGAGGAATTGGGATCCATCTCCAGCATGTTGCTCTCGTGGCATGCTGGGTGAATTGAAGTGGCTGACTTCTGAGCGAAATTCAGGGCCTCTTTCTTTTTGTATTTTCTGCCCCGCTTGTCGTGGCCTGAACATTTTAACAACAGTCCAAGTTTTATTGCAAAAACTACATATTCCGTGCATTTTGATTCTGCAATGTTGGTGATCGCCACTAGAGCGTGTTCACTCATCTGTGTAGCCCTATCGTTGTCGCTATTAGATTCATTCCTCGATACTGTTGCTACTAACGAGATTTATCATGGTTGGGGCTCCACGCAACAAGGAACGGCTGACGTGGCTCCTCAACAATCGCCACGCCAAATCTTCGAAACGAATTGGCGCTCGTGATTCGAGCTGACGCGTCACCCCTGTGGATTTCTTGCGGCTCGGCGGAATTCTTTTCCGCATCCAAATCGGCACACGCAAATCGGGGATTCGGGGGAGACCTTGCCCACCATGCAACAGCTGTCAGGGAGGGTCCGCCGCGCGGAGCAGGAAGTCACTCTTGAAAGTTCCGCAATCTGGAACTCCGCCAGTCCAATCCCGCCACCGCGTTATCCCTTGAGATTGCCACGATTGGTTGCTTGGCTGACCTGGAAGCTTGGAAGCTTGGACGATTGAAACTTGGAAGTTGGGAATATGGCTAGGAGCGTGACTGGCTGGAGCAGGAAAAGTGACTTGGGAATCTACAAGTTCCAAGAATCCCATTTTCGACAGCCATTTACGTTTGGTGTTCTCCCCTGCTTGGCAAGAGCAGTCAGGCCGAAGTCGTCAGATTTCCTCCGCATTTTGCTCGATTTTTTGCTGATTTCCGCTATCGTCAGCACAGCCTGTCTATAATAAGATTAGTGAAGGAAATTGACCAGCCATGGCCGCCATTGCCAAGTGCGCCGTGCCTTCGTTTACCGGCCTGAGGAAGAACCAGACCTCCCAGGCTTCCTCCAAAGCCTCCTCGCAGCAGAATGTGAAGGCGAAAGCCTTCGCCGTCCGCGCGGTCGCGGAGCCGGCCGCTAAGAAGCTGACGATCGAGGAGGCGGAAGCGCGCGTGGTCGCGGGAAATCCGCCGCCTGCCCCGGCCGCCAAGCCCCGCTCAGCAGCTCCTAAGGGAACGCCGATCGTCGAGCAGCTGGTCCGTCTCCTTAGCAGAGAAGCTTGCGTTCTTGCAAGTTGGCTCTTTCCTAGTCGTCGACGTCGTTTTGACGCTGTCTTATCCAATGCAGACGATAAGGCGTTCTTAGCGAAGATTGTTTGGCAGTGCGATTGTCGTTAAGTGCTGGAATGGAGGGGAATGAAGTAAGAAAATACCGCATGGGTGGAACATAGTAGTTAATGCTCGTAGTTCTAGATGTCCTGCGTTGAAATACGAGACGCGGTCTCTAAGGTGGCGATTCTGTGCTGTGCATTGCTGCCGTACCTCATGTGGGTCCTTTTCGCAATCGTTGCTGTTAGGTAGTGATGCGTTCTAATACTTGACTTGTGCTGTGTGCACAATTGGATGGCAGAACCTCATCTCGAGGCCTCGTCGCAACCGCCGCTCTCCGTTCCTGAGGGAGGCATTCCAGGAGACCTTCGTCACTCCTGCCAACTTCATCCTTCCCCTCTTCATCCACGAAGGTGAGTGCTAGATGGGTGCAGTTTTGACGCCCTCTCATAAGAAGCTAATAAAATTCTTGTAAACTTCGCATGATTTGTTTATCACACCTTCGTCGGATTGTCGTCCGACTCCCGTCAAGTTCTCATCAGCTGAATAGATTCTCGTTCTCGGATTGCAGTGCGAACGCTAAACCCTCCTCTCCTCACTCACCCCGACCCCTCTTCCAACCCCTACCCCGCTCCCATCCCCCATTTCCAAATCCCTCCCCAACCTCGCCAGGCGTGGACCCCTCCCCCATCGGCTCCATGCCGGGATGCTACCGTCTCGGCTGGAACACTGGGCTTATTGAGGAGGTGAGTAAGTGGTCCGGCACTTGCAGATCGCCTCTACATAGGTAGTTCCTTGGCTCTCATAGTCACTAATTCCCATCGGCTCCATGCCGGGATGCTACCGCCTCGGCTGGAACACCGGGCTTATCGAGGAGGTGAGTTAGTAATCCCGCGCTTGCAGATCGCCTCAACGTAGGTAGTTCCTTGGCTCGCTCGCATTCCCGTCGGCTCCATGCCCGGATGCTACCGCCTCGGCTGGAACACGGGGCTAATCGAGGAGGTGAGTTAAGGGAATTGAACTTGAGTTGAGGGATTGGGACTAGTATATCTGAATTAAAACGTAGAAGGTAGTTCCGTGGCTCTTATAGCCGCCGATTCCCATCGGCTCCTTACCAACGCGCGAGACAACCAAAGTCGTGCTCTTCTACCAAGCCCTGCTCGCGTTCGTTCCTTACGACGATTATAGCCCTGCGCGACACATGTCGTTCTCCATTACGACGATTATAGCCGTGCTCTCATCTTCCTGCTTCTCGCGCCCGAATCCGACCTCCCATCGCCCACAGGTGTACAAGGCGCGCGACGTGGGAGTCAACCAAGTCGTGCTCTTTCCTAACGTTCTTCTCTGGGTGTTCAAAGTCGCGTTCTTGCGCTCATGTGCCGCTCCCCACGCCCTTTCAACCGCTCTCCCATTGCCCACAGGTGTACAAGGCGCACGACGTGGGAGTCAACCAAGTCGTGCTCTTCCCTAAGGTCCTTCTCTGGGTGTTCAAAGTCGCGTTCTTGCGCTCATGTGCCGCTCCCCACGCCCTTTCAACCGCTGTCCCATCGCCCACAGGTGTACAAGGCGCGTGACGTGGGAGTCAACCAAGTCGTGCTCTTCCCTAACGTCCTTCTCTGGGTGTTCAATCAAAGTCGCGTTCTTGCGCTCATGTGCCGCTCCCCACGCCCTTTCAACCGCTCTCCCATTGCCCACAGGTGTACAAGGCGCGTGACGTGGGAGTCAACCAAGTCGTGCTCTTCCCTAACGTTCTTCTCTGGGTGTTCAAAGTCGCGTTCTTGGCTCATGTGCCGCTCCCCACGCCCTTTCAACCGCTGTCCCATCGCCCACAGGTGTACAGGGCGCGCGACGTGGGAGTCAACCAAGTCGTGCTCTTCCCTAACGTCCTTCTCTGGGTGTTCAATCAAAGTCGCGTTCTTGCGCTCATGTGCCGCTCCCCACGCCCTTTCAACAGATTTCCCATCGCCCACAGGTGTACAAGGCGCGTGACGTGGGAGTCAACCAAGTCGTGCTCTTCCCTAACGTCCTTCTCTGGGTGTTCAATCAAAGGCGCGTTCTTGCGCTCATGTGCCGCTCCCCACGCCCTTTCAACCGCTCTCCCATCGCCCACAGGTGTACAAGGCGCGTGACGTGGGAGTCAACCAAGTCGTGCTCTTCCCCAAAGTGCCCGATGCTCTCAAGGTGAGTCCCTCTCGCACTGCATATTGACTTTTGGGTCAACTCAAAGGTCAAGGCGCGTGACGTGGGAGTCAACCAAGTCGTGCTCTTCCCCAAAGTCCCCGATGCTCCCAAGGTGCGCCTCTCTCGCATCAAAATCGTCGTATGCCTTAAATTTCTCTTTTCCTTCTTTAGACCGTTTTTTGAGGGCTAGGTTACTGCACGCCCGTGAGATTTCGGTTGCTAGTCTGCTTCCTGTCTACATACTTCCTCTGTTTGATACGCGTCCCTGCAGACTCCCACGGCCGATGAGGCGTACAACCCGGACGGCATCGTTCCCCGCAGCACTGACGGAACAGACGGCCAGTTCAGTGTTTTGATGTGCCCGTGCTCACGTGCAGTGACTCCGTGCCCTGTATTCCAATGCTTTCCTGCAGACCCCCAAGGCCGACGAGGCGTACAACCCGGACGGCATCGTTCCCCGCAGCACTGATGGAACAGACGGCCAGTTCAGTGTTTTGATGTGCCCGTGCTCACGTGCAGTGACTCCGTGCCCTGTATTCCCGTGGTTCCCTGCAGACCCCCACGGCTGACGAGGCGTACAACCCGGACGGCATTGTTCCGCGCAGCATACGCCTGCTCAAGGACAAGTTCCCCGACCTGGTACGTGCCCATCCCTGGCTGAGATGCGTAGAAAAGCGGCCGTGTGATGCGATCTGATACCCGACCTCTTTACTCCTGTAGTCGCAGCATCCGCCTGCTCAAGGACAAGTTCCCCGACCTGGTACGTGCCCATCCCTGGCTGAGATGCGTAGAGGCGCGATCATGCGAGAGAGAGATACGTGCTCTTTTCCTCGTCGCTAGCAGTTTAAACACGGCTATAGAATTCACTCATCATCAGATGCACCGTGCTCGTCCCCACACCCTCTCCCTCCCACCACCACCTCTTTCTCCGTCTCCATTTTTCTCCCAATTCACCCCTTTCCTTTCCCCTTTCCTCTCCCCCATCCCCCTCTCCCCCCAACCCCCCACCTTCCGCTTTGGTGATCCCACCTCTGTGCTGCTGACGTGGCGTTTGTCCAGATCATCTACACTGACGTGGCACTGGACCCGTACAACTCGGACGGCCACGATGGCATCGTGAGGGAGGATGGCGTGATCATGAACGACGAGACCGTGCACCAGCTGTGCCTGCAGGCCGTCGCCCAGGTCTGTTTATGCCTGTATCGAATCAACTTATAACGAGGATGTCTGGGGTAGGGAGGATGGTGTGATCATGAACGATGAGACCGTGCACCAGCTGTGCCTGCAGGCCGTGGCTCAGGTACGCTTCTTTCGAAGCGGCTTGTAACGAGGATGGTTGGGTCGGTAGGGAGGATGGTGTGATCATGAACGACGAGACTGTGCACCAGCTGTGCCTCCAAGCGGTGGCCCAGGTATGTATATGTTGAATCTGCTTATAACGAGGTCGGTTGGGTTGGGAGGTTGCCTGTGAGGGAGGATGGTGTGATCATGAACGATGAGACCGTGCACCAGCTGTGCCTGCAGGCCGTGGCTCAGGTACGCTTCTTTCGAAGCGGCTTGTAACGAGGATGGTTGGGTCGGTAGGGAGGATGGTGTGATCATGAACGACGAGACTGTGCACCAGCTGTGCCTCCAAGCGGTGGCCCAGGTATGTATATGTTGAATCTGCTTATAACGAGGTCGGTTGGGTTGGGAGGTTGCCTGTGAGGGAGGATGGTGTGATCATGAACGATGAGACCGTGCACCAGCTGTGCCTGCAGGCCGTGGCTCAGGTATGCTTTTATCGAATCAACTTATGACGAGTATAGCCACTTTGTTAGAGAGGGAGGACGGTGTGATCATGAACGACGATACCGTTCACCAGCTGTGCCTGCAGGCCGTGGCTCAGGTATGCCTTCATCAAATCAGCTTATAACGAGGATGATTGGCTTGGTTGGTAGGGAGGATGGTGTGCATCTTGAACTTGAACACGAAACAGTGCACCAGCTGTGCCGTGGTATGCCCATACTGATTGTAATAAATATCACAAACCCCCCAAACCCCCCTCTCCCCCCTCCCCCCCTCCCCTCCTCTTTCCTCCTCTCCCTTCCCCCCAATCCCCCCCATCCCCTGTTCCAGGCGCGTGCGTGCCCGAGTGACATGATGGACGGCCGCATGGGCGCCATCACTCATGCTCGCCCCCGTTCACTTCCCCACTGCCCTTCCACCCCTGTTCTTCCTCCCCCACCCCCTCTCTCACCTGTTCCCTTGTCTGTCCAGGCGCGTGCAGGAGCAGACGTGGTGAGCCCGAGTGACATGATGGACGGCCGCGTGGGCGCCATCCGCCCGGCTCATGCTCTCCCATCCCATGTTCCTCTCCCCCCTTTCCCTCTCTCCCCCTTTCGTTCCAGGCGCGCGCAGGAGCGGACGTGGTGAGTCTGAGTGACATGATGGACGGCCGTGTGGGCGCCATCCGCGCTGCTCATGCGTACCCACACCAAACTCCAACAACTCCCGCCCTCTTCCCTCCCCTCCTCTTTCCCGCGCCCCACCACCCGCTTCCCTGCTACAGGCGCGTGCAGGGGCGGACGTGGTGAGCCCGAGTGACATGATGGACGGCCGTGTGGGCGCCACCACTCGTGCTCATTCTCCCCACTTCACCTCCCCCCCACAATCCCTCTCTCCCCTGTTCCAGGCGCGCGCAGGGGCGGACGTGGTGAGCCCGAGTGACATGATGGACGACCGTGTGGGGGCCATCCGCGCTGCTCATGCTACCCCCGTTCCCTTTTCTGCTCCCTTCTTTCCCACCCTGGCTGGCACTCCCTTTCACTCTCCTTTGTTACAGGCACGTGCAGGGGCGGACGTGGTGAGCCCGAGTGACATGATGGACGGCCGTGTGGGCACCACCACTCGTCCTCAACCTTCCCCACCCACCCCTCTGCACCCACTTCTTCCCCTCCCCTTCTCTGCCCAGGCGCGTGCGGGAGCAGACGTGGTGAGCCCGAGTGACATGATGGACGGCCGTGTGGGCGCCATTCGCGCCGCTCATGCCCTTCCCTCTTCCCTCCTCTTCCACTCCCCTTTTCCTCTGTTCCCTGTTTCCCCCCCCCCCGGCGTCTCCTGTCCCTTGCTACAGGCGCGTGCAGGGGCGGACGTGGTGAGCCCGAGTGACATGATGGACGGCCGTGTGGGCGCCATTCGCGCTGCTCTAGACGAGGAGGGTTTTAACGAGGTCTCCATCATGTCCTACACCGCCAAGTGAGTGATTCAAAGGGCAGGGGGGTGAAGGGGGGGAGAGGGGGGCTACACTGCAGTGTTAGTCACTCTGCTACTAGAGCTGATTGGCGTGTTTCAAGCATGCTACACGCTCTTGACGAGAAGGGCTTTAACGAGGTCCTTCCATCATCATGTCCTACACTGCCAAGTGCGTTTATTGCATTCCTCTCCACCCCTTTGCACACCTTTCCTCTCCCTTTACAACCCCCTCGCTGACTCTTCTCCATCTCCCCTGCAGGTATGCCAGTGCTTTCCACATTCCCTTCATTAAGGCCATTGACTCCTAACCCCTGCTCTTCTGTAACCATCACAACCCTCAACCGCTCTGCATCTCTTTCCATCCCTTCTCTGTCTCCGCCATCTCCCCCACATCACAGGTATGCGAGTGCCTTCTACGGCCCCTTCAGGGAAGCACTCGACTCCAACCCCCGCTTTGGCGACAAGAAGACGTGAGTCCAGAATACAGCTATGCATCGTCTGCCCCACTGCTCCCCCTTGTCTGTCCCGCTGTGCCCCCTTGTCATTTCCTCCCCATCCTACATCCCACCCTCTACCCCACGTACGTGCCTTTTGTGTGCGTTCTTGCACGTTTGATAGTACTCCTGCTTGTGCAGTGCAATTCATTTTACCATGCCTGGCTGCTATACTTGAATGTAATTGTGCACTCCTGTCACCCCATGCCCCCATCCCGATGCCCTATGATCGCAACCTTTCCTCTGCACCAACAGCTACCAGATGAACCCTGGGAACTACAGGGAGGCGCTTATTGAGACCCACGCAGACGAGAGCGAGGGGGCCGATATCCTCATGGTGAGTGCTGATTATCAGGTTGATAGGAGGGTGGTATTGGTAGGTGGGAACTACAGGGAGGGAGGCGCTCATTGAGACCCATGCTGACGAGAGCGAAGTGGCTGATATCCTCATGGTGAGTGCTGCTTCTTTTGACCATGGAAATGGTCTATGTCTCATGAGGAGGCCCAATGAAACCCATCCTGACGAGAGCGAGGGGGCCGATATCCTCACGGTGAGTGTTCCCTGATTCAGCAGCAGGGGGAGGGGGGTTGGGGTGGGAAGGGAAACCCACGCTGATGAGAGCGAGGGGGCTGATAATTTCATGGTGACTGGATGTTCAGAGGGGGAAGGAAGAAAGAGTTTATTCTTTGGAAGGGTGGGGGGGTGGGGGAGAGGAGGTGGGAAAAGCATTCAATATGGCTGCAACCACTCGCTTTTGAGAGCATTCAACCCATGCTGCCTGCTGCCTGTGCCCCTACAAATTCAATCCCACCAGGTCAAGCCCGCCATGCCTTACCTGGACGTGATTCGTCTGCTCCGCGACAACACAGCGCTGCCCATCTCAGCCTACCAGGTGTCGGGCGAGTATGCCATGATCAAGGCCGCAGCAGCCAATGGGTGGCTCGACGAGAAGAAGGCGGTGCTGGAGTCGCTCCTGTGCATCAAGCGAGCTGGCGCAGACATTATTCTGACTTACTTTGCCATCCAGGCTGCGCAGTACCTGGCTGGGGAGAGAAAATAGAGGGGCAAGCTGCATGATTAATGCTGTTTTTGAAACGGGGGTCTGAAGAACATCTTGCCAGAAGCAACGAAACAAAGACAATGCTGGGTAGAGGTGGCAGTAGAGGGGTTATTGGAATTTGGAGTTTGTGTGATACTGAAATTAGTATACATGGGTAAATTCTTCAAGTTTACCGCCTTTCCTCCTACGGTATCTCTCTTTCATTCAAGGGAAAATATGTCAATGGTAACAAACATGGGGCACTGTAACGCGTACGGTAACGATTTCAACGCGTTTGGTAACTCGCTTAACGCGTTTGGTAACTCACTTAACACGTTTGGTCACTCGCGTAACACATTTGGTAACTCTACACTAGCAGCCCATCACGCGAATGGTAACTACATGAAATTCACGCGAATGGTAACTACATGAAATTCCCGCCGAAATGAGCCTGAAAAAGAGGAATTTATCGAGTTGGAAAGCTTTTACGCACAGTATTATCCATTTGAACAAAGTCCCGCCGCGAATTTGAAGGACCCCGTTTGTTCTAATACCACAGACCACAAAGATTTAGGGCCACTATATATATATTTATGAGCTCGTACAAACCCCATTCGTAAATCTCGTCTCAGCGATAACGGCCAATAAGTAACACTCTAGCAGAAACAATGGATTGGCGAAACACGTGTTCCCCATACAGCCCGAGGCTGTCCATCTTTCCCTCCCACCAAACTTGTGAGCACCCAAATCACAGAACGTCACCTCACCGGACCTCCTTGAATCAAACAGAAACGTGACAAACACTTTCTTTACCGTTTCGTACCGATGTTTCCCGTTGCAGAGTTCCGGGGTTTTGCGGGCGATATTTTTCCTGCTCGGCAGTAACATCTGCACTATCCGCTCTATCTCAACCGTGAGTGGGTGTCTCGCAGATCTGTCGAGGTAGACTATTTTACAGTATTAGGTTCACGAGCACTGCTGCTCGACAAACCCCACCCCACCTCTCCCTCTCATTGCAAGCCATTTCACCTTAGAAACGGCGCGTCAACCCCAATCCAATGTATTTCTGATGATCGCTCGTCGTTGAAGCTGTTTCTTGGGAGACGCCTCGCTATTAGAGCTTGACCTGGCCCATTTCTGTTGTTCACGCGCTGCTGGAATAGGCAAGTCTTTCTGTCTTCGTAGAAAAAGCACTACCAGCATCAGCACAACCGAGCGATTTAAATATTCTTAGCTCCTCCGTCCACTTTTTTTTAGGCTCCACCGCCTCACACATCGATCTATCTGCCACGCGGCATTTTCCTGAGAATTCTCCTCAAGTAAAGCTTCAAGCTTCGCAGCCATGTCTGCTCCAACCGACGCTCACGACATCAGCGAAAACGTTTCCGGCGACGCGTTCTCTGGTAACCGCCACCCGATCTCGCAACCAATTCCCTCTCACCCTCCGCAGTCCATTCCTCTTGGCACGCTTGGCTTCTCCGAAGCGGCCGCACCTTCTTGTACCGCGGAGCGCTATACCGGGTATCCGGAAAACGGGTTGGAACAAGCAGGTGCGGGAACCCGGCACCGCGCCAGTACCGCCGAATCTGCGCGCTTTGTTTTCGCCGACATGCCGCAATTGGGCGGCGAATCGAATCTAGCTTCGTCCAATCAGGTCGCGTCATTTTGGCAGCATTACTCTCCGCGGGTCGCGCTTCCACTCTCCGCGTTCCGACACCGTCAGCTTGGCGACGCGCATTCGAACGGCACAATCGGCTTTGCCTCGCAGATCCCGGCCGGGTTTCCCCGCATAGTCCCGCATCCCACGGTCGAGAATCAAACGCCGCAAATCCCGGCCGTCCTGTCCTGTTCTTCGCGCCCCGAGAGCCACTCGCTGCTGCCGCCGGATCAGCTCTCCTCGAAACGGCGCCGCGTCAATCCGGCAGGCGCAATCATTGCGTTGCCAATAACCGATTCTATGTTGATTCGAACGCCGAACGCCGATCATGCTGATTCTATGTTTCGGTATTCCGGCGAGGCGGGACGCGCCGCCGCCGCCCCTGTCGTTTCTGCTACTAATACGGCTGCTGCTTCTGCTGCTGCTGCTGCTGCTGCTGCCACTGTTGGTGGTGCTGCTGCTGTTACTGCTGTCGCTGCTCCTACCGCTCATAATTCTGCTCCTGCTGCTTCTTCCTGCCGTTACATGCAATCTTTAGGCTCGTCAGCGCATATTCAGTTCGACCTTAACTTGCCAGCGGCGGAGGCGGAGGCGGAGGCGAAGCAAGAGGCGGAGGCGGAGCAAGAGGCGGAGGCGGAGCAAGAGGCGCAAGTCGCGCAAACGGTGGCGCAACAGGCGCAACAGGCGCAACAGGCGCAACAGGCGCAATTGGCACAGGAGACGCGAGAGGCACAAAGGACAGAAGTGGCGCAAGAGGCACACGGGGCACTAGGGGCAGAGATGGAGCGAGACGCGGAGGTTACTGCTGGGGTTCCAGGGAGGGAGGGTTTGATCGGCGGTGCCTGGGTGGGTAGAGATGCTAGTGCTGCTGCTGCTGCTGCCGCTGCTGCTGCTGTTGCTGCTGCTGCCGCTGCTGCTGCCGCTGCTGCTGGTACCAGTCACGGCGATGCTGCTGGTAACAGTAACGTTGGCAATCATGATGCAAGTAACAGTAATGCTGCTGGTCACGGCGGGGCGGGTACCAGTGGTGCTGCTAACAGCAATGCTGTTATTCATGATGACACTGCTGATGGCAATCCTGCCGATGGTATTCCCGAGAGCGATGCGAGCACAGTCAGTAATGGGACTGATAGCTGTGGTGACAGCAGTGACAGCGACTGCAGCAGTTACAGCACCGGGGAGAGTAATGATGAAGGTAATGATGACAATGATGATTGTGAATCGGAGAGTAGCTGCCAGCTGAGCTGGCAGCAGGTGATTGGTGAGAGCGACGGGGAGAGTGAGCGGGAGGGGGGAAATGGAATGGAAGGGGAAAGGGCCTGGCAGGAGGATGAGGGGTGGACGGTGAAGGAGGGGGGAGGGGTGGGTGAGAGGGGTGAGGAAGGGGGGATGGAAATGCAAGCAGTAGAGGATGGGAGAGGGAAGATGGTTGGTTGGAGACCGGGAACAGTGGCAGCAGCAGCAGAAGGAGCAGCAGCAGGAGCAGCAGCAGGAGCAGAAGCTGAGGTAGGAGCAGCTTTTGAAGCAACAGCAGCAGCAGCAGGACGAGCATTGGCAATTGGAGCAGAGGTGAGAGGTGGAGCAGAAGTCATGGGTGAGAATGAAGTGGGCCAAGAGGAGTATAGGTATGTGCGAGGTGGTCTCGGGTGCATTCAACGGTTGTGATTGAATCGAGTGGTGGGTGGGACATGGTAATGAGGGTTGGGAAGAGTGTTTGGATTGGGCGAAGAAGGCAGATACCGTAGCTGGAGTGAGAGCAATTTGGATGTCAGTGGGGGCTTCTCTTGTAGCAGCAGGAAGAGTGCCTGCTAGTGAGGGATCCCCAGTATAGCTGGACATTCAGGTGTGCCATCAGCATCGAATATAATATAATCTGTGTTATGGTGGTTGTGTTGTGAACTAAGGCTAGCAAATGATGAGAGTACATAGTGTAATGAGCTGTCCCCTGGTTCTTTACATTCTTAGAGCCTATTGAAACTCTGATATTATGGCGGATCTGTCTGTCGGTGGAGCACTTTCGTCATCCAAAAAATATCGTTGTTTCGCCCGCTGACCGGCTGCTGTGATTGGAGAAACCGTGCACCCACCTGTTACCACCGGCAGGGAATGTGGAATGGTTAGATTGTCGCCTGCTAACGATCGGACGGTGAATGGGCAAGGAGAGGTGCGAGTGCCCGCCGCCACCAGATTGGCGGTCCGCTTACCAGTCTTGCACTGCTGGTCGGTCGGGGGGTTTGTTCCCACATGCTTGGTGTGAGAATGCACTGCTGGTTTTCGTTTTCATTGCATTGAAATCTGTACCTGATCCTTCCAAAGTGTTTTCGGGCATAATTCTTGATGGCAGCTAGGAAGAAATATTTCTACTGTGCGGTCATTGTGCTGTGCTCCGTCCATCTTGATGCTGTCCATATAATCCGCAATTTTTTTACGGGTAGGAGAAAACGTGGCGGATACGAAATTGTGCCCAGAAGGGTGTGTTGTTGGGTCAAGTTGTCTGACATGGTCGTCCTGAAAGTAGAACATATCGGCGTCAGTGGAAAATACGGTGACGGTGGTTGCGGTGAGTTTCAGTGCGTTAACAAGGAGTTTTGGTGTATTTGGTTGTAGGCGCTTGACTTTCTTCCCTCGGTGGCGTTTTGGCGTTTCCCGCCACAACAGGGATTGACTGTCTCCGATTGCACGTTTGATGTTCTTCGTTCCCAAGCATGTGAAGCCCCTCCCAAACTGCGCAGAAGTACTGTAATCCACAGGCAATGGCTTCCCATGACCATGAGTCTTTCCGCTGTGTCACGCCTTGGGAACAACCATTGAGTGGTCCCGAACATGATTCGTTGCCATTTTCTTACGCAGCTTCTCCGTTTAGTGCTTCAGAACTGGACGTGGTCTGGTAGATTGGTCCGTTTCGTTACAGTTAGCAAAGATGCGGAAACAACGGGTTGCGACCTCCGTCCTTCTCCGTCCAAGTCCACTCCCCGACGACCTCGTATTCCTGCGAATCATCGGACAGGGTCGCCATGCGACAGTCTGGCTGTGCGAGGACGGTCGCACAGGCGAGCAGATCACCTGCAAGAAGATCCTTAAATCGACGCTAAGAGGCTCTGGCGGAATCGTCGAAGCTGGCGACAGCTCGTCTGCGACAATCTTAGCTCGACTACGGCCGTCGCACGACGACGTCCGTCGCGAAGTCG
This sequence comes from Closterium sp. Yama58-4, assembly GCA_947470075.1. Lineage (NCBI taxonomy): Eukaryota > Viridiplantae > Streptophyta > Zygnematophyceae > Desmidiales > Closteriaceae > Closterium > Closterium sp. Yama58-4. The sequence continues at coordinate 230,762 of CANIUD010000768.1, forward strand.
CTGTCACAGAGGGTCTTTCGGGGAAGCACCCCAACATTCTCGCGTTCAAAGGAGCCTTCGAGGAAGCCGACGCGGTGTATTTAACCTCGGAATTCTGCGACTCGAGTAACCTACTAACGTACATTGTCGAATCCGCGAAACGAGACGGCGCACGCGCCCCCGACGTGTACAATCTCGCCGGCGACGGCGACAGCACTGCTATCTGGGATGATGCAGCTATTTTCTGTGTTCCCGCCCGCACCGACCGAGGAATTTCTCGCAGCATTTCGCGAACGCTTAGCCTCCAACGAAGCATTTCGCGAACCCTGAGCTTCCAGCGCGGCAAATCTGGTCGCAAGCCGCCCGCGACACCTCGCAAAGGCGACGCCGTCTCCCGCGACGTTTTCGGCGGAAGCGGCGCCGGCGCCGGCGGCGACGGCGGGTGGGAGGGAGACTGCGCCTGGGCCCTTCCCGAGGCCGACGCGCGCGCGATTTTCCGTCAGGTGGCGGCGGCAGTGCAATTCTGCCACCAGAGCGGCGTTGCGCACGGCGATATCCGCCTCGAGAATGTGCTTTTAAGCTCGCGCCGATTCGTCCCGGGGGCGGCGGCGGGGGGACCGCGCGGACTGCGCCGGCGGCGATCGCGTTCCCTTCCGGACGCTTTATCCACGTTCTCACACGCGTACGCGTCTGACGCAAGTACTGGTTTCGGTGGGGACGGATTAGAGTCGCCGCGCGCCGCGCCCACCCAAGGCGGTTTCCCTGCTGTGTTCGCGAAGCTCGCGGATTTCGGAAGAGCGGAGAGTGTGGGTGGGACCTCTGCTGTGGGGGATGCGGCTGCGGGTGACGTGGCAGCAGCGGAGAGCAGTGGAGCGGTGGCTTCAGTAGCATCGCGGATACGCGACGCCGTGAAAAAGGGGAGTTTCGGGGGGAAGTCATGCTTTGGGGGAGAAGAAGGCGTATGCTGGATGCAATACGCAGCGCCGGAGCTGATTTTATCGGAAATGGAGTGTATCAAGTTCGGAGCATGGGCGGCTCGACAGGAATGTCCGATGAAAGCTGACGTGTGGTCGCTGGGAGTGGTGCTTTTCGCGCTTCTGTCGTCGTCCGTCCCCTTTTCGGGTCCCCACGAACGGAGGATTTTCCGCCAGATCGCGGGAGCGCGAGATCATTTAGAGCAGCTCATGTTTCCTTCTGGAGATGGAGAGACTCGTAACGACAAGGTGTGGCTGCGCGTTTCGGCGGAAGCCAAAGATTTGATTTGCAGCATGCTGGAGATTGAGCCTGCCGCCCGTTTGTCGATTAACGACGTCGTTAACCACCCGTGGCTGAACGCGAAGGATATTACGGCGCGACGGGGAATTCGGGGGTCCATGAAGTGCGGTGGTGGGTTGGGTAGCGTTAGCAAAATCGGTGGTGGGTTGGGTAGCGTTAGCGTTAGCGCTAGCGGCGACAAATTCGCGGAGCTGAACGATATCGGCGAGAAAACAGGCAGCTGTAACGCCCAACCTTGCGATTTTCCGCCACCGCTGCGAAGGAGGAACACTTTTGCCTCGCCTTCGGACCGGCATAGCACGCCGAGTAGCGTTTGCGATGTGGACGCTGGCTGCGATGAATTCGTGGCGCTGAACGATATTGGCGAGGAAAAAGACGGCTGTAACGCCTGGAAGGGCAGTAGTCACAATAGGGCAGGCGAATCTTCCGATTTTCCGCCACCGCTGCGAAGGAGGAACACTTTTGCCTCGTCTTCAGGTCGGCATAGCAGCACGCCGATGGGCTCGCGTATGGAAGATTCGGCTGAACGAAAGCGCGGGGAACCCGTGAAGTGCGCTGGTTTTTTGGGTAGCGTTCGCGATGTGGACGCTGGCGGAGATGAATTCGCGTTGCTGAACGATATGGGCGAGAAAATCGGCGGCTGTGATTCTCGGGCCGAATTTTGCGATTCTCCGCCACCGCTGCGACGGAGGAGCACTTTTTCCGTGTCTTCGGACCTGCGAAGAAGCAGCACGCCGATTGGCTCGCGAGTGGTTGATTCGGCTGAACGAAAGGGCAGGCACAAAAGGGCGGGCTCAGTTGCCACAACATCCGCTACTGTCAACTCCGACTGCGTTACAAGCGCTGGTCCTAAGAGGATAAGAGGCGGAAAGCTGATGCGCGTGATCAGCCAAAGCATTGGGAGCCTCGCAGAGTTGAGTGATTTCGGCGATAAAAAGCGCAGCTGTAATGCTGGGAAGGGCAGAGGCAGCAGTAACACTCCACCTCCCCTGCGACGTGAATTTTTCGACCCTCCACCTCCCCTGCGATGGAGGAGCACCTTTTCCGCATCTTCGGATCTTCCGCCGATTGGCTCGCGAGTGGTTGATTCGGCTGAACGAAAGCGCGAGCACAGAAGGTCCAACTCGGTTTTCACCGCATCCGCTACTGTCAACTCCGACTGCGTTTCAAGCGCCGCCCCCAAGCGGGTTGGACGTGGAAAGCTGGTGCGCGCTATCAGCCAAAGCATTGGGAGCCTCGCAGAACTGAGCAAGATGGGCGAAAAGAAAGACAGCTGTAACGACGGGAAGGGCAGGGGCAGCGGTGGTCACATTCGGGCAGGCGAACCTTTTGACCCTCCCCCTCCTCTGCGACGGAGGAGCACTTTTTCCGCGTCTTCGGACCGGCCGCCAATTGCCTCGCGAGTGGTTGATTCGGTTGAACGAAAGCGCGATACAAGCGCTGGCCCCAAGAGGATGGGAGGCGGAAAGCTGGTGCGCGCGATCAGCCAAAGCATTGGGAGCCTCGCAGAGCTGAGTGGTATGGGCGAAAGTTATGACAGCTGCAACGCCGGGAAGGGCAGGGGCAGCAGTAGGCACACCCGGGCAGGCGAAACTTTCGACCCTCCCCCTCCTCTGCGACGGAGGAGCACCTTCTCCGCGTCTTCAAACCGCCCTCTCACGCCGACTGGCTCGCGCATGGTTGATTCGGCTGAACGAAAGCGCGAGCACAAAAGGTCCAACTCAGTTTTCGCAGCATCTACTAGTGTCAACTCCGCATCCGTTACAAGCACAACCTTCCAGAGCATGAGGGGTCGAAAGCTCTTGATGCGCACGATCAGCCGAAGCATTGGGAGCCTCGCGGATCTGAGGGGTCTCACAGCTGGTAACCGTAACAGTTGTACACCTGGTGCTGTCAGCTACAGTGAATGCGACATCAATTTTGTCAGCTACAGTGAAAGCAACACAGACGACAGAATCGGCAGCAGCAGCAGCACGACTGAGGGTGAAGCTGCAGAGGCAAGCGCGAATGAGGCTGAAGCAGGAGCAGCAGAGTACACATTTTCCTTTCAACCACCTGAGGGGCTGGGAGCAGAAGAGGAAGTGATTGCGCTCGGTCCAACCAGAGGTCTCCGACACAGAAGCAGCAAAACCAAGGGAGGGGAAGTACCTAATAGGGGTCACACAGCTGCTGCGGATGCTGCTGCAGGTGCTGCTGCTGGTGCTGCTGCTTCATCGCATACTCCCGTTGTGGGTGTTTCAAGTCATTGTGTGGACTGTACTGCTGCCCACCCGTGCAGGGCCTTGGAGGGGAGTTGCTGTGACGCTTCCCACGGATCCTCACACCCTGCTGCCTCAACCGCCTTTTCCGTTTCCTCCACCCCCTCACGAGAAGATGATGCTTCTGCTTATGCTGCTGCTGCTGCTTTCAGTGCAGCCAAACCTGTCAGAGCATGGGGAAGGAGTTACACAGACACAAGACAAAGATCCCCACACGCTCTCCAGTCAGCCTACCCCTTCCTCTCCCCTCAGCCTTCCTTCCACCCTCCTGCTTCTCCTGGTGGTGCTGCTGGTGGTAACCCTACTCCTGGTCACAGCAGCAGTGGTGGTGCAAGCACAACTCCCAAGAGCGCGAGAGGTCGAAAGCTCCTGATGCGCACGATCAGCAGGAGCATTGGCAACATCGCAGATCTGATGAGTCTCGGACATGGTGACCGTTACAGCAGTACACCCCCCCCTGATGCTGTCACCTACAGTGAATGGGACTTCAACTCTGTCAGCTTCAGTGAAGACACTACAGGTGGCAATACCGGCGGCAGCAGCAGCAGCGCGACTGACGCGGAAGCAGCAGATGGTTTTCATTCAGGAAGCTTCCCATCACCTTCCTCTCCACCACTTCAAGTTGAGGCGCTTGCAGAGGCAAGCGCGACTGAGTCTGAAGCTGAAGCAGCATGGTACAGATTTCCCTTTCAAAGACACGAGGGGCCAGGAGCAGAAGACCAAGCGTTCTCGCTCGGTCCAATAAGAGGCCTCCGTCACAGAAGCATCCAAACCAATGGTGGGGACTTACCTGGTAGGACCTGCACCACTGCTGGTGGTGCTGCCAGTGCTGCCGGTGCTGCTGCTTCAGTGCATACTGCTAGTGCAACCAAAACTGGCAGAGCATGGGGGAGGAGTTACACAGATACAAGGCAGAAATCCCCACACAACCTCCAGTCAACTTACCCCTCCCTCTCGCCCCAGCCTTCCTTCTGCTCTCCTGGTTCTCCTGCTTGCAACCCTAGTCCTGGTCACTGCAGCAGTGGCGGCGAAAGCGATGGGGACTTCAGCATTGGTAGCAGAACGGATGGGTTTCATTTGCCTGTCACTGCTTCCTCCAGTGATCGTAGTGACAGGAGCGGCAGCAGCAGTGGCAACAGTAGTTTGGGCAGCAAAGGTTTCTCATTACTACCACATGGGGTCAAGCAGAAACAGAGTGAGGGGTGGTCTCTCTTGTTCAGTAAGTTCACTCGGTCCAAAACATCTCTTCGCTTCTACAGGTGAGTGGAAGCAGCACAATGAGCAGCAGCAGCACCATAAACAGCAGCAAAAGCTCAGCCTTTGCCCTTCCCATGGCACTCTGGCAAACGAAGCATCCCTTGTTCAGTGAAATGACATGATTCTCTAGGTTCAGTAGCTTCTAGAGTGTATTTTGGACCCCCTTGATATGTATGTTTCGTGTAAAATGTTCTTGTACGGAATTGATGTGTCCCTTGTGTGGGAAGCAGATGAAGCTCCCTTCCCTCCGCCCCTCCCCCCTCTCCCCAACCTCGCAAGCTTTGAAAAGGGAAGACCCGATACCGCTAAAGGTTGTTACACATGATGCCCAACCTATGCGTAATAGAATGAGCTAGTACATAGATTGCGCTATAGGGCCAAAGAATATGCAAATGGGCGCTTATACCCGAGGTATGACGTGATGATACCATAATTCCCTGGGCGCTTATTTCCGAGGTATGGATCATTAGGGTGTGTCTTATTAAAAGAAGTGTGGAGCAGCTGGGTGTTCTGTTATGCCAGTTTGTATAATTAGTGCAAAATTTCTTCGAATTGCGGGTTTCACTATAAGGTGTATTTCCTTTGCTGCGTGTTGTCTTCGGCAATCCACAAGGTTTCGTTGTTTCGCCGACTGTGTGCACGAATTACGTATGGCTGCTCTGATTGGAGAACTCAACGCCTTCCGGTTACCACCTGTCAGGGAATATAGGGGGCTGCGATTGGCTCCTCGCGGCGATCTGACGGTGGATAGGCAAAGAGGGGAGGTGGCGTCCACCATACACCACCCGTGTTGGCGGTCCGCTAGCTCCTGCTCTGTCGGTAAGGGGAGGGTGTTCTCAAATGTACTGCAATCCGTCGAATGTGTTGTCAGGCGTGGTACGGGCAGCATTGAGAAAATTCTTAGCCCCTGATAATAGTGAGACAGGTCTTTCCACAGCCTCCTCCGTCAAATTTTTACACTTCGGGAAACATATTCTCCAAACAGAGATACGGGCAGGAGAATAACAGTGCAGGACACCGAGTTGTCGTGGGAAGGATGTTGGGAAGGATGTTGTGGCTTCCCGCCACGATGGGTGCTGACAACGCAACCTAGATTGGAGTTGACCTGAATACGTACAGCTTCGAGTTCGGAAAAATAACCAAACCCGACGGTTTTCGGATTTGTGTCAAATCGGTCGACCACTCGTGCTCCACGTCAGCACTATTTCGAATTCCAAAACTCCGATCGACCGACCCAATTTCTACACTTTCAGGCACGAATTGGTCACTCTGACGCAAGTATTACTTCTGTGTTAGCGTTCACCGAATTTCGTAGGTATGTGGGTGGTAGAGTCTGTCGCGATTTGGGTAATATATTGCACTGCAATCGAGTCAGCAAGCTGACCGCGGGCAAGAAAAAAAACTAAAACCCACTCGGATGGCATGCCATCCGAGGGAGCCTCAACCCTAAAATTTTAGGGTTGAGGCTCCCGAATGGCATGCCGTAAGCCATGGGTTTATTTTTTTTTGCCTGCGGTCAGAATGCTGACTCAGTCTTTTTTTTTTTTGACATAATACATTATACAATGCATTACATCCACAGTCGTAACTGAGAGAAAGGGAAGGCACAGGCCAACCTGGTACGATTTGCACTGTCCTCCCTATAGGCCTTTTACGGGGGCTTAAAAAAGGTGCTGGGCCTCTCCCATATCGAGCTGAAAGCTTTGTTCCACATCAGTTGCCCATCCTGTTCACAAATACGGCTCAGCGCTGCTGCCTCTCGAGCTGTCAGGAATTGTCCTCCTCCAACTCCTCCACCCGCATGCCCCTTCTTTCTGCCACTCCCTTCACTGTAGATCCGCACATGCCTCCTGAAACTGGCCCCAATTTTCCTAGCCACACGCCTGGGTTCAAAGGTTTTCTGGCGAAACACCGCATCACATCTTTCCAGCCAGACGTGTCTGAACGTGATCGCGATAAGTGTAGACTCCGGAAAACCGGACGATGTGCTGTCCTCCGCGAATAGCAGCTCTCCCAGTGTTCCCACCGCTCTTGGTGGGTTTATCAGCTGAAGCGAGTCCTGAAGCGCGCCACAGATTCCCATAACCACTGGGCAGCTCATCAGGCAGTGAGTTGGCGATTCCTCCTATTTGCAGTGTGGGCAGCATGCACGGGACCCGAAAAAAGCCAGCCTGCTGCCCACTTGCAAGTTGTAACTGTGCAGCCTCAGCAGTACCTCCCTTGCCTTTGCTGGGATTGCCAGCGAGTCTCTTTTCGCGATGGCCTTCCCCCAGTCTATCTTCCCCCCCCAGTTCACCTCCCACTTCTTCTGTTGTTTGGGCTGCTGCACCGGTTTCCTGAGCAGATGTCTTAGCTTCCTCTGTGCCTTAGGCTTTCCCTCCTCACACAGAAACAAGGCCCTCAGTCGCGTCAGCGGATCTCCCGCTTGACCCAGCACATAACCTCCTCTAGCTACCATCGGGGTCAGAATACTCAGCCTCGCCGGCGGCTGCGTCTCAACACCTAACTGCTTGATTTTCCCTTTACTGTCCACCGCCACTCTCTCACACTTCAGCTCCTTGCCCCCCGACAGCGCCACCTGCAGGTAGCTTTGACTCCCCCCTGCGCCCCTTCCGAATTTGACCAGGGTGGTTGTTTCAGTGATTTCTTCCGCCGACACCTTCGCGAGTAGCTTCTGTTTCCAGCTTTCCGGGACTGCCTTCCAAGCCAGAAGCGCCCACCTCGCCGTGGACGACCTCCCCGTCTGTTTAGTTAGCGTCCAGAGGTCTTTCACTACCCAGCAGCCATTTTGCTCCTCCTGAAGTAAGTCTCCCACCGTCATCCCCTTCAGACACTCCGAGCCTTTCTGCTTCCCGAACGGGCTGTTGCCTTGGTAGTGTATCCACTTGCTGAGCCACAACTGTTCCTTCCCCATCTCCCACCTATCCGCAGGTTCCGGCAGTTACGGCAGTTGTTTCTCCCACATGAGAGGCACCAGCGACTGCCACCGCTCCCCACCCCCTCTCCATTCGGCGAGAATGGCCTTATGCGCCAACAGCGTTGCCCAGCCCAAGGGCATGTTCGCCGCCTTCTCCATCAACCACTGCTTCATCGGATTTTCTTCCAGCAGGGCTGCTCCCAAATTCCAGAGCGCTTTACTGTTGACTCTGTTCGTCGGATTAATCACTCCCAGTCCCCCCTCTTTCCTTTCGAGGTGTGCCAGGAACTCACTCCACAGGATAAAGTGTTTCTCCTCATCCGCACATCCTTTCGAGATGAAGTTGTGACACAGCTTCAGAATTCTCTTCCAAATCTGCTTTGGCTGTTGATAGACTTGCGCCTGGAAGAGTACCACCGGCATCACATACGCATTCAAGACCGTTACCCTCAGTTGCGCAGAATCGTATTGACCCGCACCAGTGCTTTTTCCCATGTCGGCTCCGCCTTCCCATCCGCCGTAATCCAGATCCCTAACAGCCTCTCTGGTTTGTCCCTTTCTGCCCAGCTGAAACACGTGTTCGCCTGCGAGGGGAGTAGCCTGTTCTTCCCCAGCGGCATCACAGTTGACTTCCCCTGGTTAACTTGCAACCCTGATCTGACACCGAAGTCCTCCAGTAGCTCCTGCGCCTTCAGAAGCTGCTCCTTGCCCTGGAGTACAAGCGTCGTATCGTCAGCATACCCCAGGTACGACAAGTCCCCTTTTCCTCTCTTCCTCAGTCCCAGCTTCCTTTTCCTAACCTCCTGACTTAAGGGCTCTGCTGCGCAGATGAAAAGATATGGTGCCAGCGGGCATCCTTGCCGCACTCCCGACTCCACCTCTACCTTCTCACCCAGCCAGCCATTTATCAGAAGCTGTGTCGCTGCCTGGTCGTGAAGCCCTTTTGACCATCTGATGAAAGCCTCCGGAAAGCCCATGCGTTCAAGCGTGCGGAAGAGGAAAGTGCACGACACTGAGTCATAAGCCTTCTGAAAATCGACCAGGAGTAAGTACCAGTCTTCCCTCCCTTGCACCGCAGCGTCAATCGTGTCTGCTACCACCTTGACCGCGTCCGCCAACCTCCTACCTGGGACAAAGCCAAATTGGTTCTCCGAGATAACTTGTGGCAGTTCTTTTTTCATCCTGTTCGCCAGCAGCTTTGCGACTATCTTGTACACCGCACTTAGAAGCGTGATCAGCCGAAAATTCCCCAAATCTGTTTTCTCCCCTTTTTTGTGCAGAAGTATCGTTACCGCAGTTGAGAAACTCTCCGGCAATTTCGCAGTGGCCTCAAACTCTCTCATGAAGTCCATCACCGTGTCCCCCAGTAGGTCCCAATTGTCCTCCAGCAGCTCCTTCGGCAGACCATCCACACCTGGTGCCTTGCCTCTCGGGAGCTCCTTCATCGCCTTCTTCACTTCCGCTTCCGACCATGGCGCGGCTAAACGACACCTCCCTTCACCATCCAGCACCTTCTGAGGGTCAATCGGCCACTCCTCTACCTCAGCATCCTGCGCCTTCCCCTGAAAGAGCTTGGTGAAGAAATCCGATGCTGCCAGCAGCACTTCCCTCTCCCCAACATAGCTCCTCCCATCATGAATCACCGTCTTAATCGTCGTCTTCGTTTTCTTGGATGCTATTCTCCTGGTTAAGAACTTCGTCGCAATTTCTCCTGCCATTTCTTCACCCACACCCGCCATCGTTTGCTTCCGCTTTCTTTGGCTTTCCCTGTATGCTTTCAGCTGCGCTTCAAACTTAACCAACTCGTCATACTTGCCACGCAAGCTCGCGTCCGCCATGAACTCTTGTCTCAGCGCTGCAACCCTATCCTCTAGGTGAGCTATGGTTTTCCCAATCCTCTTCCTTTCCTCCCTTGCGTGAGCTTTGAGGCTGGCCTGCAGCACAGTGAAGGTGTCTTGCAGCCTCTTCCCCCCTCGCCCTGACTGACCCTATAGAACCTTTTGAATCGTGTTCCGGACTCCTGAACTGCCTGCTTGCGCAGCGTGCATCCTCCACAACCCAGGTCCGCACTCCGCTCCCGTCTTTGCTGCCAGCACTGTGGTGACTCCAAACCAATGGTCCGTGACTCCCACCGGAGCCGCCATATGCCGCGCGTCCGCCACCATTGGTAACAACGAGGCCGACACCAGCGCACGGTCAATACGCGAGCTCGTCATCGTCGATCTCGCCAGGAAGGTAAACTCCAGCTTCGATGGGTAAAGCGTTCTGAAAGCGTCTTTCAGATCCCACCGCGAACAAATATCCAGCACCCTTTGATTTTCCGCATCTGATCCTCCCATCGATGTCTTATCCATGATAGGGTCTGCCACCATATTCAGATTGCCCGTTAACAGCAGATGACCCGAGGCCGGAAGCATGTCCATAAAAACTGACAGACTTTCTCTGTAGAAAGCCCCGCGCGTTGTTGCTTGTGCAGGAAAATACGCCGCAACCAGCGTCCACATCAACTCCCTCCAGCGAACAGACACCGCTACCAGTCTCCCTGACTCATGCGCGCGAACATCGCTGAAAACTACCTCCTTGTTAAAGCTCAGCACTGCCACCCCTCCTGCTGTGTCAGCCGGCGAGACCACTGCCCTCGCCTCCGACCCTGTCTGAGTCCAGAAATTATGGTCCTCCTGCAACCTTGTGTCTGTAAGTACTACGATCCCCCTTGCCTTGTTTATCCACTCCTGTAAAGCTTCCCGTTTCTCCGCGCTACCCAATCCATTGACATTGAGTGCGCCGACAATAAGCTCATGATTCTTATCCATTTAACCAGTGTCTGAGACCCCACTTCATGCACGGGTCAGAGAGCTGGGTTGTGTCACACTTCACTGCTGTCAACAACATCCACCGGTTAATGATACGTGTTGTAAAGATGACACCACAGAGTACTGCCGATGCTAGAGAGATGCAAACTACCGCTCCACCTACTACTACTGCACGAAGCTCCTGAATCACCTTCTCACTCTTAATCTCCCATGCTTCCACTGCCGCTAGCTCTCCATGGCAGGTTATTGGCGGACTACACTCCTGAGTGGTACAGCGTAAACCTCGACCATGCTGCTGCGCATCGAAACACCCCACACTGCTGTTGCTCCTTACTTCGCCGGCTTTACGATGTATTCCTTCTTGAAAGCGACCATCTTCTGAGAGGACACACTGACACGCGTTGCTGAACCTTCTTTCTTGAGCCCCCCTTTGTGTCGAGCAGATGCGATGTGCGCAGATGCTTGTTCGAAACGATTTCCCTGTGCCTTCTCGCATGCAGCCTGAACTCAGATCCACTCTTCCCGCGTGCCCTCGGTGGAGGAAAGAATGACAGCCGGGTCCCTCAAGATGCGTTTCAGGAGGTCTGAGGCTATCAAAGAAGCAGCTGCGAGGAGGGAGAGACAGGAGATCGTCAGTATCAGTTGAGAGAGAAAGCACAAGAGGCAAGGGGTAGACCACCAGCGGGTAAGGCTCGCCACTGCTTATACCGTTCATCTCATGGACCTTCTTAACCGTCAGGTTCCAGTTGCTGAAGTTCTCCTGCCTCGGCGTAACATATCGATCATGATAACGCGACAGATGATGGCCGCCGCAGAGATCGCAGGTCAGCGACGGGAAGTGCAGCAGGTAACGCTTCCCTGTGGAAGGGTCTTCCACAAAGTATCTCCACCGATATTCGTCATCAGCATGCGGGATGAACAGACCGCGGATGCGATCAGTGTCCAGCCCAGTCACTGGGTCAACCGTCCGATGAAAGCCAAAGCCGCTGGCGAAAGCACTCCTGCCTCTCTTGACCAGCTTCGACACCACCAGCAGCCGACGAATCAGCTCCGCCGTTAACTCCGCCGGTACGCCTTTAACCACAATCTCCTTGGCCGTGGGGTGCAGCACACGCTCACGAAGAAAGCGCGCGTCTTCCGTGTACTGCCAGGTGAGGTCGATGAAGTCACCATTCACACATTTATGGCGGATGACTTGACTCCAGACGAAGTTCGCGTCCCGGACATTGCTGAAGGTGACTTGCAGCCGTCCATAGCGCACACCAGAGAAATACGTTGCTGTTAAATCCTGGTACGTCGTAGTCTGCAGTACATCAGGCGAAAGCAGCTCCTTCCATTCATCCAGCATCGCGGCCACCGTCACAGCAGCCCTCTTAACTTCCACCTTCCTGGGAAACGGCACCAGCAAGGTTAGTGAAAATCGCTTAAGAGCAATGACACTGTTAAGCGAATCCGGCTCCAGATGCTCATCCGAGTCATCAGTCAGGTAACCATCATCTTCATCATCAGGGGATTCAGACGGCTGCACGTCATCCCCATTGTTGTCAGCGTCAGCAGCATCATCCGCATCATGCGAAGCACCATCCGCCTCAGGGTCTTGCTGGTGGTCAGCAGCTTCTTCCTGTTCAGCCGATCCATCATGAGTTACCCCGTCAGCTTGCTCCTCATTGCTCGGCAGGTCCAGGAGAGCTTCAAAGGGACCTGAAACCGTGTTCGACGCCGAGTTTGCGGATACCTTATCGCTGCCGGCAGGATCCTTCAGAGGTAAATCAGGTACATCCGTCGCTTCCTTAGACAGCGCAGTGTCAGCATTTTTCTTGCCGCTCTTGCCGTTGCGTCCCTTCACCATGGTGCGATGATGAAACGTGCTTAACAGCCAGGAACTGGCTGAAACACAAGCTGTTCTGAGCACAAACTGCCTGACGACCAGACATTTATACTTCTTGTGTTTGAAAGCAAAGCGTTGCAGATCCAGGCCCGATGTTGCACGAAGCACCTTAGGGAATGGTTCCAAGCCTTGGTGGTTGTCTTCCAGATAGAGTTGGTGACCTTGGTGATCAGAAACACTGATGTTGACGCACAATGAAGCTTGAGCTGGTTGTGCGTCACGATAGGATCCATGAAGCTGAGAGAAACTCAATTGATAAAGCCTTGTAATGTCTTGAGTTAAAGGAGGGTGTAGCTCAGACGATAGCCTGCAACTCAAGAAACAGGTGTTTAGGTTCCCGTAATGAACACTAAAAGGACACCGTTGTAAAGAGCTTAAAGTCGCGCATCGCCTGGTTGCTTCGAAACCTTGAACAGGCTGACTCAGTCGGTAGCGCCGGCCTTTTTTCCCGCGCTCGGTGGCATTGAATGCTGGAAGGACCAAATCGGACCAAATCGCAATCTCTAAACCCAACCTGCTCGACACCGTCGTATGTACTGTGCAGACCTGCTCCACGACAAAAACAAAATCATGCGGGACGTTAAAGACGAATAACCTAAACCAACTACGACAAAGTTACGTACCTGTGGTGACACACTCAACACCAAACGACAAAAACTATTCTATACCGCGTAAGCTAATTTAGGGTCGATCGGAGTTTTGGAATTCGAAATAGTGCTGACGTGGAGCACGAGTGGTCGACCGATTTGACACAAATCCGAAAACCGTCGGGTTTGGTGATTTTTCCGAAGGAAAAATCTCAGCGGAAACGGGTCGTCAAGCCTGACGACCCTCTGACGACTTGACGACATGCTGCCCCGGGCAGAAAAAAACTAAAACCCCATCGGATGGCATGCCATCCGAGGGAGCCTCAACCCTAAACACCATGCCTCCCCGCGTTTAGGGTTGAGGCTCCCTGACCGGATGCATGCCCGTCTGGGGTTTATTTTTTTTGCCCGCGGGCAGCGAGCTCCCCTGGGCGGGCTCGCTTGTCCGCTGAGATATATTCGGCGAGTTCACTCGCAATGTGTGAATCTCCGTTCACATTCGCTGCCCGCGGGCTTAAAAAAATAAACCCCAGACGGGCATGCATCCGGTCAGGGAGCCTCAACCCTAAACGCGGGGAGGCATGGTGTTTAGGGTTGAGGCTCCCTCGGATGGCATGCCATCCGATGGGGTTTTAGTTTTTTTCTGCCCGGGGCAGCATGTCGTCAAGTCGTCAGAGGGTCGTCAGGCTTGACGACCCGTTTCCGCTGAGATTTTTCCTTCGAGTTCACTCGCAATGTGTGAATCTCCGCATTCACAGTAGACATAATGCACAGGCCATAGCTTCCCGTAGCCATGAAAAGTCTTTCGGCTGTATCACGCCTTGGAAACAGCCAATCCAAGGTAAAGCAGATGAATCGCCGCTTCTTTACTACCTACATTGTTTCTCCGATAAATAATTTAGAACTGGACGTGGTCTGGTAGATTGGTCCGTTTTGCTTTAGTTGGCTAAGATGCGGAGACAGCGGGTTTCTACCTCGGTCCTTCTACATCCAAGTAGAATTCCTGACGACCTCTTATTCCTGAGAATCATCGGTCAGGGTCGCCATGCGACAGTCTGGTTGTGCGAAGACGGTCGCACAGGCGAGCAGATCGCCTGCAAGAAGATCCTCAAATCCACGCTCAGAAGCTCCAGCGAAATAATTGCCGAGGCTGGCGACAGCTCGCCCGCGACCAACGCGGTTCGGCTACAACCGTCGCTTGACGACGTCCGCCGCGAGGTGGCTGTAGCAGAGGGTCTTTCCGGGAAGCACCTTAACATTCTCACGTTCAAAGGAGCTTTCGAGGATGCCGACGCGGTGTATCTAACCTCGGAGTTCTGCGACTCGGGTGACCTACTAACCTACATTGTCGAATCCGCGAAACGAGCAGGCGCTCGCTCTCCAGACGCGTATAATCTCGTCGGAGGTGGCGGCTGCACTAGGAACTGTGATGATGAAGATGCTGTGGGAGCAACCGCCCGCACCAACCGCGGAATTTCTCGCAGCATTTCGCGAACGCTGAGCCTCCAACGCGTCAAATCCTGCCGCAAGCTGCATGGCGACGCCGTCTATCGCGACGTTTCCGGCGGAAACCGCGTCTGGGCCCTTCCCGAGGCCGAGGCTCGCGCGATTTTCCGCCAGGTGGCGGCAGCAGTGCAATTCTGCCACCAGAGCGGCGTCGCGCACGGCGATATCCGCCTCGAGAACGTGCTCCTGAGTTCGCGCCGATTCGCGGCCCTCCAGGCCGCGACGGGATCGCGCAGATCGCGCGCGCGCTCCCTTCCGACCATTTTCTCCGCGTACTCGCACGCGTGCGCTTCCGAAGCTAGCAGCAGCGGTTTCGTCGGGGACGGAGTAGAATCGCCGTGCGCCTCGCCCCATGGCGGTTGCGTTGCCGTGTTCGCGAAGCTCGCGGATTTCGGGAGTGCGGAGAGGGTGGCTGTGCTCCCGGCTGTGGTCGAAGCGGCTGCTGATGACGTGGCATCGGCGGACGACAGTGGAAATATGACCTCAGTAGAATCGCGGATTCGCGACGCTGTGAAAAAGGGGAGCTTCGGCGGGAAGTCGCAGTCGGGGGGGGAAGAGTGCTTACGCTGGATGCAATACGCAGCGCCGGAGCTGATTGTATCGGAGATGGAGTCTACCAAGTCCGGAGTAGTAGCGACGACGCGAAAGGAATCCCCGATGAAAGCTGACGTGTGGTCGCTCGGAGTGTTGCTCTTCGTCCTTCTGTCGTCGTCCGTCCCCTTTTCGGGTCCTAACGAGCGGAAAATTATCCGCCAGATAGCCCACGCGCGCGATCATTTAGAACGGCTCATGTTTCCGTGTGGAAAGACGCTTAGCGAGGAGGCTGATATCGGGGACACGAACCTGAGCTCCGTTGACGAGATTCAGCGGGGATCCAACGTGTGGCTGCAAATTTCTGCAGATGCCAAAGATTTGATTCGCGGCATGCTGGAGATCGAGCCTGCCGCCCGCTTGTCCATTAACGACGTCGTTAGTCACCCGTGGCTGAGCGCGAAGGATATTACGGCGCGACGGGGACCCTTGAAGTGCGCTGATGGGTTGGGTAGCGTTAGCGAAATCGACGCTGGCGACGACGAACTCGCGGAGATGAGCGAGATCGGCGAAAATAAAGGCTGCTCTAACGGCGGGAGGGTCAGAGGCAGCAGTAGTCGCAGTCCAGCAGGCGAGTCTTCCGATGTTCTGCCTCGGCTGCAGCGGAGGAACACTATTTCCGCGACTTCGGACCGATCTAGGAGCAATCTGAGTGGCTCGCGTGTGGCACGGTCGGCTGAACGAAAAAATGGCGAGCACAAAAGGGCGAGCTCGATTTCCACACAATCCGCTACTGTCAACTCCCCCTTCGTTACAAGCGCCGGACTCATGAGAGCGGGAAAGCTCTTGATGCGCACGATCAGCAGAGGCATTGGGAACCTCGCGGAGTTGAGGAGTCTCTCAACTGGTAACCGTTACAGAAGTACCCCTGGTGCTGTCAGGTACAGTGAATGGGACAGCGATTCTGTCAGCTACAGTGAAAACAACATGGATAATAATATTGGCAGCAGCAGCAGCAGCAGCAGCAGCAGCAGCACGACTGAGGGGGAAGCAGCAGATGTTCGTGATCTGGGAAGCTTCCCATCACCTTCATCTCCACCCCTTCAATATGGGGCTACGGGTGAGACTGAGGCAGAAGCAGGAGCAGCACAGTACAGATTTTCCCTTCAAACACCGGAGCGGCTAGGAGCAGGAGAGGGAGTGATTGCGCTCGGTCCAATTAGAGGTCTCCGACACAGAAGCAGCAAAACCAAGGATGGGACAGTACTTGGTAAGGCCTGCACCGCAGCTGCGGATGCTGCTGCTTCAATGCATACTCCTGTTGTGGGTGATTCAGGCCTCCGTGCGGAATGTACTGCTACCCATCCCTCCAGGGCATGGGGGAGAAATTTCTGTGATGCTTCGAACGGATCCGCACACCCTGCTGCGGCATCTGCTGCGTCTCATTCTGTCACTCCTACAACCTCTGCCGTTTCTTCTACCCATTCATGTGAGATTGCTGCCACCGCTGCAGCTGCTGCTGCTTCCACGGGCCTGACCAATTCCATCAGAGCTTGGGGAAGAAATTACACACACACAGGGCATGAATTCCCACTCACCCTCCAATCAGCCTACCCCTTCCGCTCACCCCAGCATGATTCTCCTGCTGGCGGTGCTGGTGGTAACCCTAGTCCTGGTCACAGCAGCAGTGGTGGTGAAGGTGATGGGGAAAACAGCAGTGAGAGTAAAACGGATGCGTTTCATTTGCCAGTCACTGCGTCTTCTAGTGGCAGCAGTGACAGGAGCGGCTTCAGCAGTGGCAGCGGCGGCGGCAGCAGCTCGGGCAGCAAAGGCTGGCTTATCTGTGCACATAGGGACCAGGTGCATGTGTGTGCCAGTAAGGAGAAGGGCCCAAAGAATTGTTCCGGGTCAGCACATGTGATTGATGAGGAAGTGCAGTCTCAAGAAGATGACATGAAGGGATGGCTTGAGCAGCAGCGCAAAAGGCAGCAGCATGATTCTCAACAGCGGGAGCAGAGCGAGAAGAAGCAGGTTTTCTTCAGTAAGTTCAATCGGCCCAATACCATGCATAACTTCTCAAGCGCGCTTTCTATGCCCTGTGACATACAATGCTAACAGTGTACAATGCAATGCTTGATTGACATGGATCGTTTGTTGTATGGTTGCTCATGGTACTGGTATGTGGATTTTTGTGATTTGTTCATGAGCATGCATCGAATGATGTAGAACCTTGACTAAAAAGGTCCAACAACGGCCAACAGAGCTGTAGTTCGGGCTACACTCAACGAACTCCACATTCACATTACATTGACGTCTCTCTAACCCTCATATACTTCTTCTTGGTGTAGATATTCCTATGTCCTTTCAGGAGTGCGGTATTTTATTTTGTTGTGAGATTGTTACGATTCGGCTATTGTCTTGATCGGATTTCAAAGCGACAAGCTTCTCAAAGAGGACAGTGTGTGTGACAAATCTTTGCGTCGGTGTAACTCTGCTTTCGGAAAACCCTGGAGTTTCCAGAAGACCAACTTAGCCACATGGCTCGCCACCATGGGGGTGCTATTTCACGAACCGCCCAATTGGTTCCACACGAACTTAAAGTGTTAGGGCGTGTCTCCATTTTGCTCCTTACGGTTCGAACCGTGGACGGTCCGATGTGCGAAACAATTACCAGTTTCGTTTGAATTCGAGAAGGTTTTCGTGAAAGCACTTGCGACGTCGTCAACGGTTCGAACCGTCGCGTCACTTTTCCCGCTTTACAACGGCTCACATTTCGAACCGTCCGCAGCTCGAAAAACAAACGGACGCTACAACAGTTCTGGCTCAGGACTGGCGGACGAAAACCAAGAAAAAAAAATGTCGCAGGGGGGATGTGCGCGTTTGGCGACCAGGTGTGACTTCGGTTACGGGAGTATAGTATGATTAACGAGACTACAAAACTTCGTTATTTTGTGAATGTGAGAAAAGTGACGCATTTGGTTTCGGACGGTCTGAAGTTTCGAAATTACAAAGTGGACTGTCCGGTACGCGCTATGAGGACCGTCCAGAACAAAAAATCGTGGACCGTCCACGAAAATCGTAAAAATCAAAATGTAGACACGCCCTCAGTATAATGACTTTCTGGGCTTATTCGGCCTCACCCGACACAAATCTGCATGGAACAAGCCCTCCAACTTTTCCAGCAAACCCGATATCGACTATTTGGCCAGCCACGTGGCTGGCCGCGGGCAACATGAAAAAACGATACACAAAAACAGATCCCCTGTTTTATGCCAAGTGTCAACCTGCCTTTCCATTCGTTAGGGCCACCCTTCGGTTTCAGGTTTCGGGCTGCGTGCCGCCCGGCCCAGAAGGGGTAAGGTTACCAAGTTCCCAATCTTGGCCGAGCGTGCTAGCCGTCCTGCACTGCAGCGTTGACTTTTTGCTAACACCAACGAATTCATCGTTGGCCTAATTCTGGTTGTGTTTGTAATATGTTGACACAATTTGCTCAAATCGAAGGTGAAAAAGCAGTTCTCCAGCCAGTTTTGTTCCAGCCAGTTTTGTTTCAGCCAGTTTTGTTTTTCCATCGTTCTCCGAATTTGTAGTCTGCGGCCAAACACCCTGCGAAGTTTTGGCCTGGCATCAACGGGGTCAGCCTGTCGTTCTCGAATGGTGCCAACGCACCCAGGTCAACAGAACTATGTAACAGTTGCGCCCATACGCATTACAAGGCGTGTGGGTACATTAGACATTTTGTTGGCCCTTTCTTGTCGGCCGTTAGCGAGGAATGGCAAATAGACGGTTAACTGGCAAAGATGCCGTCCTAGCGAATTAATTGATTCCTTTTGCGGGCACAGCTTTTGGACCCAACAAATATTATTCTGGCAGCAGTTGGGCAGACCCCCCAAGGCAACACTGATTTCTGACGGTCTCCCGAAATATATCGGCTAAATAGCCGGCTAGGTAAATCAGTCCGTCTTATGGCCGTTTAGACGTCGGCAATAACGCCGGCTGTAATGATTATTATTCCGTCTAGTCGTTCATTAGTTTGTCGTCTTTTGTTGAACCTGACGTCGTCGCTTGCTGTACGTGCTGCTATTGGCCACAACTCCAACCAACAGGTGTCCAGCTGTGAGCCTTGCGTTGGGACCCGAAGCGAGAAGGAAATCGAAGGGATCGGCCAGAGATGACGGACGTGATCGCCAGAGATGCCGCGTGACCTGCCCGAAAAATCGTGACAGCCGTTAACTTACTGTGCACTGCCCGTGAATGTTCCTGGACGTGGATCCCTGCCAGCGGCGACAGTGGCAGAACCACAATATCGTCGCCCACATACAGACAGGACTGATCACACGTTTCAGCCAAAACAAAATTTCCCTGAAGTGGACCGCCTTCGCCCTCAGTGGGCACATGAGCGATCCATGCTCAAATAGTGCGTCGCTTGGCTTCTTGCATCACTTCTCACTATCTTCTTCCATTTTTCTTCAGCTATAGCCAACATTCACCGCAACTCCAGCACAGAAGCGTTTGTTTCTCCGAATAGAGCAAACGAATAGCAGACGGCACACTCTAATGTGACAGCACAGAATCTCAGCCTGACATCGACAGTTTCGCTGCTAAGAAACTCCCAGAAAATGAATCCCAATACCAGCGATCAAGACGACCCACCGCCGGCAGCAGCAGACGGAATGGCGGACTCGACGGCGATCAGGGAATGGCGCGATCGGCAGAAATTGGTGGAAATCGTCGCGAAGGACGGCCACCACTGGCTCAAATACGGCGAGAAGCCTCTCATGAGAACCGGAATTATCAGGTAAGTAAGTCAATCAGAAAGTGTCCGAGATGACTTTTGAGTCGCCTCAAAAATCGTCGCGAAGGACGGCCATCACTGGCTTAAGTACGGCGAGAAGCCTCTCATGAGAACCGGAATCATCAGGTAAGCAAGCAAATTAGAAAATGTCGGAGATTTCTTGAAAAAATGTGAGTACAGTCTTGTTTCCAGTCTGTGGTAGACACACCCCCGGTTTCTTTGGCTTGAACAGCGTTTGCGGAAAGCGAGCCGGAAACTTGGCTCTTGTTTTTGCTTGTTTGTTGTTATTTTTTCTTTATTTCCGTTCCCTTTTTTTTTCACTTTTTTTTTTTTTTTTTTTAAATTCTGGTCTCAGGAATGAAACCAAGTGGCTCTCATTAATGCCGCGTTTCTTTGTTGAATTTTTTCCCCCCTTTATTGTATCGCCTTTTTTTACTTTTCACAGGGCATACTATCGATGTGGCTACACTAGTAAGGGAGCGGGCTGCCCGGCAAAAAAGACAATCGACCGTAACCCAGAGGCAGTGGTAACCGACGAGAACGTACAGGTCTCTTACACCAACAAGCACAACCACCAAGGCCAGCAGCAGGCAACCGCCGGGGGATCGACTCAGACAGCTGGACAAGGGCTAGGGCAAAGGAAAGCATCTCCTAGTACTACTAGGGAGGTAGATGCAGCAGCAACAGGAGCAGCAGCCGCAGCAGCCGCAGCAGCAGCAGCAGGGGCAGCAGCAGCAGCTGTTAAAGTCCCTGCTTCACCCTCTGCTGCTCCCGCTCGCACCGCCGCTTCTGCCGCTGCTACTGGGTCTGCAGCAGATGCTGGAAACATAGGAATGCCAGATTTGGATCAGCGGGTTTCTGCGCACGAAGGTAGGGGCAGTGTTCACGGGGGGAGGGGCGGGATTTTTGAGCCGTTGATTGCAAGATCTGATCCTGGTGCCGATGCAGCTACTACCACAATGCGCCAGTCTCCGGCTTTTGCTTCTGGCCCTGTCGGCGCTTTCGCGTCGCATAACATGCAAACGCAGCAGTTTGTAACGAGGATGCCGGTGCAGGAAAACCCGGCGAGTGCCCTCGAAACAGAAGGGATGCTTTTGGAGCAGCAGCAGCAGCGGTTAGTGAGCGATCAGCCGATGAGTGAGAGACAGGCCGCCTTATCAGGTGATGTGCAGCTTCAACACTTGCAGCTTGCTATGCTGCTGCAGCATTACCATCAACAGCAGCAGCAGCAGCAGCAGGAGAAGCAACAACAGCAGCGGCAACAGCAGCAGCAGCAACAGTTGCAGTCCCAGCTACAGAACCAGCTAGAGCAGCAGCAGCGTTTACAACAGCAAGCAATTCAGCGCACTCAACAGCTAACGAATCCCTCCTATAGCATACCCATGTCTCCACCCCCTCTACCTTCCATTCCTCCCCGAGCCGCCCTGTCGAGTCGCCTCCTTGCCTCTGCTCCCCTCTCCCCATCCTCTGCCACCTCCGCACCCGCATCATCCCTGCCTGCCGATGCTCTCGCAGCATTGGGAGATCATTCTAGAAGCCGGACCAACCCTTTCGGATCGCACGTAGTTGTTCACGGTTCTAGCAACGTGCGCAAGCGGCCCTTTGAAAGCTCACAAATCGGTGCTGCTTCTGTTTCTGCTGTTTCTGCGGCTGCCGCCGCCGCTGCTGGCGGCAGCAGCGGTGGCATTGGCGGCAACAGCGGCTTTTTTTCTGCTTCTGCTGCTGCCAACGCTGCTGCTGCTGCCATTGCTGTTGTCGAAGCCACAAACACCCACTCTTCAGCCCCATTTCGAAACCCTAACCCCGCCCAACCTGTCACCTCATCCTTCTCGTTTCCTGTATACGGTTCCCTCTCTCCTTTCCCAGCAGCAGCACCAGCTGCAAAAGGTAGCGATTCTAGCAGCAGCAGCAGCAGCAGCAGGGGGAGGGGCAGTGGGGACGGTTTACGGCAGGAGGGTTATCCTCCTGCCGTCCCGAGCAGCAAGAGTTTCTCTGGTGCTTTTCAAATCCCGGCTACATCCGCACCTGCTGCAGCGCCTGTCATAGCACCTGTCACAGCCCCTGTCACAGCCCCTGCTACAGTCCTCGCAACGACTCCTGCTACATCCTTTGCTACAGCCCCTGCTACCTCCTTCGCCACAGCTGCTGCCACATCTTTCGCATCAGCCCCTGCTACGTCCTTTGCTACAGCTGCTGCTACAACCCCCGGGACTTCCCCTGCTACAGCCTCTCCCGGTGTCACCGCGTGGAAAGCCTCTACCCTTGCTAGTCCTGGCAATCTTTTCGCCTCTCCTGGTGGTAACCGTGCTGGCGGTAACTCTGCTGGTGGTAACCGCACTGGCGGTAACCGCCGTGCTTCGTTCCTGGCGAGCAAGTCTGCTAGTCTGGGAGACATGGTTGGTTTCACTGGATTCGCTCCGTCTGGTAACCAGGTAACACCAGCGATGGCTAGTAACAACAGCAGCAGCTCCGTGTCGCTATCCTCAGCCTCTCCCACAGCCACGAGCGCAGGCTCGGACGACGCCATGGCTGCGCCGAACCTGCCCGGGCAGGCTCGGCAGCAACAGCCGGAGCAGCAGCAGTGGCAGCAGGAGGAGGAGGAACGGAAGGGCTCGGCTTGGCAGGGTGACGCCTGGGGAAGGTCGGGACTGAGGAGGGCTGCATCTGATGATGGTTCCTGGCAGGTGCTGCAGCAGAGGGGGCAGGCAGCAGCAGGTGGGACAATTAATGAGGAAGGGCAAACGGCAGGGGAGGGAGGGAGACGACAGGTGAATGCGAGCCTGCAGGGGGTAGGAAGGATTGGGAGCGAGAGCGGGAGGAGGAGTGCGAGGAGGAGGGTGAGTCCTGGAGGGTGGAGTGGGAGAGTGCGGAGTGGAGAGGTGTTGGAGAGGTTTCAGAGGAGTGTGGCTGGGTTACTGGTGGAAGAGGAGGTGATTGGTGTGGCAGCAGCAGGTATAGTGGCCGATGCGGCTGCGATCGCAGGCGTAGAAGCAGCGGCAGCAGCAGGGGCAGCAGGAGGAGCAGCAGGAGGAGCAGGGGCACACGCTATGGAGTTGAGTAATCCTAGCGGGGAATTCTGGGGTGCTGGGTATGGGATGGCTGATTCAGATGAGCAGCGGCGGGGGAAGAGGAGCCGTATGCACACTCCTGAGCCTCAGGGGGCGGGTGAGGGGAGTTATGATATGCTTGAAAGGAGATACTCGCAAGGGGCGGGTGCGGGGAGCTTTGGAACGTCTGAAAGGCGGTATTTGCAAGGGGCAGGAGAGGGGAAGGATGATTCTGGAGGGGAGGATGGTAGCGGGGCGGAGGGTGGAAGGGAGAATGTAGATGAGGATGTTAATCTCTCTGCTGCTTTTATGCACAACCTGAATCTGCAACAGAGGCAGCAGGAGGGGCCGCAAGAGGGACAGCAAGAGGGGGAACAGCAGCATATGCAGCAGCAGGAGCAGTCGGAACAGCAGCAGCAGCAGCAGCAGCAACAGCAGCAGCAGAGGCAGCAGCAGAGGAGGCAGGGAGCTCTCTTTGAGAGGTGGGGTAGCGCAGTGCTTCCAAGCGTGGGAATTGACGCCAGCAGTGCGTGGCTGACCAGTGAGGAGCCGCCACGTGTCCCAACAGAGGCCAGGATTCATCTGGAGGAGGTATGGGCATCATGGGAACAGCAGCAGCAGCAGCAGCAGCGGCAGGAGGAGGAGGAGCAGCAGAAGCAGCAGCAGCAGCAGCAGCAGCATCAGGAGGGATGGCCGCTACAGGGAGTGAGAGAGGGGGTGAGAGAGGGCGAGTCGGAGGGAGAGAGGGAGCGAGAGAGCGAGGGAGAGAGGAGGGGAGAGAATGAGGGAGAGGGGCTAGGAGAGGTGGTGCAAGTGCTAAGTGATTCACGCATGCAAGAAGCCCTAAATTCCCAGGAACCCCGGGAACCCCAGTCAGCCCAGGAAGAGCAAAGAGAGAGGGAGGAGCGGGAGGAGAGAGAAATGGAGGAGCTAGAGGGATGGGAGGATGAGGAGAAGCAGCAGCAGCAGCAGCAGCACTACCAGTGAAACAGGTGAAGCAGGAGCAACAGGAGGAGCAGGAGGAGCAGAGGGGTCATGGAATGCAGGATGGAACAAGATTTCCCAGCGTGCACATCCCACAAGCAGCAGACCCGATCGCCACTCAGCTAGGGAGCCTTCTCAATGACTTCATCCCTCTCCCAGAGGCCCCTTACGCTCCCTCTGCCCCGACCTGCTCTCCCCTGCCCCCGTCGCTTGCTGCTTCTGCCTTCCAGCCTTCCCACTGGCTTGAGAATCCGATTCCCGGCGCTGCTTCCCCACTGAACCTAACAACTCCAGGCCCTTTTTCAGCTGCCGCTGCTGCTGGTAATGCTGCTGCTGCTGCTGATGCTGCAGCAGCAGCTGCTGCTGCTCCTGGTGGTGGTACTGCTGTGGGGGGAATTGCAAGTGTACACCCTGGGGCGGAGGGTTCTTCGCATGGGTACCCTACAGATATGGCTGGAGCCCTCGCCCTTGCTCGTATCCATTCTGCTGCTCTCTCCGCTGCTGGTGGTGTTGCTGCTGCTGGGGGAGTTGCAACTCTACCCCACGGAACGGAGGGATCCCCCACCAAATACCCTCTAAACGCGAGCGGATTGCTCTCCCTCGCTCGCGCCCATTCTGCGGCCTTATCAACTGCGTTCTCCTCCGCTGCCTCTGCAGCCACACCTATCGCCCCCTTCCACGCTCCAAGGGCCCTCCCCGCCTCTTCAGCAGCAGGAGTGGGGGCCGTGGCTGCGGGAACCCCCTCCGTTGGTTTCTCTAGAGCACGTGCTTATAACGAGCGTGAACTTGAGGAGTTTGCTGCTGGAGGCGGCATGCAGGAAGCGGAAAGCAGGCGGCTGGCTTCTGGGCAGTCGATGGAAGACCTGGTTACCATGTTACCGATGTTACCGGCTGTCCCAGGCGGTTTTGCAAGCCTGCTCCCGGATGTGGGATCTGCTGCTGAGGACCCAGAGGTGGTTGATCTGGCCCGTGTGATTCTAAGGCAGATAGAGCAGCATCAGAGAAGCACAGGAGGAGGAAGAGGAGGAGGAAGAGGAGCGGCAGGAGCAGGAGGCAGAGCAGGAGGAGGAAGGGGAAATCTTGGGCACGGTATGGGGAGAGGAGCAGGTAGTGAGTCAGATGTACCAGGGAGAGAGCAGCAGCTGGGACACCCATCAGGGCAGGACCAGGGAGTGCATGGGCATGGGAATGCAGGGAGCGGCAGTCCCCCTAGGGACCTTTCCTCACGGATTGCAGTGGCTGCGGCTCTGGCTATTGCTGTGGCTTCTTCTCGAGCGAATAGAGAGGCGGGTGGAAGAGGAGAGGAAGGAGAGGGGGAAGGAGTTCATAACACATTTGCCGCCGGTGCTGTTAGGACTACAGAAGGTGCTGCAGGTGGTGCTGCTGCTGCCAGTGCTGGTGTTGGTGCTGGTGCTGCTGGTGTTGCTTCTGCCTTTCCTCTCCTTGCTGCTGCTACCGAGTCTCGTATGGAATCAGATATGATGGGAGCAGTGGGAGGGGAGTGCGGCAACGCACAGCACCATGACGTGTTTGCACTGCTGGGAGGAGGGAATACTGTGAGCATAAGTGATTTTATGGAGGATGGGGATGGCAAGTGAACACTTCGGAGGCGCCTAAAGAGTCAGTCTTTTGTTTCAAGCGCCTCAGGAGTGGCAACGCACAGCACCATGACGTGTTTGCGTTGCTGGGAGGAGCGAATACTATGAGGATTAGTGATCTGATGGAGGATGGGTGAGTCAAATACATTAGCAAGTATTAGACGCTCTCAGCTTTTTGTTGTGATGTTATATGTATAATATAAGTTATTAATAGTGCTGTTGTTATAATTAATGTTTTGTTAATTGAAAAATTGTTATAAGACCAAATCTGTTCATTAATCATACTCAATGGGTGAATAGTTGACCAAGTATGCTAAGAATGATAAAAAACATGGCTTTATAACGTACAAATAATTCTGTACAGTGCAATGCATGTATGAGGAACACTAAAAAAACACCAGGAGGGGCCTTACAGGAGGTAGTTGCAGCGAATGCACCAGCCGGCACACCATTGCAGTGAAGGAAGTAGCAGCGTTGGTATCGTGCAAATCTGCAGCAGAAATGTTAGGGGCTTATACTGTCTGTCAAACATATATGCATGTTATATTTGTGTAGGCTGTAGTGGGGTAGCCAATATGGGGTACAACCCCATTAGGGTTTCATATTTGTACCCAACCTTCTGCTAGTTCATTCATTCCTGCCTGTAGTTTCTGGCGGTGGCCAGCTGCAGCTGCAGCGGCGCCCGCGCGAGACCCTTACGCCCCTGTAGCTGCATGAGTGGTAAGCTCAGAGTTGGGGGTGTAGGACTACTGCTTCCTGCCTGTACGTCATTGGCACATGTGATCAAGCTGGTCAGACCTGCGGGACAGTTAGTCATACAGAGTCCCGCTGCTTCTCCCGTCTGAGCGACGCTTGGCGAGCACGGTTTGGCGACGAGACTGAGCTACCCCTTTGGCAAGATCTGCTTCGAGACGGAGTAGATATATTTGCTCTAGACTATGACACTATCCTTACTGCCATGTATGCTCTGACTGGTACTACTGAGGGTGACTGTTACCTGTGTGTGCCCCCTGACCCTGGTATAGCAGCTGCTGCTCTAGGTGCTAGTGAGTCTGCTCTCTCTGGTACTACGCCTGCTGAGGCCTTGCACACGTTTATGCTTGACTCTGGTGCTTCTCGCTGTTTCTTTCGCGACAGCACCACAGTCACTCCCCTCCCTGCACCTGTCCCTGTCTCACTGGCTGACCCCTCTGGGGGCCCAGTGCTTGCACGAGCCACGACTGTGCTTCCGTGCCCGGCGTTCCTGTCTGGTGAGCTGTCAGGTCTCCACATCCCCTCGTTCTCTACGAACCTAGTGAGCAACGCCGTCCTTCAGGATAATTGGGTTGACACCTGGACTCCTGGAGGACAGCGTGTGGCGATCCTCACGTGCTCCAAGACTGGCCGCCACCTGGCCACGTTCACTCGTGAGCCTGGGTCCAGTCTGTACACCCTCACTACTGTTTCACGCTACATCCCTTTGTCTCCACAGCTGTACGCGTCTGCTCAGGTAGCTACCCAGTGTGAGTGTCGCCGCCTGTCGCACGACACTCTCCTGTGGCACCACCGCCTTGGTCACCCCTCCCTGCCTCGCCTTCGTGGCATGCACTCTCGCTCCCTGGTCTCTGGTCTTCCCAGGTCTCTGCCTGCCCTCCCTCCCTCGCCTGCGCCGCCCTGCATTCCTTGCGTCGAGGGGCGGCAGCGCGCCGCTCCTCACTCCTCCTCGTTCCCTCCCATAGAGGCTCCCCTGCAGACTCTCCACCTGGACGTGTGGGGCCCGGCCCGCGTCCAGGGGCAGGGCCGCGAGCGGTACTTCCTGCTGGTTGTCGACGACTACACGCGTTACACCACGGTCTTCCTCTTGCGCAGCGCAGGGCGGATGTCCCTGCTGTCATGATCCCTTGGATCCGCGCTGTTCGTCTCCAGCTCCGCGAGCGGTTCGAGCGGTCGGAACTTTCTTCTCCTGCGTCTGCACTCTGACAGAGGTGGTGAGTTCACCTCCGACCTCTTGCAGGCCTTCTGTGAGGAGCACGGAATCCGCCAGTCGTTCACGCTTCCGGCCTCTCCGCAGTAGAATGGGGTTGCTGAGCGCCGCATTGGCTTAGTCATGGAGGTCGCTCGTACCTCCATGATCCATGCGGCGGCTCCCCATTTTCTGTGGCCGTTTGCGGTCCGGTATGCCGCGCATCAGCTCAACCTCTAGCCCCGTGTCTCCTTGCCGGAGACCTCGCCCACGCTGCTGTGGACGGGGGAGGTTGGCGATGCGTCGCGTTTCCGGGTCTGGGGTGCTCGTGCCTTTGTCCGCGATCTCACCGCGGACAAGCTCTCTGCTCGCGCCATTCCCTGCGTCTTCCTTGGTTTTCCTCCTGACGCGCCTGGCTGGCAGTTTTACGACCCCACCTCGCGCCGTGTCTTTGCGTCTCAGGACGTCACTTTTGACGAGTCTGTCCCCTTTTACCGTTTCTTTTTGTACCGCACTGCCCCTCGCCCCCCCCGCCGCCTTTTCTCGCTCCAGGTCCTTCCCAGGTAGACCCCCTCCCCGCGCCAGGTCCTGCTCCTTCAGGTGTTTCTCAGGTAGACCCTCCTGTGCCTGCGCCTGTTGAGGTCACTGGTGACTCGGGTCCTGCTGGGGGTGGTGCTGTCTCTGTGGGTGCTGAGCCTGGGGGTACGGAGCCTGAGCGAGAGGAGCCTGGAGGTGCTGAGCTTGGGGGTGCCGAGTCTGAGGGTGCTGTGCCTGGGCTTGAGGAGCCTGGAGGTGCTGAGCCTGGGGGTGCCGAGTCTGAGGGTGCTGAGCCTGCGTGTGAGGGGCCTGAGGGTGCTGAGTCTGGTGGTATTGAGCATGCGTGTGAGGAGCCTGGGGGTGCTGCGTCTGGGGGTGCTGTGCCTGAGCGTGAGGAGCCTGGAGGTGCTGAGTCAGAGGGTGCGACGCCTGAGGGTACTGCGACTGCTGGTGCAAGGTCTCCTTGGAGTTGCCACCTTCGTCCGCGTACGCCTCTCACCTCACAGCAGCTGCACGACTGGTACGGTCGCCGTCAGGGTCGCGCTGCTGGAGCTCGGGGCTCTGCCGCTGGAGGTACTTCTGCTGACGTCGCTGGAGCTAGGAGTGGTGCTGGTACTTTGTCTACTGGAGGTGCTGGAGTCGCTGGTCCCGGAGGTGCTCGTACTGGAGGTACTGGAGCTGCTGGGGCTGGAGGTGCTGCGTCTGGGGGTGCTGCTGCTGGAGACACTGAGGCTGGAGACCCTAGGACTGGAGGTGCTAGTTAAGGGGGTGCTGCTGCTGGAGACACTGAGGTTGGAGACCCTGGGACTGGAGGTGCCGGTTCTGGGGGTGCTGCTGCTGGTGGCGCTGGTCCTGGAGGTACTGGCACTGGGGGTGCTGGAGCTGCTAGAGGAGCTGGAGCTGCTGGTGCTGGTGGCACTGCACCGACGCGACTGTTCTTCGCTCCGCCATCTCCGTCGTCTCTGCCGCCGCCTGACTCTGTGCTTCGCCAGGTTCTTAGCCTCCCGTCTTCTACTGGTCTTCCGTTACTGCCTGGCTCACCGCTGCCTGCTCCTTCTCCTTACACTGAGCACACTGGGGGTCTTGCTGAGCGTCGTGAGCCTGCGTCGCGTCCTGTCTCGCCTGTTCGTTCTGGTCGTACCGGTCGTCGTGTTCCTCGTCAGCGTCCGCCGGCTGTCCCCGGCACGCACCTCATGGCCCTTCGTCCTTCCTCTGCTCCGCAGCGTGTTCCCCTGCCGTCCCCTCCTGCGTCTTCTCTGCCTGACGTACCTGACCCGGAGTCTGACCGGTTTCGTGCTGCACACCCTACTGTCACGCGTCTGTTAGCCACTGTTGTCACTGACCCGTCGTTTGAGTCTGCTGCTGCGTCTGCCTTGGTCACTGAGCTTGTTGACTTTGCTGCTGCCTGTCGTCTAAACTACGCTGCTAGTCTTGTTGCTGAGTCTGAGTCTGTCTGTCCTCCGTCCGTCGAGGGTGAGTGTGCTCTTGGCACGGACGTCCTTGAGGACAGGCACGAGGACCTTGAGTGTCTTGCAGCCGCTGCGCCTCATCTCGTGGCCATGCTGCTTGCCCCTGAGGGAGACCCGGATGCGCCAGACATCCCGACCCCGCGCTCTTAAACTCTGGCGATCGTGGGGGAGTACTCCTCTCGGTGGCAGATAGCCATGGACGCAGAGATGGCACCCTGGAGGTCCACAGGCACTTACGTCGATGAGGTTCCCCCTCCTGGGGCGAACATCGTCGATGGCATGTGGATTTTCAGGGTGAAGCGGCCGCCGGGTTCTCCGCCTGTCTTCAAGGCTCGTTTTATTGCTAGAGGCTTCAGTCAGCGTGAGGGAGTTGACTTCTTCCAGACCTTCTCCCCTACCCCGAAGATGACCACTCTTCGGGTGCTGCTGCACATTGCCGCTCAGCGTAACTACGAGCTTCACTCTCTTGACTTCAGCACAGCCTTCTTACAGGGCAGCCTGCACGAGGGGAACTGGCTGCGCCGCCCATCTGGCTTCACTGGTTCGTTCCCTCCTGGTACCCAGTGGAGCCTCCGGCGGCCAGTCTACGGTCTCCGCCAGGCGCCTCGTGAGTGGCACGACACACTGAGGACTACACTTGCGGCTCTTGGGTTCGCTCCTTCCACTGTGGACCCATCGCTATTTCTGCGCACCGACACTTCGCTGCCGCCGTTCTACATCCTCGTGTACGTCGACGACTTGGTCTTTGCCACTGCTGACACTGAGGCTCTTGGAGCTGCAGAAGAGACACACGTGCACTGACCTGGGTGAGCTGCGCAGCTACCTTGGCTTGCAGATCACTCGGGACAGAGCACGGCGCACCATCACACTGACTCAGTCACACATGGTGCAGCAGGTCCTTCAGCGCTTCGGCTTCACCTGGTTCTTCCCACAGTTCACTCCTCTGGCTACAGGTCACTCGCTCTCAGCTCCACCTTCGGACGAGTCCGTAGAGTCGAGTGGTCCTTACGTAGTGCTAGTGGGCTGCCTCATGTACCTGATGTCCTGCACTCGACCTGACCTCGCGTACCCTCTTGGCCTTTTGGCTCGCTACGTGGCTCCTAGTAGGCACCGAAAGGTGCACATGGATGCTGCTAAGAGGGTACTGCGCTACCTGTGCAGTACATCGGGCATGGGGCTCGTGCTTGGAGGACGGAGCGACGTTGTCCTCACTGGACACTCTGACGCGTCTTGGGTTGACGACCAGGCTACGCAGCGGTCGTCACAGGGTTACACCTTCAGCCTTTGCTCTGGCTCTGTTTCTTGGCGGTCTACGCGCTCGTCTTCTGTTCTCAGCTCCAGTTGTGAGGCTGAGATCTACGCCACAGCCATGGTTGCACAGGAGTTACGCTAGCTCACCTACCTGCTGACTGACTTGGGAGAGAGGCCTCGTTCTCCTCCAGTTCTGTACGTCGACAACAAGGCCGTCATTGCCTTGTGTCAGGAGCACAGACTGGAGCACAGAACGAAGCACATCGCTCTGCGTTACTTCTTGGCTCGAGAGTTGCAGCAGCGAGGTCAGCTTCGTCTTGCTCACGTGGCCACTCGGGCCAACACTACTGATATATTCACCAAGGCACTTCCGTCTGGTGATCATCAGCGCCTTTGTACTTTGTTAGGCCTTGTGCCTACGTTCTCGCACTTGCTGTAGTCTCTACTTGTATTGAGATCTATATATATATATACCTTCATGCTTGCTTTTGCTAGGTAGTAATCACTGTGATGCTATTGTTGCATATATACCTCTGCATGTGAACTGGCCTTGTGGCCCTTTGCTTGTGCTCAGTGCGTGTGGTGACGTTGTGATCCACCCTGAGCTTGTTTTGCCTTTCTTGACTGGTCTTGTGACCCCTTGCTCTCCCCCACTTTGCCTATGGGGGTGTGTCAAACATATATGCATGTTATATTTGTGTAGGCTGTAGTGGGGTAGCCAATATGGGGTACAACCCCATTAGGGTTTCATATTTGTACCCAACCTTCTGCTAGTTCATTCATTCCTGCCTGTAGTTTCTGACACTGTCTTGACGAGGTGATGGGGATCTGAACTGCAGCTCTGGCAACTGCTGCACCACAGATATGGCACGACGAGCATCACCAGCAGGTCACTATTCGAGTGAAAAGTGAACTTCAACTTTGCCGCTAAAGATTCAACTGCAACTCTGGCGGCTGCAGCACCATACGTAGATATGGCACAATGGCCGTCACCAGCAGGAGCAGCAGCAGCAGCAGCAGCGGCGGCAGAAGCATTGGCATTAGCAGCGGCGGCGGCGGCAGTGGCGTCAGGTTGGCAGCAACAGCAGTAGCAGCAGCAGCAGCAGTGGCAGCAGCAGCAGTGGCGGTGGCAGTGGCAGCATCAGCAGTGTTGGCAGCACCAGAACACACCAACAATCACCAGTGCCAGCACCACCTCAACCACCACTGCCACGCTGACCAGCATCATCACTGCTGCTAAATGCCCTACTATTCTGTGCCTGCTCCCAAGGGCCATGTCAAGAAGCTTCCGATTAAAGAGATTAAACACATACATGCTTCGGCTGACGGGGACACCCTCTCTCTCCCCTTGCTTTTCCTTTGGCATGCAACTGCGCATTCTACATGCGGATCACATGCGGATTACTTGCTTCTTAAGTCTTAGCATGTAATTTGCCCTCCACCGAGACAATGAGCACTATGTTCGTTTAAGCTCCATATGCACTCATGTTCAGATTCAATAATACGATATTCCCTTCTCGTAGGCGTTTTCCACTCTTTAAGTGCCTCACAAGACATGGTGAGGCTCCTAGGGAGTCACGAGGTGACTTTTGAGTCGACTCAAAAGTCACTTCTCAAGCGCCTCACAAGACATGGTGAGGCACCTAGGGAGTCACCCAGAGTATGGGCGGCCTGTACCTACTCAAAATCTTGTATTGTATATATGTGGTTCGTTTCATGGGGTCCTATCCATGGGGTTCGTTTCATGGGGTCCAATCCATGGGGTTCGTTTCGTTCTCCTAAACAACAAGAGTTGATGGAGGTAAGGCCTCCGCAGCCCACCTGCCCGTTATCAACTCTGCCTTTGCCTTGCATCACCTCGGTTTGTGTGCGAGTCTGGGAGCCATTCTGCATGTCTTTGCTATACACCTCACTGCCACTACATCAATCAAACGGCCATTTCCTTCTCCCAGGCAGGCCTGCCTTTCCTCTGCTCTTTGCCTTCCCCCCCCTGTCAAGATAGTAGCTAGAACGCAGGAGCCATGGCTAGGGTTTAGGTAGCTAGGCAAGAGAGAATAGGCAAAAGAGGGTTTGACTAGAAGTTGGAGTACATATAGCAAACCCTAAAAGGGTTATACTCACTATTGAGTACCCCACTGCAGACTAGACAAACATAATATTCTGACACACCCCCATAGTCAAAGTGGGGTATAATCAGTACAGCAAACAATCACATAATAAATTGACACGCACAAGCAAAGCTAGAGGCAGTCACAGAGGGCAAGTGAGGAGGAGGAGGGACTGTGAGAGGAGTGGAGATAGGAGGCGACGGGTGAAGCCGCGCGCACACGGTGGCTACCGGTGGCAAGGGCCCCGGAATACAGGAGTAACTGGCTCCGCGGCTAAGACGAGCGGCAGGAGCAACGGACCCACGGGCGACTGGCGCAGCAGGCTCGCTGGGCTACCAGTGGCAAGGGCCCCGGACTACTGGCGCTGCTGACGTCACGACGGCTACCTCCGCTCAACCTCCCCCAACTGTCCCACACCCCTTTCACACACCCAGTGCTGCACCCCTAGCTCCACTCCAACAACACCCCCCTAGTTCCACTCCCTCGGCTCCCACACACCCACCCCCCTGAGCGGCAGCTGCAGCAGTGGGAGACGGAGGAGGAGGAGCAGGGGACGGCTCACACACCCGCCACCCCCATACCCGCCACCCCCAATACCTGCCACCCCCATACCCGCCACCCCCAATACCTGCCACCCCCATACCCGCCACCCCCAATACCTGCCACCCCCATACCCTCCACCCCACGGCTGCTCGCGCAGCAGGGAGGCGAAGAAGAAGGGGGGTGGGGGGGGGGGGGGGGGGGGGCGGGGAGGAGGCTGCGCGCGGGTGCAAGGGGTAGCGCGCGGGTCGACGGGGGCGGGCGCGGAGGTCCCCGGGGGCGGCGCGCGGGTCCACGGGAGGGGCGCGCGGGTCGACGGGGACGGACGCGCGGGTCGATGGGGGCGGCGCGCGGGTCGACGGGAGCGCCACGACGGGCGACGAGGGGGCCATGCACGGGTCCCCGGGGGCGCCACGACGGACGACGGGGGGAACGCGCGGGTTCCCGAGGGCGCCACGACGGACGACGGGGGGAGAGCACGGGTCCCTGAGGGCGCTGCGACGAACGACGGGGGGAGCCCGCGGGTCCTCGGGGGCGCCACGATGGACGACGGGGGGGAGCGCGCGGGACGGAGCACGAAACCTCCGCACGCGCCCGGGGTGCACGGGGGCAGGAAAACGCCACGCGCCCTGAGCGCGTGGCGGGAAGAAAGAAGAACGTCTCGCGCCCTGTGACAGTATGGCAGCGGAAGCAGGCGGGCCCACAGGCCAGGAGCGTAACCGCTCTGATACCATGTCAAGATAGTAGCTTGAACGTAGGAGCCATGGCTAGGGTTTAGGTAGCTAGGCAAGAGAGAATAGGCAAAAGAGGGTTTGACTAGAAAGCAGTTGGAGTACATATAGCAAACCCTAAAAGGGTTATACTCACTATTGAGTACCCCACTGCAGACTAGACAAACATAATATTCTGACACCCCCCACACCCCCCCCCCCTAGAACCTGGGCTTGTGTATGAACCAGGTGGCCTTCTAAAAGTAGCCACGTGATAAAAAGTGATATTTTGAAACGTCTCAAAATATTACATTTATCGCCTACCTCTCCTCTGCACTTTGTCTCCCCCCCACCACCCAGCACCTGGGCTTGTGCATGCACCAGGTGACCTTTCGAAAAGTCCTCGTTACATGTCTCGCTACATCAACCAGACTACACTTTCCTTCTCCTAGTCACTAGGGCATAGTGTACTGCTCATCTTTGCTCTTTTGAGGCGCCTCAAAAGTCACTAGGGCATAGTGTACTGCTCATCTCTGCTCTTTGATTCTTGAGTTGACTAAAAAATATGTCTCGTTACATCAACCAGACTACGCTTTCCTTCTCCTAGTCACTAGGCCAAACTGTACTGCTCATCTCTGCTCTTTGCATTGCTTTTCACCAACTGCCACTGCCCCCATCCGATGAACGCAGCAACAAGTTGTGAGGCGCAGCAAAAGCTACTAGTTCCTTCCCCTAACCGATGGCGATTCATGCTGCAAGAGTGTGTGGCTACATGGCTCCATGCGATGAGGCGAGTCTTTAGGGGCCTAAACAACGACCTCACAATGCAATGCCAGCTCTGCAGCAATGCCTAGACACATTTTGTCACGTCCGTGCAAGTCGGCGTGCTGGTGGTGGCGCTGCTGCTGCTGCTGCTGCTGCTGCTGGTTGTGGAACAGATGCTTCACTTCTCTCCACCACATACACATCGACTCGAATGCCCTGGAGAAGACCACGAGGAGGGGAAACCCGCGCTACACCACATCACTATTTTGCAAGTCGGTGTGCTGCTGGTGCTGCTGGTTCCGGAATGGGAGCTTCAGTTCTCTCCAGCACATACACATCGACTCGAATGCCCTGGGCGAAAACACGAGACGCAAAAAGATAACACAGTAAACGGTGTGATGCTGAAAACATGTTGTACTGTATGCCATCTCCCCCGCCACCAACTCAACCCCCTCGCCCAAACCTTTCCCCTTCCCACTCCCTCCTCACCTCCATCTCCACAGCCAGTCTTTGCTTCTCCAAAAGGCACACAGCCAAACAGCTACTCTCACGCCTCTTTTTCCGCGGCGTCTCATAGACTCCCTCCCCCATACACACTCCCTTCCCCTCACCTCCATCTCCACAGCCAGTCGTTGCTTCTCATGCAAACACACGCTCAGGCCCTCAACGGCTGCCCTCACGCCCCTGCCCACCGCCATCAGCACTGCCAGTCCTGCAGGGAGAGGAAACAGGGCGGTGGGAGATGAGTGCACAAAGTGCTGGGCTAGCAGTAAGCGCAGCAGACACACACACTGCCAGGCCCTCAACTGCTGCCCCCACACCCATGCCCACTGCCATCAGCACTGCCAGTCCTGCAGGCAGGGGAGCAAGGGGGGTGGCGGGGAGGGACGTAGAGCGGTGGCTGAGCCTGCAAGCCAGCAGTAAGCGCAGCAGACACACACACTGCCAGGCCCTCAACTGCTGCCCCCACACCCATGCCCACTGCCATCAGCACTGCCAGTCCTGCAGGCAGGGGAGCAAGGGGGGTGGCGGGGAGGGACGTAGAGCGGTGGCTGAGCCTGCAAGCCAGCAGTAAGCGCAGCAGACACACACACTGCCAGGCCCTCAACTGCTGCCCTCACGCCCATGCCCACTGCCATCAGCACTGCCAGTCCTGCAGGCAGGGGAGCAAGGGGGGTGGCGGGGAGGGACGTAGAGCGGTGGCTGAGCCTGCAAGCCAGCAGTAAGCGCAGCAGACACACACACTGCCAGGCCCTCAACTGCTGCCCTCACGCCCATGCCCACTGCCATCAGCACTGCCAGTCCTGCAGGCAGGGGAGCAAGGGGGGTGGCGGGGAGGGACGTAGAGCGGTGGCTGAGCCTGCAAGCCAGCAGTAAGCGCAGCAGACACACACACTGCCAGGCCCTCAACTGCTGCCCCCACACCCATGCCCACTGCCATCAGCACTGCCAGTCCTGCAGGCAGGGGAGCAAGGGGGGTGGCGGGGAGGGACGTAGAGCGGTGGCTGAGCCTGCAAGCCAGCAGTAAGCGCAGCAGACACACACACTGCCAGGCCCTCAACTGCTGCCCTCACGCCCATGCCCACTGCCATCAGCACTGCCAGTCCTGCAGGCAGGGGAGCAAGGGGGGTGGCGGGGAGGGACGTAGAGCGGTGGCTGAGCCTGCAAGCCAGCAGTAAGCGCAGCAGACACACACACTGCCAGGCCCTCAACTGCTGCCCTCACGCCCATGCCCACTGCCATCAGCACTGCCAGTCCTGCAGGCAGGGGAGCAAGGGGGTGGCGGGGAGGGACGTAGAGCGGTGGCTGAGCCTGCAAGCCAGCAGTAAGCGCAGCAGACACACACACTGCCAGGCCCTCAACTGCTGCCCCCACACCCATGCCCACTGCCATCAGCACTGCCAGTCCTGCAGGCAGGGGAGCAAGGGGGGTGGCAGGGAGGGACGTAGAGCGGTGGCTGAGCCTGCAAGCCAGCAGTAAGCGCAGCAGACACACACACTGCCAGGCCCTCAACTGCTGCCCTCACACCCATGCCCACTGCCATCAGCACTGCCAGTCCTGCAGGCAGGGGAGCAAGGGGGGTGGCGGGGAGGGACGTAGAGCGGTGGCTGAGCCTGCAAGCCAGCAGTAAGCGCAGCAGACACACACACTGCCAGGCCCTCAACTGCTGCCCTCACGCCCATGCCCACTGCCATCAGCACTGCCAGTCCTGCAGGCAGGGGAGCAAGGGGGGTGGCGGGGAGGGACGTAGAGCGGTGGCTGAGCCTGCAAGCCAGCAGTAAGCGCAGCAGACACACACACTGCCAGGCCCTCAACTGCTGCCCTCACGCCCATGCCCACTGCCATCAGCACTGCCAGTCCTGCAGGCAGGGGAGCAAGGGGGGTGGCGGGGAGGGACGTAGAGCGGTGGCTGAGCCTGCAAGCCAGCAGTAAGCGCAGCAGACACACACACTGCCAGGCCCTCAACTGCTGCCCCCACACCCATGCCCACTGCCATCAGCACTGCCAGTCCTGCAGGCAGGGGAGCAAGGGGGGTGGCAGGGAGGGACGTAGAGCGGTGGCTGAGCCTGCAAGCCAGCAGTAAGCGCAGCAGACACACACACTGCCAGGCCCTCAACTGCTGCCCTCACACCCATGCCCACTGCCATCAGCACTGCCAGTCCTGCAGGCAGGGGAGCAAGGGGGGTGGCGGGGAGGGACGTAGAGCGGTGGCTGAGCCTGCAAGCCAGCAGTAAGCGCAGCAGACACACACACTGCCAGGCCCTCAACTGCTGCCCTCACGCCCATGCCCACTGCCATCAGCACTGCCAGTCCTGCAGGCAGGGGAGCAAGGGGGGTGGCGGGGAGGGACGTAGAGCGGTGGCTGAGCCTGCAAGCCAGCAGTAAGCGCAGCAGACACACACACTGCCAGGCCCTCAACTGCTGCCCCCACACCCATGCCCACTGCCATCAGCACTGCCAGTCCTGCAGGCAGGGGAGCAAGGGGGGTGGCGGGGAGGGACGTAGAGCGGTGGCTGAGCCTGCAAGCCAGCAGTAAGCGCAGCAGACACACACACTGCCAGGCCCTCAACTGCTGCCCCCACACCCATGCCCACTGCCATCAGCACTGCCAGTCCTGCAGGCAGGGGAGCAAGGGGGGTGGCGGGGAGGGACGTAGAGCGGTGGCTGAGCCTGCAAGCCAGCAGTAAGCGCAGCAGACACACACACTGCCAGGCCCTCAACTGCTGCCCCCACACCCATGCCCACTGCCATCAGCACTGCCAGTCCTGCAGGCAGGGGAGCAAGGGGGGTGGCGGGGAGGGACGTAGAGCGGTGGCTGAGCCTGCAAGCCAGCAGTAAGCGCAGCAGACACACACACTGCCAGGCCCTCAACTGCTGCCCCCACACCCATGCCCACTGCCATCAGCACTGCCAGTCCTGCAGGCAGGGGAGCAAGGGGGGTGGCGGGGAGGGACGTAGAGCGGTGGCTGAGCCTGCAAGCCAGCAGTAAGCGCAGCAGACACACACACTGCCAGGCCCTCAACTGCTGCCCCCACACCCATGCCCACTGCCATCAGCACTGCCAGTCCTGCAGGCAGGGGAGCAAGGGGGGTGGCAGGGAGGGACGTAGAGCGGTGGCTGAGCCTGCAAGCCAGCAGTAAGCGCAGCAGACACACACACTGCCAGGCCCTCAACTGCTGCCCTCACACCCATGCCCACTGCCATCAGCACTGCCAGTCCTGCAAGGGTTTATTTGGGCATAGGATTGAGTCGAACTGGGATAAACAAAACTGAGGAGCGTGAGGCTTCCACGTCAAGGGATAAATGGTTGCCTAAACGCCTACTCACCTGGAGTGGTGTGGGAATAAGACTGCGGATAATGTGAAAGGGAGGGTGATGTGAAAGGGTGGGTGATGTGAGAGGGAGGGTGATGTGAAAGGGAGGGTGATGTGAAAGGGTGGGTGATGTGAGAGGGAGGGTGATGTGAGAGGGAGGGTGATGTGAAAGGGAGGGTGATGTGAAAGGGAGGGTGATGTGAAAGGGAGGGTGATGTGAAAGGGAGGGTGATGTGAAAGGGAGGGTGATGTGAAAGGGTGGGTGATGTGAAAGGGAGGGTGATGTGAAAGGGTG
The DNA here is from genome assembly GCA_947470075.1 of Closterium sp. Yama58-4. NCBI lineage: Eukaryota > Viridiplantae > Streptophyta > Zygnematophyceae > Desmidiales > Closteriaceae > Closterium > Closterium sp. Yama58-4. The sequence continues at coordinate 269,626 of CANIUD010000768.1, forward strand.
GGTGATGTGAAAGGGTGGGTGATGTGAGAGGGTGGGTGATGTGAGAGGGTGGGTGATGTGAGAGGGTGGGGTGATGTGAGAGGGTGGATAACATGTGGTGTTACACAATCGCCAGACAGGTGTTGGGGCGGGCAGACGTGAGGGTGTTTGGGGCAAGTTGAATACGCACCCGTGGTCTGAAGAAGGCGTCTAACGCCGAAACCGGTTACCATCACCCTTTACACAAGCGTTCCCTACGCAAACACAATTTCACCTACCCTGGTATCATACACAAGTAAATTGCTGCCACGTATTGAACAATGGCCTCCAAATGGGGCTTGTTTGGGGCAAGTTGAACGTGCCTGTTTTTGAGAATTCTCAAAAACCAGGGCGGGCAGACGTGAGGGTGTTTGGGGCAAGTTGAATACGCACCCATGCCTGGAGTCAATACACGTGCTACCTGAGAGTTTATTGAGCAGGCACGAAAAAAAGTAAAGAAAGGAAGATAAAAAATCACAATTGTTTATTTATGTGATGCGGAGTGAGTACTCGGCCTGGGAGACACAAGAAAAAAAAAAAATTGTCGAGGCATTTCACAAAGAGAACATGCAGAATGAGCGGCAGCAGTTGCGGGCGAGCAGGGTAGAACAGAATGTTCTCAATCTCTTGGATTCAGAGCCCCCTCTTCCTCACACACACACACACCTGCCGGATCACTGCAGGGCATAGCCTCTCCCTCATCTTGAAGTTTCCTGGAAGCAGCGCATGCACCAGGGCAAAGCATGGAGAACACAGACAGAGTAAGGGGAGGAGGATGGGGCATGGGGCATAGGTATGGGCAATGGGCTTGGGTATGGGCATGGGGTATGGGCAATGGGACATGGGGCAAGGAATACGATATGACAATTCTGAACTACTTATAGAGTACTGACTAACTAATGATGATTGACAAAGCACTGTGGGCACCTCCCTAAGAGCACTCACCACACCACACCCCAGAGGGCATGTAGGTCTACCCGTCTCTACCACTTCTCACCGCTCTTCACTACTTTTCACCAAACTGCACCGTACCTTCTGAAGGACTCACCACACCTGACCCCAAAGGGCATGTCACAGAGCACCCAAACCACACATGGACACCCCACTTAAGCACCTCTGCCTCTTTCCACCACTTGTCACCACTTCTCACTGCTTCTCACCGTTATTCACCACTCACCACACCTGACCCCAAAGGGACACAGAGCACCCGATCCACACTTGGACACTCCAGCTAACCACCTTAACCAGTTTCAACCGCACTGCACCTCCCTAAATTTTACACTCACCACACCGCACCCCAACATGTCACAGAGCACCCGATCCACACAGCCGGTTCGCAGAGGCAGCGCAGAGGCATCCCAGACAAGCCAATCACAGCCTGCCACGTGGCCCCCTTGGCTCCTATCCCCATTCGCTACAGCCATTCCCAAGGTGCTGCTATTGGCTGCAGCGGTTCTCAATGCGATGCTATTGGTTCCAGCGGCATCAACGCCCCCCGCGTCTTTATCCCCTCCAAATGCACTGACTTGGCTTTTCAACCAATCAGCAGCTTCGAGAGGTAGCGTCCCACAGCCGCACCTGAGAAGGGGGTTGAATGGAGGGGTTCAGTGCGGTGCGGTTTAGTATGGAGGGATACGAGGTCATGCATCAACAGCCCCATTGTCTTTATCCCCTCTGAGTGCACCGACTCGGCATTGCAGCCAATCAGCAGGCTCCAGAGGCAAAGTGCCACAGCCACACCCAAAAAAAGGGGAAGAACAAAGGGGTTCAGTGCGGTGACACGCGGTAGAGAAGGATGTGGCCTGGGTGGATGCCTGCCAGTTGCAGGAGGGCGAAGACCAGCAGCTTTGTAGCACGCATGTACCCTGAGTGACTCTATAACGAGGATGTCTAATCACGAGTACAGGGCCTCACGTGGGGTCGAGCACGATGTGGCCGGGGTGGATGTCCGCCAGTTGCAGGAGGGCGAAAGCAGGGTCAGTGAGAGTGGTGTACTACGTGACTCAATAACGAGTACAAGGCAGGAGCAGGGACTTACATGGGATCCAGCATGATGTGGCCGGGGTGGATGTCTGCCAGTTGCAGGAAGGCCAAGGGCAGCAGGTCTGAGACTGACAGGTGTGCTCCCTGTCTGCAATTCAGTAACGAGTATGTGTAATAACGAGTATGGGGCCTCACTTACATGGGGTCGAGCACGATGTGGCCGGGGTGGATGCCCGCCAGTTGCAGGAGAGCGAATGCACGGTCTGTGAGAGTGGTGTACCCAGTGACTCAATAACGAGGATGCCTTATAACGAGTCATGAGGACTCACATGGGATCGAGCACGATGTGGCCGGGGTGGATGTCCGCCAGTTGCAGGAGGGCGAAAGCGGTGCTGGGGGGGGGGGGATTGCAGGGGGAGAGGAGGGAGGTGGGGAGGTGGGGCCACAAATCATGGGATGAGACTGTGGGAAAGAAGAGAGACAGTGGCAGAGAGAGGGAATGATTCGTCGTAAGATTGTAACAGAAGTAGAGCTGGGGGGACGGGAAGGGGGCTTTCATGCAGGGATTGTCACATGCGGCAAAGAGAACAGACAAACCCACCTGGGCTTGAGGGACGTTGGGAGGAGTAGAGCTGGGGGGGTGTGCTGGGAGGGAGTAGAGGTGTGCCAACTTCCCTCAAACCCAGGTCAGTCTAGTCTCCCTGGGTTTGAGGGGCGTTGGCACGAGGGCCTTGCGGTAGGCGCGAGAAGAGTAGACCTGGGGGACGAGTGATGGGGAGGGAGTTTCCATGCAAGGATTGTCGCATGCGGCAAACCGAACAGACAAACCCACCCACCTGGGCTTGAGGGACGTTGGCACGAGGGCCTTGCGGTAAGGGCGCGAAGAATAGAGCTGGGGAGGAGGATGGGGGAAGGGTTAGTGGGAAGGGGGGGGGGAAGGGGGGGAAGGTGGATATGGAGAAGCGGATTGGGGTTGGGGAGGCATGATGTTGGGATGAGGGCCTTGCGGTAGGCGCGCGAAGAATAGAGCTGGGAAGGAGGATGGGGCAGGGAGGAGAAGCAAGAAAGTGGGAAGAACAGCAGGCGGAAACATTGAGAGGGGGCGGAGGCAGAGCATAGGAACAATGAGGCGCCCCGCACGAGTGGATTAGAGATGGGTTGGAACTTGGAGGGGGCGGGGGGAGGGGAAGGAGGAAGGGAATGGCCAGGGTAACCTTTGAATCCCCAGCCCACATCCCAGACTGCTACACAGTTCTATCCAAACCCATATGCCTCCCACCCACGTGTCTCTCCGAGTTTTGTGATTTCGCTTGAACTGCCCTCGCCCCTTTCTCACTGCCTGATGGGTTAAAATGCAGCTCAAACCCAAACCACACCCACCTGCCTGTCTCCCACCCACCTGTCTCTCTGCGTTGTGTGACCTCGCCTGAACTGCCCTCCCCATGCTCTCTGCCCTCCCTGCTGCTGTCACCCTTGCCGGCATTCTTGCTGTGTTTCCCCTGGGTCGCTAAATCTCACACCCACCTGCCTGTATCATCACCTGTGTCCCACCCACCTGTCTCTCTGCGTTGTGTGACCTTGCTTGAACTGCCCTCCCCGTGTTCTTTTTGCCCTCCCTGCTGCTGTCACCCTTGCCGGCATTCTTGCTGCCTGCCTTGGCCTGCCCCGCCTCATGCTCCCTCAATTGCTCGCTCTGTTGCTCTGTCTGATGCTCCCTCAATTGCTTCGTCTGTTGCTGCTCGCGTTGCTCTTTTTGTTGCTCTGTTGACCCCTCTTCGTTTGCCTTTGGGGAGTCCCTGCAATCAACAATTGATTACATTAGATTAAAGAAGCTACAACAAGCAGCTAAACCAGTTTTTTGAGTTGACTCAAAATTAAGTTTGCCTTTGGGGAGTCCCTGCAAGCAAAAATCACTTGCATCAGACAAGCTACAGCAAGCAGCTGAACCAGACGAGCTATGATCAGACCAGACTGACAAGTCAAAATTGATGAGTTGATGGGCGTAAGACCACCGCAGCCCAGCTGTCTTCTACTGACAGCTCCTAGACCAGACAAGCTACAGTCAGACTTTTGAGTCGACTCAAAAGTCACCTGTCTTCTACTGACAGCTCCTAGACCAGACAAGCTACAGTCAGACTTTTGAGTCGACTCAAAAGTCACCTGTCTTCTACTGACAGCTCCTAGACCAGACAAGCTACAGTCAGACTTTTGAGTCGACTCAAAAGTCACCTGTCTTCTACTGACAGCTCCTAGACCAGACAAGCTACAGTCAGACTTTTGAGTCGACTCAAAAGTCACCTGTCTTCTACTGACAGCTCCTAGACCAGACAAGCTACAGTCAGACTTTTGAGTCGACTCAAAAGTCACCTGTCTTCTACTGACAGCTCCTAGACCAGACAAGCTACAGTAAGACTGACAAGTCAAGAGTAGATGAGAGTTCGATGTGATGATTCGTGGCACAGCAAGCAGGAGAGGCAAGAGAAGGGGGGGCTCTCGCGCTTCGATGAGCGCGACGAGCAGAGTGAGATGAGAGGATGAGGGGAGGAGGGATTGAGCGGCAGGGGTGAAGGGAGGAGAGGGCAGGGGTAGGAAAGAAAAGAACTCTCACGCGTAGATGAGTGAGACGAGCAGAGTGAGAAGGGGAGGACGAGGAAGAGGAATGGAACAGTAAGGACGAACGAAGGCAACGCACGAGAAGGGGAAAGGGAAGGGCTCTCACGCGTAGATGAGTGAGACGAGCAGAGTGAGACTGGAGTCCCGGATCCATGCTAGCACGTCCACTGGGAAGAGAGGAGGGGCGAGACAGAGGAGATGCTCAAGAAAGGAACCCAAAGGCGGAGTACGATAAGACTCGTTCTTTATCACACTACATTCTCTAAACTACTATTTTTTATGCCTCCTGGCTGTCTGCGCACTCACACTCAAACTGCCGAAGGCTGACAGTCCAGGACGGGAAGATTCCCAGAAGGCCCTCGCCCAACGCACCTGTGAGGGAGGGCAGATGCGGACGCAAATGCAGAAGCATGGGAAATCACAGATGCGGCTGTCAGTCATCCTTGACGGATCATGCGTGAAACAATGATAGAGGTAGGTTGATGGTACTATGAATGAGCCGTGAGGGGAGGGGAACCAATGCCCCCCTGCAGATGCATGAGACAGCGCAGATGCAGGCTCATGCATGAAATCCCATGTGCTCATCACGTGCTGTCAGTCCTCCTTGAAGTCTCATGCACGTGATGTGACAACGCCAGAGGTGGGTTGTTACCAAGTACAGTGAGTGAGCCAAGTACAGTGAGTGAGCCAAGTACAGTGAGTGAGCCAAGTACAGTGAGTGAGCCAAGTACCGCGAGGTCTCATGCACGTGATGTGACAGTTACCAAGTACAGTGAGCGAGCCTCGAGGGTAAAACACATACCAGCAGCTTCAGGGGAGGAGAACCCGTGCTTGCTCTGCTTCATACACACATGCACGCATTAACGCATGCACACATGCACTTGTATGCATACATGCGTATAACGAGGACGTACCAGCAGCTTCAGGGGAGGAGAACCCATGTTTAGTCTGCTTCATACACACACGATGACAAGTCACTCTAAAGTGCAGCCCTCCCTGCCTCTCTGCTGTTCCTCCTGCTGCTTCTGCTGCTGCCTCCGCTGCTTTGCCTCCCGCAGGTGCTCCCTCAGGTGCTCCTTCAGGTGTTCCCCCAGGTGCTCCTTCAGGTGGTGTCACATCAGCAGTGTCTGTTGCCCCAGTCGTTACCACCACCGCACCCTCTCCCTCCTGCTGCAGCCTCTTCCTCGCAGGTGATTTTCCATGCGCTTCAGCAGATGATGACGTCAGGTCCTTTCTGCTTTCGCCTGCTGATGACGTCATCCCATCCTCCCTGCGCTGCTGCCATTGGTGAAAGAGCGAGAGGGCTGGCTGCCAGTCTATCTGCTGACGTGGCAGGTGGGATAAAGAGGGGGGGAACGGAATAGAGAACATAGCCTAACTGCTAGGAGTTTAGTCATTGCATGGCATGCCAATGATGAGCTGGCGTTGCTGACCTGGCATTGCTGAGCTAGCTATGCTGAGCTGGCAATGCACAACCAATGGAAAGTCGGCACGGCAGCAAATCATACCTGAGCTGGCAGTGCAGTGAAGTAGTCAATGGCCTCCTTGCCATGTGGCACGTCCTGATTGGTCAAGCAGCAGAGCAAAGGGGTGGTGGAGAGCGATAAGGGGAGGGACAAGAGGAGGAATGAGGAAAGGGACGAGGAGAAAGCGGAATGGGTATAATTATCCAGTGCCTTCAGGCTTCAGCTGATCATTATTCAGACCTCTAAATCAAATCGTTATGTAACGTACATCTCTTGAGGCTACAAACGCGTATAGGTTGTCCACCGCCCTCAGCTGCTGCAGCTCCTGTGATCAGTGGAAAATAATCAAAGCAGGATCAGGCAAGAGATATAGTAGGCTCAGGTTTCAAAATTGGCGTTCAAGAATCAGGGATCCAGATTTAGGGTTAAGGGTTTCAGATTCTTGGTTTGAGATTCAGGGAGTAAGGTGTCATGCTTTCACTTCCCCTCCTCTTCCTCCCTTCCCTCTTCACTCCCCACGTATCCTCTTCATGTCATCACAACCCGCTCTTTCTGGGAACCTTCGCGCACCCACCTCAGCAGCAGCGTCAGTGGTGAACCTCACCCCGCCATGCACCGTGCTGACGTCATACACCCTCCCCGCCAGCCTGGCGGCCAGCTGGCACCGCAAAAACGGGGGTGGGTGTAAGACGGAGGGTGAAGAGGAGTTTAGAATGGTTTGGAGGGAATAAGGATTAGACTTATCAGAGGAGACTAGGTTGCGGGTCCTCAGAAGCGGCGCATTGCAAGTAGGCTTCCCTTATAAACGGTTCTTATACATTCCAGAGATATAGGAGACTTAGCTAATCCATGGGTACGCACTCAACATATCATGAGTTGCGGAGACCGCGTAGCAGTGGCAGGGTCGCCTGCATTGCAACACTCGCGCGTCGCGCGCGGGTCGAGAGAGAAACCCGTGTTTTGCGAGGCTCTCACCTCATCTCGCAGCGCGAATTCAAGCCCCGCTGACGTAGTTCCGAGGTAAGCCATAGAGGTAAGCCATGGTTCCGGACGGCATGCTCACAGTCGCATTATTTTCCTGTTTTGAACGTAGCGTCAACGCACATTGGTTCTGTGGTGCAGTGGTTAGCACTCTGGACTTTGAATCCAGCAACCTGGGTTCGAATCCCGGCAGAACCTGCAGTTTGTAGGTTTCTGTTTTGGCGCGCTTCCCCGTTTAGGGGAATCCCTTGAAGTTGGATCCCCGTTTAGTGGGCCGAACGGCTCCCCTGACGGCTGATTTGGCGGGACAGTTATTGAGTTTGGTCAAGGCAGAAGGTTCTATCTTTAAGAGTGGTTGCGCGTGGTGCTATTACTCTCGTTGGGATGCAGTGTGGTACAGAGTGGTGGAGCCTCGACGACCACCATAACTTCCCTCGAACACAATCAGGATTGATCCAGATTGGTGGGATACGGGCTAGGGGATTAGAGACCGCTAGAGTAGGAACCTCTTCAGCTGTTCCGGAGAGATCTTTTATCATACGCTCTTGCGGCAGTTCTGGTAGATCCTGAAAACATCCGAATCTAGAAACTACGCATTGTTCTCGTTCGATTTCAGTTAGCTCTCCCTGAATATCCACGTCGTGAACTCGACGTCCTTAGCGTTCCGATGATCAGCTGAAGCTCGCTTAGCTCATTCCCGTTGTTTTCTCGTGGCGTAGCCAATGCCGTGGCTGGCCCATCTTTTTCTCCTGCGCGAAATTTCTAAAGCTGGAAGTTTTCGCTTGATCAGGCTGGCGGTCGCGAACATTCCGATTTCCGTTCCAATCCGGTAACCAGTTCCCCCGTCGCGAAAGTTGTTGATCGTCACCCTTCGCGATGGCCATCCGTTTCACGGTGAACAAATTTCCGCTAGATCCGGAATCGCGCGACGCGACGGGTCTGCCGTGGGGCTGCGTCGTCCAACCATTCGCTCTCGATGACGAAGCGGGAATTCCGGGAAGCGGCGTCGCGGCTAGCGTCGGCACCGGCGGAAGCAGCATTCGAAAATCGTCTTCTAATTCCTCTTTCCCGCGCTTCGGCTCGTCGTCTTCTCTTAATTCCGCGTCTGGCGGCGCGGCTCTGCAGCCGCTTCCCGCTGCGCTTTCCCCCGCACCGCTTCCGCTAGCCGATGACGTGGCGCGATGCGAGGATTGCTACGCGTATATCAATCCGTACTGCGTGATCGATCGGTTTTCCTGGCGGTGCTCGCTGTGCGACGTCGTGAATCCGTTCAGCGACGCGGAGCTGCGTCGCTACGGGGGATCGAACGTCGCAGACGTCGCAGAGCTGTCGCACACGCTCGTCGAGCTGGACGTTGCCGCGGAGGGCGACCCAGACGAAGTGGAATTCGAACAAGGAGAGTCGCAGGGCGACGGAGAGGTCGCGGGTTCGATCCCGCATGGATTGGGAGAGCCAATCAGCAGCTGCCACGTGTTGGACGAAGCGGAGATCCGCAAGCGGCCGGTGTATATCGCCATGGTTGACGTGTCAGGCTCAGAGGAGTTTTTGGAACTCGTTAAGAGCTCGCTTCTGGCCGCGTTAGAAGCGCTTTCGCCTGCTGCACTGTTCGGTCTGGTTACGTTCGGAAGCAAGGTGAGCACTTCGCACAGGTGAGTTTCGCTAGTCAGTGGAGATGGACAGGTAACGGCGTTGTAACGTTATCTGAAGATAGTGAGCTACAAAAATGGGAAATAGATTGAAACGGTTAGTGTCCCTCCGTCTCTCGCCCTCCTCCCTCCCCCCTCTCCCCCACACCACCAGGTGGTTCTGTAGGATTTGCAGGGGCCCGTAGCAGCACTCACATCCGTAGCCATCCTCGCATAACCTTACAACCCGCTCCACCCCTCCGCACCACTCCCCACTCCCCCCTACCCTACCAGGTGGGTCTGTACGACCTACAGGGGCCAGTAGCAGCAGTCAAGTCCGTCACCATCCCCGCTTCCCCTTCCAACCGCCTGCCTCTAGCCCTGGGCGATCTCCTCCCCCTCCCCGCCTTCCTCGCGTCTCTCTCGCGCCACAAGGACCACGCCACTGCCGCCCTCGAAACCCTCCGCCCCAACCCTCTCTCCTTCTCCTCCCTTCCTCGCTCCCTCCCTCCCTCCCCTCCCTCCCCCCCTTTACCGCCCCCATACACAGGTAGGACTGTACGATCTACAGGGGCCGGTAGCAGCAGTGAAATCCGTCGCCATCCCCGCTTCTCCCTCCCACCGCCTGCCTCTAGCCCTGGGCGATCTCCTCCCCCTCCCCGCCTTCCTCGCGTCCCTCTCGCGTCACAAAGACCACGCCGCTGCCGCCCTCGAAACCCCACCCCACTCCTCTCTTCTTCTCCTCCCTCTCTCCCTCCCATCCCTCCCTCTCTCCCTCCCTCCCTCGCTACCAGGTCGGTCTGTACGATCTACAGGGCCCCGTAGCAGCAGTGAAGTCCGTCGCCATCCCCTCCTCTCCCTCCCACCGCTTACCCCTAGCCCTGGGCGACCTCCTGTCTCTCTGCCTTCACCCCCTACCCCCCCCTACACAGGTCGGTCTGTACGATCTACAAGGCCCTGTAGCAGCAGTGAAGTCCGTCGCCATCCCCGCCTCCTCTGCTCACCGCTTACCCCTAGCCCTGGGCGATCTCCTCCCCCTCCCCGCCTTCCTCGCATCCCTCTCGCGCCACAAAGACCACGCCGCTGCCGCCCTCGAAACCCTCCGCCCCGACCCTCCCCCCCTTGATTTGGACGCGTCTGGAGGGGGGAAGAGCGGCGGGGGGAAGGGGGGAGCGGCGCAGGGCGCGGGGGGGAAGGGCGGAGCGGGGAAGGGGGGAAAGGACGCGGAGAGAGGGGGGAGGAGGGACGGGGTTAGGGGATTTGGAACGGCTTTAGACGCTTTGATTAGGTATCTAGGGGGTATGGAGGATGGTCCGAGTGCTAGAATAGCCAGAGGGCTTCGAGCTGACGTCATCAGTACCAGTGGCAGTGGTGGTGGTGGTGGGGGTAACGTGAGCATTGCTGCAGCAGCAGCGGCAGCAGCGGCCGCAGGGGAAGTAGGATCGTTTGTAGGGGCCAGATTACTGGTTTTCCTGTCCGGAGCCCCGAACCACGGTATGGGGGCGTTGAGTACGGTTCGGTACGATACAGCGCTTGCCAGCCTGGCTGTAGCGGCTAGTGAGAGAAGCAGGAGCGCCAAGGATGTAGCAGACCCGGCTGTAGCGGATAAGGGGTTGCTACAGGAGCAAACGCCGTTTTATAGGGAGTTAGCTGCGGCTGCAGTGCAAGCAGGGGTGTGCGTGGATCTGTTTGCTGTACCGAGTTATGCTAGTAACGGGGATGAAGGTGCTAGTAGAGAGGGCGGGGGTGCGGTAGCTGCAGATTCTGCTGCTGCTGCTGCCGCTGCTGCTGCTGGGGTATCTGCTGTGACTATTGCCGATCCTCCTCCCTCCCCCGCTCCCTCCCTGCCCGTCCCATACTGTGACCTAGCCTCTCTCCGTTGCCTAAGTGTGGAAAGCGGGGGTACTCTGTTTCTTTACCCTTCTTTAGACGAGGCAACCCTCCCTCAAGACATTTACCGCATGCTTTGCCGACCCTCCGCGTTCGGCGGGGTGCTCCGGCTCCGAACCTCCCGGGAGCTTCGGGCCGTCCGAGCCTACGGGCACTTTTTCCCCGATGCACAGTATGAGAATCTGTATCATATCATTCGGTGTGACCCTTTTGATTCGTACGCATTTGACTTGGAATTTGCGGGGAAGGCTGGGTTTGGAGTGAAGGGGAGGGGTGGGAGAGACAAGGGAGGGAGCGGCGGTGGTGGTAACCGGGGGGCAGTGTTACAGCTGGCGTTTCAGTATACGGTGATTATTCCGGTGGAAGGGGGAGGGGAGAGGGTCGAGGAGGGTGGGGGAGGAGGGGGTGGGGCGGGTAATGGGGCGGCTAGTAACGGGGATGGGGCTGCTACTGGTGTGAATGGGACTGCAGGTGGTGGGATGGAGGGAGGAAAGGGGAAGGTAGGAGGGGGAGAGAAGGAAGGGGAGAAGGAGGGGGAAGGGGGAGGAGGTGGGGTGGGGACCGGCAACAGCAGCAGTGGGAGGAAGGGTGGGAGGAGGAGAGGCGTGGTGCTGAGGCGGAGGCTGAGAGTGAAGACGATATGTGTGGATGTGGCACAAGGGGCGAGGGAGATATACGAGTCTGCTGATAACGAGGCCATTCTCACTGTTCTCACACACAAGGTGAGTCTTAAGGGGGAATGGAAACAGTGGGAGGAATGGGAAGGGTGGGAAGAGGAGAGGGGTGGTGCTGATGGGGTTGGTGCTGAGGAGAAGGCTGAGAGTGAAGACGATATGTCTGGACGTGGCACAGGGGGCGAGGGAGATATACGAGTCTGCTGATAACGAGGCTATCCTGACTGTTCTCACACACAAGGTGAGTCAAACAGAGGAAGGGAAGCAGTGGGAGGGGGGGGAAGGGTGGAAGGAGGAGAGTGGAGACGATATGTGTGGATGTGGCACAAGGGGAGATTTACGAGTCTGCTGATAACGAGGCCATTCTGACTGTTCTCACACACAAGGTGAGTCAATTGGGACGAAGGGAAGCAGTGGGAGGGGTGGGAAGGGTGGAAGGAGGAGAGTGGAGACGATATGTGCGGATGTGGCACAAGGGGAGATTTACGAGTCTGCTGATAACGAGCCTATTCTGACTGTGCTCACACACAAGGTGCGTCTTTACCAGTGTTGAGACATCTTATGACTGGAGGTTGCACAAGGGGTGAGGGAGATTTATGAGTCTGCTGATAACGAGGCCATTCTCACAGTTCTCTCACACAAGGTGTGTGGTCTCTTCTCTTCGTCTAGTTTACGGAAGAGGGTGTGTGAACTCTTCTCTTGGGGAGGGCAGGTTTCTTTTGCAGGACTGGCTGGTCATTCTCACGGCCCACTACAACCACGCCTTCGGCCTCGCCCAGTTCGACCAGCACTCTCCCTCTGCCTCTCCCTTTCCCTCTCCCTCGGGCAGGTTATACGTGCATCACTAGAGGAAGGCGTGAGGGAGGGTAGACTCCTCTTGCAGGACTGGCTGGTCATCCTCACGGCCCACTACAACCAGTCCTGTCCCTGTCCCTCTGTCCCTCTACCTCTGGCAGGTCATCCGTGCATCCCTAGAGGAAGGTGTAAGGGAAGGTAGGCTCCTCCTTCAAGATTGGCTGGTCATTCTCACGGCCCACTACAACCACGCCTTCGGCCTCGCTCAGTTTAACCAGCCCCACTCTGTCACTCGCCTAGACGTCTCCTTCTCAGCCTGCCCGCAGCTGCAGCCGCTGCCTCGGCTGGCCTTTGCCCTATTGCGCTCTCCTCTGCTGCAGCTGCCAAGGGAAGGGGTTCATCCGGACCTGCGCACCTTCCTGCACTGCCTTTACAGGTGAGGCCGTGAGAGCTCCGTACCACTCTCCACCCCTCTCTGCCTCTCTTCAGCCCAGTTCAACCAGCCCCACTCGGTCACTCGCCTAGACGTCTCCTTCTCAGCCTGCCCGCAGCTGCAGCCACTGCCACGCCTGGCCTTTGCGCTCCTGCGCTCTCCTCTGCTGCAGCTGCCAAGGGAAGGGGTTCACCCTGATTTACGCACCTTCCTGCACTGCCTCTACAGGTGAGACCATGAGAGCTCTGTACCACTCTCCACCCCTCTCCTCCTCTCTCCTCCTCTCTCCATTCCTCTCTGCCTCTCTCCAGCTCAGTTCAACCAGCCCCACTCGGTCACTCGCCTAGACGTCTCCTTCTCAGCCTGCCTGCAGCTGCAGCCACTGCCACGCCTGGCCTTTGCGCTCCTGCGCTCTCCTCTGCTGCAGCTGCCAAGGGAAGGGGTGCATCCTGATTTGCGTACCTTCCTGCACTGCTTATACAGGTGAGAGTTCTCCACTGCTCTCCATGCTACCTCTCTCTATCTCTTCCTAGCCGTCCCTCGCGCTCGCCGCTGCTGCAGCTGCCAAAAAAAGGGGTTCTTTCTGACCTGCGCATGTTCCTGCACTGCCTCTACAGGTGAGAACTCTCCACCGCTCTCCACCGCTCTCCACCGCTCTTCGCCTCTCAACCACTTTCAACCTCTCTGAACCTCTTCATCTCCCCTCTATACCTCTTTACGCGAGGAAGGGATGCACCCTTACATTGTACTTCGTGCACTGTCTTATATAGGTGATTGCCAAACCCGCCCTCCCTGTCTACCGCTCTCCACCCTTTCTGTTGCTATCCCCACCCTCCCCCACCGCAGTTCCCTGGATCCTTCCTTCCTCATGCGGGCAGTCTACCCCGCCCTCATCTTACACCACTCTGTGCGTCATTCTTTTCCATCTCTACCGCTCTGCACCCCTCTGTTCCCTCCCCCACCGCAGTTCCCTGGACCTTTCATTCCTCATGCGGGCAGTCTACCCCGTCCTCTCCTCCTACACCACTCCCAACCGCCCCACGTTCCCCCGCCACTCCCACCCGCTCCTCTTTCACCGCTCTGTACCTCACTCGTTTCCATCTCCACCACTCTCCACCCCCACTCTCGCCCCTCTTTCCTCCCCCCCCCCCTGTGCAGTTCCCTGGATCCCTCATTCCTCATGCGGGCAGTCTACCCTGTCCTCTCCTCCTACACCACTCCTGATCGCCCCTCCCTGACCACTCTTCCCTCACCGCTCTGTACCTCATTGTTTTCCACCTCTACTGCTCTCCACCCCCTCCGTTGCTATCTTCACCCATCCCCACCCCTCTCCACCGCAGTTCCCTGGACCCCTCATTCCTCATGCGGGCAGTCTACCCCGTCCTCTCCTCCTACTCCACTCCCGACCGCCCCGCCTCTCCATCACTCCCTGAGCTGTGCGGCCGTCTTTCACCACATAGTACCTCATTCTTTTCCATCTTGACCGCTCTCTACCCCTTCTCTTGTCCCCCCAACCCCTCCCAACCGCAGTTCCCTGGGTCCCTCCTTCCTCATGCGGGCAGTCTACCCCGTCCTCTCCTCCTACTCCACTCCCGACCGCCCAACCCTAAACCACTCTTCCTTCACCGCTCTGTACCTCATTTTTTTCCACCTCTACTGCTCTCCACCCCGTCTGTTGCTATCCCCACCCATCTCCACCCCTCCCCACCGCAGTTCCCTGGACCCTTCATTCCTCATGCGAGCAGTCTACCCCGTCCTATCCTCCTACACCACTCCCGACCGCCCAGCCTTCCCCCGCCACTCCCTGAGCCGCGCGGCACTCGTCACCAGCGGCAGCCCAATCTTCCTTCTCGATGCATTCAGCACCATCATCGTCTTCTACTCGCCTGCCGCTCCCCCCGACCTGCCCTTTCCCCCACCGCAAACAAGTGAGTAGCCCTTCTCTTACCCTAGCATGCGCTCCCCAGCCTTCCTCCGCCACTCCCTGAGTCGCGCGGCCCTCGTCACCAGCGGCAGCCCAATTTTCCTGCTCGATGCATTCAGCACCATCATCGTCTTCTACTCGCCTGCTGCCCCTCCCGACCTGCCCTTCCCACCGCCCCAAACGAGTAAGTAGCATGCGTGCAGCGTGCGCTGCTTGCCTTATCCCATGCACCACTCACTGTAACGAGCACCACTCGTCACCAGCGGCAGCCCAATTTTCCTCCTCGATGCATTCAGCACCATCATCGTTTTCTACTCGCCTGCCGCTCCCCCAGGCCTGCCCTTCCCACCTCCCCAGGCAAGTAGCCCTTATCTTACCCTAGCATGCCTGCCCCCTGCTTGCCTCGTCACCAGCAACACTTGTCACTCTCAACACCCCACATCTCCTCTCTGTCATCTCCCTCCCTCCCTCCCCTCCCTCCTTCTGTGCGTCCGTCCCTCCCTCCCCCCCTTCCTAGCATTGCAACGAACGACCATCAACTGGCTGAAGCCGATCGCATAATCACGCCGCGTACAATCACCATTTCCTTTCTCTCCCCATCTTCTCTCTCTTCTCCCTCGCTCCCTCCCTTCCCTCCCAGGCTTGCTGCGAACAACCATCAACCGGCTGAAGGCTGATCGCATAATCACGCCGCGTACAATCACCATCCGGGGAGGCGTGGACAGCACAGCCCCCTTTGAGACGTTTCTGATTGAGGAGCAGGATGTTGATGGGGATGTGGAGGGCGGGGCCGTGGGCATGGGGTTCGTTGCTTTCTTAGAGTCAATTGCTCGCGATGTGCGAGAATACATGAAGTAGTGAAGGGAGGAGGGGTGGAGAGGAGAGGATATCACAGCACGGCACAGCACAGCCCCCTTTGAGACGTTTCTGATTGAGGAGCAGGATGTGGATGGGATGTGAAGGGGGGGCCGGTGGGCATGGTCTTTGTTGCTTTCTTAGAATCGATCGCTTGGGACGTGCGAGAATACATGAAGTAGAGGATGGAGTGGAGGGGAGGAGAGTGGAGAGCACTGCACAGCCCAGCACAGCACAGCCCCCTTTGAGGCGTTTCTGATTGAAGAACAAGATGTGGATGGGGATGTGGAGGGCGGGGCGGTGGGCATGGGCTTCGTTGCTTTCCTTGAGATGTGTGTGGTGTCAAGTACGTAAGAGCGATTCAGAGTATGATATTCCTACCTACCGTACTACCCATATGGAGTGGTTTGATTGAGGCATGTTGTAGGCATAGCACATAGACCAGCATTGACAGTAGTGGTGAAACTGGCAGTGCGTACGCTGCACAGCACCCGTATAAAAGTTCTGATAGTGAGGTGGGCTGAGGAGCAGAATCTGGCAGGGTTGGTTGATTGGGAAGGAATATGGACAAGCTTTGTTGTCATGCTCCTCCTAAAGTCCATCTCGTTACTTGGATTGCGATCTGTGAGAGCACATAAGTATGTACCGTATGCATAGGTACTATACGCATGCATGGAGCAGAAAAGGCATGCTTTTAAGGAGTAGAAGAAAAGAGAACCACGGTAGTAAAATGCTTTGCACACATTCTGCACCGTGATGTGAGGTGCTATGATTTTAGAATTGCTGCCTAGAAGAAATCTGCACAATTCAATAGAGAACCATTTCTATAAATCCACATCACAAATGTGGACCTGTGGATGGAATAACATGCTTCTACATGTCTCCTACAGCTGTTATTGGAGCCAACTGGCCCTTACAGTGTATAAAAAAATCATCAAAGAAAAGAAAAAAACGAACAAGCCATCACTTTCAGGTTTGAACCCTCCTGCCCCGCTAAAAGCCCATCCTCCACTTTCCACGAGACGGCGTCAAGGCAGGAAAAAAGGAGTCCCACAGGGACGCCTTCCCCTTGCCGCCCTGCTTCTCTGCTCCCCCTGCTGCGGCAACTTGACCCTGCAGCACAATCGACGGTCCTAATGCCGCGTCCCCTGCAACGCCGCGCACAGCCGTCGGATGAACTGGAGGACACGCGTTCTCCTTATTCTTCATGTCGTCACGCTTCTTGCGTGAAGCAGCATCAGCATCCTGATCAGCGTTCTTCTCAAATAACCCACAGCTACCCTCGTCTCCTTCCGCTGCGACAAGCCTGTTCTTTTCGTTCGCATCCTCATCGTCTCTACTGCATGGATCAAGAGAAGGAAGGTCGCTGACGTTCGCATCCTTCTGGTATCCAGGTGGACTTACCAGAGAATCGACGGGAGTTCTCGGCGTCAACGAACTGGAAACAGCAGGCGAAATCGCTCCCATCGCTCCAGTCCCGGCGAACGATGTGGTAACCACCGGCTTTCGCCTGGAAGCCGCCTTGATCCACGGATGCGCGACGACCTGCGCCATCGAGATCCGCTCCTCGGGATTCACGGACAGCATTGCGCGAATCAGATCCTTAGCTTCCGCCGATACGGCAGCCCAGGCTCCGCGCGACAAATCCACATTTCCGCGGAGAATTTGACGAATCAGCTGCCGGTCGCCATGGCCTTGAAACGGCATGGCGCAGGAGAGCATTCCGAAGAGAAGCACGCCGAGCGACCAGACGTCGGCTTTCATGTCATACTCCTGGCCGAGAATCACCTCGGGAGCTTCATACGGCCGGCTGCCGGCAGTTCCGACGGTTTTCTCCCCGGGAGCCAGGTGAACCGCCAGGCCGAAATCAGCGAGCTTCGCGAGAACGCGGTCGTCTGAAGCAGTTACTTGCTTCGGTAACGGAGCAGGTGGTAAGGCGGAGCAGTAGTAGTACTGAGGACCGGAGGAGTTGAGAGGGGTGCAGAGGAGTACGTTCTCGAGCTTGATGTCGCGATGCATGATGCCGTTCCGGTGGCAAAAATGGATGGCCTGAGCCACCTGGCGAAAAATCAGAACAGCTTTATTCTCCGGCAATCCCCATGATATACCAGAACGTTGCTTGCTGTTGCTGCTGCTGCTCGAGTTATCACCGGAAGAAGCCTTTCCTCCAGATTTTGCGGAAGTTAAACCGAAACCGAAGCCGCTGCCGTTGCTGCTGCTGCTGCTGCTGCTGAGCCTCGGGAATGGTGCTGCCATTGCTGGTGACGTAAGAAAAGAGATCTCCGACGTCACAAAACTCCATCATTAAATAAATCGCTTCTTGGTCTTCGAAGACGTACTTAAGCTCAATTATGTTGGGATGCTTTCCCGCCATGAAATCGAGAAGAGCGACCTCCTGCCGTAAAAAGTGCTGGTGCAGGAGAGAGTCCTTAAGCGACACTTTAAGGACCTTCTTACACGCGTACTGCTCGCCGGTTCGTCCATCCTCGCACAACCACACCGTACCGAACCGACCTTCACCGATGACCTTGACGAACTTGAGAGCATCCCACGGCGCCTCGGTTGGTCGCCGGAGAAACGAAGATGACGAGTCCATTTATTGTGTCTGGCCTAAAACTATCAGCCGAAGGATAGGAACGGAAACCTAGGGAAGAAGCGGAAAGCGGACAACGGGGAAATGCCTGACCTTCGAACAACTGGCATGCTGATTTTGGATTTCCTCTGTTCAGTCCGAACTGAAGCTATCAGCTATGAACATAACTAGCGTCGAAGTCCACGCAGGGTTGTTCGAACACCGTTCTCGTAGTGTCAGTCCGTATCTCCTAAAAGCTTAACTCGAGTGATAATCTGATCACCAAGGCAGACACAGAAACGGAGCACAATCAAGGCAACGGGAAAATCGCGAAAACGAGAACCAGAGAACCAGCAGACAGGCAGCGAAGTGGATGGAGGAGATGAGACGTGCAATGGAGGGTGTATGTGCGGAGAATCTGGATACTATGAAAGCAAGAGCTTGCTTGGGGGAAGGAAACCCTAGTTACAGTATGGAGGGGGTAGGTTGGGTTGGTGGACGGTGGTGTGTGTGTCATGGCGGAGTTTCGGAGGAAAACGAGTTTGTCTGAAAGTGACGGTGGTGTGGTGTGCGGTGCGGTGCAAGTGAAGCATGATCCAGGCGGGGAGTGAAGTGTGACGTGTGCTGGACGGCGGATATTGACGATGGTGTTGGTTGGACGGTTGCGATGGCGTGGAGGTGTGGTTTGGGTTGGGGAGAGGAGTTTGGCTGCTGTAACGAAGGAGCCGTTCTCGCGCACAGGTTGAATACAGTACAGTATCTTCCGCACAGAAGGGAAGGCCTTTGCGAACGCGTGTTTAGGGCGTGTGTGAATCTAAATGGAGTTCGAAAATAGGTTCGAACTTAGAGTGGTAACTAGTTTCGCAGTTGTTCGCAAATTCTTTCGCCAACTCTGGGGTCAAGCTGATCCTGATGGCACTCGAACCCCCCAAAGTGAACAAGATTCGAGTTTATGAGCAAACATGGTTTTGCACGTTGAAGCGAACGTGTGTGGTTTCAGGCACGTACGAGGAGTTCGCGACAATCGCAAAGCCTTCGTGCACCAATAGATGCACAACCGAAACCCACGGCATACCCATTCAGGCAACTGCCGCCACGTGTATCATGTCGTGGCACGATGACGTGCCGCTTCTGCGCTTGACTAGAAGTTGGCGCACTGGCAGCGAAATTTGCGCCAACAATGTACACCCCACATCAGCCACCATTCGGGGCACGATGATGAGGTGGAGGTCTAGAGGGTCCATTTGGGGGGCGCGCTCCGTTGACGTGTCGCGCTGTCAAGATGTCGAAACTGGGTAACCTACACACCCCAGTGGCGGTTCGGTTCCCCCCCTACAAGCTCGAACTTGCAAATTCGCACTTGCGTGTGTGGTTTTGAGTGTCCAACTTTTGACTCTGGCGGTTCACTTGCTACAATCGAATCCAAAATGCAAACTTATGGTAATATTTAGATTCACACACGCCCTTAGGGGGAGCCAAAGAAGTCGGGTCCGGACTCCAAACTCCCGAGGGAGGAGGGGGGAAGGGGGACGGGGGAGAGAACATGCGAAAAAGCGCCGCTTGGGAGAGTTTTTGGCCAGAGCAGGCAAGGGGGCATGGGGAGGGGATGGGCTGATGAGGCGACAGGTCGGGTTCCCCGCAGCAAAAGCAGAACGATTTTTTTTAGAGGGTAAATAGGATAAAGGTTTACAACTAGAAAGGATGAGTAGTCTCCACATTCTAGACGTGAATAGACATAACTTCGTATTTTGCTACCCATAGCCAGAACTGCCGGCAGTAGGGACTGGTGGTGAAACGCGGCAGTGCCATGTCATACACTCGGCTTGTTGGAGAGACCCCTTTTGAAGCTGGAAAAAGCGCGTTGCTCGGGACCTGTATTACCTGTGACGGCAAAGCGGTCAGGTGACATCCGAACCGAACAAGCAGGTGTATGAGTTTGAGAGGTTGGCCCCAGACCAGGCCCCGATTAAAACAAAAATTGCTCCGCGTAATTCCTCCCCAACCGCAGAATGGGAGCTCATGCATATTTGGGACCAACCACACGGGAATAACAAACAGAAATATCAAGGGTAATGATGCAAACGAGCCGCACATATTCAGTAGCTAAAGTGTCCGAGCCTAGAGCAGACCCACAGAGGGGAAATTGTGGCATGACAGCTGTAAGAACGACAAGGTGACTGTGAGGGTAGCACGGCACAGGCCTCCAAGCCGATCCGCTGTTTCTGGACATCCTATCACAGATTCCCCTTATGGAGACACTCGTGGGCTTCCCCACGGAGTTTTCCTTTACAGGGTAATTGCTACTCTACAGCAAAACAGAATAAAACATAGTGCAATAGGAAGAACTCACAGGTAGTCAAAGCAGAACTGGACCAGCTCTGACTTTTGTTCGGTTCTCATATGAAGGGGGTCGAAAGCCATCACAGGGATGTCTGTTTTCATAATGGACCCCCTCCATAACATTAGTTATCATCCATCTAAATTACAAGTATATTCATATTGTTATTGAGGATAAAGATTTACAAAGAAGACGGGAGCTGGTACCAGTTTTGGCCCAAAACCAACCGCCAGCATTGCTCCGAAGCTACAATACCGTAGATTGGAACACACCTGGAACGAGGCAGCAGCGCCATATTATTAGCTCCTGGAACCCGAAACCCTCAACATTAGCTCCTCCCAGGCTTGCCTCCCACTAAAAGCTCACCCTCCATTTCCTACGAGACGGCGACAGAGCAGGAAGAAAAGAATCCCAAATGGAAGATTTCCCACTGTGCTTCTCAGACCCTCCTGCCATTTCGTCAGGCAGCACAACTGATAGTCCCAAGGCCGCGTCAGCAGCACATCCTCGCGGAGTCTTTGGATGAAGGGGAGGAAGGGAGTTCTCCTTTTCTTGATTTCCTGAACGCATGTTGCGTGAAGAAGTATCAGAATCCTCCTGATCAGCGTTAATTTCAAAAAATCCAGCACTGCGCTTGTTCGCTCTCCCCAGCGCTTCGAGCTTCTGATTATTATTCCCGTCCTCCTCATCGCTTGTGTTGTCCTTTCCGTCCCTATCGCCATCGTCTTTATTGCACGGATACAGCGACGGAAGGTCGCTGGTGCTCGCGACCTTCTTTCGGCGACCGCCAAACGGACTCTTCATGGGAAACAAGGGCGATGTTGGCGTCAACGAGCCAAAATAACCAGGCGAAACTCCTCCAGAAGTTACATTAGCGAAATCGAGCTCGGTAAGCGATGATGTGGTAATCACTGGCTTTCGCCGTCTGGAAGCAGCCTTGATCCACGGATGCGTGACAACCTCCGCCATGGAAATCCGCTCGTCGGGATTCACGGTCAGCATCGCGCGAATCAGATCCTTAGCTTCCGCCGACACCGCGGACCAGGCTCCGCGCGACATATCCACGTTTCCGCGAATAATCTGGCGAGTCAGTTGCCGCTCACCGCTGCCTTGAAAGGGCATGGAGCAGGAGAGCATTCCGAAGAGTAACACGCCGAGCGACCAGACGTCAGCTTTCGTGTCGTATTCCTGTCCAAGAATCACCTCGGGAGCTTCGTACGGCCGGCTGCCAGCGGTTCCGACGGTTTTCTCCCCCGGAGCCAGACGAACCGCCAGGCCGAAATCAGCGAGCTTCGCGAGAACGCGGGCGTCTGAAGCAGTACCCGGCTGTTTCGGTAACGAGGGTGAAGGTAAGGACGTGGAATAGTAGTACTGAGGAACGGATGAGTTAAGAGGGGTGGAGAGGAGAACGTTTTCGAGCTTGATATCGCGATGCACCACCCCGTTCCGGTGACAATAGAGGACGGCGTGAGCCAACTGGCGAAAAATCAGGACAGCTTTATTCTCCGGTAATCCCCAGGATAAACCAGAACGTTGCTTGCTGTTGCTGCTGCTGCTCGAGTTTTCGCCGCCGGAAACCTTTCCCCCGGATTTAATGGAACTCAAACCAAAACCGCCGATGCCGCCGCTGCAGCTGCTGCTGCTGCTGCGAGCCCCGGGAACGGTGCAGGCTCCATTGCTGGTGACGTAAGAAAAGAGATCTCCGACGTCACAATACTCCATCAAAAGATAAATGGCTTCGGAGTCTTCAAAGATGAACTTAAGCTCAACGATATTAGGATGCTTTCCCGTCATAAAATCCAGAAGCGCGACCTCCTGCCGTAAAAAGTGCTGATGCAGGAGCGAGTCCTTAAGTGACGCTTTTAGGACCTTTTTACATGCGTACTGCTCGCTGGTTCGCCCATCCTCGCACAGCCACACCGTACCGAACCGGCCTTCACCGATGACCTTGACGAATTTAAGAGTACTCCACGGCGCCTCGGTCGGTCGCCGGAGAAACGACGATGATGAGTCCATTGATTAGGACTAACCTAAGCTATCAGCCAGGGGGTAGGAAAGGAAACCTAGGGAAGAAACGGAAGGCGGTCAACGGAGAGAAGCCTAACTTTTGGACAACTGGCATGCTGACTCTGAATCCCCTTGTTCAGTCTGAGCTGAAGATATCAGCTGAAAGAATAAGTAATAAAGTCTAAGGCCGTTCGCTCTGCTGTTGTAGGGTCACTTGTAACGCCGCTCTCGTCTGGCTGTAGTCCACTTATCACGGAAGCCAATAAAAAGGGCAGCAAAATCAAGCGACTCCCGGAATTTTGATTCGAAGAATAAGGAACCAGAGAATGATAAGTCCGAAAAGCAGCAGCCAATGAAGTGGATGGACGAGATTATGTGGAGCGTGTAGGTGCGGAAAACCTGGAGGTTGAGGTCAGATGGTAAAGACGGCGGGCGGGAGGAGAAGCAAGTTTCAGCGTCAGACGGGGCCGAAGGACAAAGGCTGAAACGAAACGTCACCCAGATGTGGAACGAAAGACGGTTGTGGATGGAGATAGTGGAGGTGGTGTGGTGCGGTCTGTGTGGTGTGGTGTATTGTGGTCTGTGTGGTGTGGTGTAATGTGGTGTAATGTGGCGTAGTGTGTGTGGTGGAGCGCAAGAGTTACATGATCAACATGACGGTGGTTTGCATGGTGTGGGGCGGGGCAAGCGAAGCATGATTCAGAACGGGATGCAGGATGGTGGATGTTGGTGTGGGGATTGAAATGGAGGAGTTTTTGAGGAGCGAAACGAGAGCGTGGATAATGCGGGGAGAGCATGCACTGCTGGGTGGGGGTTTCAGATAAGTGCAGGGACTGAGCAGGCATAGTTGTGAGCTGGTGACAGACTGGGGTCACGACGGCAGCATAAAACCATGGGTGCGTTCCTGGCTAGTGTCAAGCTTCCGGTCATCCGCGGATGACCGGAAGTTGGACCCACTTTGGGCCATCCGAGACCAACTTCGGGTCTTCCGGCCCAAAATCGCCCCTGTTTCCAGAAGACCTGAAGTTTGAGAGCAAGTTTGACCCAAAGCTTCGGGCCTTCCCGGGAAGGCCCGAAGCTTGACACGCGTCAGGAACGCACCCTACGATAAAGTGGTTCGTCTTCATATTCTTTTTCTAAAACGTGGGTAGGATACTGTAGCTGGGGAGGAGAGATTTGGCTTGGGGTCGAAGGATGGTCTCCCAATCCCGGGGCCTTCCAGAGCCGCAAGCAACAATTGGCGGTGAAATGCGAAGGCCACACGTGCACCTCAGCAAACTCGTCTGCACCGCACCGCACCCCCACCCCCGCTCCTTGGGGGAAGCTGAGGGGAGGGCATTTTCTGCCACACCTGAAACAAACCCTGACGGCAAGGCGGCCAGGTGCTGCTCGAATTCATTTCGCCAGCCACGATATGAACCCATAAAAGTGCGGAACCAACCACACGAGGATTTGAAGGCAATTTGTAAGTTGTAACGAACAAAAATATCTGCTCAATGATGTAAAGAGCCGTACAAGTACAAAAGCCGTAGCTATACACCACCACGGGGACTTTGCAGCTGTACAGCTCATGCCAGCTGTAAGCCGACGAGAAGACTAGGGGTTGGGGCGGGATGGGATCTTCTCGTCGCACAGAGCTTCAAGCGAATCTGCGATACATTGTGTCTGGTCATCATCGCAGATTCCCTTTATGCAGACACCCATTGGCTGAGCCAAACGGCCATCCTCCTTACAATATGATTGCAAGTGTTCACATATAGTGATTGTACAGCTATTATGTACATGGGTCTCTATGACTCATTATAAACTCCCTGATCGAGCTGATGGTTGCAGTGTCCACTGGGATGATATGGCCACACACATGACGTAACACCGTTCGAGAATCAGCATCAAAGAGTGAAACCAATTCCTCACTCCGCCGTTGGGTTACTTGACGGTCTTGGCCTTGACAACTAGGTGTGCTCGTAACAACTACACCGTTGCTGCGATTCGTGCTTGCTCCAAAGACGTGTAACGACGGCAGCTTTATCGCTTTGCTGCTCTCCATCATCTCATGCATAAACGGATGGGCCTCTCTTGCAGCTACATACCCGGAGCAAAGAATCACAAACCGTATGCCACCCCACACTTCCCTTTCCCCCACAGCTCCCCGACTCCCCGCACACTTGTCTCTCTCACTCTCCTCTGCATTCTGCTCCTCCCTTCCTCCACCCACTTTCGTCTCTTTCCAACCGGACAGAGAATGAGCCTCTTCCCTTTCTTTACTAGCCAACGCCGCAACAGCGGCAGCCACTGCTGCACCTTGGGAGAATCCCAACACCCCATCAAACGGACCCAGCTCAGATACCACCTTCCTCAGATAGGACAAACTCGCCGCCCATCCGTACACCTGCCCGTCCAGCTGGTCAGCAGGGAACCTGCCAGCTGGCAGCACGTGTGGCCCTGCAGCGTGAGCTGGGATCGCGTCAGCGACAGCTGGCAAAACTGTGACAGCTGGCACCTCGCTGGTGCTGCCAGCTGGCAGTTGGCCAGCAAGGCAGCTGGTGGAAGGAGTATGAGATGAGTGAACCTGGTGCTGGGCCAAGGTGAGAAAACTTGTTGGAGAAGAGGGAAGTGTGGGGAAAGTGGGTGCTTGAAGGGAGGGTGCTTGAAGGGGGGATGCTTGTAACGAGGTTGATTGAAGGGCGAGGTCAATGGGTCCTATCAGCCAGGCGAACTTGGTGCGGGGAGTTTGAGAATCTTGAGGAGGAGAGGTAGGTGAAGGGAGTGAAGAGATAGGTGAAGGCGCAGGTGAAGGGGCAGGTGAAGGGGCAGGTGAAGGGGCAGGTGAAGGGGCAGGTGAAGGGGCAGGTGAAGGGGCAGGTGAAGGGGCAGGTGAAGGGGCAGGTGAAGGGGCAGTTACAGTGCCACCTGATGAGGCACCTGAAGGATCACCTGAAGGAACATCCAGGCACCTGAGGATGTGACAACGTGTGCGAGGGCATGTGGGGCGTCAATAAAGACAAACTCCGCCACCACCTTGAGCTTCCGCTGCAGCGCTCTCGTGCGGCCAGAAAAGGACGAGGCGTTTTGTCTGAATCCGTGAAGACAAAGGATGCGAGCTTTCGGTCTTAGACTCTCGCTGCTGCTGCTGCTGCTGCTGCTGTCATTGCCGCTGCTCCTGCTGTTGGCGGTGGTTGCTGCAATGTTGGTGAAAGTGAAAGTTGTGCCAGCTACTGCTGTGGAAGCAGCATAGTCAGTGTTAGTGGTAGTGATGGCAGCATCAGTGCCAGCAGTGGTTGCAGTGGTGGCAGCAGCAGTGGCAGCAGTGGTTGCAGTGGTGGCAGCAGCAGTGGCAGCAGCAGTGGGAGTCACACCAGCAATGTCGCAAGAGTCGCCGGGCTGCTGCCGCAGAAAAGACAAACCACGCAGTACGCATGCACACATGGCAACGCACAGTAGCACGTGCCCGTAGTTTGCAAGAAGAGATGTGCAAGAAGGTGACTTTTCAGTCGACTCAAAAGTCACCTCGCATGCACACGTGGCAAGGAGCAGTAGCACACATGCCCGAAGTATGCATGCAGGCCGAACCGCAACGCAAGAAGAGATGCAGAGTTGAGTAACATAGGCAGCAGAAAATGTCAAGAAACAGAGAGGCTTTTAGGGTGCCTAGAAAATTGCCAATGACAGTCTGGTACAAATACAGCAAATATGTTTCACGTGCTTTTTGAAACGGCTCAGAGACCACCCACCAAGGCCACAGGCGAAGGGGAAAGGTGCTGTGGTAACTGTCGCAGCAGTTGCTGCTGCTGCGTCTGCTTATTTTGCTCTTCCTCCTCCTGCTCCTTCCCCTGCTTCTGCTCCTGCCCTTGCCCCTGCCACTGCTCCTGCTGTTGCTCCTCCTGTTGCTGCTCCTTACCCTGCTCCTGCCCCTGTTGCTGTGCTTGCTCCTTGTGCTTCTGGCGATGATACTGCTGTGCCCTTTCTTTCTTCCCTGCCTTATCCCCTTCCATTGTGCAACCTCCCTTCTGGCAGATTTCACACAGGATATCCGGCTGGAAAGGGAAAAACGGGGAGTGGGGAAGGGGAAGAGCAGGTAAGATGAAGGAGGTGGGGACAGGTTCCTTTCTCGGTTCTCACCCCTTTCTCGGTTCTCACCCCTTCTTGGCACACACAGGGCACACGAGCAGCAGCATGCGGCAGGCAGAGCAGCGGTTCCTCCCACTGTAGTCATCGAATAGCTTTGTGCACAAGCAGCATGTGAACTAGGCATTTATACCCATTCTCACCTGTGCCTCAGCACAGACAGGGCATATAAGCAGCAGCATATGGCAGGCAGAGCAGCGGTTCCTCCCACTGTAGTCATCGAAAGGACAGGCAGCACGTGAACCAACCACCACACATTCGCACCCATTCATACCCATTCTCACCTCTGTCTCAGCGCAAGCGGGGAACACGAGCAGCAGCATGCGGCATGCAGAGCAATGTTTCTTCCCGCTGTAGTCGTCAAATGGCCTCTCACACACACAGGCAGCACGCAACTAGGGCAGTGGTTCCTTTCACTCACCTCCTCCCATTTTAGTCGTCAAAAAGCTTTGCACACAGGCAGCATGTCAACAAGGCAGCAGCAGGTGAACTGCTACACATTCACACCCATTTATACCCATTCTCACCTCTGTCTCAGCGCATGCAGGGCAGATAAGCAGCAGCATGCGGCATGCAGCACAGCGGCTCCTTCCACTGGAGTCAGCAAACCAACCGGGCAGCACACGAGCCACTACACAAACACATACATTCGCAACCCCTCCCTCACCTCTGTCTCAGCGCAAGCAGGGCACACGAGCAGCAGCATGCGGCATGCAGCACAGCGGTTCCTCCCGCTGTAGTCGTCAAAAGGGCTTCCCGCACAGGCACCACCTGAACCAGGCAGCACATGCTTATGGACACACCTGCTTAGTCCCATACCTGATTCTCAGCACAAGCAGGGCAGATGAGAAGCAGCATGCGGCATGCAGCACAGCGGTTCCTCCTGCTGTAGTCGTCGAAAGGTTTGGTGCACACACAGCATGTGCCTATGGTTGCTTGCTGCGGCGCTGCTGGTGGTACTGCCAGGCTGGAAAGGGATTGAGGGAGAGAGAGGGTGAGTGGAGTTGAAGGAAAGGGAGGGGGGGGAAGCTGATAGCGGTTCCTCGCGCTGTAGTCATGATACGGCTTGGCACACAGGCAGCAAGTGCAAATGGTTGCTTGCTGCGGCGCTGCTGGTGGTACTGCCAGGCTGGGAGGGGGAGAGGGTGGTGGGGGATGAGTGGGAGATGAAGGAAGGACTGGGAGAGTGAAGGGGGGAGACTGCTGATGGCACAGGAAGCACGTGCCTATGGTTGCTTGCTGCGGTGCTGCTGGTGGCACTGCTAGGCTGAGAGAGAGGGAGTAGGGCGGTGGGGTGGGTGATGGGGAGATTGACCGAGCTGCTACCACTTTAACGGGTAATCTATAAAAACAAAAAACCCTGAGATTGACTGAGAAAAAAAAGAATATGCTGCTGGCCTTACCGGTGGTCAAAGACAAAGTTCTCTTCTCCGAAAAACCCCCCATTTGGGAACTACAGTCACATAGTTAGGACGTACCACCGATGGTCACACACAAGGCGCCTAAAACGGAACCTCACCAGTGGTCAAAGACAAAGTTCTTCCCTCGGAAGAACCCCCCATCTGGAAACCACTGAATCGACTGAAAAGGCATACAGTTTACGGCGTCTCACTGGTTGTCACACACTGGCTTCTGAGGCGCCTCAACACTCACCGGTGGTCAAAGACAAAGTTCTTTCCTCGGAAGAAACCCCCATCTGGGAAGGCCTCAAGGTAGCGCACAATGCCCCCTGACAGCTGCACACACGGGACAGGGCGTACGAAACAAGGCATGATATGGTGTGGGCTAGTATGGCATGGGATGGGATGGGATGGGAAGTATGGAAGGAAGAATCCCCCATCTGGGAACGCCTCGAGAAAATGCACGATGCCCCCTGACAGCTGCACACACAGAGAGGGTGGAAATACAAGGCATAGCACCATGGCTTAGTGGGGTATGGCATGAAGCAGGACCCCCCATCCATCTGGGAACGGCTCGAGATAGTGCACAATGCCCCCTGACAGCTGCACAATGCATGGGGTGCAAGGAGCAAGGCATGATATGGCATGGCATAGAACCTTCGAGATAACGCACAATGCCTTTCTTGACAGCTGTGCAGTGCACGTAGGGATGGAAGAGAGCAGCACCGCACAGCACCGCGTCACACCACAACGCACAGCACACACCTGCACCACGTCTTGAAAGCCGGGCCCTTTGGATCGAAGATAGGCCGTGGCTGACTCACAGCGGGCCCCTACCAGTACCCGGACAGCACCACACCGCACCACACAGCACCGCAAAGAACCACACACAACCGAGCATACACACACCTGCACCACATCCTGGAATCCAGGACCCTTGGATCGAAGGTAGGCCGTGGCTGACACACAGCGAACCCCTCAAGTGCAGTACCCACAGCACCGCAGAGCACCGCACACAACCGAGCACAAACGCACCTGCACCACGTCTTGGAAGCCGGGCCCCTTGGATCGCAGATAGGCCGTAGCTGACTCACAGCGGACCCCTCCTGTGCAGTACCTGAACCTCACCGCACAGCACAGCACAGCACCGCACCGCACAGCACCACAGATAACCGAGCACATACACTCACCTGCACCACGTCTTGAAAGCCAGGCCCCTTGGATCGCAGGTAGGCTGTGGCTGACTCACAGCGGACCCCTCCAGTGCAGTACCCGCACAGCACCACACAGCACCACGCAGCACCACACAGTACCGCTCACAACCGAGCATACACACACCTGCACCACGTCCTGAACGCCGGGTCCCTTGGATCGCAGGTAGGCCGTGGCTGACTCACAGCGAACCCCTCCGGTGCAGTACCCACACAGCACCGCACCACACCACACAGCACCGCACAGTACTGCACAGTACCGCACACAACTGAGCATAAACACACCTGCACCACGTCTTGGAAGCCGGGCCCCTTGGATCGCAGGTAGGCTGTAGCTGACTCACAGCGAACCCCTCCGGTGCAATACCTGGGAGCAGGGAGTGAGTGAGGGAGGGAGGGAGGGAGGGAGGGAGGGAGGGAGGGAGGGAGGGAGGGAGGGAGGGAGGGAGGGAGGGAGGGAGGGAGGGAGGGAGGGAGGGAGGGAGGGAGGGAGGGAGGGAGGGAGGGAGGGAGAGGGAGGGAGGGAGGGAGGAGGGAGGGAGGGAGGGAGGGAGGGAGGGAGGGAGGGAGGGAGGAGTGAGGGAGGGAGGGAGGGAGGGAGGGAGGGAGGGAGGGAGGGAGGGAGGGAGGGAGGGAGGGAGGGAGGGAGGGAGGGAGGGAGGGAGGGAGGGGAGGATTATGAGGAGGAAAGCGAGGCGATGGGAAGCCCTTTAAATTGGGCGAGGGCTCTTTGGATGGAGGTAGGCCGTGGCTGACTCACAGCGAACCCCTCCCGTGCAATACCTGGGAGGGAAAGGGAGGGAGGAGGAATGGAGGGACGGAGAGAAAGGAGAAGGCTGGAGTAGCAGCACCTTTTGTCTCCCAAAATCACTTGCTCGGCAACAGCTTACAAATTCTGCTCAGAATAATTAACCTAACACTACAAGCAGCACTAATGAACATATTTTAAGCACCGTTTTGTACCTCAGCTTACACTATGCACCTACCATAATGAGAATTCTGAAAATTAAAACCATGGACAGCACTTACATAAGCACGGTTTTGTTTCTCAATTCCTCCTCGTGCCTGTCCACCCATGCAGGCAGATCGCTGAACTGGCGAATGCAGGGGTCGATGAACTTGACGCCTGGGAGATGGGAGGGGGGTTGAAAAAGGAGGTGCATGCAGCACTCCTATCAGTAACCTCTACTCTCCTGTCAAATCCTTCTCGTGCCTGTCCACCTATGCCCGCAGATTATTGAACTGACGAATGCAGGGATCGATGAATGTCACACCTGAGGGAGGAGGGTGTATTGTTAGCGTTAAGAGGTGTGCAGTGCGGTGTAAGAGAGGGGAATCCTCAGCACCTCCTCATGCCTGTCCACCCATGCCGGCAGATCGCTGAACTGGCGAATGCAGGGATCGATGAATTCCACACCTGAGGGGGGAGGGGGGTAGTGTTAGGGTTCAGAGGTATGCAGTGCGGTGTAAAAGGGGGGTATAGTCAATTCGTGTTCGTGCCTGTCCACCCATGCAGGCAGATCGCAGAACTGGCGAATGCAGGGGTCGATGAACGTCACACCTGCAGTAAAGGAGGGAATTGGAAGGTGTGCAGTGCGGTACAAGGGGAATCAACGGAAGAAAGGGGTAAGTCTCCTCCTCAAGTCTCTTGTGCACATCCACCCACCCATCCCAGGGGAAGGAGGAACCCCCGTGAGAGGAATCGCGAAGGCCGTAGGAGGACGTACTATTAGGTTTGGGGGTGTGCAGTGCGGTGTGAGGGAGAGTAGCAAAGGGAAGAAGGAGTGGCCCCCTCATGCCCATCCACCCACCCATCCGGGCAGATCCCCAAAACTCACAAGAAGCGTGAAGGATGCAGAAGGAGGTTTCATGTGAAGAATCGGACAAAAAGCGGCTCGCACCTTTGGGTGGCACGAATCGTCCGATGCGTGTCTCGTATACGTTCCTGGTGTCCAATACCACCATGCCACGTGGCACACGCCCCTCCTCCTCCTCCTTTTCCTCCTCCTCACACTCTCCCCTTGATTCCTCCTCGGCCCCCACTCCTCCATTCTCCATCCCCCCACTTTCCTCTTTTCGGTTCCCCATTCCTCCATTCTCCACTGTCCCTTGCAGCATGAGTTTATGAAACGCCTCTGCAGACACGTGATTGGCTGTGAGGGAGAGGTCAACCGGGCATAGGGTTACCAGCTCCTGAGGTAGCACCAGGAAAGAGGCGGAGGGGTGCGGAAGAGGGGGAAAGGGGAGTTGATGAAACGCCTCTGCAGACACGTGATTGGCTGTCAATGAGGGGTCCACCAGGCATACGGTTACCAGCTCCTGAGATGTAACCAGAAGAGAAGGAAGAGAGGAACAGGGAAGAGATGCAGGCAGAGTGAAGATGGGAGCGAGCAGGGTTTAGGGTTAGGATGCATGCATGTTGCATTCCCGCGTTATCCTGGGGTCCGGCCACTGAACCCCAGAACGGGAACCCCAGTTAAAACCCCGGAACCTGAGCTGCTCACTTCCTTATCATTCCTCCTAAAACCCTGATCCCGGGACCTTGAAATGCACCTGCTACCCTCACCTTGACTATCCGCACTGAGAGGGCATGAATGTTGCATTCCCACGCTATCCTGGGGTCCGGCAGCCAATCACAATGGGAAGCTGCCAAGGTCAACCCCCGAACCCCTTAACCTCAAACCCTCCGCATCTTGGTATCATTACCTTGACTATCCGCACTGAAAGGGCATACACGTTACATTCCCATACTATTCTGGGGTTGGGCGGCCAATCACAATGGGAAGCCACCAAGCTCAACCTCCAGCCAAACAACTTAACCCCAAACTCTCCGCATCCTGCTGTCCTCACCTTGACTATCCGCACCGAGAGCGCGTGAACGTTGCACTCCCGTGCTATCCTGGGGTCCGGCGGCCAATCACAGCGCTCCGGCTTGATTACCCAATTTCGAAAACACTCTACCCTAAACCCCAACCCTGCACCTGCCCTGTACCGTGTATCCTCCCCGTACCTTGACTATCCGCACTGAGAGGGCATGCACGTTGCACTCCCGCGCTATCCTGGGGTCCGGCGGCCAATCGCAGCTCTCCAGCTTGAAGTCGGTGCGTGCAAACCAATTGGAAGGGTGCTGGGAGAGAGAGGCGATGTGACTGTGTAGGGAGGACATGCGACCGACTACCTGCCAGGTGGTGATTATAGCGAGGGTGGGTGGGTGGGGTCAGATTAGCTTGAAACTCAGATTGGCGAACCACGTGGCGGGGTGGTGGGAGAGGGTGTGATGTGACTTTGGAGAGCGGACATCCGAACCAGTCTCTGCGGAGTGATTATAACGGGAGGGGATGGTAGGAGCGGCAATGTTGGTCACTGAATTAAAACACTACTGACCGTGACGTTAAAGCCCTGTTTAGACACGCGGACGCGACCCAAGAGGCCTTGCTCCTCGCAGATGCGTCGCATCCAATCAGCTGCTGCCACGTCATCAGGGACATCCACGTACTGATAGTACAGCAGCACGCCGTAGCCCTCGGGTTCTGTACTGTTCAACGGTTTTCTACCCGTTATAGTCTCACTCGACGACATTGGACGAACCACAGTCTTGAGGCAATGAAAGTGTGCTATATACTTCGAACCGCCAGCTACGAGAATGCTGTTAAAACTGTCTACTGTTATACCGAAGGCTACTAGCGCGAAGGCGCATACTATCGCGTACGAATAAGGCACGGTGAGAGGTAGTAGGCAGGACCTTCGGGCTCAATATCTGACAGGAGCCTTGGAGTTTGTTGCGACTCGGTTGGGGCTTGGTTGTATTTGGGGTGGGAATGTACGGTATTTGCAATTTTTTGGTTTCCGTGGGCTTGAGAAAATTATGGGTTTACAGTCGGTACAAAACGGCTAAATGCAATAGTTTTTGCTCCTAGAAGGTTTTGTAAGTCTACCGCTTTGAACCGCGCTATACTCACCTGTCCGAACAGGCAGAAACATAGCTGTAAAATGTCTCGCTGCAGGGACCGATTCGTTATAGAGATCATGCAGGTAACGTGTGTGTAGGTTGTAGGGTGAGAGAATTCACATAGGTGTTGTGTATGACGCCGAAAAAAAGTTGCTTCACGATTTGAACTGTGTACTGCATTCCTTCACAGCAGCGCCTCCTTTTGCCACTTCCCATCCCGCTTCCGTCGCCGCATTCGGAGCCGTGTAGTGCGCAACACACCTGGAAACTCAATTTGTAGACATGATATCCATAGCCGTTTCTAACCGTGTCGCACTGACGACAAATTGTGCCAGCCGCCAAGAGCAATGTTACGTCGCGCAGGAGTTTCGAGCACGCGGTTGCAGCGGCGGAGCCGCCGAGTCTAGAAGCTTCCCGTCGGCGCATCGAAGCAGCTGCGTTGATCTCCGTCCTATCTGGCAATTACGTCGCTCCGAGGGTGCCAGGTGTCATCAGCCGGGCGATATGACGTGTCAGCTTCACGCACGGCTGTCAACCGTCACGAAGGATCACTTTCTAGGCAATCGTTACCAATTTTCGCGAAATCAGCGACGGCAAAGTTTGTCTCGCAATGTCGATTCGAGTCTGGTTTCCCTCAGATGCAGCCTAAACTCGTTGGCTTCTCCCATCTCTGCATCTGAACCGTCGATTTCTGGTCAATCTCCACCATCCGTTCCTCACCAATCTTTTGTAGCATCCATCGCCGCATCGCAGCCGTCCATTCCCGTCGCGCTGCCATCTCGACCGTTGATCTCAGCTAGCGACACGTGGGGGGTGTGGGCCGCGCTGCTAGCAGCCGCAGCTGTAGGCTTCTGGTCGGAGCGCCATACCGATTTAGGACGCGCTTTAAGCGGCCCGTTAGTCGCCACATTAATAGGCCTAGCCGCGAGCAACTTAGGCCTAATTCCCTCCGAGGCGCCTGCGTACGTCGTAGTTAATCGCTTCCTGCTGCCTCTAGCCGTTCCTCTGCTGCTATTCGCGGCCGACCTAAGGAGGGTGATTAAAGACACTGGGCGGCTGCTTTTGGCGTTTTGTGTGGGCTCAGGTGCGTTAGTGCGTGCAGTGGCTGCTCTCTAACTTCTTTTCTTTAGTAAGTGCTGCACTTTAGAGAGTCATTAATTTCTTGCTTCCTGATGGCATTTGCTGCCCTGTGATGCCATAAATCCTCCCCTCCTAGCTCTCTCTCCTTTTACTTTTCTCTCCCCTCCTCCCCTCTCCTCTTCCCCTTTTCCTCTTCTCCCCCCCCCCAACCACCAACTCCCTCTCCCCTATTTAGTCGGCACTATCTTTGGCACGCTGGTGGCCTTTGCCGCCCTGCCACTCCGTATAAGGCATCCTCTCCTCCTACCTCTCCCAACCTCCTTTACTTCCCCCCTTTTTCCCCCCCCCCCCTCCCCCCCCCCCCCCCCATCCCCCCTCTCCCCCCCGTCACCCTCCCCCTTTCCCCTCCCCCATCTAGTCGGAACCGTCTTTGGCACCCGGGTGGCCTTAGTCGCGCTGCCAATCTACAGCTCCTCCCCTCCTCTGACCTCCTCCTTTCCCCGTCTCTCTTTCTCCCCCCGCCCCTCCCATGTACAGTCGGAACCGTCTTTGGCACGCTCGTGGCCTTTGCCGCCCTGCCGCTCACAGGTCTTCCCCTCCTCCTCCTTCTCCCTCCTCTCCCTCTCTCTTTTCTCCTCGCTCTCTATACTCCGGAATGCAGTCGGCACTATCTTCGGCACCCTCGTGGCCTTTGCTGCCCTTCCGCTCCGGTCGCTGGGTGGCGACGGTTGGAAGATAGCGGCAGCACTGATGAGTCGACACATAGGGGAGGTGAGTGCGTGAGGGGGAAGATAGGGGGAGGGGGAAGATAGGGGGAGGGGGAAGATAGGGGGAGGGGGAAGATAGGGGGAGGGGGAAGATAGGGGGAGGGGGAAGATAGGGGGAGGGGAGAAATGGAGGGCAGTGACAGGCACTGCAGACATCACCATCGGTGGTGGCGGTTCTGTTGGGTCTCGTGTTGTTGCTGCCATTTTTGAGAATTTCCATTTGAGAACCCAAAACATTTCTCAAGAAATGAGTTTCCTTCTCTAAAGACCGACTCAGATCCCTTTGGTGTTGACAGCTCTGTTGGACCTCTTGCTGCTGCTGCTGCCATAGCATACTTACCTCCCCACTCTCTCCCCCCTTCCCCTCTCCACTCCTCCTCCCCTCCCAGCTGTGATTATGTGGCAGTGACAGAAGCACTGACAACCTGCTGTGTGCGCTAAGGGGGTGCTGCTGGTGGTGCTGCTGTAGTAACCTCCTCGTCCTCCCCACCTCCCCCCCCTCCCAATCCCTGGCCTCCCCTCAGCTGTCAACTACGTAGCAGTCACTGAAGCACTACAGGCATCACCATCGGTGGTGACGGCAGCCCTGGCAGCCGACAACCTGCTGTGCGGCCCTAAGGGGTGCTGGTGCAGGTGGTGCTGCTGCTGACTTGACCTCTTTCTCCTTCCCATTGTTCCCCTCCCAACCCCCCCAGCTGTGAACTATGTGGCAGTGACAGAGGCATTACAGGCATCACCATCGGTGGTGACGGCATCTCTGGTGTTGATGCTTCATATTTATCCCAGCCAACCCTCTTCCCCCTCCCCGCTACAATCCCAGCTGTCAATTATGTGGCAGTGACAGAGGCATTACAGGCATCACCATCGGTGGTGACGGCAGCACTTCACTCCCCTCTTTCCCCTCCTCCTGCATTACCTTCCAGCCGTGAACTATGTGGCAGTGACAGAGGCATTACAGGCATCACCGTCGACGGTGACGGCAGCTCTGGCAGCCGACAACCTGCTGTGCGCCCTCCACTCGCACCCCATCCCCATCTCCCCTTTTCCCGGCTTCCTCCTCCCCTCTCAGCTGTCAACTACGTAGCAGTGACAGAAGCGCTACAGGCATCACCATCGGTGGTGACGGAAGCACTGGCAGCCGACAACCTGCTGTGCGCGCTAAGGGGGTGCTGCTGGTGCTGGTGCTGGTGCTGGTGCTGGTGGTGGTGGTGGTGCTGCTAATTCAACCTCCTTCTCCTTTCCACTGTTCCCTCTCAACCACCCTCCCAGCTGTGAACTATGTGGCAGTGACAGAGGCACTGCAGGCATCACCATCGGTGGTCACGGCAGCTCTGTTGCTGGTGATTATTCTACCAACCTCTCCTCCCTCCCCCACTCCCCCCAGCTGTGAATTACGTGGCAGTGACAGAAGCGCTACAGGCATCACCGTCAGTGGTGACAGCAGCTCTGGTCTGGCAGCCGACAACCTGCTGTGCGTTGGTGCTGCTGATTCACCATTCTCCACCGCCTTTCCCCCTCTGCTCCCCCTCGCAGCCGTGAATTATGTGGCAGTGACAGAGGCGCTACAGGCTTCACCGTCGGTGGTCACGGCAGCCGACAACCTGCTGTGTGCCCTAAGGGTGCTGGTGCTGGTGTAATAACCTCCTCGTCCTCCTCACCTCCCCCCCGTCCCAACCCTCCCAGCTGTGAATTACGTGGCAGTGACAGAAGCGCTACAGGCATCACCGTCGGTGGTGACAGCAGCACTGGCAGCCGACAACCTGCTGTGCGCGCTAAGGGGGTGCTGCTGGTGCTGCTGGTGCTGCTGGTGCTGCTGGTGGTTAACCCCCGTTTCCTCTCCACTATCCACCTCTTCCTTGCCCTCGCAGCTGTGAACTACGTGGCAGTGACCGAAGCACTGCAGGCATCACCGTCGGTGGTGACAGCAGCACTGGCAGCCGACAACCTGCTGTGCGCGCTGCACTTCACCACTCTCTTTGCACTTGCTGCTAGAATTCCTGCTGAGGATGCTTCTAGTGTTGATGCTGCTGCCACTGATAACACACAGTCGTCAGATTTGACGGTGAGTGAATGAGCACTGGCAGCCGACAACCTGCTGTGTGCGCTCCACTTCGCCACGCTCTTTGCACTTGCTGCTAGCATTCCGGCGGAGGGGGAGGGAGAGAGCAGTGGTGCTGCTGATGCTACTGCCACACAGTCAGATTCAGCTGGTTCCACGGTGAGAGAATGAGCTCTTGTCTCCCTCTGGCAGCCGACAACCTGCTGTGCGCGCTCCACTTCACCACGCTCTTCGCCCTCGCTGCTAGCATTCCGGCGGAGGGGGAGGGAGCTCTCGCAGCCAACAATCTGCTGCTGCTGTGTGCGCTCTTGAGAATTCTCAAAAGTCTCACGAATGCGCTCCACTTCACCAACACTCTGTTCGCTCTCGCTGCCAACACTCAGGTTGATGGACATCAGACCTCCGCAGCCCACCTGTTTACTAATAACAACCACTCTGTTCGCTCTCGCTGCCAACATACCTGCGAAACGAAAGAGACTCAGAGCCAACTGTGCTGCATCCCCTTGGGTCACCGCCTGCCCTGCTTCACTCACTGTCTCATTCTTTTGTGTTGAGACGTCTCATAACAACTCTTTTATCACGTCACTGTCTCATTCTTTTGCTCGACTCGCACAGGGAGGCACCATACCTTGCGTCGCCGCACTCGTGCTGTCATTCACGTCTCATTCACTCCCTCAACTTCCACCTTTCTCCTTTATCCACTCCTCCCCTCTGTGTCCCCTACTCATCCTCCCCCAGCCCTCGTTTGACGTGTCAGCAGCAGCCACCGCCCTAGCCCTCGCAGCTTCCCTCTGCTGGCTCGGCTCGGCTCTCGCAAAGAAGCTGGCCTTCGTTGGAGGCACCATCCCTTGCGTCACGGCGCTCGTGCTGGCCTTCGCTACAATCACACCCAGTTTTGCCGCCCCTCTGGTGGTCCCTGGGGAGAAAATGGCTGCTCTCATGCTACAGGTGAGAAAGGGTGTCAACTTTTGCTGCTATAATCACACCTTGCCTCGTGCTGGCATCCGCTACAGTCACACCCAGCCTTGCCGCCCCTCTGGTGGTCCCTGGGGAGAAAATGGCTGCGCTGATGCTGCAGGTGAGATAGTTTTAATTACATGTTTCTACAGTCACAAATCACCTCTTGCTTCCTTCACATCAGGCACCATCCCTTGCGTCACAGCGCTGTCTTCCACCCCTATCAGGTCTTCTTTGCTTCTATCGGAGCAAAACAGCAATCTCTCCGTCACTCTTTCATCAGCGTCCTCCCTCTTGCTAGAACCCCTTCCCTTGCTCTGTTCCTTACCCCCTCGCCCACATCCTCCCTTCATCAGGTCTTCTTTGCGTCTATAGGAGCCAACGGCAACCTCTCCGCCATCCTCTCATCAGCCCCCTCTCTCTTCCTCTTCATCCTCCTCCAACTCTCCCTCCACCTCCTCTTCACCCTCTCCCTAGGCCGCCTCCTCTCCTTCCCTCTAAAGCACCTCCTCATCTCCTCCAATGCCAACGTGGGAGGCCCAACCACAGCAGCCGGCATGGCTGCTGCTAAAGGCTGGCGCTCTCTTACCGTCCCCGCTATCTTGGTGGGGATATTCGGGTACGCTACAGCTACATTCCTGTCAGTGGCCCTCGGCCATACAGTGTTAAAGCCCATGCACTTGAAAGCAGGTGTTTTCTAGGGATGCACCCGCTCTAAAGCACCTCCTCATCTCCTCCAATGCCAACGTGGGAGGCCCAACCACAGCAGCCGGCATGGCTGCTGCTAAAGGCTGGCGCTCCCTTACAGTCCCCGCTATACTGGTTGGAATATTCGGGGATGCTACAGCTACGCTCCTGTTGTAGCGCTAGGCCATACAGTCTTAAAGCCCATGCATCTGAACTGAAGGCAGGTTTGTTCCACTAGAAGCCGCTGTTGCTAAGCGGCTGGTGGTGCTCTCTCAACTCTTACCGGTAAGTTCTTTCATTCACAGTGATTTATCAGTTCATTCATAGTTAGGAGTAGGGAGGTACTGAAGGCTTTAGCAGCATTACTATGCGCACTGTACCCTGCAAATTTCAGATGACCATTCAATAATTCATAAGTACAGGTTCAAGTGTCGCCCCCAAAGCAACCTGAATGGCAGTAGTAATGGAACTCAGGGTTTTGCAGCGCTGCAGAGCAGACTGATGATATGATACCCTTATAGAGCAAACAGCAAGGCCGCTATGATAGCGACAGCTAGGAAGACGTACTTGAAGCAAGCAACGAGGATGACTATAGTGGAGATGAGGACCTGCCAGGAGAGGTAGAGCAGCGCACAGGCAAACACACCCGCTAGAATCACAGCTAAGGCGTTTTCCGTTGAAGGCGCCAGCCAATCAGAGTCCACACCACCACCAATACCTTCTCCCCCTCCTCCTCTTCTTCTTCCCCCTCCACCTCCTCCTCCCCCCCATCCACCACCACCTCCTCCTCTTCCTCCTCCCCATCCACCTCCCCTTCCTCCTCTATCCCCGTTGCCGCCTCTGCTGAAAATAGGAATCCAGGACCAGTCAAATCTGTTTCTGCTGCTGCTGCTGTTGTCGGTGCTGCTACTTCTGCTGTTACTCCATTTGTTAGTGTTGCTCCATCTGTTACGATTACTGTTACTGTTGTTTGTCGCACTGTAGCTTCCCCCGTTATAGTCATCTTCCTCCTCCAGAACTATCCCTGACCATCGCTCCGCATCCGGCTCGCGAATTGCACGGCACACACTTGTAGCAGGTCGTCTTCTAACGGGGACGCTATTGCGTTGGCTTTGGCGTTGGCGCGGGTCGTGCGGTGGGAGAAGGGAGGGAGGGAAACGACGAGCAGAAAGTTCCCCGAGCGACGAGCTGTGCGCCGGCGACAGCCGCAGCTGCATGGCTATGCTACCACTAACGGGGATGCTATTGCGTCGGCACGGGTCGTGCGGGGGGAGACGGGATGGAGGGAAGCGACCAGCAGAAAATTCCCCGAGCGACGAGCTACACTCCAATGGCAGCCGCAGCTGCATGGTTTACTACAAATAGTATCACCAATTATAGTACTCTGAGGAAGATTTAAGTGAATTGCTGACACTAAACAGAGAACAAACTAATACAACTGCGTGGAGCAAGGGGGTGGAAGAAGCGCATCGAGACGACTCGAACGTCTTGCAGGGGACGCGGCACCCCAAACGGGTCAACTCGCTTCAACCCTCGTGTCGAGTTGAATTTTGAGACGTCTCAACACTCGATTAGGAGCTAAATACGCCAGCAGGCCACTAGCATCTAGATTATTTCAGTATGGCCTAGCGCGGTTCCGTGGCAAATAGGGTCCTGGAAGGGGTGACTCAGATATGTGGCCCGAAAGGGGCTGATCCAAATTTCCACGTGACGAAATGTTCGTTTTTTGCGAAGGATGTTGCTGGATGCGAAATAACTCCGGCATGTCGGTAAGTGTGTAACCCTACGAGAATTCGAGCCACCCTAAATGGACCACCCACGTATCGTAGAAATAAAAACCCTTCCAAGCATATACACTAGCCCTGAGGTATGTAACTTCCCACTAGCTTTTACCGTATTTGCTATCTCACTTATTTGCCTTGCTATAGAAAACCGTGAGTCATAACGGCAACAAGATTACAAGACACAAACAGCATAAGATTGCCAGCTGCTTGGTCCTATACTTGCTCTGTTAGCAATTCTACAGCCAGCGAAAGATCACCATTTGTTGCATTCAATGCTTGTTGAGCAACCGACTGTATAAATAGGGCAAACACAAACAAGATCGGACAGGGACAAACGTTAGGACAATGAATGCGAAAGACAAAAGACTAGACATACACAAAAAAAGGCACATGAGGTGTACCGCACGTACCTGGTTAAAGCCCATATCGCACAATTGCTGCACAGATGCCGCTCTATCACCACCATCATTGGTCCTGCTGGCATTATCAGCTGTAGCATGCAGGGCGTGGTGGTTGGTGCCTCCCAACAGCTGCTCGTTTTGCTGCAGTTGGCTGGTCTGGCTTGAGAAATGTCCCCAGCCACTAGAGAGGACCGTTGCTCTGGGAGGAGGGACGGGGGAGTGAGAGACCGCAGAGAGCAATAATTGACTTATGAAGCTGACTCAAATGCTCTGCTGGGGATGGCGGGTTTGGCTTGAGGAATATCCCCAAGCACTCGAGAGGACTGTTGATCTGGGAGGGGAAGGGGGGGTGGGGGGGTGAAGAGGGGAAACTGCAATTGACTTATTGACACCCCCACAGTCCCCTCCCCTGCTCTCACACGCAGCGCCTGCAGTTACCCTATTACAACCGCCACAGCATGCCCACGCCCCCAGTGTGACCACATCCCCCTTATGGCCACACCCCTTCCCAGGGCAGCAGCAGCAGCGGCAGCACTGGCAGAAGCAGCAGCAGCGTTGGGCAGCGGGTAATTGGGAGCATCATGAGACGATATCACCGACACCCCCACACTTCCCTCACCTGCTACACTCGCTGCAGTGCCTGCAGTTACCACATCACAACCCCAGCCCAGCATGCCTATGTCCCCACACACCTTCCCAAAGCAGCAGCAGCGGCAGCAGCACTGGCGGAGGCAGCAGCAGCGTTGGGGAGCGGGTAATTGGGAGCATCATGAGAGGCTATCACCGACACTGCTACCGTTCCCTCCCCTGCTCTACTTGCTCCTGTTGCTCTCGTTGTTGCCCCTGCTCCTGCTCCTGCTGGTCCAACAGCGGCTATTGGTGGCACCTCTGCTGCTGCCGAGCCTGCTAGGGTCCGCCCCCGCCCAGGGAACCTCTGAAAGAGAGACAAGCACACACACACATGGACACAGGAACATAACATCTCTCTTTGAACCGCTCTCCATGCACTTAAAGAAAAATGCTAAAGGTTGCGCCTCTGCTGCTGCCGGGCCTGCTAGTGTCCGCCCCCGCCCAGGGAACCTCTGCAAGCAAACAGAAGCACACACACACAGGCACACGGAGGAGCAACAGTCAACCCTGCACTGACCACTATATTATGAGTGAATGACAATTCACCGCACCTACCCACCCATGTGACTGTGAATGCACTCGGGAGGCGTAAGAAACCAGGTAGTCTAGTCAAATCCTTACTCCAACTGTCAGGATCAGCAGTCCTTGCTGCTGGTTGTTGCGGCGAGCTCCCTTGGGTCGCAACCTGTACCCATCGGCATCGGCCATTGCCCCCACCTATGTGACCCATGTGACTGTAGACGTGACTGTAGACGTGACTGTAGACGTGACTGTGACTGTGTTTTCTAAGTGACTGAGTCGTCTCCAAAACTCACGGGATCAGCCGCAGCGCCCGCTGGTTGTTGCGGCGTGCTCCCTTGGGTCGCAACCTGTACCCACCCATGTGACCCATGTGACTGCACTCAGGAGAAAACAGGTAGTCAAATTCATACTCCAACTGTTAGGATCAGCAGTCCTTGCTTGCTGCTGATTGTTGCGGCGAGCTCCCTTGGGTCACAACCTGTACCCATCAACCATTACCCCCACCTATGTGACCCATGTGACCTATGTGACCCATGTGACCTATGTGACCCATGTGACTGCAGACGTGACTGTAGACGTGACTGTGACTGTGTTTTCTAAGTGACTGAGTCGTCTCCAAAACTCACGGGATCAGCCGCAGGGCCTGCTGGTTGTTGCGGCGTGCTCCCTTGGGTCGCAACCTGTACCCACCCATGTGACCCATGTGACTGTAGACGTGACTGTGGCTGACTGTGACTGTAGAAGTGACTGAGTCGTCTCCAAAACTCACGGGATCAGCTGCTGGTTGTTGTGGCGTGCTCCCTTGGTGCGTAGCCTGCCCCCACCCATGTGACTGTGACTGTAACGAAGGGTGTGGATTATTAGCAGCTGCAATTGCCGATAGCGAATGCACATTCGATAGAGGCCCCTGGCTGTATGTGTTTTGGCGCTGATTGTATCCCCCCTGCTGCTGTTGCTGCTGATGCTGCTGTTGTTGCTGTTGGATTAGCCTTTGCTGCTACTGCTGCTGCTGCTGCTGCTCCTGCTGCTGCTGCTGCTGCTGCTGCTGCTGCTGCTGCTGTTGCTGCAGCTGCTGCCACCGATCGCCACCTGTCTTGGATGCGAGCTAGGGATGCTTGCATGGACCGCCACGTGGCGTGCAGCGATTGGCTGATGCTTGCCGGCCTGTGGTAGGGACAGGTTGACGGGTACAGGAACAGAGAGGAAGAGGGGATGATAATGCACAGATGGACAATGAAAATTGCGTGAAACAGTCATTCCCTTACATTAAACCATGCATGAGTGTTGGGTGCATGGATTAAGGTAACAAAGCCCAGGAAGGGATGGTATGGTAACAGGTTT
The DNA here is from genome assembly GCA_947470075.1 of Closterium sp. Yama58-4. Lineage (NCBI taxonomy): Eukaryota > Viridiplantae > Streptophyta > Zygnematophyceae > Desmidiales > Closteriaceae > Closterium > Closterium sp. Yama58-4. The sequence continues at coordinate 312,713 of CANIUD010000768.1, forward strand.
GGAAGGAATTTACGAGGTGCGGAGGACAGGGATCCCCAAAATGGTTCTAAGTATGGGAGTTCGATAGGTGCAGAGGAGGGGCATTAACACAAGAGGGGTTACAAAGAGTGTTAGAATTATATATATTGTAGCATGCTAAGCACATGTGACTGTACACCAATTGTGGTGTACAGTTGGGTTGGGACTACACCCAACATTGGGTGTAGCCTTGCACTTTGGGGTGCCAATCCACCCAATTGTGGTGGAGCCCCCAAATTGCAACCCTCTTGACTTTTTGGGTACCTCACTTCACAATTGAGGCCACCACAAGCCAAGTGGGCCTAGGGTTGCCACACTTCTTAGAAGTGTGGGCAACCCAACCCACCCCACCTATGGTTACCTCACTTCCCAAAGTGAGGCCAACCCAACCATAGGTTGGGTTCCTCCTTCCCTTCCAAGCTTCTCTTCCCAAACTATGTATGCTAGGTTTGCTCTCTAATCAAATCACTTGTTCAATTCACATCTTTCACATAGTATAGAGCTAGTTGTTCCTCAAACCTTAACTCTCCCTCCCTCAAGTTATTTTTCTATGGGCCCACCCCACAGCCACAATTTCCCTCCTACGCTTAGCTCAACCTAGCATACTCTAGCAAGCGCATCGCCGCCTCCTTCCCTAGCCGTCGCGGTCATCCCGCCGCGCCGCCTCCTCCCCTCGCCGCCGCGGCCACTTCCGCCGCCGCCGCCTCCTCCCCTCGCCGTCGTGGCTATTTCGCCGCCGCCGCCTCCTCCCGTCGCCGCCGCGGCCGATTTCGCCGCCGCCGCCTCCTCCCCTCGCCGCCGCGGCCGATTCCGCCGCCGCCGCCTCCCCCCTTCGCCGCCGCGGCTGATTCCGCCGCCGCCGCCTCCTCCCCTCTCCGTCGCGGCCGTTCCGTCGCCGCCGCCTCCTCCCGTCGCCGCCGCGGCTGTTCCGTCGCCGCCGCCTCCTCCTCTCGCCGCCGCGGCTGTTCCGCCGCCGCCGCCTCCTCCCTTCGCCGCCGCGGCCACTTCTGCCGCCGCCGCCTCCACCTCTCGCCCCCGCGGCCGTTTCCGCCGCCGCCGCCTCCTCCCCTCGTCGTCGCCTCTCTCACACCGTCGCCGCCTGCGCCTCCCGCCGCGGCGCTCACATCCTCCCCCTTCCCCTTCTCCCCTCCCCTCTGGCAGTAGCGGCAGCAGCAGCAGCGGCAGCAGCGGCAGCAGCAGCGGCGGCAGCGGCAGCAGCGGCAGCAGCGGCAGCAGCAGCAGCAGCGGCAGCAGAGCAGCAGGCAGCAGCAACAGCAGCAGCAGCAGCAGCAGCAGCAGCAGCCTGAGCAGAGCTCCATCCTCCTGCAGCAGCACCTCCCCCCCCCCTCCCTCTTGGCCGCCGCGGGTCCACCCGCCGTCGCCCACCTCCTTGACCGCCGCGGGTCCACCCGCCGTCGCCCCTCATGGATACCACTCCTCCCTCTCTTCCCCCTCCCATTGACGCCTCCTCCGTCGACAAGCTCCAACTTGCCGCGGACCGCTCGGCGATCAATTGGCACTCCTTCGTCGGGAGCATCCGCCGCGTTCTCCAGGACGCATTCGTCGGACCCTACTGCGTCCTCGACGTCCTCCTCCGCCGCCCGCAAGCTCTCCAGCCCACGGCACCCAGTCACCCTGGCGAACCCCCTCCACCCCCCATTCAACCTGGCCCTCCTCCTTCTGAACCCACCTTGGAGATCGCCACTACCCCAGCGCTCCAGAGTGCCGTCGACGCCACATTCCTCCATGACCGCCGCGAGTACCTCATCCGCAAGGCAGAGCACGAGGTCGCAGTCCACCATCACGACTTCGCAGTAGCGGAACGCGCCAACCGCCTGGCCCTCCTCGATGAATACAACACGGCCATGGCAGACTACCTCCCCAAGAGTATTGCATGGGCCGCTGCTGACAACCGCGCCTGCACCATCCTCCTCGGCGCACTCCCTGATACCCTCATGCGCCGTTTCCAGGCTCGGGAGATGCGCGCCTCCCTCATCTGGGCCGAGCTCCAGGCAATGTTCGAGCGCCGCGACATCAGCTCTGTCGGCGCCCTGTTCCAGGAGTACTTCTCCATCACCCTCGCTACCTGTGACGGCGCAGTTGACTACGTGGGGCGCATGCAGGAGGTCGCTGACCGCCTTGCTGCACGCCAAGCTGCCCTCCCCGAGCCACTGCAAATCCACCGCCTCCTCTACAACCTCACCCCGGACTACGAGTCCCGCCTCCATGCCTTCACTGAAGCGAACGCCATGGCCGGCCTCAACGACGTGGTCCAATGGATCATCGACACGGAGGTCAAGCTCCGCACCCCCGTTGTCAACCTCACCACCCCTCAGCCCTCCTCCTCCAGCTCCCTCAATGCTACGCAGCCGCGCAACCAGGGTGGTCGCAGCGGTGGCGGTGGAGGCCGTGGAGCGGGTGGTGGTGGTGGAGGTCGTGGCGGTAGTGGTGGTGGTGGCGGTAGCCGTGGTGGCCGTGGTGGCGGTGGTGGTGGTGCTGGAGGACCGTCCGGTGCTAGTGGTGCTGTGACTCGAGGCGCTCGCCCTGGCACTCTCCCCCCATGCACGTATGTGCGCCGCCATGGTCCCCATGCTGGTACCCCTTGCGGCCAAACCAACCATCCCCCCAGCACGTGCTTCAAGGCGCTCGACGACGCCTGGTTTGACCGAGGTAACACTGGCACCCCTCCTCGCTGGAACACTGTCACCCCTCGCCCCTCCCTGGTGGATGTTCAAACCCTCCCATCTTTCCTTCCTGCTCACCTCCGCCTGGTTAGCCCCTCCCAGCCTTCCCAGCTGCAGCAATTCCAGCAGCACCAGCAGCAGCAGCATCAGTACTTCCAGCAGCAGCAGCAGCAGCAGCAGCAGCAGCAGCAGCAACAGCAGCAGCCGCAGTTTCTCCAGCCGCAGCAGCCGCCGCCGCCGCATTTCTTCCAACCGCCGCCGCAGCAGCAGCAGCAGTTCCTTCCCCCGTACTGGCAGCAGCAGCCACTGACCTTCGGCACGGCGGCTACGGCCGCCCATGCCTCCCTTGCTCCCCCCCCTCCCTGGGGTTCCCTCCCCTCTGCCCCCCCCAGTGTCCCCGACACTTCGGGCAGTTTCCTCGGTAATGTCAGTATTGCACCATCCGTCGCTTCCATGTATCCCTCTGCTTTCATGTGTCGCTCCCTTGTTCCCTCTGCTTTCCAGTACCCCGTGTCACCTCCTCCTCCTTCTTCCCCCACCCTGGACTTCGTCCTTGATAGTGGGGCCACTGAAACCGCACTAAAGGACGCAGGTACTCTCACCCCCCTTCCACTTCCCTCTCAGGTTCATGGAGCTGATTCCAGTTTTTCCATCCCTTGCACTCATCTCTCCACCCTCCCCTGCACTGCCTTCCCCTCCGGTAAAGTCACAGGCCTCCACATCCCCACTCTCCGCAACAACCTCATCTCCCACCGTGAGCTCCAAGGTGTTGGTATCACTGCCATCTACCCTGGTTATGCCAATTACTGTGACCTCTACCAGACTTCCTCTGGCCGCTTCCTCCTCCGCATCCCACTCTGCCCTTGCACTCGCCTCTACACACTCCGCACACCTCGCCCATCCTACTGCCACGTCACCACCCGTGCTGGTACTTCCACCGGTCCACCCCCCCCCTCCTTTACTTCCCCCCTCCCCTCCCCCTCAGGTATCCTCTCCCTCCCAGCCGTCCTCCTCCTCCCCTCCCGTCCCCTCCATCACCCCATCTCCCTCCTCCTCCACTACCCTCTCGCACCCTGCCGTTCTCTTACACCACAGACTCGGCCATCCCAACTTCACCGCCCTTCGCACCACAGTCACCTCCCGCCTCCTCCGCAGCCTTCCTCCCGTCTTACCCCCGCTTCCCTCCTCCCCCTCTCCCCCATGCTCTTCATGCATTCACGGCAAGCTCAAGCAGTCACCCCACCACAGTCATCCCACCTTCGCCGCCGCCCCCATCGACCTTGTCCACATGGACCTCTGGGGCCCCTATCCCATCCGCTCCCGCCAGGGGCACCGGTACATGCTCGTCCTCGTTGACGACCACAGCCGGTACTCCACCACCTTCTTTCTTCATACGAAAGACCAGGTGCCGGCAGTGGTCATCAACTGGGCCGAGCTGTGCCGCAATCACTTCAAACGCCCCATTGGCCGCCTTCACTCTGACGGTGGGGGTGAGTTCATCAATAACACTCTCGCCACATACTGCAAAACCTACGGTATCCAACAGACCTCCACTCTTCCCCATTCCCCTCAGCAGAACGGCATTGCCGAGAGCCGCATTCGTGAGATCACCAAGATAGCTCGCTGTCTCATTGCTCATGCCTCCACCCCGCCTTCCCTCTGGAGCTATGCCCTTCTCCACGCCGCCCTTCTCCTTAATCTCCGCTCCCATCCTCAGCACCCTTCCTCCTCCCCCACAGAGCTTTGGTCCAACACCAAACCTGACGCTGCCGGCCTTCGAGTTTGGGGATGCAAGGCCTACGTTCTCATTCCACCCGCCGATCGCTCCCGCGCCGCTGGCAAACTTGCTCCCCGTGCCCTGGAATGTGTCTACCTTGGGCACAACCGCGACTCCCCAGGCTACCTCTTCCTCCACCCTCCTACCAATCGCCTCATCCGCAGCAGCGACGTCGTCTTCGACGAGTCCGTCCCCTATTACTCCACTCCTCCCCCTGATCCTCTCCCTCCTCCTACTCGCCCTCTCGCCTGGACCGACACCGTCCTCCCGCCTCTCCTCCCCCCCGCTCCCCTCCTCCCACCTGTCGCCGCTCCACTCCCGCCTCCCTCCTCTGCCGACGTCTACGACCCCGCTGCACCCGCCTCCCCCGCCCACTCAGCTGCACCCCCTCCCTCCCCTCCCTCCTCCCATCACTCTCCCGCCCTTCCGCAACAGCAGCAGCAGCCGGGGCAGCAGCAGCAGCAGCCGGGGCAGCAGCAGCAGCAGCAGCCGGGGCAGCAGCAGCAGCAGCCGGAGCAGCAGCAGCAGCAGCAGCCGGAGCAGCAGCAGCAGCAGCAGCAGCAGCCGGGGCAGCAGCAGCAGCAGCCGGTGCAGCAGCAACGGCAGCAGCAGCAGCAGCAACGGCAGCAGCAACAGCAGCAGCGGCCTCAGCAGGGGCAGCAACCCCATCGCCCGCAGCGACAGCGCGCCACCTCCCACTCCTCCCCCTTTCTCCTTCCCCGCATGCACACCCGATCTCTGGATCCCATCCTTGGGACCCCTCCTCCTCCTTCCCTGCAACTCCTTGAGGACTCTCACGAGGAGTTCCTCGCCATCCAGCAGCACACTCCGTTCATAGCCACCCTCTTTCTTGACTTCCTTGGCTTCCCCGTCCTCGGCGCCACCTCCACCCCCACCATCTTCACTCCCTCCACTTTCCAAGAGGCCATCACATGCCCTGACGCGGACAAGTGGATAGCAGCAATCTTCCAGGAGTGCGAGGCGTTTATCCGCAACGACTCCTTCGTCGACGTTCCCCTCCCTGACGGTGCCAATCTTGTCGAGGGCAAGTGGGTCTTTCGGGTGAAGCAACTGCCGGACGAGGAACCGGTCTACAAGGCCCGCTACTGCGCCAAGGGCTTTACACAGACACATGGGGAGGATTTTTGGTTCACTTACGCCCCCACCGCCAAACCCCCCACCCTTCGCGCAACCCTCGACGTTGGTGCGCGTGATAACATGGAGATCGACTGCATGGACGTCTCCAATGCGTTCCTACAGGGCGACCTGCATGAGCGCATTTTCCTCCGCCGGCCACCTGGGTTCCACGCAGCCTTCCCTGAGAACACTGTCTGGCAGCTGCGTCGCCCTGTCTACGGCTTGAAGCAGGCGCCGCGCGAGTGGCATGCAAAGCTGGCTGCCACCTTAGGGTCACTCGGCTTCTCTCCCTCCCACTCCGACGCCAGCCTCTTCATCCGCTCCTCCCCTCGCCGCTTCTTCATCCTGGTGTACGTGGATGACATGATCCTGCTCTCTGACACGAAGGCCGACATGGAGCAGATGAAGCAGTCCCTGCAGCAGCGTCTCAAGTGCAAAGATCTTGGAGCCCTCACCCACTACCTGGGCATGGCTATCACTCGTGACCGCTCTGCTCGCACCATCACCCTCTCCCAGTCCCATTACATCGGCCAGATCTTGGAGAAGTTCGACATGGCGCAGGCCAAGCCCGTCTCCACCCCCCTCCCCTTCGGCCACCAACTCGCCCCACCCACCTCTCCCACCTCCTCCCCTCACCCCTATGCCGAGCTCGTTGGGTCCCTGATGTACGCGATGATGTGCACCCGCCCCGACCTCGCCTATCCCATCAGCGTGCTCGCTCGCTTCGTCGGCACCGGCCGCCACAGTGAGGAGCACTGGAAGGCGGCCAAGCGGGTCCTCCGCTACCTTCGAGGGACCAAGGACCTTGCCCTCACCCTTGGCGGTTCTTCCCCTCCTCTCCTCTCGGGCTTCAGCGACTCCTCCTGGGCCGACACGCAGCCGGACCGCCGCTCCTCCCAGGGCTACGGCTTCACCCTTGGCAGCGGCCTCATCAGCTGGCGCTCCACCCGCTCCTCCGCCATCTCTCTCTCCACCTGCGAGGCCGAGCTCTACGCCGGCACCATGGCCGCTCAGGAGTCCCGCTGGCTCTGCTTCCTCCTTGCCGAGCTCGGCGCTCCCCAGACATGCCCCACTCTCTGGTGCGACAATGCCAGCACCATCCATCTCACTGAGGACCCTGTCTACCATGCCCGCTCCAAGCACATCGAGCTCCGCTATTTCTTCATTCGCGAGCTTGTCCAGAAGGGTCTCATTGCCGTTCGCAAAATTGCGACCGAGGCCAACCTGGCCGACATTTTTACCAAGGCCCTCCTTCGCCCTGCGCACTCCGCTTTCCTCCGCCTCATCGGCCTCGCTCGCCCGGGCGCTCCTTGATTCAGGGGTTGTTCTCTTCTTGTGTTAGCATGCTAAGGGGTTGTGTTAGAATTATATATATTGTAGCATGCTAAGCACATGTGACTGTACACCAATTGTGGTGTACAGTTGGGTTGGGACTACACCCAACATTGGGTGTAGCCTTGCACTTTGGGGTGCCAATCCACCCAATTGTGGTGGAGCCCCCAAATTGCAACCCTCTTGACTTTTTGGGTACCTCACTTCACAATTGAGGCCACCACAAGCCAAGTGGGCCTAGGGTTGCCACACTTCTTAGAAGTGTGGGCAACCCAACCCACCCCACCTATGGTTACCTCACTTCCCAAAGTGAGGCCAACCCAACCATAGGTTGGGTTCCTCCTTCCCTTCCAAGCTTCTCTTCCCAAACTATGTATGCTAGGTTTGCTCTCTAATCAAATCACTTGTTCAATTCACATCTTTCACAAAGAGCACCAGTTCCTGCATACCGTAGGGAGGATTTTACTTTTGAGAATTCTCAGAAGAAAAATCCACATGAACACAAGACGGGTTACACAGAGCACCAATGGCTGCATACCGCAGGGAGGATTTTACTTTTGCAAATTCTCAAAAGAAAAACTCACATGAATACAAGACGAGTTACACAGAGCACCAATGCCTGCATACCGCAGGGAGGATTTTACTTTTGCAAATTCTCAAAAGAAAAACTCACATGAATACAAGACGAGTTACACAGAGCACCAATGGCTGCATACCGCAGGGAGGATTTTACTTTTGCAAATTCTCAAAAGAAAAACTCACATGAATACAAGACGAGTTACATAGAGCACCAATGGCTGCATACCGCAGGGAGGATTTTACTTTTGCAAATTCTCAAAAGAAAAACTCACATGAATACAAGACGAATTACACAGAGCACCAATGGCTGCATACCGCAGGGAGGATTTTACTTTTGCAAATTCTCAAAAGAAAAACTCACATGAATACAAGACGAGTTACACAGAGCAGCACCAATGCCTGCATACCGCAGGGAGGATAGATCCCCAAGAGTGGTGAAGGCCGCAGAGCTGATGGGATGCCAACCTGCAATGAACCCCGGCCGGCGCACCATGGGAGCCTGATGGTATGTGCGGTGATGGTGTGTATGGTGTGGCTCACCGCAGGGAGGAGAGATCCCCAAGGCTGGCGACGGCAGCAGTGGCGATGGGGTGCCCCCCTGCGATGAATCCTGGCCGACGCACGATAGGAGCCTGATGGGTGGGTGGGTGGGTGGTGGCGGGTGGGAGGTGGTAGGATGAGCAGTGGGAGATGGCAGAGTAGTGCTGACCAATAGCCCCCTGCGATGAACCCTGCCCAGCGCACGATTGGAGCCTGATGGGTGTGGTGGTGTGGTGTGGTGAGTATGGGTGTTGAAATGGGCAGTGGGCTGTGTCATACTAGTGCTGGTCGGATGTCCCCCCCCCCCCCCATGAACCCTGGCCGGCGCACCATGGGAGCCTGATGTGTGTGTGAGTGGGAGGTTGGTGATGGGCAATTGCGGGGTAGGTGGGTACGGGGGGTAGGTAGGCACTCACCAGGAATCGTGACGATTCTAGAGAACTGAATGTGGCTGAAGAGGGTGTGACTATAGCGAGGGCGCCACGCACATCTGAGAGGAGCGTGGAGGACGGAAAGGGGGAGCGAGAGAAAGGGTTCGAGAGCACTCGAAACAATCAGTACACACGGACTGAGAAAGAGAATAATTTTGAGGAAACCAGCAAGAGAAAGGGTCCGAGGGCACTCGAAACAATCAGCACACAAAGACTGAGAAAGAGCACTCCGTGGAGGAAGTCGTTGAGAAATCTCACCTTCATCTCCTCCATGAAGGTGAGCAGGGCAGACTGCTGAGAATTCTCAAAAGCGACTTTTGAGAAATTTCGAAAGTCGTTCTAAAGCACAGCTAGTACATAGGCGAGAGGAAAAGAGCTCACATGCGAGGCCTGAGAGAACGCCACTTAGGTGGCCGAGCAGAGAGGCGGAAGGGAGGAGCAGTTAAAGACAGAGACAGGTGAGGCGGGGGGAGCTCACATGCGAGGCCTGAGAGAACGCCACTCAGGTGGCCGAGCAGAGAGGCGGAGGGGAGGAGCAGTTGGAATAGCACGAGAAGGACCCAGGGGTACCTGTGTTTTAGCGGGAAGGGATGGGATCGGATGGGGTGGGGTTGGGATGGGATGCGGTGGGGTGCAAGTGGGACGGGATACCACGGCAACGAACTGCCCTTTCATGTTACAGGTTTGATAACAAATATCGTAAAAGAAATCATTTCAAGGTGGCTCAAACACCCCTTCATGCCACGGGATTGATGACAAAAATCGTAAAAACGCCCTTTCATGCCACGGGATTGATGACAAAAATCGTAAAAACGCCCTTTCATGCCACGGGATTGATGACAAAAATCGTAAAAACGCCCTTTCATGCCACAGTGGCGACTACACCCTTTCAAACTGCCCTTTCTAGGTGGCTCGACCACCCTGTGCTGCTGGAAGCTTTGAGTGCTTAAAAGACGTTGTTTCAATGGATTTCATTGTGAAAGCTCACTAGGGCGATTGGCACAGTGTGAAAATAGAAGATAGGAAAGCATTGGGAACGTTATACAAAAAAATATCAATGCAGCTCCAACAGAGGCTTCCCAAGAATTCTCACCAGGCGGTTGGCACAGTGAAGAAACCAAAGATGCTGCACGCAGGGGAAACATGGTGCGGGGTGACACAGAGGAGGGAGATTCAAAGGATGAAAGGGTAATGCGGAGCAAGGAGGGTAAAATGCATGTATGCGGAGTTCTGTGGTCCCAAATTCCTCAAAAAGAGGCAAGGATGCTAACCTGCATGATGCATGTACGCAGAGCTGTGCGTGCATGTACGCAGAGTTGTGTCGCCTCAAGAAGAGCATCAACCTTTTCACACTGCATCGCAGACCCTGCAGCTGTCGCTGTCGCTGCCTTACCTACCCTGCAGCCCAACAGCTCACCTTGCCAGTGCAACACGATAAGAGCAAACAGCACGCCAGAGAAGCCGATGCAGCACTCGGCGCCCCACCAACTCCACCATCCAAGCAGCGTCCCGGGGAGGAAGGCAAGCAGTGAATGAATAACGGCATTGAGCAGGGCGAGCAGCAGCAGCGCGTGCAGCAGGCGGAGAGAGCCCAGGTGGCGCTCCAGAGGGGACAGGGCAGCCAGGAAGAGCAGCAAGGAGAAGCCCACACTCACCTCCTTTGACTGCCGCCTCCAATCTGCAAGTCCAGGACGATGAGTGCAAAGAGCACGCCTGAGAAGCCGATGCAGCACTCGCCAGCCCACCAGCTCCACCAGCCAAGCAAAATTCCCGGCAAGAACGCCAAGGCACTGTGGATAATGGAGTTGAGGCAGGCGAGCAGCAGCAGCGCGTGCAGCAGGCGGAGAGAGCCCAGGTGGCGCTCCAGAGGGGACGCGAGAGGGAGGAGTGTGGAGAGGTTGAGTGCGATGTGGAGGAGTCCCTTGTGGAAGAAGATGGAGGTGAGGGCGCGGTAGACTGGAAAGGGGGGAACGGGAAGAGCAGGGCGAAAGAACGGAGCACAGGAAACAGAGCACAGGGAAAAGCGAGGGAAATTGGAGTGTGGAGAGGTTGAGTGCGATCTGGAGGAGCCCCTTGTGGAAGAAAATGGAGGAGCGGGAGCAGTAGACTGAAGTTAAGGAGGGGAAGAAATTGAGGGGGGGGTGAAGAGAAGGTGAAGAGTGAAGACGAGGTGGGGTGTGAAGAGGTTAATCGTTGCACATTTGTCTTTCAACGGTTAATTTTATCATAATCCCTCATGTTGCATAGTGAAATGATCTGTTGCATCAATCGCAATAGGATTGAACCGTGGAGGCCACGAAATTGATAATATTACAGCAATACGATCAATATCGTGGCATCCACAGATCAACCATACTGCGACTGATGCCCCCGGTCAACTCACTCTACAACACGAAAGATATAACAATGGTATCTCACCTTGCCAATGCAGCAGTGCTAGAGAGGGCGAGAAGCAGACCTCCCTGAAGCTGTCATAACCGATTAGTAAGTCACCCACGAACACAGCCACACAGATGACGAAGATGGAGGCAGTTACTACAGGCACACCCAGCCACCACTGGTGGATGTGCGTACCTATGCTGGCCTGGGAGTGAGGGGTGGGGGAAGGGATGAGGATGGGGAGGGACGGGTGGAGGGATGATGAGCCACCACACGGGCTGAATGGACAGCAACACAGCCAGCCACTCAGATGGCGAATACAGAGGCAGTTACTAGAGGCACACCCAGCAACCACTGGTGCATGTGCGTGGCTATGCTGGCCTGGAGGGGTTGGGGGCGAAGGGAGGGGGGGAGGACGAGGGAAGGGATAAGTGATTACCACCACACCAGCCGCATGGAAAGCTAAACTGCCAGCCACTCAGATGGCGAAGACAGGCTGTTATCAGAGGCCCCACTGGAAAGCGTGCCTGTGCTGGCCTGGGAGTGAAGGGATGGGGAAAAGGCGACGGATCGGATCAAGCACAACCACCACACATACAGCCACACGCACATTTTTGAGAATTCTCAAAAGTGATTTCAACATGGATGGGGAAAAAGACGACGGATCGGAGCAGCAGAACCACCACACATACAGCCAACACACACAGGTGTCGCCAAACTCCTACATGTGTCACGAAACTCTTACAGGCGTCGCGAAACTCCTACAGGCGTTGCGAAACTCCTACAGGTGTCGCGAAACTCCTACAGGTGTCGCGAAACTCCTACAGGTGTCGCGAAACTCCTACAGGTGTCGCGAAACTCCTACAGGTGTCGCGAAACTCCTACAGGCAGGTTTGCGACAGGCAGGAATCGCAGACCTCTGATGTGACGTTGGACCGCATCGCGCCTCCACCACCGTTGATTCCCGCGATCTAACGGCCGACGCAACCGTCACTAGGCCAGAGAAAATCTGACGGCCGAGAATATCGTTCAGGCTGTGCAAGCCAAATCGGACGGCAGACAGAATGTATTCCGTGGAGCCGCGATCCTTCTAGCACAAAAAAAGAAAGGTCGGAAAACGGGACAAATTCTTGTTTATTTTTACCCCCCCAGAAAACAAAGGCTTTCGACTCAGGTCAGAGCGCGAACTAGTGGTTGTGAGTTTGCAGGTAATAAATAGCGAACCAAGCGCTTCGGCGAAATCGAAGCGGCAACGAAGCGAAACTGGCTTCTAGGCGAAACGTACGACTGACGGATGGTTGTCAGTCAGTATGGCGATGACCTTTGGTAATGCCGGGTGTACGCGTTAGTATCCTGAGCGTCGAAGTAGCACTATGCATTCAGTTTCTGCAAAGCCTCGTTGACTAGAAATTGTACATTGTCCAGAACCCATCTTTTTAGTGCAGACAAAAGAAAACAAGCACAAGCACACATCACATAACTATATTAGACCACACTGCACACAACAAATTTTTGCAAGCATAGAGCTTCTTACAACCTAATAGCCCAGCCTCCAGGTGAAATCTCCCTTTTTGGGTTCTTGACGGGAGATTCCTGTCATTTTCTTTGCGTCTCAAAAAGCGACAGAACCTGGTTTTCTATTCAAACCTCCGCAGCACCCGTAACTGATGGAAACGGGTAACCTTAACTAGTTTTACCCTGAAGAAGTTACACATTGGCCCTGCTTTTTGCTGCTTGCTTACTGCTCTCTGCTCACTTCTAATGCTCGCTACTTGCTCGTGCCATCTTCCCCTCTCTCGCTCCCATTCCCTAATCACTCCAGTCATCATCCTCACTATCCTCATCCTCATCCTCATCCTCATCCACAGGAACCCTACTTGTGATTCACCTAAGCACCTTCCACTCTATTCCCCCCCCTCTAGTCACTCCAGTCATCATCCTCACTTCATCCACTGGTGCTCTCCTCTAGCCCCTGCCAGCATAGCCTGGTAGCCCCCTCCACTCCCATTTCTCTGGCATTGCCTGGGTCGTTAACACCCCTGTAGTGCAGCACACATTCCCCCCCTCCTCTAGTCGCTCCAGTCATCATCCTCACTATCCTCATCCTCATCCACAGGAGCTCTCCTCCTCGTAATGGCCCCTGCCAGCATCGCCTGGGTAGCCCCCCTCACAAACGGCGTACCCTCCCCTCCTCCGCCCCCACCTCCTGCTCTACCGCCTCGTTTTCACCCGCTTCACTCACACATTCCCCCCCTTAATCGCTCCAGTCATCATCCTCACTATCTTCATCCTCATCCACCGGTGCTCTCCTCCTCGTAATCGCTCCTGCAAGCATCGCCTGGGTAGCCCCCCTCACAAACGGCGTACCCTCCCCTCCTCCGCCCCCACCTCCTGCTCTACCGCCTCGTTTTCACCCGCTTCACTCACACATTCCCCCCCTTAATCGCTCCAGTCATCATCCTCACTATCTTCATCCTCATCCACCGGTGCTCTCCTCCTCGTAATCGCTCCTGCAAGTATCACCTGGGTAGCCCCCCTCACAAACGGCGTAGCCTCCCCACCTCCGCCCCCACCTCCTCTCCCTCCCCTCTCCTCCTCCTCACTCTCCTCACTCCCTTCCCCACCTTCATCCTCCTCGTTTTCTGCCGCTGCTTTTGCAGCCGCTTCCTGCTGCTGCCCCTGCTGCTTCTGCTGCTGCTGCGATTTCTGCTTCTCCTGCTCCTTCTGCTGCTCCTCCTGCTCCCGCTGCTGCTTCCCACTCGCCTTAGCCTTGGGTTGGGCCTTCTCTTTGGTCGCCTCCTCCTCTGCTGCCTTCTTCTTCTCATACTCTACTAAATTCTTCTTGAACAGATCAACGAAATCCCTCAACACACCAAAGACTGGGGAGGGAGGGAAGGGAGGGGAAAAGGAAGGGACGCAGGGGAAAAGAGGGATGAGAGTATGTGCAACGCACCAGAAAATGCACAGTGGTCTTAAAGGATCATTGTAGAGGGATTATGGTAGAGGGATTATGGTAGAGGGATCATGGTAGAGGGATCATGCTAGAGGGACCATGGTAGAGGGATCATGCTAGAGGGACCATGGTTGAGGGACCATGCTTTCATGAGAGACCATGCTTTGCTGTCTGTGGTGACTTAAACTCAAGATTTGGAGAATGTAAAGAAGGTTGTATGGGTGACTCATCAGCATGCATTGGTGAAGAAGGTGCATTGCTGAGATCGTACAGAAGGTTGTCTTGAGTTGAAGCCATACTGATGCATAGGGTTTGAGCCAAGTTAACGCAATAGGTCTAAGCTGATCAGCTTTATGATGTGCGCCAAACTCACTGAGTGTAAAGGAGGTTGTCTTGGGGTCCGAGCCAAACTTGCGAGCGAGATTCTCAGCACTGGCGTTCTGGTGGACCAGAGGGGGGAGGGGGGGGGGGGGGGAGAAGGGGAGAAGAAAGGGAAAGGGGGGATGGTGATGGGGGGAGGGGATGTGGGGAAAGCTGTCTTGGGGTCCAAGCCAAACTTGCGAGCAAAATTCTCAGCACTGGCGTTCTGGCGGATTGGGAGATGATGTGGGAGAGGAGGGTGAGAAGAAAGGGAAAGGGGAAGGGATGGGGGGGATGGTGATGTTGGGAGGGGATGTGGGGAAAGCTGTCTTGGGGTCCAAGCCAAACTTGCGAGCGAAATTCTCAGCACTGGCGTTCTGGTGGATGGGGTGGGTTGATGGGTGGGGTGGGGGGAGGAGAAGCGGGGGGGAGGGAGATGAGGATGGAGGATCAGCGCCTATGAGTGAGACAACATTTTCATATGACTTTTGAGTCGACTCAAAAGTCACCTAGAGAAAATTATCATTGAACAGCTGCATGGCTCGACCGATGCGTGTCCGCATTGCATGCATCAACTCAGTGGCAACTCACTGCATGGCTCAGAGAGTGAGAGAACATTTTCACGCAACAGCTGCATGGCTCGGTGCGGCATGCTTCAACTCAGCTCAGTGGCAACCAATGCACCTCAGCCTCAAGTCATCACCAGAGCGGCCAGAGCAAGGGACATATGGTAAGGCAGCGCTCACCATCTCGCCCATGAGGCCGTGTACACTGGCATGCCATCTAACAACATCCTCCTCATAAAACAGCTGCATGGCTCGATGTGTGTCCGCATGCTTCAAGGGCAGTGCATCCTCCTCCCGCTTCGCCTCCTCCTTCTCCTTCTCCTTCTCCTTCTCCTTCTCCTTCTCCTTCTCCTTCTCCTTCTCCTTCTCCTTCTCCTTCTCCTCCTTTTTCTCCTCTTCCTTTTTCTCCTCTTTTTTCTCCTCCTTCTCCTCCCCCTTCTCCCCCTCTCCGCCCTTCCCACCATCTCCCTTGTCCCCTTCACCTTCCTTTCCCGTACCCTCCTTACTCCCGCCCTCCTCCTTCTCTCCCTCCCCAGTCTCCCCCTCTTGCGCTTTCTTCTCCTTCTCTTTCTCCTTCTCCTCCTCCTTCTTCCTCTCCTCCTCAACCATCTTCTCACACTCCTTCAACTCTCGCTCTACAAGCACCTTCCCTCTGTCCAGCTCCCCTATCACTTCCGCCAGTCCCTTTTGGTCCACCTGCAAGGGTCAAACATAAACAGAGAACAGAACGGGCGAGCAGCAGATAGAATTAGCACTCTCTCCCCTTCTTCTTCTTCTCCTCCTCAACCATCTTCTCACACTCCTTCAACTCTCGCTCCACAAGCACCTTCCCTCTATCCAACTCCCCAATCACTTCCGCCAGTCCCTTTTGATCCACCTGCAAGCAAGCACAGAGGGGTTGGGACGGGCAAGCAAACAGCGGATAAGATTCGCACTCTTACTCTCCTACCCCCCCTCCATCTTCCTCTCCTCCTCTACCATCTTCTCACACTCCTTCAACTCTCTCTCCACAAGCACCTTCCCTCTATCCAGCTCCCCAATCACTTCCGCCAGTCCCTTTTGGTCCACCTGCATGGGATCAAACATAAACAGAGGAACAGAGGATGAAACAGGCAAGCAGCAGATAAGATTTGCACTCTTCCTCTCCTCTCATTTCTTCTCTTCCTCAGCCATCTTCTCACACTCCTTCAACTCTCGCTCCACAAGCACCTTCCCTCTGTCCAGCTCCCCAACCACTTCCGCCAATCCCTTTTGATCCACCTGCAAGGGGTGGGGATGAGAGAGAGGGAGAGAACGGAAACACGGCCTTAGAGCCTCTGGCCCGCTACCCAGAAATCCTTCTACCCAGAAGGCGAAGTGAACTCAGCTCACATTAACTGCCTCATTCAAACGGTTTCGAGCCCCCTCGATGAAGTCCTTCCAGAAGTAGAGCCACTCGGGGCAAGGTGCCCTCTCGAGTCAGCCAGGGTCAGGTGTCGACTAATGCCTCAACAACACAACACAACCAGGCCAGCTCACCTTGATTGCTTCGTTCAGCAGGTTCCGAGAGCCATCGGTGAAATCCTTCCAGAAGTAGAGCCACTCGGGTCGGCACTGACTCAGGACCTGGATGGGTGGGGTGGGGAAGACAGGGGGAAAAGTGAACAGGGAGGAAAGCGAACAGGGAGGAAAGTGAACAGGGAGGAAAGTGAACAGGGAGGAAAGTGAACAGGGAGGAAAGTGAACAGGGAGGAAAGTGCAAGCAAGACAGGGAAAGGATGAAGTGAAAAGAGCCATCGGTGAAATCCTTCCAGAAGTAGAGCCACTCGGGTCGGCACTGACTCAGGACCTGGATGGGTGGGGTGGGGAAGACAGGGGGAAAAGTGAACAGGGAGGAAAGCGAACAGGGAGGAAAGTGAACAGGGAGGAAAGTGAACAGGGAGGAAAGTGAACAGGGAGGAAAGTGCAAGCAAGACAGGGAAAGGATGAAGTGAAAAGAGCCATCAGCTGTGACCTGCAGAGGGAAGTGAAGGGAGGGAGGGGAGGGAGGAGCAGGGAGCACAAGAGAGTGTGGAGAAGACTGTGTAAGCCATGAAGCCCTTGGCGATGGCCACTTTGTTGATACAATGAGACGTCAACTGCACCTTGTATAAAGAAACACCGTACATATTCACCACTCACCTTAATGAGGTACGCCATGAAGCCCTTGGTGTTGGCCACCTTGTTCAGATCGTTGACACCCCCCCCCCCAACACACACCCTCCCCATACTACACGCATACTCACCTTAATGAGGTACGCCATGAAGCCCTTGGTGTTGGCCACCTTGTTCAGATCGTTGGCTGCAAACCCCACCACCTTGCCTGCCGCACCAGCACACACGGCACACAAAGAAACAACAGGAACAAGATTTGAGTTGTCTCAAACCTGCTAACCATGGAACACAGGCAAACACAAAATCAGGGGAAACAGAAGATAAGGAACGAAAAGGGTAGCGACATGGATCCATCATCCATGCAGCGCGCTCTCTTTTCTTTGCAACGTGCAGGCCTTTTGCACAAATGTCCATCCATCATACAATACGATACGATACGATACGATACGATACGATACGATACGATACGATACGATACGATACGATACCACCCAAACACTTAATCAACACACCACTCCGTTTCCAGTTGAGTACGACCCACAGCTCACCCTTTTTGGTGCCCTCATTAAGTTTGTTGCCGATATCTCGCACCACCAGCAGCACAAGGCATAGCCCCTAGGCACACAGAAGCACCACAGCATTCCACCCACAGCTCACCCTTCTTGGTGCCCTCGTTAAGTTTGTTGCCAATATCTCGCACCACCAGCAGCACATGCTGCAGCTTCTGGGATTCTTGGATCTGAGAGATTTGGGGGCGGCAAACACAGAGAGATGAAGCAAAGGAGGGTAAATTGCACGCGATAGCGGGACGAAGCGAAGGGATGGAGGGGTGGGCGGGGGGGAGCGCAACAGGAGGTGCTGGTGTGTTTGACTCATGGAGGTATGGTGGTTGAATGGGCCATGAGGGAAAGGAATACTTGGGATGTGATGAGGGAAGGTGAAGGGTGGGATGAGGCAAGGGGGAAGGAAGTGAATCTGATAGGAAATGAAAGATGAAGTGCCCACCTTTTGTGAGACAAGAGTCACAAACTTGATCGTGTCTGCAAGCTCTGGTGCCTGGTGGATGGAGGAAGAGAGGCAGGACGAGGGAATTGGAAGAAAGCGGGGAGAGGTGGGGGAGGACAAGAGTCACAAACTTGATCGTGTCTGCAAGCTCTGGTGCCTGGTGGGCGTTTGGATGAGAGGAAAAGGCAGCAGAATGGCCTGGTGTGCCTGGCAAGGAGAATAGACATAATCAATACAGAGGGGTTTCCACCTGACAAGTCAAGTCACAAAACCACTCATTACCAACCCCAACCACTCATTACCCCTCTCCGCCACCTTCTACTCACCCCCTCTGCAAGGAATATCCTGTACTGCAGCACTTCGAGATTTGGCTCCAGGCGCTGCACCCCCAGCAGCACCAATCCCAACCACTCAGTACCCATCTCCTCTCCCGTTACACTCACCCTCTCTGCCAGGAATATCCTGCACTGCAGCACCTTGAGCTTCGGCTCCAGCTGCTGCACCCCCAACCCAACCAACAGCATCCACCACCACCGACCCCAACCACTTAGTACCCCTCTCCTTACACCACAACTCACCCGCTCTGCCAGAAAGATCCTGTACTGCAGCACCTTGAGCTTTGGCTCCAGGCGCTGCACTCCCAGTAATGCTCGAAATAGCTGCAGGGGAAGAGCAGAGAGGGAGATGGGAGTAGCGTATGGGACGGAAAGGGGGCATGAGGATGGGGTATGAGGATGGGGTATGAGGATGGGGAGGAAGTTCGGAAGCAGGGGAAAATGGAAGTGGGGGAAGAGAGGTGAGCGGGGAATCAGGAAAAGAGAGGAAGTAGGGAAGCCAGCCAGGTCCCCTACCAACCTTCGACTCTTCTAAACCCACCTTCCTCATTTCCCAACCTGGTAACCTGGCTGGCTTCCCTACTTCCTCTCTTTTACTAACCTGGCTGGTTGGTAATGAGGTAACCTGGCAGACAGGAAAAGGGAGGAAGTAGGGAAGCCAGCCAGGTTACCTCCCTACCAACCTTCGACTCTTCTAAAACCGTCTTCCTCATTACCCACTCTGATACTTTGGTTTAGCCAGATGAGTAACAACAAACCTCCTTCACCTCCATTTCCCGGCAAATATCTCCGTTGGTAACCACCTTCCTCAGTTCCAGCCTCCCCCAGCACGTACCTGCTCGCACGGACCTAGGTCTTCCACGTTCCCCTTGAACTCCTGTCAGGGAAAGGGAGGGAGAGGGGAGGAGGGGGAGGAGGGGGAGGAGGGGGTGGAGGGGGAGGAGGGGGAGGAGGGGGTGGAGGGGGAGGAGGGGGAGGAGGGGGTGGAGGGGGAGGAGGGGGAGGAGAGAGAAGACGTGAGGGAATCAATTCCAACCTTCCCTGCTCGCACCTGCTCGCACGGACCCAGCTTCTCAACATTCCCCTTAAACTCCTGCCAGGGAGAGGGAGGGACGGGGGGGGGGAAAGTGGGGAGGGGAGGGGAGGGTAGAAGGAGATAGATGGTGTGAGTCGACTCAGCAGTCACTCCCACCTCCCCCAGCGCGCACCTGCTCGCACGGACCCAGATCCTCCACGTTCCCCTTGAACTCCTGTTAGTGCCAGGGTGGGGAGAAGAGGGAGAGTGGGGGAAGAGACAAGGCGTGAGCCGCTTCCAGCCTTCCCCAGCACGCATCTGCTCGCACGGATCCAGATCCTCCACATTCCCCTTGAACTCCTGCCAGAGGGAGGGAGAGGGGAGGAGAGGGAGAGGGAGGGGGAGGGGGGGGTTGTGGGGAGAAAGATGGTGCGCGTTTTGAGACGTCTCAAAACACTTCTTCAGTCAGGAGTCACTTCCAACCTTCCCCAGCGCGCACCTGCTCGCACGGACCCAGATCCTCCACATTCCCCTAGATCTCCTGTCAGAGAGAGGGAGAGGGGAGGAGAGGGAGAGGGAGGGGGAGGGGGGGGTTGTGGGGAGAAAGATGGTGCGTGTTTTGAGACGTCTCAAAACACTTCTTCAGTCAGGAGTCACTTCCAACCTTCCCCAGCGCGCACCTGCTCGCACGGACCCAGATCCTCCACATTCCCCTTGAACTCGTGTTAGTGCCAGGGTGGGGGGAAGAGGGAGAGTGGGGGAAGAGACAAGGCGTGAGCCGCTTCCAGCCTTCCCCAGCACACACCTGCTCGCACGGACCCAGGTCCTCCACATTCCCCTTGAAACTCCTGCCAGGAATGGGCGAGAGGGCGGGAAGGAGGGAAGGGGGGAGAGGGGGGGAAGGAGGAAGAGGGCGGGAATGGGGAATGGGGGAGATGGTGTGAGTCGACTCAGAGGCCACTCCCAACCTTTCCCAGCACACACCTGCTCGCACAGAACCCATGCACACGCGCCCATGCACACGCGCTCTACATACATGCGCATGCACCCATGCACATGTGCAACATACATACACATGCGCAACATACATGCGCAGACCCATGTGCCACAGGGTCTACATACATGCACGCGCCATGCACACACACACAGTAGGTCCCATCTCACCCTCAGCAGCCGCTTCTCCTTGTCGTCTGGTCCATATTTCAACAGAGTTTCCACCAGGCTGTCACACCTCTCCACACCACTGGCACGTGCATCTACCAATCCCCTTCTGCTCCCCTATACTATGCACCTCTATCCATATACTGGTATCTCACCCGCAGCAGCCTCTTCTCCTTGTCATCTGGTCCATACTTCAACAGAGTCTCCACCAGGCTGTCACACCACTCGCCTATTGTGGACGTGTCCACACTCAACACTGCAATCTGGTGGCATGTGGAAAGAGGACGAGAGGGAGAGAGACGGAAGCAGGTAGAGAGGGGGATGGAAGCAGAGCCTCCACCAGGCTGTCACACCACTCGCCTATCGTGGACGTGTCCACAAACAACACCGCAATCTGGTTGCAGCATGGGAAAGGAGGGATAGAGGGAAGCAGGGGGGTGGAGAGACGGAAACAGAGTTTTCACCAGGCTGTCCTGTCGCACCACTCGCCTATTGTGGACATGTCGACACTCAACACCGCAATCTGGTGGTATGTGAAGCGAGGGAGAGGGAGAGAGAGTGAAGCAGATTGGAAGGAGATGGGTATGGAAGCAGAGTCTCCACCAGGCTGTCGCACCACTCGCCTATTGTTGACATGTCCACACTCAACACTGCAATCTGGTGGTATGTGACAAGAGGGAGAAAGACAGAATGGCGACAAGGAGAAAGAGGAGATGGACGGTAGGGTTGGGTACAGTGAACAGCTTTTCCAAGGCTCGCTGTCACCCCATAGACATGGGAGAGAGAAAAACGAGAGGAGAGTAGGACACAGAGCAGAACGAGGAGAGAGAGCAGAGAGAGCAGAGAGAGCAGAAAGGGGAGAGAAGACTGCAAAGAGCAGAGAGCAGAGAGCAGAGAGCAGAGAGCAGAGAGCAGAGAGCAGAGAGCAGAGAGCAGAGAGCAGAGAGCAGAGAGCAGAGAGCAGAGAGCAGAGAGCAGAGAGCAGAGAGCAGAGAGCAGAGAGCAGAGAGCAGAGGGCAGAGGGCAGAGGGCAGAGGGCAGAGGGCAGAGGGCAGAGGGCAGAGGGCAGAGAGCAGAGAGCAGAGAGCAGAGAGCAGAGAGCAGAGAGCAGAGAGCAGAGAGCAGAGAGCAGAGAGCAGAGAGCAGAGAGCAGAGAGCAGAGAGCAGAGGGCAGAGGGCAGAGAGCAGAGAGCAGAGAGCAGAGAGCAGAGAGCAGAGAGCAGAGAGCAGAGAGCAGAGAGCAGAGAGCAGAGGGCAGAGGGCAGAGAGCAGAGAGAAGAGAGCAGAGAGCAGAGAGCAGAGAGCAGAGAGCAGAGAGCAGAGAGCAGAGAGCAGAGAGCAGAGAGCAGAGAGCAGAGAGCAGAGAGCAGAGAGCAGAGAGCAGAGAGCAGAGAGCAGAGAGCAGAGAGCAGAGAGCAGAGAGCAGAGAGCAGAGAGCAGAGAGCAGAGGGCAGAGGGCAGAGGGCAGAGAGCAGAGAGAAGAGAGCAGAGAGCAGAGAGCAGAGAGCAGAGAGCAGAGAGCAGAGAGCAGAGAGCAGAGAGCAGAGAGCAGAGAGCAGAGAGCAGAGAGCAGAGAGCAGAGAGCAGAGAGCAGAGAGCAGAGAGCAGAGAGCAGAGAGCAGAGGGGCAGGGAGGCATACCACAAGGTTGCGGGGATGGAGCTTCATGCTGCGAAGGAGGAAGAGAGTAGAAACACAGGCAGAGTGCAGCGAGCAGAGAGCAGAGAGAGGGGAAAAAGCAGAGTGGCAGAGGGCAGAGAGAAGGGCATACCACGAGGTCGCGGGGATGGAGCTTCATGCTGCGAAGGGAGATCTCCACGTTCCGTGACTTGCCCATGTCGATCTGTGCGTGCACGGGTGGGGGGGGTGGGGGGGGGGGGTATGTATGTTGCAGTCTTCTCAACCAGCTTCATGCTGCAAAGGAAGATCCCGACGTTCCTTGACGTGCCCATGTCGATGTGTGAGTGTGCAATGGGAGGAGGAAATGGGAGTAAGGGGGGTATGTGTATCGTTATCCCAACCAGCTCGATGCTGCGAAGAGAGATCTCGACGTTCCTTGACATGCCCATGTCGATGTGTGAGTGTGAGGCGGCGGGGTAAGGGAGCGGGAGAAAGGGTGAAAATGGAGAAGAGGGGATCACCACTCACAATGCGGATGACTTGCTTCTTCGGTTGTTTGAGTTGACTCAAAACAGACTCAAAGTGAAAGGGGGGTGGGTGGGAGGGAGGGTGAAAATGGAGAAGTGGGGATCACCACTCACAATGCGGATGACTTGCTTCTTCTGTATTTTACTCGAATCAAAAACAGACCCAGAGCGAAAGGGGGGTAGGTGGGTGGGAGGAAGGGTGAAAATGGAGAAGAGGGGATCACCTCTCCCAACGCGGACGACCTGCTTCTTCACAGGTTGCTCTGCGTGCTTGAAAGGAGCCGCTGCCTTGGGCTCAAACCAGACTGCTTGGAACCACTTGTTACCACATGGCACCACTTGATACGTCTTAGAACCACTTGGGACTCACAATGCGGATGACTTGCTTCTTCACCGGCTGCTCCGCCTTCTTGAAAGGAGCCGGAGCTTTGGGCTCAAACTGCTTTTTCAACTCCCCGATATCGATATCAAAGTCAAGCTCCCTGGTTGGGTAGGGGAGAGGAGGGGGGACAGAGGGACAAGTAATGATGGAGAGGATTGGAAAGGAGAAGGGGCAAGGATGTGTTGGGTTGGGGCGGGCTCAAACTGCTTCTTCAACTCCCCAATATCGATATCAAAGTCAAGCTCACTGGTTGGGAAGGGTGGAATGGGGAGACGGGGATGGGCAGAGAGGGGAGCAGAGGTGGCAAGGAAGCATTGCTTTGGGCTCAAATTGCTTCTTCAGCTCCCCAATGTCGATATCAAAGTCAAGCTCCCTGGTTGGGAAGGGGAGGGGAGGGAACGGGAAGATGGGACGGGCATTGATAGAGGAGAGGGAAATGGCAAAGGGGCAAGGAAGCATTGCCTAGGCTTAGGCTCAAACTGTTTCTTCAGCCCCCCAATATCGATATCAAAGTCAAGCTCCCTGATTGGGTAGAGGACGGGGGGGGAATTGAAGGGAAGCACGAGCAACGACGGGAAAGAGGGAGTGGAAAGGGGTACTGCTTTGGGCTCAAACTGCTTCTTCAACTGCCCCATATCAATATCAAAGTCAAGCGTTGGGGAGAAGGGCAACGAGTAATCACAGAGGGAAAGGAGTAGGAATAATCATTACTGACTTACCCACAAGATGCGTTGCCAGCACTACTTGTCTGCCTGCCTCCTACCTCCCTTAAAAAAACCCCTTGAATTATTTTCATTCCCCCCATTTCCCTTCTCCCCACTCACTTTCTTCCCAATCCCCTTCCCCTCCCACCTCCCCTTCTCCCCATCGAAAGCTTGTTCCCAAGTTAGAAGCATTACTAAAATAAGAAACAGCTCACGAGATTGAGGTGGTGCTATCCGCATCTGTCACGGCCCATACCCCCCATGCCCCCCATGCCTCCATACCCCCATGCCCCCCATGCCCCTCATGCCCCCCATGCCCCCCATGACCTAACCCACATTAGCAGCATTACTAAAAGAAGGAAACAACTCACGAGGCCCAGATGGTGCCATTTGCATTCGTCACGCCCCATCAATCTCCCAGCGCCTGCTTCCCCCCAAAACCCCCCCACCCGTACCACACCTTTCCCAAAATAGAAGCATTACTAAAAGAGGAAAACAACTCACGAGGCCCAGATGGTGCCATCCGCGTTTGTCACGCCCCCCCAGTCCACCAGCGCGCGCTTTGCCCCCCACGCCCCCCCAGGAGGGGGAGGGGGACCCTTCACCGTGAACCCAGGCAAGGGGAGAGGGGGAACTGCGCCCCTGG
Source organism: Closterium sp. Yama58-4 (assembly GCA_947470075.1). Lineage (NCBI taxonomy): Eukaryota > Viridiplantae > Streptophyta > Zygnematophyceae > Desmidiales > Closteriaceae > Closterium > Closterium sp. Yama58-4. Next base: position 336,996 of record CANIUD010000768.1, read on the forward strand.
CGCCAGGGGGGGGCGGGGGAGGGGGAGGCCCCGGCCCCTTAGCGCCTGGAGGGGGCGGGGGGGGAGGGGGACCCTTCGTCCCTGGGGGAGGGGGAGGCGGAGGGGGGCCTTTGGAGCCTGGGGGCGGGGGCGGGGGAGGGGGACCCTTGGCGCCCGGGGGAAGGGGCGGGGGAGGGGGTGGCGGAGGTCCTTTTCCCCCAGGGGGGGGCGGGGGCGGCGGAGGGGGAGCGGGAGGGGCTTTTAAAGTACCACCACTAAGTGACGAGCTAAGCGGGGGGGCCTTAGGGCGGGCCTTACCCCCCGCTCCCCCTGCTTCCTTCTCCCCACTCTCCTCCCCAAACCCACCTCCTATCGACCCAGCAGCCGCTTTCAACCCTCCCAACCGACTCCCTCCGCCTTGGACCCACCAATACCCCTTCTGGCGTCTTTCACCTGAGTCCCATACCCTACAATCGCCCCCTCCTCCTCATCCTCCTCACTCTCTCCCCCCTTCTCCCCATCCTTCCCCTTTTTCAGCTTATCGTCCTTTGCTTTCTTCACCCATTTCTTTGCCACGCCTGCCACCCTACTCAAATCCTCCTCTCCTTCCAAACTCTTCTTTACCTCTGGTAAACCAGGCAAAGCCGCGGGTTTCGTCGGGGTCAGAGCATCATTTTCCAAGCTGCCCGACGAACCCTCTCGGGCAAGTCTCGCCTTTCCCAGGGCAATAAACGAGCCATCATCGTCCTCTTCCCAGCCTCTACGGCTTGGGGCATTTTTTGCCCTGCCCATAGCAGCAAGCGAGCTATTTTCACATGCCCCATCGTCCCTCCCATCACCACCACTCAAATCAATCCCATCCCCTTCCCCGCCGTGCGAAGCACCTGACCTAGCCTTACGAATTGCCGCTGCTGCCACCGCCCTACTCCCCCCGTACCCTCTCCTGCCCTTTACCCGGCCTTCCTCCCTTCCCCCTCGCTCTCCCCTCGCCCGCTCCCCCGATTCCCCCTCCTCCCCCTCTTCCCCTCCCCCCCCATGTTTCCCCTCTTCCCCCCTTCTTCCCCGCCTTCCTCCCCTCGCTACCCTTCCCCCGCCCCCTTCTCCCCCTTCCGCCCCCTCCCCTTCTTCCACTCCCGCCTTTCTCCCCGCCTTTTCCCGCCTCTTCCTCTCCCCCAAGCTCCCAAACTTCCGCTCAGCATGCTCCTCCCCCTCCCCTCCCCCTCCTCCCTTCCCCCCTTTGCTCTTCCTCCTCCCGCCCCCCATCCCGCGCCCATCCTCACTCCCGCTTCCCTCCCCCCAAAAGTCCATCTTTTTCGTCTCCTCCTTCGCCTTCCTTACAAGCACCTTCTTTTTATTCTGCTTTCGTTTAGAGCCCCGAGGAGCCAACCCTTCCAGTAAATGCAACCCCACTATCCCTTCCGACTGCCTCACAAACACCTCCCACTCAGTCTTAAACGCTTCTTTCCCAGACCCCTTCCCTTCCGCGTCCCCCCCCGCTGCTCCTGCTGCTGCTCCCCCTGCTGCTCCCCCTACTGCTCCCACCGCTTTCACTGCAGCTGCTGCTAAAATCCCGTGCTCGTTACTAGCAAACGACGGATGCACCCCAGACGCCAGGGCGTGCGGAGGCGTGCTTGGCGCGAACCTGGTAACCCTATTCGCGGACGAACTAGACGAAGGCGTGGACGCGGCACTAATGCTCGTGATCCAGTCAAACCCCGACGCGGGACCCAAAACCTCCTCGAAATTCACCTCTAGTTCCGAATCCGCGTGGCTACTAAGGTCATCATACGACTGACCATCATCATCCTCGTTCTCATACGACTGGAAGGTGCTTCGGCTGCGCACACTGCCTGCCTCGCTACCATTGTCGGTGAAGCTGCTAGAGGGGGTGGTTGCGCCGCTGCTCAAGGGGGTTAGACTCCTGCTTCCCTTTCCGCCCAGTTTTCCGCTTCCCCCTGCGCCTCCCCCTACGTCTAGCCGCTTCCTCCCCCCCCTCTCACCCGCGGAGGAAACCGACGCGGAGGCCTTCCCCCGCCTGCCTATATCCGCTAACGTTCCGCCGCCCCCATCCCGTCCCCCGTCGCCTCCGCCTTCCGCCCTGCTTTCCGCCCCAGATACTGACGCGGCTGCTGCTAGGCGACGCGGCTTGCGCACGTGCGTGTGCCCGTGAACGTAGCCGGGCGTCGGTCCCGCTCTGTGCGGGCTCGATCCTTCCGCGGGCGGCGCGCGCGAGGTCGACGCGTTCGATCGCGTCAGCCTTGGCCGCGGCCCTTGCGACGCGTGCGACGCGTGCGACGAGGAGGTGTTCGCGGCGGCGGATTTGGGTCGCTCGTCCGTCGCTGGGAGGTCGTCGTCGGTCCATTTCTTGGACCTGGAAAGGGTGGCGAGGAACCCTAGCTGCGAAACAGGCGAAACAGGGGAATTTTGTAACAGGAATAATGACAACCCGGACACGTCAACACAGCAGATTGTTTGTGATACGGCTCAAGGAAATAGTACCCAGTATTATCGCGATCGTCCTTAACGTGTACAAGTGTACATCGTGAACGACCTCTACTGAAAGTTCACCATGCTCGAAAGCCAATAGGGAAACCCTAATAACATGCATCGGAAGCATTCAGCAGGAGAAGTCAAAGCGACGCGAGTTCCGAGGGACCCTAATGGCATGTATCGGTTTCCTCTATACCGCGATCGAAGTGTACCTGTAGAGGAGCCTCGCCGGAGTCGCCGAAAGCGGGAGCTGGCCCGCCCGTCTGACAGCCGATCGACGGGGGGGGGGGGGGGGGGGAAGCTAGGCTGGGGAAGTTTCAGGAAACCCTAAAAGCATATATCGGGAAACTCTAAGCCGGGATCGAAGTGTACCTGTAGAGGAGCCTCGCCGGTGTCGCCGGGAGCGGGAGCTGGTTCGCCTGTTGACGGCCGTTCGACGGGAGGAGACGACGCGGCCTTCGCGTTGCCGCTTCGAGATGGCCGCGGGCGGTAAGGAGACTTTTGCGCCGTCGAGTCATTCGGCACCTCGAGAGGAGACGGGGCTTTGGCATTGCCACTTCGAGACGGCCGAGGGCGGTACGGAGATTTCTGAGTCGCCTCAGCTGCCCCGTCAGGAGCAGACGGAGAGGCGTTAGCATTTGGTTCTCGAGTCTTCCGAGGGCGGTGCGGAGACTTTTGCGTCGGATCATTCGGCAACTCGAGAGGAGACGGGGCGTTGGCATTGCCACCTCGAGATTGCCGAGGGCGGTACGGGGACTTTTGAGTCCCCTCACTCGAAAGATCGGGAACAGACGGGGAGGCGTTGGCATTGGGTTCTCGAGATTTCCGCGGGCGGTACGGAGACTTTTGCGTCGACTCATCTGCCACCTCGGCGTTGGCATTGGCACCTCGAGATTGCCGAGGGCGGTACGGAGACGTGGGACCGGGTCGCTCCATCCTGCTGCTTCAGCCTTCACCGCCCCCAGACTGTCCCTTCGCTGCTAATACGCTCCTACTCGCCTTCAATAGAACACCCTAACTTGAGAATGAACGAGTGCTGATTCACTCTACGTGCGACTCCGCCTACTCCAACCTAGTCCTAAGTCCTCGCGGCCTAATTTCCAACGCTCTCCGCGGCCTCTATTCTCTTCGACACGGCTGCCGTGGTTCTTATGTCAAGAAGAAAGAAAAAACAAAAAAACCTACTTGGATCCGTAACTTAGGGAAAACTACCTACCATGATGCTGTGATTCTTGTGTCCCAAAAAAATAAAAATAAAAAATGCCTACTTGGATTAACCGTAAGAAACGCTATCATGATGCCGTGGTTGAAGCTGCCTGAAAGCGTTTCCGCAATGCGGTTCAGGGAGACCGTACGTCACGACACCATCGCACTAGCCGACACGAGCCCACCAGTCGCGTCGCACACTGCTTTTTTGTCCCGTGATCGGATTGTTATGTATTCCAGCCAACGCTGCTGCGACTGAGGTCACTAAACGCTGCAGCCTGAGTAGCGCATTGCGGCAGCCCTAACATCACTCCTGTCAACACTCTTTATCAGAAGTCCTATCAGCGGCGTGGGGCCTCTTTCTGCTCCTGCTGGTGTGCGGGGCCTGAGGGACTGAAAACGCTGATGGTGAAGAAATCGGTGTTAGGAAATAGGCGAACTGTACCGTAGCGGAGCGCGAATGACCGCTTTCCAACGTGTGGGTACACTATTCCACTGAAATTGGTACCGATGTAAGAAATCCATCATAAATTCAATTCAGATGTGAACAACAGGTGTGCAACATAAACTCGCCAGAGTCCCATTGTAAGAAACATATTTTAACCGTACATTTTCAATCCTTTCCAGACTACATTTAATACCACCAGGTCTGAGAAACTGAATTTACAACCAAAAGCGAGCATGTCGCCCTCTCTTGCCTGCGGAAAACACCTTAAAGCACTTGTACCCCTCACAGCTTCGCACAAACGGAATGCAAATATGGTCGTCAGGGCAAACTTTCCTCAACACGCAGGGACGCTCATTTTTGTTAGGAGGCCCCTTCTTGCTGTTGTCACACACCCACGGGCATATGCGCCGCTGTTTGACTACACAGCCGACAGGTGCAGGAGGGGATGTGCCGCCAGAAGCAGTAGGGAGAGAAGGGGGAGGAGGGGAAGGAGGGGAAGGGGGGGTAGGAGGTTCAAGGGAGGGAGGAGGGGAAGGAGGGGAAGGGGGGGGAGGAGGTTCAAGGGAGGGAGGAGGGGAAGGAGGGGAAGGGGGGGGAGGAGGTTCAAGGGAGGGAGGAGGGGAAGGAGGGGAAGGGGGGGGAGGAGGTTCAAGGGAGGGAGGAGGGGAAGGAGGGGAAGGGGGGGGAGGAGGTTCAAGGGAGGGAGGAGGGGAAGGAGGGGAAGGGGGGGGAGGAGGTTCAAGGGAGGGAGGAGGGGAAGGAGGGGAAGGGGGGGGAGGAGGTTCAAGGGAGGGAGGAGGGGAAGGAGGGGTAGGGGGGGGGGGAGGTTCAAGGGAGGGAGGAGGGGAAGGGGGGGGAGGAGGTTCAAGGGAGGGAGGAGGGGAAGGAGGGGAAGGGGGGGGAGGAGGTTCAAGGGAGGGAGGAGGGGAAGGAGGTGAAGCGTTGACTTCCCTTACTGCAAGATAAAAAGGGTGAACACGAGGAGGGTAAAAGTATCGGAGAAGAAACAACTTGCTTAGATAAAGAGGAGGAAGGTATCAGAAGCAGATGTAGATACAAAAGGCAGACAGCCACTGAGTTGAGAAAGGAGCGGGGAGATGCAGTCTAAATCAAATAAACTGAGAGATATTCTTCCTTAGGCGCACCCACAGCTACACGGAGGGGGTAAATGCGAGGAGGTAACTACCAGAGGGGTAAGTACCCTGTCTAGATGAGGCGGAAAGGAGGCGTTCACACAATGAGGCGGAATCAAGAAACGGATGTGGATACGGAAAGAAGCTGCAGAGACACCTCAGGCAGGTAATGAGACCCTCAGAGACCCCTAAAAGATATGGAAAGGAGCGGCAGGGAAGAGTCTTGGCCAGGAGAAGCCAGAAAGATGAGACTTTGGAGGGAGAAAAAAGGAGAAGGTGTGCAAGATAGATTCCAGTGTCAAACAGGCAATAGTTCCAACTCTTGTACAAGCACTGATGTGGGAGGCAGCACGACTCACATGCTGGTGCGCAGACAAGAAGAAGGCTAAAAACGGCGGCGAGAAGAACTTGGTCCTTTGTGGTGATACAAGCCATTTTGTCCCGATCTCGACGAGAATCGGCGAGCGCCGGTCGCGGAGACTGGCGCCGTGCTTGACGAGATCTCAGCGGTGAAGAGCTCGAGAGAGAGTGAGTGAAGACTCGTCGTGAGGTATCAAGATCTCAGTGACGCCGGCGTGAGTGTCTTGATCGCGCCACTTCAGAGAGTCTCTCAGCCAAGACTGGCTGTCTCTCGCTCGGAGCGACGACGCGGCGTGAGTGTCTAGACGACTCGAGAGAATCTCAGTGACCGCCGATCGCGGAGACTCGCGCCGGTCTTGACGATCTCTCAGCGGTGAAGAGCTCGAGAGAGTCTCTCAGCGGCGATCTCGCGGCGTGAGTGTCCGGACGATCGTGGAGATCTCGACCTTTCAGGCCGAAGCGGCAGATCGCGCGACGACGGGTACGCGGGTACGCGACTCCGAGTCGAAGTCCTTGGCTTGCGAGACTCCGGAAATTGACGGAAATACTAGCGAGAAGAATGGCAAGCAGGCGTGACAAAGGAGAGTACTAGTAGTAGATCCGTTGTGCGGCACAGCCAGCACAAGTCTAAAGCGCGCACCATGTTGGCAGCGCAACGCCTTTCCGCGGAGCAGCGCAAGCCTTTGCGGAGCAGCGCAACGCCTTTCCGCGGAGCAGCGCAACGCCTTTCCGCGGAGCAGCGCAAGCCTTTCCGCGGAGCAGCGCAAGCCTTTGCGGAGCGGCATGACGGGCAGCGGTGCCAGGTGGTGACTTTTCCGGGGCCGGCAGCAAGCACAAGCACTATAAAACTGCTGGTAAGGCATTCGTCGAATGAAAACGAGACACTGACCTGTCCTTACGAGCACGTATCTGCAGTCATTGCGTCCTTACGAACACGCCATATTGCCGTTTTGTTCGATATCCTCCTCCGCACGTGATTTCTTTTGAGGCGCCTCAAAAGTTCGATGTCCTCCTCCTCACGTGACAGCGAGCATGCGTTCGTTCGAGTACGATGCTCGCATAGACACCTCCCAAACAACGTGGTCTACGGGATGGGATTCGCCGTGAAGGTCTAGCCAGGTGACTTTTGAGTCGACTCAAAAGTCACCTCGAACATGCGTTCGATGCTACCATAGAAACCTCCCATACTGTACAACGCAGTCTATGGGATGGGGTGGGACTCGTCGTGGGGTGTAGCCACGTGATCGTCGTTTCTGCTCAAAACTAACCTATGTCTCTTCCACCCTCCGCTCTTGTACGTACTAGCCACTCTGCTGAACTAAGTCTTCTCTACGTTGCTGCTCAGGGCTGCTGATAGCTGCTCGAAACTAAAATACATGTCTCTCCACCCGCTCCGCTCGTGTACCTAGTTGATGCGCGTGTACTAGGGATCTGTATGCCATCGCGTGTGTATGTCTTGTCCTGTATACCACAACCACGCCTTCTCCCCGCATTGCTGCCAAGAGCTGCTCAAAACTAAGGGCGGGGCCAGCGCGTTCGTTTTTCACGACTGAACGCTTCATCCGTTGTGGTGCAGAAGGACTCCAACCGGTTAACAGCGGTTTTCATTATCAACCGTTTTAGACCGTGACAAAACAAGAGTAACCGTTCAGGATGAACTGTACAATCTTGATAAACGAACGCGCTGACCTCGCCCTAAGAACGCGTGAATTACGACAGCTCAGTTACCTTCGGGGAACTTCGCCTGCTCCTGGAAAATACCAGTCGCACGCAGTCCCAAACCCACAATCTACATACAACGGCAGCAGTCAGTTACCTTCGAAAAAATCGCAACATTGAAACTTCGCGACAAAATCGCCAACGACCAACACCCACATGCCACGGGCTGCCACTCACGTCCTCACCAGAGCACTCGAAAGTGTTACCAACAGTCGTCACGAGCGCTGACGACTCAATTGTAGTCCTACTTTACACGTGGCGAGCCGACGAAAACTCGCAAATTCCCTGATCGACCATATTTGCGAACGGGTGCTTCGTCCTCGTGATTCATTACAAACAGTACGTGCTCGATTTTATACACTTCACCCGACCCTGTTCATACAAATTACCATAACCAATGTTCTCTGGTTCAGCATAGGGCTGAAAATTTGAGACCCTGGGTCTAGTATATATCACACCAATACAAACATGTATTGAAACTACTGTATGCTGAGCACACAAAACACAACAGCAGAATCATTTAGGCAATGGTATTCAACAACTGCTTCGCATACCAGTCCTTCAGCATAGGTACACCTTATTGGGCAAGCAACCTTGTTCACACTTTTAGTTGAACAGCTTCACGCACTTGTAACCCTAGCAGCTGCCAACAAAGGAAATGCAACCCTCGTCATCTGCACCAGGGCCCCTGCTAGGATTTAGGGCACCCTGAGCCCTCAGGGCACCTTTCCAGAATCGTAAAAAATGCCCTGATTTGTCAGGGCAAATTTTCGAAGCCTTCCTGTATGTTCAGGGCTTTTTCAGAAATCAATCCTGACCTGTCAGGGAAAAAACTCAAGTGTTCAGGATTAAGATTGGTTGGTTGACAGAGTTAGAATTAAAGTGAATATTCTCCTGCACGGGGGTGGGTTCGATCCTACGACCTTGTAAGGAATTAAAATTCCTTACTGTAGTAAGTTGTTAGCGAGGACATCCCGAGGGTGTCGCGACGAACCTGCGATGCCTATTTCGTCGCACCGAACCACCCCCGAGTCGGCCTCCGCTCCAATCGTGGCCATCACCGAGCCATCCCATCCCGAACCCCCCGCCTAGCTAGGTTTTCCCCTATTTAGGCCTCGCTACTTCATTGTTCAATCATTCTGTAATTTCTCATTCTCGTTATTCGATATCCGCGCACTCTGACAAGTTCATTCATAACACCTGGTATCAGAGCTACCTCCCTAGCCTACCCCGCTTTTTAGAGTGTAATACCCCTCGGGGGGGGGGGGGGACGAGTAAGGATGCCTTGGGGTCAAGGAATTGCGTAGGCCGGCCAAGAGAACTAGTTAGTTGCTCTTCGCGGCCATGGTTTTACGGGGCACTCCTTCGGCACCGCCAGATCCTTAGCTCGACGGTCGCGATCGACCATGACCTCCCTCCCCCCGGGCGACGGGCAGCAGTAGCTGTCGCGACATTAAAGTGAGTAATTTCCGCTGCGATTTCCGACGATTTCGGAGCTTGATTCGTGTGGCAGCCTGCGTCAGCGGACCTGCGTCGGCACCTGCACGAACAGCATCGACGTCGTCATCACGAGTGGCAGCTGGCGTTGGCGGATCTGCGTCAACAGTTGCGCGAAGATTTCGGAGTCGTCCCTACGCGGCAAGTGACGTCGATGGCAAGCCGTCATCTTGTGCGCGAGATTCTCGGGAGAATCTTCGGCAGCTGGCGACAACGGGCCTGCGTCAGCATGGGCGACAATTTCGGAGGTTTCTACTGTGAAGAAAAGGGCAGCTCGAAGGACTCGCCAGGCGCAAATGGAGTTTTGCGTCAGAGGATCCCGACGGCTGGAGAGATAGACGCTCAAGCCGCCCGAATTATGCGGGGGTTGAGTTTTATCCCGTCCGACCGGAAGGTGCGGCGCTTACCGTACTGGCGAGCGAGTCGTCGACGATTTTCGGCAGAAGTGCTTGTGGACAGACGGGAACTTTGGACCCGCCGACACTTACGGGCTGCAACAGACAACGACGTGGCTAAATCGCACTTAGCAGGAGTGGGGCGCAGGCGCGAGGGCATATCGGGACTGAACACCCGAGAAATACTCGTTTGTTGCTGCGTGCCTGGAGCTGCTTGCCAGCTGTTCGACAGTTTCGAGATCGGTTTCCCCGTTCAAGGAAGCCGTTTTCGGGGACAGCCGCAACAGCCCACGATTAAACGGTGTTCAACGTGCCACCCCGACAATTTCGGAGTGTGGTGCAGGCCGCCGGGACACGCGTGAAGAAACTGCCCAACGGCTAAGCGGGGGTTGAAGAACGTCGTGGGGAGCAGATAAAAGCCGGTGGAACCGATCTGCGGCCCTACTTCGCCCGAACCTCACCATCCCCACCGATTACTGGTTCCGACTCATGCAGTCGACCTTATTCGGATGAATAACGGGGGTGAACACGAGCCTACCCTGCGCTGGTTAAAAGCACCTGGTTTGGTGCCCGTTCGACAGCTGTACAGAAAAGACAAAAAAAAGGGAGTTGCGGCACTGTTCTACTCCGACAAAAGCGGGCTGGGTGAAACAGCACGCGAAAAAATCGGGGCGCCGCAGGACAACACTGGTGCAGTTTACAGGTTTCCTCTGACCCGGGCGTCTACACGAGGTGACGGCGCAGCGGCGAAGCTGGGACCGGAAGCTGTGGAATTTTAGTGGCGCGACGGGCACGGTGGGCTGCGAAGCGGTTGGGACTGATTTCCTTTTAACTAAGGCAACCCCGACTCCGATAGTCTTTTCTTCTCCACCGTGGCTGGGGTTCGCGCAGGGCAACACCGACAATACCCCATCCGACAAAAGCGGACGCTGGGTGAACGGCGGGAAGTGGAATGTTCGGGGGGTGAAACGACAAAAAAAATATGAAGCTGAGGGTGTTTCTTCGTTTCTTGGAGTGCGGTTGAGTCGCTGGGGGACTTCGCCTGAAGGGCGCTTTTCGAAGTTGCCTGGCAAGAAACACAGCGGCAAGGATTCCTAGGACCCTTGGTGTTTAAACGCACACCTCGGGAAATTCTTCAAAAAAGGGAAGCGTGGGAGCAGTCGTAGCTTCGGGAACTTATCGGCCGGCGACGAGCGATGGGTGAAACATCTGCAAAGCGCTGGTGGGAGAAACAGGGAGTTTTTGTTAAACGACATCGGCGGGAGCAGCTTCGACTACGGAGGTCAACGGCGTTGATGCCTCTAGGTTCCGTGAAATTCGGTCTCGGAAGACCCAGGGCAGTCCCCGGTTCTCGATTTAACCCACATGCTGGGGTCGGGTAAACCGAAGGAAACTGATGGTGACCGAGTGGGCGGCTATAGCACGACCGAAGATTTCGGAGGCGAACTGCAACTGCAACGGCGAATTTTACGGGGTTGTTTTTGAGCGAAATTTTCGGAGTTTTACGTGGGGACTTACAGGTTTACGGCGGGAAGCGCCGACAATTTCGGAAGACTTTTCGGAGTTTTGGTTAAACGCACGCGACATTTACGCAGGGCAACGGCGCGGGAACTACACGGACTTTTCAAGGGGTATGAACGACTTACGACGAACTGGAGGAGGCGGCAGCAACAGTGGAAGGGGGGAGAGACAGCTGTAATTTTTACATCTCTGCCCGGGAGTCATCGGCGGATTGCGACAACATGCTCGGCGAGTATGGACAAACCCGCCGGAGGTGCTGACATCATCTGACACTGATTCGTGTTCGACAATATTTTTCGGAGTGACATTCGCTACGGTTACTGCTTCGACGACCATCGCCGACTCTCGATAAACAACTTCGCCTTTAATCGCCTTCAATCGCCGACTTCGACGACACTCGTAACACTCCTGATTTCACGGCCAGAGGTTTTCAGGACGGTTCCATTCCGACTCTACTAGCGACAAACCCATCCACTCGACCCGCCCACGACAACTGCATTGATTTCAACCACGTCAGGTGCTGCCAGTTGCAACTGCTGCAGATACTGCACGATTCTGGCGACGTGAAGACAAAAAGCTTCAGTTCGAGTACTTGGCAACTTTGGTTTCGGTTTCTGGTCTACTTCTGCGAGTTCGCCCTCGAAGATTTTATGGGCACGTAATACCTGGTTTCGTCATCAGAATTTCCACACCGACGCAACTTCACCCGGCATTCTTCGCTCAACGGCTTTCTTCGTGGGACTTAACACCTGGATTTTTGTGTGTTTTCATCTCGGCGCAGCTGCGGGAACTTTTCTGGTGCCATTTTCTTGGAGGGGGGGAGAAAGTGCTTTGCACTGTTTTCTTCCTTGGCGTTTTCTTGGTCCTTTTCTGACTTTGTCAGGTTGCGTCAGCACGACGGACGATTGCGTTTGAATCGTCACAATCTACGGTTCCTGCTCAATCGCGTTTGAATTCGCGTCAGCTGGTTCCCTCCACATCCGCGTCACCGTCAACCGTCAGATCGACATTTGAAATCATCAGCGGTCAACGCGAGCTCTGACCGTCCGATCAACATCTGCTCGATCAACGGCTCTGTTTCCAACCTTCAATTCGAATTGGTCCACTTCATCTTCGACCGTCAGATCGAGACCTGACTACATCAACGGCCTACATTCCAACTTTTTCAAAAATATCGCCCAAGGGATTTCAGCCGTCGGATTCAGCTGAAAGGGAGATCAACGGCGTACTCATTACGGAAGGCTTCGGTCTACATACAGGGAGGGCTTATTTGGAAGGTGGGAGAGTGTAAGGAATTAGAATTCCTTACTGTAGTAAGTTGTTAGCGAGGACATCCCGAGGGTGTCGCGACGAACCTGCGATGCCTATTTCGTCGCACCGAACCACCCCCGAGTCGGCCTCCGCTCCAATCGTGGCCATCACCGAGCCATCCCATCCCGAACCCCCCGCCTAGCTAGGTTTTCCCCTATTTAGGCCTCGCTACTTCATTGTTCAATCATTCTGTAATTTCTCATTCTCGTTATTCGATATCCGCGCACTCTGACAAGTTCATTCATAACAGACCTCATCTATCAGAAGTACCGTAACTTTCTACTGACTAGGCCACTTCTGGATGGTTTGGTGGATGAATGAGTGTCAGTTGTACGGTGACAACTACGGGCCCAAACAAAAAACGCGTCAGGGCAGGCCTCGGCATTCATCCCGACGCTACAGGGAAGAACACTACAGCCATTCTGAATGTTCAGGGCATTTCATATAACAACATCCTGAGACCTCATGGTAAAAATTTACACTATTCTGAAATGACAGGGTAAGTTCAAAACTGCATCTTGAATTCAGGGTAATCAGGATGTTTTGCCCTGATAACGTGGGGCCTGATCTGCACACACCCTATTGAACCAGCACGGCTGGTTCACCCCGTTATTGTCACACAGCCAAGAATAGGGACGGCTGCTGGGGGTGCAGTCAGGAGGTGGGAGAGATGATGCCCACTAACGCCCTACATTAAACAGCTTCATGCACTTGTAGCCCTCGCAGCTGCTAACATAAGGAATGCACACCTCGTCATCGGCACACACCCTCTTGAACCGGCACGGCTGGTTCACTCCGTTATTGTCACACAGCCAGGGGCAGGGGCGGCGCCTGGGGGTGCAGTCAGGAGGTGGGGGGGATGATGTGGCGGGCGAGGGAGGGGGAGTGGAGGGAGGAGGAGGCGAGGGAGGGGGAGGAGAGGGAGGAGGAGGCGAGGGAGAGGGAGGAGAGGGAGGAGGAGGCGAGGGAGGGGGAGGAGAGGGAGGAGGAGGCGAGGGAGGGGGAGGAGAGGGAGAAGGGGGAGAAGGGGGAGGAGGGGGAGAAGTAGGAGGAGGGGAAGGAGGGGGGGGTGGGGGGGATGATGTGGCAGGCGAAGGAGGGGGGGGTGGGGAGGCAACACCCGGAGGAGGTGGCGGGGAGGCCTTGTCTGGGGGAGGTGGGGGCGATGACGTGGCATTGGCAGGAGGAGGAGGTGCGGAGGCAACAACCGGAGGAGGCGGTGAGGGGGAAACACGTGGTGGAGGGGGTGAGGAGGCAACACCTGGAGGAGGGGGTGAGGAGGAAACACCTGGTGGAGGCGGTGCGGAGGCAGTTTGAGCCACCACTGCTGCCACACCACGTGGAAAGGGTTTAGGTTGAAACGGGGGGGGGGGGGGGGGAGAGGGGGTGCAAGACAACAGTTAGTGGGGACAACGATTATAAATAATATAGTTAATAAGAAACGATGAAAAAGCTACACTAGAAACTACCTGTCGGAAGGGCGAGCACAAGTAGGAAGACCCCGAGAAGAAGAACAAGTTCAGAGATTCCTTTGCCTCCTCGCGCCGTCATTGCTGCCATTGCCGTCGTTGCCTTTAGAGGAGTCACAGCGTTGCCGTCAACGCTTCGTGCCCTCGTAGTGCTTGATAGGCGCTAGCGCCGGGAGATTCCGATCCAAGCGCGTGTGGTTCTCTGGCTATGGTGCTGGGACTCGAGACTTGAGAGACCCGAGGCTTGAGACTCTGAGGTTTGAGGCTTGAGACTCAAGGCAATTGCTGCTGCAGATTCCAATCCAACGCGCGTGCTTCTCTGGCTATGGTGTCTGGGACTCACTTGAGACTCAAAACTCGAGATGAAGGAGACTTGAGGCTCGAAAGTTGAGCTGCGGACGACAATTGGCAGAGTCAGTGACACCAACGAGGAGTTACACACAATGAAGCATGGCCAAGCAACGACTCGCTTTTATAACACCGTGTACTAGCCACATGCCACTGCTTGGCGGTACCCGCTCGCGGCAACGCTTGGTGCGGGAAGAAGGACAGACTCGGAAAATCGGCAAGACGCGACGCGATTTGGCGGGGGTCTCGTCAAGTGTTCGATAGCAGGCGCTAGCGCGGGGGTCTTGTCAAGGGATTGACGGCCCGGCGTGCAGTATTGAGGCGCCTCAAAGATCGCGGAACGCCATGCTGCAGCAGAAGCAATGCCACAACGTTATTAGGCGAGGGTCCCGTCAAGGAATTGACGGCCCTGCACGTGCCGTCGCGTCGCATCATGCTCCAGCAGCAACGATGCCACAATCCGTTCGCATATTCGCGAAACGCAGCCAGTTACTCCGACGATTCTTCGCCAGGCCATCGCCTACTGGCTAAGCAGCCGTTCAGCCGTAAAAAGTCGCAGCAGCATCTTTCGTCGTTAAGCCTTTTTCGCGGAGCAAACTTGCTGCTGCTAAGGGGTACCGAGCACTGTTCCGCATACCGAGGCAGGGAGCCTGCCGGGGAAACGGCAGCATCACTACTGTACCGTAGCTCCATGCTTGGCGCGTCGGCAGCGGCGGGGGTTCGGCAGCGGCGGTTCGGCAGCACCACTACCGCCATAGTAACATATTCTGTACTGTATAAACAGTCTGTGGAATAATCCACTGTAACGGATAGCACCATCCTATGTACAGTAAACGAACTTAGCCGCTACAGTATGATTCGGCCGATGACGAGAACCGAGCTTGGAATCTAGAGTTTGCCGAAGGAAATGGTTATGTTACAGTTGAAGGTGATGTAACGAGTAGACCCACGGCCTGTGATGCTTCTGAAAAGCCGTTTCATGTTCGCGACAGCCATGTGATGACTTCACGGTGCCTGACAAACCGACCAGTCCTGCTGTGAATGGACGATTACAGTAGCGCTGTAAACCTTTTCCTGCTGGAATCTGCGCCTCGAAGTTATAGCTACCTCCTTTCTTCTCCATCTCTCTCTCTCCCCCAAGCGTCCCTTTGGTTTTGACTCACACGAATGCCTTGGAATTGTGAGTTTGCTTTCCTGGTCAAGTTTCTGACCCTGTGCCGTTATGTGTACACGGGGGATCCAATGTCTGGACTCTTGGCATGAACAATCCCCGAAGGGGAAAGTCACCATATTGTGCTCCGTTACGAGGCAATAGCAGTTTCAGCGTTTTGATTGTCCACAGCAGTTGTCTTTCCTTATACACAAGGACTGCACAACATCCTCGACCTACTTCTTTGTTGCAACTTTAAGCGAATTCGGTGCTGTGCTTTAAAACTTAACCAGATTGTATGCAGAGGTCAACCACAAGAATCTTCAGTCAATCACAGACAAAAAGAGAATGACAAAACTCTTTGGAAAAACAATTATGGTATATTCGTATCAGATATTGCTATGTATCAAAGTTATTGAGTTACGAAACGTGTCATTGAATCCTTCCATGCAGCTGTTAACTTGTCATGAGGAGCCTTTTGAGCGGTGCATGAGCTCCAGGTTGGCATCGAACAAGGCCTGGGAAATCAACCGCTGCTCCCGAGCCATCCTTTCACGTTCGGCCCGAAGCTGCTGCTCTGCAACCTGCATGCGCTTCTCCTTCTCCATAAGCTGCACATAATTAACAGAAATGAGAAGGAGCTTTTAAATTCCAGAGGAACCCATGTGATTAACCCAGCAAAAAGCATCATGTGCGACATATCAACAATCATGCTTGGAGCGAAGCAGAGTGGAAAACAGTGGGGTGAAAACACAGGCAGAGGAGCAAGTGCAGCAGTAGCTTCGGGGAGGGTTGACAATGGTCAACATACAGGAAAGGCAGCAACTCATGTGGGGAAAAGCTTGTTTCTCCACCACAGCATTATAGATCGACAGCTCACCTGGTTTTCTAAAGCCTGAAGCTTCTTCTGGCTCTCTTGCAGCTGCTCCCTCTCCCTTTGAATCCTCTGCTCCATCTCCTGCTGCCTCTGCTCCAGCCCATCCACCTGACAGAACGAGAGACATGCAGAGCAGAGAACGAGGCAGGAAGTGTTGTGTGAAGGGGGGTCTCTTGCAGTCCCAACTATCAACCACCTCTGCTCCAGCCCACCTCTGCTCCAGCCCACCTCTGCTCCAGCCCATCCACCTGAAAGAACAAGGAGAATGGAGTAGAGCGCACGGCAAGAAAAATATTGTGGCATTGAGCTGGTGCCTCGAACTCACTCCACAGCAGTCTCAAGAGAAATATTGTGACAGCGGATCATCCCTTGCTCTCACCACCTGCTTGAGAGTCTGGTTCTCCTCCTGCACGGCTGGTTGGATCTCAACAATCAGTCCGGAACCCTAAACACATGTCTCCCTTGCTCTCACCTTGTGCTTGAGCGTTTGATTCTCCTCCTGCACAGCTGCTTTGATCTTCGCAACCAGTCTTACAAGAACTTGAGAAAGACGTGTACTTAGCTCTCACCTTCTGCCTGAGCGTCTGATTCTCCTCCTGCACAGCAGCTTGGATCTTGGCAATCTCCCTCTCCATCCTCTCCTCCCTCCTTGCCTCCCTCTCCGCATACTCCTGCTTCACCCTCCTCTTCTCCGCCTCCATTGCAACCACCACCTCCTCCTCTCGCCTCCTCATCTCCCTCTCCCTCTCCCTCACATCCTCTCCCATCCTCCTCACCTCCTCATTTAACCTCCTCACTTCCTCTCCTCTCCTCTCTATCTCACCCTCACACTCCCGCACCGCCTTCCTCCTCTCCTCCTCCACCTCCACCACCCTCCCCTCCAACTCCCTCACTCGCTCTCCCAGCTGCTCCTTCTCCCTCACAACCCCCTTCCTCTGCTCCTCTAACAGCCCCTTCACCTCCAGAAGCTCATTCACTTGTCCAGTCAGAGTCACAACACGCTCTCTCTCCTCCCTCATCTGCCCCTCTAACCCCTCCACGAGCCCATTCAGCCTCCCAACTTGCCCGTTCCTCTCCGCTACCTCTCCCCTCAGCCTCCCCTCCATCTCCCTCCACGCAGCTTCCTTCTCCCTCATCTCCGCATCCCATCGCTGCTCCACCCGGGTCCACTCCTCCTGCTGGCCTCTCATCTCCTCCTCCTTCCTCTCCAGTCGCTGCTGCATCTCCTGCTGCTCCTGCTGCGCCTGCTGCAGCCTTGCTTCAAACCTCTCCTTCTCTCCTTTCATCTCCTGCAAGCTACTTTCCAGTTCCACCTGTCGCACTTGACGCTGCAGCAGGGACGCCTCTAGCTCTGATCGCTCCACCTTCATTGCACTCATCTCCTCCTCTCCCACCTTCCTCTCCCTCTCCAGTTCCTCCACTGCCCCTTCCAGCCTCCTCACAGCACCCTCCCTCTCCTCCAGTGCATGCTTCAGCTGCTGCACCGTGCTCCTACTCTCCTCCACCAAAGCCTCAAGCTCGCTGTTAGCACCCTCCTGCTCCTCCAATCTCTGCTCTAGCTGCTGCACAGTCCCCTCCAACTTCCTCACATCACTCTCCCTCTCCTCCAAGGTATGCTTCAGCTGCTGCACTGTGCTCCTACTCTCCTCCACCAACGCCTCAAGCTCACAGTTAGCGCCCTCCTGCTCCTCCAATCTCTGCTCTAGCTGCTGCACAGTCCCCTCCAACTTCCTCACAGCACTCTCTCTCTCTCCCAAAGTCTCCTTCAGCTGCTGCACCGTACTCCTACTCTCCTCCACCAGCGCCTCGAGCTCGCTGTTTGCACCCTCTAATTTCTGCTCTAGCTGCTGCACTGTGCCTTCCAGCCTCCTCACGGCACCCTCCCTCTCCTCCAGTGCATTTTCAAGCTGCAGCACAGTGCTCCTGCTCTCGCTCAGGGAGGCTCTGAGCTCGCAGTTTGCGCCCTCCCGCTCCTCCAAATCCTGCTCTAGCTGCTGCACTGTGCCTTCCAGCCTCTTTATGTCACCCTCCCGCTCCTCCAGGGCAGTCTCTAGCTGTGCCACAATGCTCCTGCTCTCGCTCAGGGAGGCTTTGATCTCGCAGTTGGCACTTTCAACCAACTCCTTCTGCTCTGTCAGACCTCTCACCACTTCCTCCAAACCGGCCTTCTCACCTTGCAGCCGTCCCACAGTTGCCTCTAGCACCCCCTTCTCTGCCTGCAAGCGCCCAATCTGTTCCACCAGACTCTTTCCCTCAGCTTCAAGCTCCCCTTGCTTCACCTTCAGCCCATCCCTCTCAGCCTCCACTGCTTCCTTCTCCTCCATCAACTCCTCCCTCTCGACCATCAGCACGTCCTTCTCTCGGTTCAAATCTCCAATCTGCTCTATCAAGCGAACCCTCTCACCATCCAGCTGCCTCTGCTTCACCATCAGTTCCTCCCTGTCAGCCTCCACATCCGCTATCTGTACCTTCAGCCTATCCCTCTCAGCTTTAAACTCCCCGTTCTTGACTGTCAGTTCCTCCCTCTCAGCTTCAAGCTCACCTACCTTCACAGTCAGCCCATCCCTCTCAGCTTCCACTGCTGCCTTCCCTTCCACCAATTCCTCCCTTTCAGCCAGCAACGCCTCCTTTTCTCCCCTCAAACCTGCAACCTGCTCCACCAGGCCAGCCTTCTCACCTTCCAGCTCCCTGTGCTGCACAATCAACGCCTCCTTTTCAACCATCAACGCCTCCTTCTCTCCGTTCAAGCCTCCTATCTGCTCCACCAGTCGAGCACTCTCAGCTTCCAGCTCTAACACCTTCACGGCCAGCTCCTCTCCCTCGTTTGTCAAGGCAGCCACCCTCTCCTCCAACCTACCCCTCTCCTGCTGAAGCACCTCCCGCTTCTCAAGTAATCCGTCCCTCTCAGCTTCAAGCTCCCCTACCTTCACCGTCAGCTCCTCTCCCTCCACTGTCAAGGCCACCACCCTCTCCTCCAACCTCCCTCTCTCCTGCTTCCCTGCCTCTACTTCCCTCTCAGCCCTCACCACCCTCTCCTCCAACTCGCCCTTCTCCTGCTGAAGCACCTCCCGCTCCTCAAGTAATCCGTCCCTCTCCTTCTCCAGCCCAGCCTTGTCACCCAGAAGACCCTCCCTCTCAGCCAGCAAACTCTCCCTTTCACCCTCCAACCTCTCCCTCTCTTGCTCCAACCCCTTCTTAGTGGCATCCAGAACCTCAATTGCAGCCTTCATCTGGCTCATCCCCCTCTCCAACTCACCAACTCCTGCCTGCAGCTGCTCCCTCTCTGCTTCCAGTTGCCCTGCCTTTGTCTGCGCTTGTTCCAATGCTCCCTCCAGCCCCTTCCTAGCTGCACCTAGGGCCTCGTTCTCAGCCTTCACCTGGCCAATTTCCCTCTCCACCTCACCCATACCCGCCTGTAGCTGCTCCCTCTCAGTTTCAAGTTGCCTTGTCTCTATCTGCGCCTGTTCCAATGCTCCCTCCAGCCTCTTCCTAGCCGCATCTATGACCTCGTTCTCAGACTTCACCTGCTCGATTTCCCTCTCCAACTCACCAATATCCGCCTGCAGCAGCTCCCTCTCGGCTTCAAGTTCCCCTGTCTTTGTCTGCGCCTGTCCCAGTGCTTGCTGCAGTTGCTCCCTCTCCGCTTCAACCCCTCCCTTCTCCGACAGAGCCTGTGCCAACTCGCCCTTCAGTTGCTCCCTCTCCGCTTCAACCCCTCCCTTCTCCAACAGAGCCTGTGCCAACTCGCCCTTCAGTTGCTCTCTCTCCGCTTCAACCCCTCCCTTCTCCAAAAGCACCTGTTTCAGTGCTGCCTGCAGCTCCTCCCTCTCCGCTTCAACCTCTCCCTTCTCCGTCACAGCCTGCGCCAATTTGCCCTTCAGCTGCTCACTCTCCCCTAGCAGCTCCTCGTTACGCCTCTCCACGTCCCTCTTCTCCTCCTCCAACCCACTCACTGTCTCCTTTAACGCACGCACTTCAACCACCAACTCCGCCCTCTCCCCCTTCAGCTCCGCACACTCCACCTCAGCTTCCGCCTTCCCACACTCCGCCTCCCCCTTCTCCCTCTCCAACCTCCCCACAGCAGCCTTCAGCTGCGCATTCACCCCCACAAGCCTCTCCCTCTCCCCCACCAACCTCCCCCTCTCCCTCTCCATCCCCTCCCTCTCCGCCTCCCACTCCGCTTCCCTTTCCGCCCTCTCCGCCTCTATGGCCCCCTTCTCCCCCTCCAACCGCGCCACTGCTGCTTTCAGCTGCCCGTTGGCTGTTCTAAGCTGCCCGACACTCGCCTCTAACTGCACATTGCCTCCCATAAGCTGCCCGTTTGCCTGCTCAAGATCCACATTCAAATCCCTCAGCTTTCCAACTGTCTCTTCCAATGCTACCTTCTGCCCCTGCAGCTGGGAAACCGCTGCTCTCAGCTGCGCAACTGACTCCTCTGAACCCCTCACTTCCTCCTCCAGACCCCTCACTGTTGCCTCCAAACCCCTCACCTTCTCCTCCAATCCCGCCCGTTCCTTCACCCACCCCTCCCTCTCCCTCCAAAACTCCCTACTCACGCCCTCCAACTCCCGTTTCAACCCATCCCTCTCTCCCAGAACCGCGTTCAACCGCGCATTAACCATATCCAGCTTCCCACGCGCCTCAGTCCAGTCTCTCACCACCCTCTGGTGCCTTGCCGCTGCTTCCTTCACCAAACCATCCATCTCCTCCCTCAGCCCCTCCTCTCTCTTCTTTGCTTCTTTCGCCAAAATATCTATCTCCGCTTTCAGACCCTCCTCTCTCTGCTCTGCTTCCTCTGCCCGAACCAGCCAGGTTCGTCCTTGCACCTCCGCCTCTTCCCTTGCTGCCTCTGCTGCTGATAGATCCCCTGCAGCCGACTCCTGCTGCTGCTGCTGCACCAGCAGCAGCTGCTGTTCCTTCTGTGCCCATTCCTCCTGCTGGGATTGCATCTCACGCTGCATATCTGACCTCTCTTCTTCCATGCTTGCAATGCTCCCTTCGAGTTCTGACACCCTCCCCTCAAGCATTACCCTCTTCTCCTCCCATCCTGCTTCTTTCTCCTCCCATGCCGCTTCCTTCTCAGCCCATCTCTTCTCCATCACCACCAGCTCCTGGTCCCTCTCTGCCAGCTCATTCCTCACTGCTGCCAGCTCACCGTTAGCCGTGTCCACGTCAGCCTGAGCTGCTGCCAAATTCTGCTGCAGAGCTGCCATCTGTTCATCCATCACCCCGGTCTTCTCCACCCACTCCTGCTCCTTCGCTGTGAGATCTCCCTTCACCGCACACAACTCCCCCTCCACTGAAGCAAGAACTTCACCCAGAACACTCTCCCTGCACGCCCAAGCCTGCTCCTTCTCCTGCCAGCATGCAATCGCCTGCTGCTTCGCTGCCAGTTCTCCCTTCACCACACACAACTCTGCCTCCGCTGCTGCAAGAGCCTCACCCAGACGGCCCTCCCTGCACGCCCAAGCCTGCTCCTTCGCTGCCAGGTCTCCCTTCACAGCACGCAGCTCTTGCTCCGCTGCTGCTATCGTCTGCTGCTTTGCTGTCAGCTCTGCCTTCGCAGCGCACAGCTCTTGCTCTACTGCTGATATCGTCTGCTGCTTCGCTGCCAGATCTCCCTTCACCACACACAACTCCTCCTCCGTTGCTGCAAGAGCCTCACCCAGGATACCCTCCCTGCAATGCCACGCCTGCTCCTTCTCCTGCCACTCTTGCTCCTTTGCCAGCCACTCCCCTTCCTTACCTTCCCACTCCCTTCCCTGCTGCAAATGTTCCTGCTGTACCGTTTCTAACACCCTCTGGATCTCCCTCATCTTCTCCTCCTGCATCACCTGCTCGTTCTTCCACCCCTCTTCCTTCTCTCCCCACTCTTCCCGCATCTCTGCCAGCTCCTTTTCCAATAAATCAACGGCTCCGAGCAGCTCCTGCTTCTCGCACTCAAGAGCATCAACAGCCCTAGTTAGCTCCTTCCCCTCCTGCCTCGTTTCCTCTAATTCCTCTTCCACAGCAGCCTTCTCTGCCTTAACAGATTCCAACGCAGTCTCCATCTCTCCCAACCGTACCCTCTGCTGCTGCCCAAGAACCTCCCACTCCTGCGCCCTCGCCCTCCACTCGTTCCCCTTAGCCGCCCACTCCTGCTGCTCCCCTGCGTAAGCCCGCTTCACAGCAGCCAACTCTTCAGTCAAAAGCGCAGCCTGAGCAGACAGCTCCTCCCCCTCGACAGCAAGGCTCCTCTTCTCTTCCGCCCACTGCATTTGCTCCTCCTCATACGTCTGTTTCACAGAAGTCAAATCTGCAGTCAGGAGCCTAACCTGAGCAGACACCTCCTCTCCCTTGCCGACCATCTCCCTCCTCTCTGCCTCCCACTGCTCCTCCGTCTGCCGCCACTGCTCTACCAGAGAGAATACTCGTCCCTGCTCCTGCCTCTCCTTCTCCGCCCATACCTGAAGCTCCGCTGCTCGCGCTTCTCTCAGCCCAGCAATCTCCTCATCCAAGCACCTCGCACGAGCGGCCATCTGCGCCTCACAGCCCGCCCACTGCTGCTCCTTCCGCGTCCACTCCTCTACCTCAGACGCCCACCTGCACTCCTTCTCCGCCCACGCCTGCTGCTCCGCTGCGTGTGCCACTTTCAGCGCAGTGATCTCCTCATCCAAGCTGCCCACCTGAGCTGCCATCCGCGCCTCACAGGCCACCCACTGCTGCTCCTTCCGTGTCCACTCCTCTAGCTGAGAAGCCCAGGTGCCCTCCTTCTCACCCCATTGCTCCTCCTTCCGCTCCCACTCCTGCTGGGCCACATGCGTCGCCTGCTGCACTGCCTGCTGCTCCAACTCCGCCTGCTTCCGCTCCTCCTCCGCCTGCTTCCGCTCCTCCTCCGCCTGCTTCCGTACCCCTTCAAGTTCCTGCTCCAGCCGCTGTCCCTCATCTCGCAGAGCAACCACCACCTCTTCAAGTCTCCTCCTCTCCCGCTCCAGTTCCTCCCTTTCCATCTCCACCTCCTCCATCTCCTGCTCCGCCTCTTTCTTTGCCTGCAGAAGCTCCAACTTCTCCTGCTCTGCTCCTGACAGGCTCGTCTCAAGCCATGCCACGTGCTCCCTCTGCTCATCCGCTTCCTTCGCCCACTCTCGCTCCTTTTCTGCCCACGTCAGCTGCTCCTTGATCCACGTCAGCTTCTCTTCATCCCACTCCTTCTCCCTAGCCACCCACTCCTCCTCCCTCGCCTTCTTCTCCTCCTCCCACTCCCGCTCAGCCTCACTACGCTCAAAGCAGCAACGAGCCAGGTCCAATCGCACTGAAACGAGCTGCACCGCTGCCTCTTGCGCCTCTCCGTTCCAAGCCTCCTGCTGCTTCTCCAAGGCCCTCTCCATCCTCTCGCACTCCCTAATCTTAACGTTCAGCTCGCTTGTAGCTTCTTCCAGCTTGCGCTCCTTGCGATCCAGCTCCATTTTAACCACAGCGAGTTCTGCTTGTAGCGAGGATAGCCACTGCTTGGAGAGCTTTTCAGACTCTGCCATGCTCCTCTCCAGCCGGGATACCTCCGCCCTACAACGCAAATCAACACGGGAAGCACGAAACGTCAGTCAACAGTCAGTCACTTGTCAGTCTGCTGTCAGACAGCTGTCAGTCAGAAATCAGTCAGTTCCCAGCCATTTTCTCGGTCATCTTGCAGACTGAGCTCCCGCGACTTCTCAAAGCCCACCCAATCAGCTTTTGAGTTACCTGGGGAGGGGAGATCCGCGCCTTTTGAGGCGCCTCAAAAGCCCACTCAGCTTTTGAGATCCTTACCTGGGGAGGGGAGATCCGCGCCTTTTGAGGCGCCTCAAAAGCCCACTCAGCTTTTGAGATCCTTACCTGGGGAGGGGAGATCCGCGGTGAGTAGGGCCTTCTCCTTCTCCTTCAATGCTACCTTCTGCAACTTCCCTCAAATAGCAGATTCCAACCACTCCTCAAAAGCACATACCTTTCCAACCCCTCACCTGGTGGACGAGAGGTCCGCGGCGAGCAGGGCCTTCTCTTTAGCACCCTCTTGTTACCTAATGCAACGCTTTACAAAGCCTTATCACATACAAACCACCCCTCAAAGCACTCATCAAACACTCACTTCTTCAACCCCTCACCTGGTGGACGAGAGGTCCACAGCGAGCAGGGCCTTCTCCTTCTCACCCTCCAACAGAGCTCCTTCAACTCCTCAATCCCACAGCAAGCACTCAGAATCTCTCCATTCTCCTCACAGCACATATTCTCTCCTTCCTCTCGTCACAGCACACACAATCACCTCGCCAGTTCCTCACCTGGTGGACGAGAGGTCCGCGGCGAGCAGGGCCTTCTCCTTCTCGCCCTCCAGCCGAGCTCCCTCTGCTGCCATCAGCTGCGCCGCCCGCTGCTCCCTCTCCGCCAGCAGAGCCTCCGCCTGGGGAACGACGGAGGAGCGGGGGACGGGAGAAGTGTTTTTGAGGCGTCTCAAGAAGGGATTTTGCTGCCATCAGCAGCAGTACCAAACAAACACACCACCTCCCGATACAGGAATACACAAAACACACAAAAACACAAACAGCAGCAGCAGCATCCAGCCTGACCCCATGCCCTCACCTCTGCCTTCTGCTCTTCCTTCGCCTGCAGCAGCTGCCTCCTCACCTCCGCGGCCTCCGCCCCGGCCTTCCCTTCCGCCTCCTCCAACCTCACCAAATCCCTCCGCAGCCCAGCCACCATCTCACCCAGCCGCGCGCACTCCACCCTCCCCGCGTCCCTCTCGCGCTGCGCCGCCCGCAGCTGCGACTGCAGGCCCTTGATCACCCTCGCCGTTTCCCCGTTCTGTCCGTACCCCGCACTCCCCGCACTCCCCGCACTCCCCGCACTCCCCGCACTCCCCACAGTTCCCACGCTCCCCGCACTCCCCGTCGTGCTCGCACTCCCTGCCCCTCCTCCCAGACTCTCTTTTCCTGCCGTCAGACTCAGTCTTCCCCAAGCCCCTGGTGTGCCAATCTGGTACCCAGCTAGTGCACCCCCAACCGCCGGGGCTGGGGTGGAGGCAGAGGCGGAGTGGTGGGGATCAGCCGCGTTCATGCCTTCACACTGCTGTTGAGGCACCTCAGGGGCTGATTCTGCAGAAGCTGTTTCTGCTTCATCACACGAGGATCTGATGCCTTCAAACTCCTGGTACGCCTCTTTCAGCACCTGCAGCTGCTGATTCACCTTCTCGTCCTTCCACTTCTCCTCCTCCTCCTCCTCCTCCTCATCCTCCTCCTCCTCCTCCTCCTCCTCTTCTTCCGCCTCGTCCGCCCCTTCCGCGTCCGCGTCCTCTCTCCCCTTGCCATCGCTGTCGCCTTCTTCCCTATCTTCTTCTTTCTGAATTGGAAAACAACCGGGGAAATGCAGCAAAGAGGTTCACAGTTGTAACCGATGGGAATAAACAGCAGAGAGTTGCCACGTCTAACTCGTGATATTAGACACCTGCAGCTGCAGCCTCCACTCTGATTGATCACAATAAGAGGCCTGGCAACCCTCTTGCATAGTGCGAAAGCCTACTCCATAGAACCAACAACCGTGCCCATGCAACTTCTTTCTACTCGACAACGCACCTTCAAGGGTCTCCCTTTTGAACCCCGACACCTAGGCTCTCGTCCTCTGCTCCTTCGACAAGCCGTTCAAGATACTCCGACATACAAAGTAACGCAAGAACCCCAGCTCCCGTGCTCTCACCGTGAGGGAAGCCACCAGCTCTTCAAGCGTCGCCTTCTTGACCTCAGCCACCTTGGCTCTCGACCTCTGCTCCTCCGCCTCTCGCTGCATCTCCTCCGCCTTGCCTCTCCACCGCTCCACCTCCTCCTTCAGGTTCTGCCAATGGAACGACACAGCAGCACGTAAGCACAGCAACACTCAGCACCTCAATACGAGAAGAGGTAGGTGCGAATATCATATGCTATCAGCACAGCAACACTGCTTGACTTTCTGCTGCATCTCCAAGCAGGCAGACAGCCTGGTGCTTCAAGCAGGAGCAAACCAACACGTTGTGTGGCGAGACTCACTTGCGGCTGCTTCTTTAAGTGCAGCAGGCGCCGCTGCTGCACCTCCAGGCGAGCCAGCTCTCGCTCATGGAAGAGCAGGAGGCAGCGCATGCCCGCTTCAGGTAGGCTTGCCACGGACGGCACCCATACCCAGTGGAAGGAGGAAACGCATACGCTGTGGAAAGGACTCACCTGCAGCTGCTTCTCCAGATGCGGCAGGCGCCGCTGCTGCACCTCCAGGCGAGCCAGCTCCTGCCTCGCCTCGCCCAGCTCTCTCTCTGCCGCCTCCCACTTGCGCCTCCACGCAGCGGCCTGCAGGAGAATCACGGGATGGGGGGTGAGGAGTGTTCAAGTAGCACGTGCTGGGCTTCAGCTCCCTCTCTGGCGCCTCCCACTTGCGCCTCCACGCAGCAGCCTGGAGGGGAATCACATGTTGGGACTTCGAGTTGATGAGCAGCACGCGTAGAAGCTGACCTGCAACATAGACAGGGCTTGCAATCAGAGAGCCTCAGCAGTCTGATGATTGCGAGCACTAACGAACTCCAAAACATCCACATAATCACAGCACGTTACAAATCAAGCACCGAATAGCAGTTGCATCTTGATCCTCGTGTGGCTCAGGTTATGGAACAGCCAAATATTGCTCGAAGCTCGTACCTGCTCAAGCTTGTTCTGGCACTCCTTCAGCTTCTCCTTCGTCTCCTCCTCGCGCCACTTCGCCTCCTCCACCTGTCGCTTCAGCCCTGCTGTCTCCCGCCTCAGCGCCTGCACCTGCTCCTGCAGCTGCTGCTCCCTCTGCAGTCGCCGCCATCCGTCTCCGTCCTTCCCTTCCGCCACTGCCAGTGCGTTCTGCGGGTGGAGTGGGAAGGGAAACACAAAACGCGTGTAAGGACGCAATCAGGCGCTGAAGTTTCTGTGCGCATCTGCTCCTGCTCCTACTGCTGCTCTGTAAGCGCCAGCCTCCATCTCCGTCATTCGGCGACTTTTGAGTCTAATCAAAAGTCACCGCATGGATCTGCTCCTGCACCGACTGCTGCTCTGTGAACGCCAGCCTCCGTCTCCGTCATTCGGCACCATCAGTGAGGCGAGGCAGCTTGCGAGATGCGTGGAAAGCACACAAATCTTCTTGACGCGCAAGGCATGCGAGGTCCTGGCAGGTCACTCGCAACAATCTGAAATTTAATTTCACTTGGTTAATGTCAATTCCGTATCGGGTCAACGTGACAAACGTAACCAGAGGTGCGTCGTCGTTTCAAGCAACATCAAGGAGATCGCACGCCATGGGATGAATCATGAGATAACAAGGATGTACCAACTTGCCAAGCCGGATATACGTGATCATGCCAATGACACGGAGCCGTAAAACGAAAGGAACCTCGAGTCGTGAGACGGCTCAAAACGCAGAATACCCCGGGACACGGAGCGTCGTCGTTCCAAGCAACAGCAAGGAAATCGCCATGGGATGAATCGTGAGTTAACAGGACGTACCAACTTGCCATGCCGTGATCATGCCAATGACACGGAGCCTCAAAACGAAAGGAACCTCGAGTCGTGAGACGGATCAAAACGCAGAATACCTCGGAAACCTGTAAGAAGTCCCAAAAGCAGATCATGGTGAAATTGTGGTGCTTCTCTGTGTGAACGAACCTCGAGTTGCTTCCGTCGGTTGACCTCCGCATCCCTGGCAGCCATCGCCTCCTCCAGTGTGTGACAATAAATCAGATAGACTTTTGGGTTCAGTGATAAAATCAACACAGTTTATTGTCAGTGCTGTGGGTCTCTGTAGAAACGAACCTCGAGTTGCTTCCGTCGGTTGACCTCCGTGTCCCTGGCAGCCATCGCCTCCTCCAACTCCATCTCCTTCTCCTCGAACTCCTCCAGTAGCCGCTCGTGCACCGCCTGCAATAGAATACATAGAACAGAAATTAATTTCTTAAAAAATAAATTATTTACAATAAAGGTCTTTACAAAACATATAATCGGACTCTGTCATAATCGGAGAGATATAATATTGCCACACCGACTGCCAACTGTCATAATCCAACATCCGGAGAAGTATAAGAAAAGCCATATACATATTGAATTCACTCGAGATAGAAGTGATTGAAAATACGAGAAAGGAAACTGGTACCTCGAGGTCCCGTTTCTCCTCGAAGATCGCCTTGGCCGCTCGTTGCGCTTCATCGCGCTCCTCCATAAGCTGGAGCACCTCCTTCCTCTGCACCGCCGGCGACTGACGCACCCTCGTCCCTCCTCGCGCTCCCGTGAACGGCGTCCCGCCTCGCGTTCCCGTGAACGGCGTTCCGTAGCTCCCGTGGTGAACCGCGCTGCCGGGATGGAACTTGTGATTCGTGGTCTCACGAAGCGACGCCGCGAACGCGGACGGTCGGTAGTGGATGTCGCTGTTGGTCTCGCGCTTGCTCAGCGGCGTGTGGATTTCCGACACGGACTGGAGAAAGGCGTTGCTGCCATAGTTGTTGTAGCTGCTGTTGCTGCTGATGTTGTTCATAGCGTTGAAGGTGGAATCGTCTTTTTTCTCCATGTCGCAGTGGTTCTCGTCGGTGGTGGATGAGGGTTCCACCATGGCTGCGTTACGTCAAGCTTCAATCAATTCCCCCCAAATAAGTCGCCTCAGAAGCACGCAACAGTCCGACAGTGATGGACTCTGAAGATAATTTTGTCAGACCTTAACGATGATGCAGTCAAGGAGGTGTACTGATAACGTGAGAAGGTACGTCTCTCGACCTGGGATCAGTATCAATGGCGTGAGCTGTCGCTAGTAATTTCCTAATGATTACGCCACTAAATCTATGACCGGAGGTCAATCTCAAAATTCCCGCTAATAAACCGTTTTCCTAATGAAAAAGCTCGAAGAATTGTAAAAGAAGCTAACCGAAGGAATTCATAGGTGACACCGAAGGAGCAGTGATGTAAGCTAGCAAAAAAAACGCTGATCCGCACACAGTACGAAACACGAAACCACTCACAGCAACGATCAACACCTGCATGCACTATCCCGCGAGTAAATCACATTCTTAGCTCAGGAACCAAAATATCCCTGAATCAAGAATTTTTGCACTAGCACTGAATCAAGAATTCTTGAAAACCAGTTCAGAATGGTTCCTAGGCCGAAGCTTTGAGAAGCCTGACAACCTGAGCATTCAGGAATCTAGTAGAATGATAGTCAGCATTCAGCATTCAGCACTCAGCATTCAGCACTGCGCGTTTCACATTCAGGGGTATTCAGGATTCTCGAGCAGACCAAGGCCCAGGAACATCCGAGCCATCCAGATGTGGTTCAAATTTGGCGGGTGCCAGATCAGAAGGGCGAGAACAGGTTGCTCTTATTGGGTACCGAACCTGCAAGGCTGGCTTGAGAAACAGGCGCTTCGTTCTGGGCTTGTCAGGCCGCCAGCGAGTTTGAATTCCCCGCCAATCTCTGAACTGAAATTGCACCTCGAAATCACCATGATGAGTTGTTGGATACTGTACAGTCTACACGGAATTTTACTAGCTGGAATTATCATTTCATGAAGCCAATAACTTATGACCCCAAGCAATAGGTGCCGTCCGATTAAAGGCGCCGGCGCTTCTATCTGGAGCATGGCGCTTATGGCCGGAACTCGATTATAAGCGCCCCCCTTGTAAACCCCTGATTTATTATAAGCGCATGCATAATTTTATTTTTTCAATCTTGATTAAAACAGTAACGGATCTCAACTTCCAAGCGAGTCAGCACCCATTTTCACCTTGTTTGACTTTCGAGGTCCTGACTGGTTGCGCGTCCAGTCAGGATGAGGTGGCACGCTGGCAAATTGACGTGCCAAATGCTCTGTTCAGCGTCAGAGAATCACCCTCGCGCGATTCTGATTCAGGACGCTGTAAAATTTCGACTCGATTGAACTTACGAGACAGAAATGTACAATTCAGTGCTTTTAATTTATAATTCTATATTTGCCATGATTTAAGCGCCGGCGCTTATGGCCGTGATTCAATTACAAGCGCCACCCCTAATAAATACCGATTTTATTATAAGCGCAGATGCGCCTATATCCGGGGTAATACGGTACATCACATCAGCCTAGAAAAACAAATTCGGGCTATGTTTGTATCAAACGTTACTCCATGTAGGCAACGGGGAATGAAAACTATAAATCATACAAACTTGTAACCTCAAACAAAAATGCAAGAAACATGCTGTACAGTGTTAAAATATATTTATATTATAATGTAACTGCATGTAACTTAGCTAGTGTAGTATCATTTAAGTTTCTACCACTGGTGGTGTACCCCTCTTGACCACCATCCCTACCACTATATCTTGTATTTCACTCATAGTACAATCCCTTCTTTGCTTGGCCAACACTCTCTCCCACCAAACCCTAAGGCTCTCTCTAGCTACTATTCTAACATGGTATAGAGCTGTAAAACGGTCTAAGGTGTTGAACTATATTTATATATGTTCTTTATAATTGACTGAAGTGTAGAGTGTAGCACATCCCAACTTGCTGTAGGTGGTGCACCATGCTTCTCTTTACTATATCTTGTACTCATGTTTCTTAGTGAAACCCTCTTCTTTTGCCTAACTCTCTCTTGCCTAGTTAGGTAAACCCTAGCTATGGCTCCTTCCTCTAGCTACTATTGTGACATGTTATCAGAGCTCGTTATGTCCTGGCCTGTGGGCCCCAATTATGCTTCCGCTGCTGTGCCGCGCGCTCGGGGCGAGCGGCGTTTTTTCTTCCCGCCGGGCGCTCGGGGCGCGCGGCGGTTTTCTGCCCCGTCGGCCTGCGCGTCGCCTCCCCCGCTTTCCCCGTCGCGGCGCCCAAGGGAGTCGCGCGCGGCCCCCCGCTGCCCCGTCGCGGCGCCCTGGGGAGCCGTGCGCAGCCCCCGTTTCCCCGTCGCGGCGCCCAGGGGAGCCGAGCGCGGCCCCTCGCTGCCCCGTCGCGACGCCCTGGGGAGCCGCGCGCGGCCCCCGTTTCCCCGTCGCGGCGCCCTGGGGAGCCGCGCGCGGCCCCCCGCTGACTCGTCGTGGCGCCCAGGGGAGCCGCGCGCCGACCTCGGGGACGCTCGCGCCCGTCCCCGTGGACCCGCGCGCCCCTCCCCTGGACCTACGCGCCGCCCCCGGGTACCTCTGCGCTCCCCCCCGTCGACCCGCGCGCCGCCCCCGCTGCTTCCCGCGCTCCTACCTGCGTTAGGGTTTGGGGGGTGGCGGGCGTGGGGGTGCACGGTGTGGGTAACCTGCAGCTCCTCCTCCTCCTTCGTCTCCCACTGCTGCAGCTGTCGCTGAGGGGGGTGGGTGTGTGGGAGCCGAGGGTTTAGGGTTTAAGGGGGGTGCCGTGGGAGTGGAGCTAGGGTTTCAGCAGGGGGTGTGTGAAAGGGGGTGGGACAGTTGGGGGAGTTTGAGTGGAGGTAGCAGTCTTGTCGTCCGCAGCGCCTGTAGTCCGGGGCCCTTGCCGCTGGTAGCCCAGAGAGCCTGCTGCGCCTGTCGCCCGTGGGTCCGTTGCTCCTGTCTGAGCCTGTTACTCCTGTAGTCCGGGGCCCTTGCTCCGGTAGCAACTGAGCCAGCCGCTCCTGTGGCCCGTGTGTCTGCAGCTTCAGCAGTCGCCTCCCATCTCTTCTCCTCTCACAGTCACTCCTCCTCCTCACTTCGCCTCTTCTTCTGCTGCGCCCTGCAGGGTGTACCACTTCAGGGGGTGTTCTGTACATGGTTCTCACTGCAATCAATTAGGGGGTATGTTGAACTATATTTATATATGTTCTTTATAATTGACTGCAGTGTAGAGTGTAGCACATCCCAACTTGCTGTAGGTGGTGCACCATGCTTCTCCTTGCTATATCTTGTACTCATGTTTCTTAGTGAAACCCTCTTCCTTTGCCTAATTCTCTCTTGCCTAGCTAGGTAAACCCTAGCTATGGCTCCTTCCTCTAGCTACTATTGTAACATAAGGACCTATTTTTTTCTTTTTTTTTTTTTTCTTTTTTTTCGTCCGCCCGTTTGCGCCTGTTGCGAACTGCGCGTCGCGCAAGTTTCGCCCTGCCCGTCCGAGCGCGTTCCGCCCTGCCCGTCCCGTCACGTCCGTGGCACCCTGCCCGTCGCGCCCCTCTTCGCGCCTCCCGTCGTCCGCGTCCCCTCCCCTCCCCCCCCCCCCCCCCCCCCCCCCCAACCCCCGTCGCCAGCGACGAGCGTCGGCGCAGGCGCCAGCGACCAGCGCCAGCGCGGACGCCAGCGCCGGCAGCTTCTCACGCCGCCCCCCACCACCCTCCCTCCCTTTCGCGACTTCCGTCGTAGGGGGGGGGGGGGGGGGAGGGGGAGCTGTGGAAGTGGCGAGTGAGATCCATCAGCAGCCCGTTCCCCCCCCTTCCCTCTTCCTCTTTCCCTGCATCAAATGTTGCTGTAGGGGTGGGGGGGGAGGGGGAGGAGACAGGTTCAGGGGGGAGGGAGGAAGGAGAAGAGTGTAAGGGGGGATGAGAGGTGAAGGGGGTGGAAAATGAGTGAGAGATAAAGAGTGTGGTTCTTTTTGTTTCTCGTTTCACGTTTCTTGTCGTGTCGTTTCTGTCATGTCCGGGCGTGTTCGCCCCTTGTCGCACACACCGGGCATCCACTGCGGGGGTTAAACCGCAGGCGGGAAACTCCATCGTGTGTTGTATCGGTGGGCCCAGCTGCGGCCCGGTGAAGTCTGCACTTGGGTTACGTCTCTCCCCTATACTAGCTTTCGCTGCATGCAGTTAAGGGGGGATGTTAAAATATATTTATATTATAATGTAACTGCATGTAACTTAGCTAGTGTAGTATCATTTAAGTTTCTATTGTTGGTGGTATACCCCTCTTGACCACCATCCCCACCACTATATCTTGTATTTCACTCATAGTAGAAGCCCTTCTTTGCTTGGCCAACACTCTCTCCCACCAAACCCTAAGGACGCGGCACCTCTAGAAATTTTGCACGATCGATCCTAGGATCGCTGATTCCACCGCACTGAGATCCTGCCAAAAACATTTACATCTTCTGTCAAACTATATGTGCTGCATATTGTCTAGGCTGTAGTGGGGTAGCCCATATGGGGTACAACCCAATTAGGGTTTACTACTTGTACTCCTGCATCCTGTTAGTTCATCCATTCCTGCTGCTAGATTCTGACATGGTTTCAGAGCACTAAGGTCCGTAGGACCGTTTTTTTTCGGGCCCACCTACCGCTGCGGTTACCGCGCTACCCCACGTACCTGCCTGCCTTGCCTTGCCTTGTGACGTGCTGCACTATGCGCGCCGTCCAGCAGCCCTAGCGCTGCCTCCTGCTGCCCTAGGCCAGCGCGCTGCCCCTAGAGGCCCGTAAGGCCCACGCGCCGCCCCTAGAGGCCCGTAAGGCCCGCGCGCCGCCCCTAGAGGCCCGTAAGGCCCGCGCGCCGCCCCTACACGCCCGTCAGGCCCGCAAACAGCCCCTGCAGACCGTTAAGCACGCTACTGCCACGCGCTGCCCGCACCGAGCCGCGCGCAGCCCGCTGCAGCCGCGCGCAGCCCGCTGCAGCCGCGCGCAGCCTGCACCGAGCCCACGCAGCCCGCGTCGAGCCGCGCGCGGCCTGCTACGGCCTCGCGAGGCCCGCGCGCGGCCCGCAGCAGCCCGCGCCGAGCCGCGCGCGGCCTGCTACTGCCTCGCGCGGCCCGCAACAGCCCGCGCCGAGCCGCGCGCGGCCCGCTACTGCCTAGCGCGGCCGCGCGCGGCCTGCAGCAGCTCAGCGCGCTGTCAGCGCAGCCCGCGCCGAGCCGCGCGCGGCCCTCTGCCTCGGCCCCGACCTGCCACTGATGTGGCCCCGCCCTGCAGCTGCCACGGCCCCGACCTGCCGCTGATGCGGCCCCGCCCTGCAGCTACCACGGCCCCGACCTGCCGCTGATGCGGCCCCGCCCTGCAGCTGCCACGGCCCCGACCTGCCGCTGACGCGGCCCCACCCTGCTACTGCCGCTGAAGCGGCCCCGCCCTGCAGCTGCTTCGGCCCTGCTCTGCAGCCGGTGTTGCGGCCCCGACGCCGCCGCTGTCGTGCGCCTACTCGGCCGCCGCCCGTCGAGCGCCGGCCCTGCTCGCCTGGTGAGCGCATCCCTGCCTGCCTGAAGGCCTGCCTGTCTGCCTACCTGCCTGCCTGCCTGCCGGCCTGCCTGCCTGCCTGCCTGCCTGCCTGCCTGCGCGCCTGCCTGCCTGCCTGCCGGCCTACCTGCCTGCCTGCCGGCCTGCCTGCCTGCCTGCCGGCCTGCCTGTCTGTCTGCCTGCCTGCCTGCCTGCCTGTCTGCCTGCCTGCCTGGCTGCCTGCCTGCCTGTCGGCCTGCCTGCCTGCCTGCTTGCTTGCCTGCCTGCCTGCCGCGCCTGCCCTGCCCGCGCTACTGCTGCTGCTACTGCTACTGGCAGGTGGCCAGATGCAGCTCCAGCGACGTTCACGCGAGCCTCTCACGCCCCAGCAGCTTAGTGAGTGGTATACTAGCTGGGGTTGTCGCAGTAGCCGTCGTAGCTGTCGCCCTGGAGCTGGTCAGTTGGGAGCGTCTGGCAGTGGCCAGCTGCAGCTGCAGGGACGTCCACGTGAGACACTTACGCCCCGGCAGCTCCAGGAGTGGTACGCTCAGTGTAGCAGGTCTACGCGTACAGTTCGCTGCCCGTACGTCATTCGCACAGGTGCTAGGACTGGTCAGCCTTGTGGGACGCTTGGTCACACACAGTCCCGCTGCTTCGCCCGTCTGAGCAACGACTGGCGCATAGTGTTTGGCGACGAGGCTGAGCTCCCCACCTGGCTGGAGCTGCATGGACAGAGGGTAGATATCTTTGCGCTTGACTATGATGCTATTCTCACTGCCATGTATGCATTGCCTACTAGTGCTGACCGTGCCTGTTACCTGTGCGTACCGCCTGACCCTGGTGAGGCTGCTGCTCTAGGTGCTAGTGCGTCTCCTGCTCTAGGTGCTGGTGAGGCTGCTGCTCTCGGTGCTAGTGCGTCTACTGCTCTAGGTACTGGTGAGGCCGTGGCTTCAGGTGCTGGTGAGTCTGCTCTCTCTGGTACTGCGCCCACTGCGGTCTCGCACACCTTCACCCTTGACTCAGGAGCTTCCCGCTCCTTCTTTCGCGACTGCACCACACTCACGCCGCTTAGTCGGCCAGTTCCAGTCTCCCTGGCGGACCCCTCCGGGGGTCCAGTCCTTGCCCACTACTCCACGGTTCTGCCGTGTCCGGCCGCCCCGTCCGGCTCGCTGTCAGGTCTTTACCTCCCCTCATTCTCTACGAACTTGGTGAGTGGAGCTGACCTCCAGGATCGGGGGGTTGACCAGTTCACTCCTGCGAGTCAGCGAGTGACTCACTGTACGTGTGCTAGGACGGGCCGGCACTTGGCCACGTTCACCCGTGCACCTGGCTCGAGTCTGTACACACTGACCACTGAGTCCCCTCAGGTAGCTGCGTCTGCGTCTACGTCTGGTCAGCTGGCGGCCCCCTGCGAGTGTCGCGCTTTGTCGCACGACACTCTCCTGTGGCACCACCGCCTTGGTCACCCCTCCTTGCCTCGCCTGCGTAGCATGCACTCTCGCTCCCTGGTCTCTGGTCTTCCCAGGTCCCTGCCTGCCCTCCCTCCCTCGCCTGCGCCGCCCTGCATTCCTTGCGTCGAGGGGCGGCAGCGCGCCGCTCCTCACTCCTCCTCGTTTCCTCCCACAGAGGCTCCACTGCAGACGCTCCACCTGGACGTGTGGGGCCCAGCCCGCGTCCAGGGACAGGGCCACGAGCGGTACTTCCTGCTGGTTGTCGACGACTACACGCGTTACACCACGGTCTTCCCCTTGCGGAGCAAGGCGGATGTCCCTGCTGTTTTGATCCCCTGGATCCGCGCAGTTCGTCTCCAGCTCCGCGAGCGGTTCCGGTCGGACTTTCCTGTCCTGCGTCTGCACTCTGACAGAGGTGGTGAGTTCTCCTCCGACCTCTTGGCAGCCTACTGTGCGGAGCGCGGCATCACCCAGTCGTTCATGCTTCCGGCCTCTCCGCAGCAGAATGGGGTTGCTGAGCGCCGCATTGGCTTAGTCATGGAGGTCGCTCGTACCTCCATGATCCATGCGGCTGCCCCCCATTTTCTGTGGCCGTTTGCGGTTCGGTACGCTGCGCATCAGCTCAACCTCTGGCCCCGTGTCTCCTTGCCGGAGACCTCGCCCACACTGATGTGGACGGGGAAGGTTGGCGATGCGTCGCGTTTCCGGGTCTGGGGTGCTCGTGCCTTTGTCCGCGATACCACCGCGGACAAGCTCTCCGCCCGCGCTGTTCCCTGTGTCTTCCTTGGCTTTGTCCCTGACGCGCCTGGTTGGCAGTTTTACCACCCCACCTCGCGCCGTGTCTTTGCGTCTCAGGACGTCACGTTCGACGAGTCGGTTCCCTTTTACCGTCTCTTCCCCTACCGCACTGCCCCGCTCCCCCCCCCCGCCGCTCTTCCTCGCTCCAGGTGCTCCCCAGGTAGACCCCCTCCCCGCTCCCGGTCCTGCTCCTTCAGGTGTTTCTCAGGTAGACCCTCCTCCCTTGACTGCGCCGGTTGAGGTCACTGGTGACTCAGGTCCTACTGAGGGTGGTCCTGCTCGGGGTGCTACTTCTGGGGGTGCGGAGCCTGGGGGTGCTGAGCCTAGGGGTACTGAGCCTGAGGGTGCGGAGCTTGAGGGTGTGGAGCCTGGTGGTGCTGAGCCTGAGTGTGAGGGGTCTGGGGGTGCTGAGCTTGGCGGTACTGACGCTGGAGGTTCTGGAGCTACTGAGGGTGCTGGCGCTGGAGGTTCGGGAGCTGCTGGAGGGCCTAGTACTGGTGGCGCTGGAGCTGGAGGTTCTGGAGCTGCTGAGGGTGCTCGCGCTGGAGGTTCTGGAGCCGCTGGAGGTACTGGTGCTGAGGGTACTGACACCGGAGGTTCTGGAGCCGTTGGGGGTGCGGGCGCTGAGGGTTCTGAGTCTGCTGTTGCGCGGTCTCCTTGGAGTAGCCGCCTTCGTCCACGTGTGCCTCTCACCCCACAGCAGCTGCAGGACTGGTACGGTCGGGCAATTTTTTTCCGCGAAATGTGCACGATACATTCAATGGAAATGCGGCGTCCATTTTACAACAATACATTTCACCTAATACAGTATATTGCTTCGCGGGAATTGTTGGGCCAGCGCGGATAAAAAATAAAACCCCTAAGGACCTGGACGCATTTCCGGGAGGGATCAACCCTAAACACAGGAAAGGGCATAGTTTTTAGGGTTGATGCCTCCCTGACGCATCCCTTTCCGATCGGGTTTTTTTTTTTTGGGTCAGGTGTAGTGTACAGTGTTGCTGATCTGGCAGAAACAGTCGCTGGAAGAAATCATAGCTTAGCGCAAAAAAACAAACCCGGTAGGCATCAATCTTAAAAAAAAAAAAAAAAACAAAAATGCGTTACCAGAGCAACATGTAAATACCTTTAAGACTGAGGTACGACGGTTTTGCATACTATTGCATAGGGTTACCAGACTATTTTGCGTGATTATGATGTTGGCCCGGCGGAGTGTGTCAAAAGTGTAGCCATCACCACAGTTGACACGAGCGGGAATCAACAGTCAGCGACCAAACGTGCGAGGGGCACCATTCCTAGTTGTCCGGATGTAAATCCTACCGACCCGAGCCCGTGCAATAAGTTCGGGTTTTCAGATTTGGAGGGAGAACTTTGGTCGACCCTGTGCTTTCAGAGGAACTTCATTTCTAGGTGGAAACACTTTCCGCTCCTTCTCCCGTCAGGCCGGATACTTATTGCTACGACTCAGGAATTCGCTCCACACTCACCCACGTGTCAAAGGTTCATGAGATTCAAAAGAGGTTGGGCAGAAAAAATAATGAACTTAGACGCATTTTCGGGAGGGATCAACCCTAAACACGGGAAAGGGCATTGCTTTGAGGGTTGATGCCTCCCCGAGTCGCATCCCTTTCCGATTGGGTTTTATTTTTGGGAAAATATGTCAATGGTAACTTATATGGGGCACTATAACGCGTACGGTAACAATTACATGTTGTTTTAACGCGTTTGGTAACTCGCTTAACATGTTTGGTAACTATACACTAGCACCCGATCACGCGAATGGTAACTAGAAGAAACCCTCGCCCAAAATGATATCGATTCTGGTTTTTCCCGCCCGCGCCAGACTAAAATGACGAATCTTCATGAACCAAGTTCTGTCACAATTTTCGAAATTCTGACACACTTTCCAAAACAAAAGTGAATTATCAAAACGTATCTGTTGCAGGAACCTTTTTAACAAAATATTGCTTTTCTGGCGCGCGTTTATAAAATTTAAAAAACATATAATTCTGTCGTACTTCCGAGCTCTAAAAAATATATAGCCCTTTCCAAAAGCAAATGATTTTGAGAGCATCAACCTTAAAATCCATGCGACAAGGCATTTGGATTTTTTTTAAGGCATGCCATTCGAAAAGGGTCTATTTTTTCTCGAACGCAAAATTATCTCATATTACGATAATGGCTCCTGGTCGGCACCGACCTGAGCACATGGCTGCTGCTAAGAGGGTACTGCGCTACTTGTGCAGCACATCAGGCATGGGGCTAGTGCTTGGAGGGACGAGCCCAGTTGTCCTCACTAGGCACTCAGACGCTTCTTGGGTTGACGACCAGGCTACTCAGCGGTCGTCACAGGGTTACACCTTCAGCCTTGGCTCTGGTTCAGTTTCGTGGCGTTCTACACGCTCGTCTTCAGTTCTCAGCTCTAGTTGTGAGGCTGAGATCTACGCCACAGTCATGGCTGCACAGGAATTACGCTGGCTCACCTACCTGCTGACTGACTTGGGAGAGCAGCCTCGTTCTCCTCCAGTGCTGTACGTCGACAACAAGGCCGCCATTGCCTTGTGTGAGGAGCACAGACTGGAGCACAGAACGAAGCACATTGCTCTGCGTTACTTCCTGGCTCGAGAGTTGCAGCAGCGAGGTCAGCTTCGTCTTCGC
Source organism: Closterium sp. Yama58-4 (assembly GCA_947470075.1). Classification (NCBI taxonomy): domain Eukaryota; kingdom Viridiplantae; phylum Streptophyta; class Zygnematophyceae; order Desmidiales; family Closteriaceae; genus Closterium; species Closterium sp. Yama58-4. Next base: position 375,862 of record CANIUD010000768.1, read on the forward strand.
CACGTGGCCACTCGGGCCAACACTGCTGATATATTCACCAAGGCACTTCCGTCTGGTGATCATCAGCGCTTTTGTACTCTGTTGGGCCTTGTGCCTACGTTTCCACACTTGCTGTAGTCTCTGCTTGTACTGTGATCTATATATATATACCTGCATGCTGGCTCTTGCTAGGTAGCCATCACTGTACTGTTACCGTCATACCCCGGATATAAGCGCCACCCGCGGATAAGCGCCTGGCGCTTTTAATCGGCGCCCGGCGCTTATATCCGGTGCTCGATTATAAGCGCACCCCCCTGAAAAAACTTGTTTTATTATAAGCGCACGTAAACTTTAAATTTTGAATTGTGTTCGAAACACTGTAACGATTTCTACTTCAGCAGGGGGATGTGTTGCAGATTCGCTTCCCTTCACATTCGGACCCTGCACTGGATGCGGGACCAGTCAGCAGGAGCAGTCAGGAGCTGTCAGAAGCTGTCAGAAGCTGTCAGGAGCTGTCAGAGTAGGTGTATCTCCAGCGCGCGCGAGAAATTTCACAGAACTTCGACTCGATTGAAAAAGGCTAGCACGAGATCTACAGCTTGGTGTTAAAACATATATAAAATATATATGTCATTTTATAAACGCCGGCGCTTATAAATTTACCCGATTATAAGCCCACCCCCCCTAAAAAAACCTGTTTTATTATTGCCCCCCATGGGGGTATATCCGGGGTATGACGGTATTGCTGCATATATATCTCTGCATGTGAACTGGCCCTGTGGCCCTTTGCTTGTGCTCGGAATGCGTGGTGACGTTGTGATCCACCCTGAGCTTGTTTTGCTTCTCTTGACTGGTCGTGTGACCCCTTGTTCTCCCCTACTTTGCCTATGGGGGTGTGTCAAACTATATGTGCTGCATATTGTCTAGGCTGTAGTGGGATAGCCCATATGGGGTACAACCCAATTAGGGTTTACTACTCATCCTGTTAGTTCATCCATTCCTGCTGCTAGATTCTGACATCTTCCAACACCATTTTGAACTCCTCAAAAATTCGATCCTGCGCAGGATCGATCGCAGGATCGGTGCTAGAGGTGCCGCGTCCTAAGGCTCTCTCTAGCTACTATTCTAACATACAGACACAAATACATGGAGATAGCTGCAGCTACAGAGGAACGCAAAGAGCCAGCCACACTCTGCTGGTGCTTCCCTCTTAACTTCATTCGTTCCACAGAGAAAGATACGGTAGTGGACAAATCTCCACAGCCAGCAATTATGCATTGTTACTGCTCCAGCAGGATGGCTTGAGGCTGCATTGACGTTGGGTCAATCCTTGCTCAGGGGGGCTCATCTTAGGTCGTGTTCCTACGCTCTTATCAGGCAAACCTCTTGTCAGCCTTGCCTGGTAAAAGTAGCGAGGGTTTCTGGGTCTGGGGAATTTCAGTGTGTGTTGATACGAGCTTGATAAGGGGAGGGCATGATAAGGGGCCGTAGGAACACGCCCTTAGTGACTGTTGCTCCTTGCTTCCATCCATCCACACTATACACGTTCTGCTACATTCTGCTTCTAACTTCGCTGAACACAGGGGACTGCAGGATCCGCGTAGGCGTGAGCTGATTCGCGCTGAATGTGAACGGATCCTCGCCGCGACCCCAATACAACCAGCCTGGCAGCCTCTATACGCGCCTGAGAGAACATCTTTTCCTCGTTATAGTCCTCGTCGTCGTTGTCAAAGGGCATGACTTCAAACCGCCGCCTGACTATGAATTCATCAGAGTTGTCCCCAGGGAATTCAGAACCAGAATTGTACTCGATAAAAGCAGCCTCAGTAGGGGTGGCTCCAGAATCCCCGCCGGCTTGACTTGAAGGCTTCGTTGGAAACAATTCCTGCTTAACAACACAAACATTTTCCCCAGCAGCGACGGGTAGAGTAGGGGGTCGCATCCTGTCGTGTGACTTAACTGAGGAAGCCTTCAACGAGTCATGTTCATACACGGCTGGGTCGTCCCCATGGTGATTCAACGAATAATGAGTGTAATTGTACGCCGAGGGGCGCATGGGCGAGGAAACCAGCGGGAGAGCCGCTGCAGACGGGAGCGGCGAGTTGAAACCCGCTGCTGCTGCTGAAGCAGCGAGTGAGGAGGCCCGCGGAGACGCGAGTGGGGAAGCGAAGGGGGAGGCGAGCGGGGAAGCGAACGGGGACGCGAGCGGTGACAGTGCAGCAGGCGATGACGTGGCGGCTCCGTAAGCCACGGAACCGGTTGAGCAAGACTTGGGGAAGCGCGAGCGCGCGGCGCTGCCGAGGGACGAAGGTTTTACCGCGAAGGCGAAGTGAGCCATAGGCTTTTGTCGAAGAAGCTCCTAGTGGGGCTGTAGTAGTAAAGAGTCTGGTGCTCAGGCTGTTTGCTGCGGCTCGGGCTCAAACTCAAGCTCAGACTTCAAGTTGCGAGAGGCTTGGGTCGCAGTCGCTGCGGAAAAGCAAAGACGATTCTGTGAGAATGCATTGAAGGGTATACAAGCACGCGGGCTTATGTACACGCTGGGGGAAGCCGCAGACGAACAAGCGTGACTCGTCATCGTACCGTCGTACTGTACGAGACGAAGCGACGGACTAAAAGTCGGGCGATATTTTCGGAAACACTGTACGCAGGTCCTATGGCCTGTACTGTAGCATCGGTCCTGGTTCGACGCTATAGGCGGATTCACTCTGCACCCATGAATACTCTCCAACTTCCGACATTAGAGCTGGAAATCAAATTTGCTGGCAAATTAGGAGGCTTCGAGAAGATGCTGATTGAGTCTTGAAGGTTACAGTATCGGAAAGAAAGGTTGGCTTGAGGCAGACTGGACCGATCTCATGTCTACGGTGGTTGCGGGAGAAGTGAGTGCGGTACAGTTCAGCGGACGTAGCGAGGAAGGCAATTGATCGCACACTGCAGAATCACGTTCGGTCGGTGGACGTTTTTCGCATGGATTGGTTGAAAGGAGGAGCTTTTCAAGCATCTATGGCTACTGCACAGTCTCGAGGACAACAAGCCCAGTGGTTTGAGAAAATCCGCTAACTTTTGTGAAATCGCGTTCCTAGGAGCGGACGCCATCGGGAGCTTTCAGAAAATCGACGGCGATTAGCGATTCTGGAGCAGTAAGGAATCTGAAGTAGGCAGCGAACGATACACGTATTTGTCTTACGAACGATGAGTAGCCGAAGATATCAATGCAAAAAGACAGGAGGAAAGCTAGCAGCAGCAGTCGCCATAACTCGCCTCAGGCAGGCCCCTCCAGGTCTCCAGTTTTTTGCAGTGGTACGGTAATTGGTTGACTCGCGACAAAGAATCTCGATACAACATAGTGGAATTACTAGGTCTTGTACTGATGAACTTCATGACCTCTCTATATGATCCCAAGCTGTATTAATGCAATACTACAATATTTGATGTACATTTTGGATGTGTAATAATATGTTAAATTAGTCTTCATATAATATAAGTCAATTACTATAATACTATCCGTGATGATATCTGTAAAAAATTACACCAGATCACATACACAATTTGAGTCTGCACATACTAAATGTGATGCTTATTCAGCGCTCCAGCGTTCATGACTACATGTACAATACAATTGCATATGTGCAGCATATATACAGGAAGCCTAGATCGATCGTAAAGAATGCAAAAAATCTGATCCCGCAACGCCTCCTTTTGAGAGTGATATAGCGCTAACTAGGACGGAACCACCCACATCAATTGCTCCTTGATCGCTCTTCCCGTGATGACTCCCAGAACCTACTACCGGGCGTCGTGGCGTTCCGTTCCGCGATCCAAGAATTTCCAGGCGACGGTTGTTCCGAGCGGCTGTGATCTGCGCGTCAGCGACGCCGTCAACGTCCTCGTCGAAGCGAATAATCCGCTTTCGGCGAACGGAGCCATGTCGCGAGCCGAGTACACGCACACGAGTGGCTTCGAGGGTGGTGCTTGCATCGGTTGTGCCACTATTGAGCGGCTCCAAGTGAACTTCCAGCGAACAATTCGACAGGCGAGGAGGAGTCGCTTCTTGGAGAGGGTGCATGTTCGGAACGCCGCCTGCGGGTAACCTGGGCATCGCAGCGGTTACGTGTTGCAAGACCCGATCTGTCGCCGAATGATGCTCCTTCGCGTGATGAGTCGAGCAGCTCATGGTTACACGTCAGAGTAACTTGGCGATGATAACGGGACGATCTGACGGGAAAGAAGCGGTGCGCGGCAATTCTTGGTTGCGTACGCCGCGTTGGATGATAATGAAAGGAGACAGGTTAGGCGTAGTAGTCGCGGCTACGCAGGTTAGCCAGAAATCAGCAGGGACTACTATCAGTGACTGAGTAACTAACAAGAGTAACTTGTTGATCAGAGCTCAAGGTTGCTGGGCACACGAAGGAGACTTGTTTTATTGACACGCTCGATGCTCAATCATTTGCTAAACGAACGCGCTGACCTCGCCCTAATGACGCAAATCGTCCAAGCGATCGTGCAAGACGGAGAGGAATTGGAGAGGGAATGCAAGCTGTAAACCAGACTGGCAGAATCTAATGAGGAAGGACATAAGTAGATGGTAATGTTTCTGGGGGGGTTAGGTCCGAGTTCACACCGACCGCCTCCGACGGGTATGTTCCTTCAGAAGTACCACGTCTTACCGCGATTAAACGTTCTCAACCTAGCCGGACCATCTTTCACCATCCCAGCTGTCAAAGAAGGGTGGGTTTGGTTGGGCCCCTGTGTGGGATCACGTGGACAGTGTTGTGCTCCACGTTCTGTTTGTTGGTCGTGGATCGGTGAAGCATGTCATGCTTACTGTTTGCTAGACGTGGGTGAGAAGAAAGGAAGGAACCCAATGATTTTGCTCTTCTACCGCTCTGTGATTCCAGGCACCGCCCAAATTTCCATACTAACATTTCCAACCACCGTCACAAATTGATTTCCTCCCACGCCAAGCCAACACTTCTGCACACTGCGGCTGGATCAGCTTCGCGGAGAAGCTGACACTAGCTATCGTTCGTCTTCTCTCCCTCTGGGGATGTGTGACCACTGACCACATGACACGAGCGAGGAATTGCTTTGCCGTTGGTGAGGAAATTGTTCGGATAGAACAGTGCAGCTCCGTGCATTGGCGGTTCGTTTCGTTCCGACCGCCAGAAACAAACGAGTCGCATGCGAGTCGCATGGTGTGTGTCAGGTCTGATCGCGCGAAGGGTTGGTTCGGTGCAATCAACAGCAGACTGCGGCTCGATCATCTCACCTGCGAAAGGGAAACGTCAGCAATGCCCCAGCAAAGCACCAAAAATATCTTCGTCAGCATGACGTGACGAGATTTTTGTAACATGGTGGAGAGACATCACTAAAAAAGGGGTGTCGTGATTTCGCTCGGGTGGCGAGACGTTGCGAAATCGGGTGACAACGTTACTGAAAGAGTTTCAGCTGATGTTAATTAATTTTTTAATGGCTTATAATTTCTGAATACCGAATGGTGAGCAGGTGAACGTTGTACGCTGGAATGAGGCACTGCACGCCCACTGGTACCCAAGGAAGCCAGTGCATCACCCTTATGTGGGACCCTGTTTGACAAGCCCTTGGTTGGACCAAGACCAGTCAACAAAATTAGCATCGTGCTGTACCCCTAAGAGCATAAATCTAGGTTCAACAATGGCGGCAATTGTGGCGGTCATGTGCTAAGGTTCACAAAGAGGTTGTGGAAGTTGTCCTCTCCTCTCCTGCTGAAAAAACTGTCAAGAAGCTAGGCTAGGTTAGGAACCTAGGAGAGTGGCGAGAGAGTGGAATGTCGAGAAAGAAGGGGGGTTCACTATAGGCTCGAGGGTACAAATAGGAGACAAAGGAGGTGCACCACCAATACAAAGAGTTTATAACTACACTAAAGCTACAGCTACAGGCAGGTACATAAATATATATAAATATATATTCTAACAAAAACTTCCCAGTGTAGTATTGCCAGGCATAAACCTGCACAAGAACAATGCCTTGCCCAATCCCTCCCCTCCGTCCATCCTACTGCGCTTGGCAGGCACCACATTTTGAACCCGATGTTGTGCTAAAGTTGGACGATTGCCCGACCAAAAATGTTGTCTACTCTCTTAGGTTGGTTCTTTGGGTGCACAGCACAGACAGTCACAAACCACAGTAACATCTACAGACATGGCCTTCCATATTTGAAACAAAGCAAATGTATTATGAACACTATCTTCCAGACAAAGCTTATGTGATGAATGTACATGCTTCCAGTTGCCACACACATTTGTCAGCGGGCACAAAAGCATATACACAAAAACTAACTATGGTAAGCCTATGACAGGATTTACTGGCTTCAGAGCGACACAGTCTTGCGAAGGGGAGCGAGCTCATCATTCTCTTCGATTTCGGCTCTCTTTGTCGTCGTTGTCAGACGCTTAGGTGTGCCGTTGCGCGTTCCAAGGATTTCTTGGCGATGGACAGACATCCCGCAGGCGTTGGAGATTGAAGTCTCTTCATCTTCATCGAACGTAGCCAGGCGGGATCGACGGACGGAGCCGTGTCGGCTGCCTAGAACACGTGTACGTGTCAGTTCCACGTCAGCAGGTGAGTGCGCGCTGGAGCGACGCTCCAGGTCGTCGATGTAGACAGCAACAGCTCCGTGCACCACCGGTGTGAGATTTGAAACTGACGTGGCCGAAGTAGAGGCCATCCCGCATGTGGCGACGATGGGCGAACGAGGCATGCAGGCGCGAACGAAAGGCAGAGAGGCGGAGGATTCCATACTGGAAGTGCAAATTAGGGTTTGACAGAGAAGCCTCGGCTTGCGAATGGATTGCTTGAATTGCGCGATACTTCTGATGTTCTGGAGAGTCAGAGTCTCGAAGAATGTAGCTCAAGTCGCGTGCTCGAAGTCCAGGGACGGAATGTACAGGAAATAGAACGTTGGTATGTTATGAAAGCCATAGGCCTGAACCTTTTATGCTTGATCAGCAGAGGCATTCATTGCCAGGGGAATTGGGAGAAGAGGGAAGGGCGGAAGGGCGGAGAGAACGAGCGGAATGCAGAGCAAGGCCTGGGGCCAAAGCCGAGGGTGCGGGGCTTCGTGAACCGCGCATGAAATGCTGGCGAGCGGAGCTGGCCTTCCCGTGAAACAGGCTCTGATTGGGTGTGTGGGACATGATTGGGGGGAGCAGGTGCCAGGGATGACTGTGGGGGAGGAGATTCGAGTTTGATCCGCGGGGATCATTTCCACGGGGAGCACGAGGGTCCACCTGCGTTTCTTCGGGAAGCATGTGGGCAAAAATATCCGTTTGTCCCGCCCAAGCAAACTCTGACCAGAATTTCGTAAGTGAACAACACGGGCGTTGTTCTGCAGGTGTTTTTTGGCAAGAAACAGGATGCGCAGAATCTTCGTTGATAAGGCCTTTTCTGCTTATCCAGGTTTGGTGATAAGCGAGTGCTTGCCAAGCCTGTTTGCGCCAAATTTGACGCCTCTGCCCGCAGAACACCTCTTTTGGGGTGCAAAAGTTTAACCTTCAGCTGGTTCGCGGCTGTTTCTTTGACGGGCAAAATGTCGCAACATTTGTGCTGTGCTGATTCCACCTCGAGAGGTAGCATCAGCCCCCGCACAAGTTATGCGGGGCAGTACCAACCTTCGAAATGTGAACATTCGCCAAAACGCGAAGGTGCGGATGGGATGGTGCTGGACTTCTATGCAACATCCGCGCAACCACACCACAACAGATGCGCCCTGAAACCACTCGGAAGGCCCTGCCCGCACAAAATATGCGGAACCAATAACGCCTGCAGAACAGCGCCATGAGAATCATCGGATGTCAACAAATGCTGGAAGATGAATCGAATCCTTTTGCTTCGCTAATGCCTCAAGCGTTTCCTTTGGCATTTGTAACACACTGTAGAGTAGATTGACCTGGAAGTTGACACGCCCAGCTGCTTTCCGAAAGGATCTGATTCGACGGACTGTTGCCAGGTTTGACAGGATGCAATGTCGTTTGCCACGTGAATGCATCGTGGCTGGCAGACAGGATGCCATCGTTGCAGTTCCAGCCTTGTTGAAACGCAGCTTTGGCGGCGGGGTGATTCGGTGAGGTGAGTCGTTCGCGATGTTCTCACGACGACACCGATCACGTATGATTGAAGCAACGTGCGCAGAATCTGATCCTCCGCAGTTCCCGAAATGCAACTTGTTTCGCGGTGTGCGGACGTGTCTTTGAGTGGTTAAGAAAGGTGAAAGTGGGTTTGGTGAATGACTGTGTAGTGGAGATGGGGAGGGGAGTGGGTGTGAGATGTAGCCACCAGCTGCGAGATTCGATTTGTACCTTAGGCAATTAGGCATCGTATGATCCATCTTGTTTTCATAAGGAGGAGTGTACAATATGTTCTATATCGAGTTCCGGGTTTCCCAGGCGGGAGAAGCATCACACCTGCTTGTTTGCCCCTTTTTACATCAACTCGTTACTCTGTATGTCTTGAGCAGCGACGGTTAAGGCTGATTCCGAACCCATAGATTTGCAATTCGAAGACTTAAGCATGCTCAGACAATGTTAATTCCGAACCCATATGGTTCAACTTCTTCAAGGACCAAGCATTTCATGCAGTGCTTAGATCAATAAATATTCAAATTCTGTATGCATGACAAGGGTTTGACCTCTTCTTTTTGCAATATGAAGATACTAAGCAAACCCTAAATCGATAATAACGGAACAAGATGACTTCTCTGCTCTGATGATGAAGCTTTGGTAGGGGAAACTTCACCACCATCGCAGCCCTCTCTTCGACTCCGCATGGGGGTCCCATTGCGTGCTCCTAGGACCTGGATTCGCCTCTCATGATGCTTATTAGCAGCAGCATTCAAGCCGACAGTCTCGCATGTTCCAAATGAGGACACGTCGGATGCGCATGTTGCATCCCTCGCGTCATCATCATCGTGTTGGTCGCGACGCTGCGCGTCGTCTGGAGCGAAACAGGTAACCCGACGCCGTCGCGGAGAGCCAAACCTGCAGCCAAGAACGCTCGCGCGAGTTTCTTCGATACTGCTGGCTCCCGCAGCGCCAGAAATGTCCTCGAAGCGCTCCAAGTAGACGTCGATTTTGCCGCCCACGACGACGTAGTCGGTACATCGACGGTCGACGTAAGTCCCACTCCCACTGCTCGTGGTTGAACTAGATCCTGAAGTCGGTTGCTCCATGGCTCGTGCGAGTGAGGCCGCGATGACAGCAGCGGAGCCGCGATTAGCGGTGACGGGGAGGGGCATTGTATTCAAGCGTTACGACTCGGAATTATGTACTTGGAGCTGACGTTTGTGGCACTGGAAGAACCTAATGACTGAAGCTACTTCACATGGACGGTTGACGAGAAAAGGTTGACGTCTGATGCTTTGCGAAATGCGGGATCCATTAGTATTACAAAAAACCGTTGCTCGCATTTCACGGGCTGGTCATTCCCCTCCTTCTCCTGGTGAATTTCCTCGAAAGCTGTGCTCTACAAGCTGTGCGTGCTCGATAGTTCCACCGTCGCGAGTGTGCATTGGCTGGAGCTTGTTGTACGACAAAGACAGGAGAAGCTGGGTTGGGTTGGTGCGAGAGAGGACCAGGTGGGATTCTCTGGAGCAACCAAATCTTACAACATGTGGAGGATGTCCCTGCAGACACGCAAAATGTGCGGTCCGAACGAAAAGCGCAAATGTGCGCTTCGACATGCTCACCACCACCACCACCTCCGACCATGAAACCGTGTGCGCTGTTTTCGGGATGATGTGTAGGTGGCCGACCGCGTGCCACCTGGACAGCGAGGCAACTGTTGTGCTGGATATATGCTCCACCCACGTGTCCTTTTTGTTACGTGAAGGCGGAATGAAATTGGATTGAACGAGATGACAGCCAGTACAGTACACGACCAGCCATCGAACAGCAGAACCCGTATATTGAAACACTATGCGCATATTCTTCATGCAAACTGATGGATACACATAGAATATCGCAGAACCACGTACTAACTTCATGAACTCGACAAAACATTAATAATATTACATTACATATCAAACATGCTACTTGTCAACATCTGAAACCTCTGCATCAGAATTTCACCTTCTCTTTCAAGAAGAGGATCCCCTCTTGCTGCACAACATCAAAAGGCAAGGCAGGAGTGGATCAGCGCACAACGGCACAGAAAAACCCATGTAACAAGAGAGCCTGTTTTTTTTTTAGCAGCTGGAAATTAATAATTATTACTGTGTGAAAGAAGGGTAATGTGCTCTTGAAATTGAGCACCCGAAACGTTCAACTCACCACGAGGAAGAGCCACAGACATCCCACTAGACCAGGGAAGAGCGGATACCACCATTTGAGTCGATGAAACTTGGGGCCGTCGAGGAAAATAAGTGGAAGGCCAGCAGCTGTGGTGGCGATAAGGGTATACAGGGCAAATAATGGGGGAGAGGGATGATGGATAAGTGGATACGGGGAAGATCAACGCGAACGAGGAGTGAGGCACCAGGGGGGGAAAGAGTTACAATAGAACAAGTGCAGAGACGTGCTTATAACGCACCAGGGGGGTGGACGGAGTTGGTACACTGCATGAACTTGATAGAGGCAGCAACAGCTGTGGCCATAGCGAGCCAACAAACCACACACACATGCTTATAACGAGTACAGGCGCATGCTTTTAACGAGTACTGAGGCATGCTTATGACGCACCAGGGGTGGACGGAGTTGGTACACTGCATGAAAGTGATGGAGGCAGCAATTGCGGCAGCTTTAGCGAGCCAACGTATACCACGCACACATGCTTACAACGAGTACAGAGACATGCTTATAACGAGTACTGAGGCATACTTACAACGCACCAGGGGGGTGGACGGAGTTGGTGCACTGCATGAACGTAATAGAAGCTGCAACAGCTGTGGCCTTGGTGCGCCAACATACCACACACACATGCTTATGATGAGTACAGGCGCATGCTTATAACGAGTACCGAAGCGTGCTTATAACGCACCAGGGGGGTGGACGGAGTTGGTGCATTGCATGAACGTGATGGACGCAGCAACAGCCATGGCCTTCGCGAGCCACGACGCTCCCAGTAGGCAAAATAGTGCCACTCCTATGAGGGCCGTTCCCATGTGGGCGATCAGGATGGTCTTGCGCTGTGGGGTTGGGGAGTGAGGGCGAATAGAAAGGGAGTGAAGGAGTGAAGATCCCAGCAGGCAGAAGACCGCCACGGTCCACCCCTATGAACGCCGTTACGAGATGGGCGATGAGAATGGTCTTGCGCTGTGAGGCAGGGGCGAGGGGAAGGGGATTTGAAGGGGAAATAGAGGAGTGAAGATCCCATCAGGCAGAAGAGCGCCACTCCTTTGAGGGCCGTTCCCACATGAGCGAGTAGGATGGTCTTGCGCTGAAAGTTTTGAGGAGAGGAGGGGACGATGGTGTGGGAAGGGAAGGAGAGTAGGGAGTGAGAAAGAAGTTTCAGCAGGCAGAAGATCGCCACTCCTATGAACGCCATTCCCAGATGGTCTATCAGGATGGTCTTGCGCTGTGGAGGGTTAGAGAGGGACGATGCACAGTGAAATTAACCAAAGAATAACCTGAATCACCTGAACAACTACCTGACCTGAGAGACGGATGTGCTTACCTGAGAGACGGGCGCTTGCGGCAGGGCGAAGAGGGGGCAGAAGACAGTTGAAAGCATCTGAATATGGACCTGATTTACCTCAAGCAAGGATGCGCACTCACCTGGGAGACGGGTGCTTGCGGCAGGGCGAAGAGGAGGCAGCAGACTGCACCAAAGGAACCGAGGGAGACTGTGAGGCCGTGTGACTGTAACAGATGGTCTGCTAACGCGAACCCTGCAAAGGACACGAAGGCACCTGGGGGGTAAGGGGAGGTAGGGACGAAGGAGGAGGAATAAGAGGGAGACTGTGAGGCCGTGTGACTGTAACAGATGGTCTGCTAACGCAAACCCTGCAAAGGACACGAAGGCACCTGGAGGGTAAGGGGAGGAAGGGACGAAGGAGGAGGAATAAGAGGGAGACTGTGAGGCCGTGTGACTGTAAGAGATGGTCTGCTAACGCAAACCCCGCGAAGGAAACGAATGCGCCTGGCAGTAGAAGGCAGGCAGAGCGAGGAAGGACGAAGGAAGCGTGGGGGATGCAAAGGGATGAGATGAAACGAGATGGGAAGCAAGGAGGAAGAGGAGGAAAAAGGAGAGGAACAAGAAAGAAGGGGGTTAATCTGGAGCCTTAAGAATTGCCACCGCGAACCGGAAAGGGGAGAAAAGAGTCGAAGGAGTCTGGTGGTGTGAGACGGACGAAGGAGGAGTGGAATGCGGTGCGATGAGATGCGAAGGAAGGCGCAAGGACGAGGGAAGAAGGACGAGGGAGGGAGGGACGAAGGATGGGAAGGGTTGGAAAAAAGCAGCTCAACCTCAGCCCCAACCCATCCCAACCCACCCCAGCCCACTCCAGCCCAACCCAACCCAACCCAACCCAACCCAACCCAGCCCACCCCAACCCACCCGAGCACGCCGCATCCCAACCCAGCTCACCCCACCAATCCATTCCAGCCCACCGCAGCCCACCCGAGGCAACCCAGCGTCACTCGTAGTCCAATCCCGGTAGACCCCGGCGCGTTCCCACTCACCGACGGCGGGCCACACGAGGTCGCTGATTGGCTGCTTCTTCTCCGCTTCTGGCGGCGCCGGTTGCGGAATGGCAGCGGCAAACTGTCGAAGCGCGCGCAGGCGAGTGGTAGGAAGGAGGGCGGCGATCGGGGAGGGAGTGGGGCGGGGGGGGAGAAGGATGGTGGGGGAAAGAGGGGGGAACGGGGGAGGGGAGTGGGGGGATTGGGAAAGGGGGCGAAGGGGGGAGGGGGAAACGGGTGAGAGGGAAGGAGGGTGCAGGGAGATGGGAGAAAGCGACGGAGGGAAACGTAGAATTAGGGAAATTAAGTGAGGCGACGAAGTAAGAGTGCTTATTAAGAACTAAAAGAGCGGGGAAGTCGCCAGCAAGGGCCGTAGGGACGGGGTAAACTCGAAAATTTGAACCATATAATGGTAATTTCGGCGCTGGATAAATACCGCAGCAGACAAAAACGCACCTCGGAAAAATCGGATGCTCCCGCGGCGCCTGCGCTGGCGGCGGCGGCGGCGGTGGGGGGACCCTGAGCCCGCACCCGTACCGCGCCGTGCTTAGTAGTGAACGATGGTCGAGTGTAACTCGAAGCGACGCGGTCGGAAGAGCCTCTGCGAACTATGCGAGAGCTTTGAGCTTCCCGAGAGGTCAGACTTGGAGGTAAATTGTAAGCATGTCTTTTAACAGCTAAAGGACGGGTGATGACGGCACTGTGACATTCATGAACGGCGCTTCCGCAGCGAGGTGCTACTATCGAGAGAGAATTGGGCATTGCTGCGGTTGGTGCGGTTACTGTTCTTGTCGGTGCCGCCATTCGCGGGGGTTGGAGGTGGAAGCGGGGAGAACTTAATTCTCGCGGGTGCGTTCAATCTGCAGCTTTACTACTGTTATTCGTTGGCCGGCACGAGAGTGCAACGAGGAAGGATGCTATCGCAGCAACCGAACGAGGAAGAAACGCAAGGGGAAATCGTCACAAGCTGAAAAAGGAAGCAACGGTCGCGCTCGAAACAGCGTGTGCAGATTGCACGGACAGGCAACTAAGCAGTTTACTGAGATGACTGTTGAAGTTTTGGCCTTAGTATTAGAGTCGTTACATGGCCCCGTCTGAGTACCGAAGGAAGCTCTCCCCGTAGCGCTACGTGTAACGTCCTTAGAGGCTCCTAAATCAGCAGCACCGCATAGCAGAGAGTCAGAAGAAGGAATCAAGTAGCCCCAGACTCAGCGAACCGTACAGCCGTTGGGAGTGTATCTTGGAAGTGCCAAATGTCCTCCAGCCGTGTTGGCCCTGGCTCGAGTTGCGGGGAGGGGAGGGGAGGGGTATGAAGAATCGAGGCGTGAATCTGACCTCAAATCTGGCAGTGGTGAGGAACGAATGACAGACAGGGCAGGCGGGCGTGCGCGGGTCCCTCCCTCCTCGAAAATTGCAGGCAGACGCGATTCGACTTCCCCGTTTCCGCCGGAGGTTCCGCGGAACTTTGCCCCGTCGGTTGTTCCGCGGCGAGCCGAGCAGCCGAATTGACCCCCAGTCGGGTGGGGAGTTTCGTTTCGCTGTACAGTACGCCTGCGCTTCATCCTGACCTGACTCCCCCTGGGGAATTTGTAGCCACGAATTCTTGGGCTTGGTTGGTTGCCCTGCGGTGCCGCTGTGGATCAGCAGCCCCAACCAATCAGGTGCTGCTGTTTCGTGCTTGTGGCGGCTGCTGCCTAGCAGAGAAGGTCATGTGTGTCAAGTCGCGTGTCCATTGGCTGAAACTCTGCGAAAACAAAGTCCCCAAATACTGCACAGTTGGCGTCTTGTTACAACATATACACGAAACGAAGCTACTTGTTCGCGGGAATGATAGAGGTTACACGACCAGCCACAATAAATTCGTGCCATTTTCTGCCCTTTTGTTTAACTTTCAAGTATAGAAGAACAATGCTAACATGCTTTCTTGTGATATTCATGCCTGCCCATGCAATGCCGTTGATGTATATGGAAAGCAAGAGAGTGAGAGGGGAGGGGAGGGGAGAGGTGAGGGGGAGGGGAGGGGGGGGGAGGGTGGGGGAAGGGGGGGGGAGAAAAAAAAAGTAGGTAGTGAAATAATTGCAAACGTTCTCTTGAATGCTTCCTCATGTGAGCATGGTTGTGTCTCACCAGTAGGTAATTCAGCAATAGTCACTTGCGTGCCGTGCTGCAAAGCAAGGGAAAAGAAAGCGTCGCATGCAAAAACGAAACATTTTATTGGTTTTAAATTTTGTTAGGAGATGAAAACTCTTGAAAACACATGAACTCGCACCCAAGGCCAGAGCACAAACACATGTCCCCCATTGTGCTACTTCCTCCCACAGAGCTAGCAGTCGAACAGCCGGAAAAGGAGAGCATACTCACGTTCCTCTGCCGTGGTTCACTCGATACCACCTCCTTGCCCTCGCATTGAAGCCCGCCACTGTTGCTGCTGCCACCAGCCTCATCGGTCCCGCTAGAAGCAGCTCCAGTAAGAGCTTGTTGAGTGACACACATGGGGACATGCCTATAACGAGGATGGGGAGGAAAGAGAAGGGGGTGGTTGCCAGCGAGGGGGGAGAGGAGGTGGGAGGGGTAGGGAGACGCATAGGGAGCCAAACTTCTAAAAAGGGATGGAGAGGAAAGTGTGGGGGATGGTATGTTGAGGGGAGAGTAGCGCGAGGGGGTGGTGGGGAGCAGAAGAAGACAGAAATGCCAGAAAAAGATAGAAATGCCAGAAGAAGCAGAAAGAATTGACAGAAGAGCAGCAGCCAGCTGACTCACCTGCAGTGGCGATGCTGAGCATCCAGCCGTCGAATCCCACTGGAGCGAGGAAATCTCCGCGCTCAACGGCTGAGATCGCAGCTATCGCGACCGCCATGGGGGGGAAGGGCTTGTTTCCTTCCGTGATGGCCTTGGTGACCGCCGGCTTGGTCTCATTTTCTGAAGAGGGAAAGGGGTGGGGGAGAGGAGAGGGATTGCAGCTCCCATCACTCTCGTGATCACCATGGGAGGGAAGGGCTTGTTGCCTTCTGTGATGGCCTTTGTGACCGCCGGCTTGGTCTCGTTCTCTGAATGGGGAAAGGGGTGGGGGGGAGGAGAGGGATTGCAGCTCCCACTACTCTCGCGACCGCCATGGGAGGGAAGGGCTTGCTGCGTTGTGTGATGGCCTTGGTGACTGCTGGCTTGGTTTCGTTCTCTGGAAGGGAAGTGGAAGGAGGGAAGGGGGAACCAGGGGAGGGGGAGGAGAGGTGATTGGTCTCGTCCTCTGGAGTGTGGGAGCGGGGGACCAGGGGAGGGGGAGGAGAGGGATTTGTAGCTCCCGTGACCGCCGCGGGAGGGAAGGGCTTGCTGCCTTCTGTGATGGCCTTGGTGACTGCCAGTCTGCCAGATTGCTGCAGCTGAGGTGCGTCAGTTTCAGGAGGGAAGAGCACCACAATGCGTGTCCCCACATGCACCACCTCCATTTATAGCGCCTCTGCCGGTGCTTCTGCCAGTGCCCCTCATGTTCCTCTGCGGGCAAATATACCTTGCTGTCTGCGCTCTCCCCTCACTCACCTTGCTGCAATTGAGGTGTGTCAGTGTCAGGTGGAAACAGCATCACCACCCGCGTCCCCACGTGCTCCAGATCCATTTGCAGCGCCTCTGCCAGTGCCGGTATCAAGTACACATCATGACCCTCGGAGGGCAAACGTACCTTGCTCCAGCTGAGGCGTGTCGGTATCAGGTGGAAACAGCATCACAATGCGCGTTCCCACATGCTCCAGCTCCATTTGCAGTGCCTCTGCCACTGTCCCCCCCCGCCCCCCCTCATGTTCCTCTGAGCGCATTCGCACCTTGCCATCGGCACTTGTCCCCCACTCACCTTGCTGCAGCTGGGGCGTGTCAGTATCTGGTGGAAACAGCATCACAATGCGAGTTCCCACGTGCTCCAGTTCCATCTGAAGCGCCTCTGCCAGTCCTCTTAGAGCGAATTTGGCGGCTGAGTAGGCCGTGTAGCCGTATATGCCCACCTGGAAGGTGGAACAGGGGAAACATGGCAATGGGGTGCTTTCAAATCACTCCAGGACTTGAACCTGGCGGCTGAGTAGGCCGTGTAGCCGTTTATACCCACCTGGAATGGGGAAAGGGGAGCAAGGGAATGAGCTATTTCATTGAAGGAGTGTGCCTGCAGCAGCATCTCACACAACGCGGGTCCCCACGTGCTCCAGCTCCATCTGCAACGCCTCTACCAGTCCTCTTAGAGCGAATTTGGCGGCTGAGTAGGCCGTGTAGCCGTATATACCCACCTGGAATGGGGAAAAGGGGGACACGGGACAGGGCAGCATCACCACACGCGTCCCCACATGCATTAGCTCCATCTGTAGTGTCTCTGCCAGCCCCCTCAGGGCAAATCTTGCAGCTGAGTACACTGTGTAACTGTATATGCCCACCTGGACAGGAGAAAAAAAAAACAAGTCGCCGGGCAGGGGAACAATTGAATGGGAGGGGAAGGGCAACTCGCGACATCACAATGCGAGTCCCCACATGTACCAGGCCAGGGATTAGGCCTCTGCAAGGCTTCTCAAAGGGAATGTTGCGGCCGAGTAGGTTGAGTAGCCATAGATACCCACTTGGAAGTGGGAAGCTGAATAGGGGAACGGGGCAGGAAAACAAGGGCTGCTCTCTCTTAGTCCTTAAACCTCTCTTAGCCTCATTTCTCCTCCCCTCCTCTTCCGCCTCTTCCCCCACTTTTTCCACCCCTCCCCCTTCTACTCCTCACCTGTCCTGCTCGAGAAGACACCAGCATTATCCTTCCCTTCACTTCACCCACAGGCTCGCCCTCTTCACAGCTGGCATTGTTTTGAGACGTCTCAAAACCCCTCTTCACAGCTGGCATTGTTTTGAGACATCTCAAAACCCCTCTTTAAGCTGGCAGGGTTGCTCGCAACACATAGCCCTTCCAGATTTCCTAGCGCCCAGTAAAGCCCTCCTATTAACCCCTCCCTCTCACCTGCCCTGCCTGGGACGACACCAGCATTATCCTTCCCTCCTTGCCCACCCTATTGACCGCTGGGGGGGAACCTCTATCTTACTCACACTTCTCATCCTGTCCTCTTCCGCCTCGCCCACTCCTTCCCCAGCCCCTCTCCACGCCTCACCTGCCCTGCCTGAGACAACACGAGCATTATCCTTCCCTCCTTACCCGCCCTCTTCACGGCAGGCAGGCATTCTCGCTCTTATTCCTTGAACCGCTGTTACCCTCCCCTTCGCCTCATCTTAACCTTCTGTTACCCTTCTCTTACCATCGCTCTCCTCTCCCCATACCATCTCACCTGCCCTGCTTGTGACGACACCAGCATTATCCGTCCCTCCTTGCCTGCTCTCTTCACTGCTGGCAGGGCTGCTCTGTCGTACTCATTGAACCTTCACCAAGGCATTTCATGCTGCTCCTGCCTGCCTGCCCCTCCGCTCACCCCCTCTCTCACCTGCCCTGCTTGTGATGACACCAGCATTATCCGTCCCTTTTTGCCTGCTCTCTTCACGGCTGGCAGCGCTGCGCGAATCACATAGACTGACGCCCAGTAGTTGACGCTCATGAGCTGATGGGGGGGGGAAGGAGGGGACGCGGGGAAACGGGGGTGAGGGATGCGGGTAGTTATTCTTCCCTCCTTGCGTGCTCTCTTCACTGCCGGCATTGCTGCTCCGATGACATAGACTGGCGCCCAGTAGTTGACGTTCATGAGCTGATGGGGGTCCAGGGGAGGTGGGGAGGGGGGAGGGGTGAGGGATGCCGGTTGTTATTCTTCCCTCCTTGCGTGCTCCCTTCACCGCAGGCAGGGCTGCTCGGATGACACAGACTGGCGCCCAGTAGTTGACGTTCATGAGCTGATGCGGGGAAGAGAGGGAGGGGGATGCACAGAGGGTGTATTGAGGGGGGGAAGGGAGCGGCAGGGCTGCTCGGATGACATACACTGACGCCCAGTAGTTGACGCTCATGAGCTGATTGGGGCAAGAGGGGGGAGCAAGATGGGGGTTGTAACAAGGAATGAGAATTGCTGTAACACGTTAAAGCAGGGTTACTCGAATCACATAGACTGACGCCCAGTAGTTGACGTTCATGAGCTGATTGGGGCAAGAGGGGGGAGCAAGATGGGGGTTGTAACAAGGAATGAGAATTGCTGTAACACGTTAAAGCAGGGTTACTCGAATCACATAGACTGACGCCCAGTAGTTGACGTTCATGAGCTGATTGGGGCAAGAGGGGGGAGCAAGATGGGGGTTGTAACAAGGAATGAGAATTGCTGTAACACGTTAAAGCAGGGTTACTCGAATCACATACACTGACGCCCAGTAGTTGACGCTCATGAGCTGATTGGGGCAAGAGGGGGGAGCAAGATGGGGGTTGTAACAAGGAATGAGAATTGCTGTAACACGTTAAAGCAGGGTTACTCGAATCACATACACTGACGCCCAGTAGTTGACGCTCATGAGCTGATTGGGGCAAGAGGGGGGAGCAAGATGGGGGTTGTAACAAGGAATGAGAATTGCTGTAACACGTTAAAGCAGGGTTACTCGAATCACATAGACTGACGCCCAGTAGTTGACGTTCATGAGCTGATGGGGGGCGCGAGGGGTGAAGAAGGACGGAGGAGGGAGGATGAGGAATGGACAGTGAGGAAGGGGATACAAGTTGAGGCAGGGCTTCTCGGAGCACATACACTGAGGCCCAGTTGCTCACCTAATGCTCCTCACACACACACACGCACCTGCTGCTGATTCTCCACGGTATCGACTCAAAGGTGCACTGAGTGGGGGAAAGAGAGGAATACAAGGAGCAAGCCAGCGGGAAGCAGGGTTGCTTGAAAGACATAGACTGAATTGAAATACCCGTAGTCTTTCAAGTTGGCCCTCAAAGCTATTCTCCCGAGGTTATGGAGAATAGCTGACGGCCCTCACATGCGCACCTGCTGCTGATTCTCCGCAGTATCGAATTCAAATTGATGCGGTGTGCTCTGCCCCTGGCAGCAGATCACCACACATGCACTGCTTTTCCCTTCACACACGCACCTGCTGCAGCTACTCACCTCACACACACACACACACTCATCTGCTGCTGCTCCTCACACACACACACACACACACACACACACACACACACACACACACACCCCTGCTGCTGATTCTCCACGGTATCAAACTCAAATTGATGCAGGGTGCTCTGCCCCTGGCAGCAGACAATCACACACCTGTTGCTTCTTCATTTGCACTCACCTGTTGCTGCTGCTGCTGCTGCTGCTTCTCCCCACAAACCCACCTGCTGCTGGTTCTCCACGGTATCGAACTCAAATTGATGCGGAGTGCTCTGCCCCTGGCAGCAGATGACCACATCCAGCCGTCCAAACGCGCCCACCACCTGATCAACGGCTCTCGCTGCATCGTCCGGATTCGCCGCATCGGCCGCCACGGACAGGAGGAAATCAGACGAGGGTGTGTCGGGTGGAAGCAAGGCCTCTAGCTGGGCGGGGTGAGTATGAATGAGAGAGGGAAACAGGGAGAGGAGAAGTTTTGAGTTGACCCAAAAGTCGCCGCATCGGCCGCCACGGACAGGAGGAAATCGGACGAGGGTGTGTCGGGTGGAAGCAACGCCTCCAGCTGAGAGGGGTGAAAAGGAAAAAGAGGGAGCGACACAGACGGATGGAAAACGGGGTGAAATTTGACCCTTCAACAGCCCTTCTGCCTGATGGTACGAACTACGCATCTGCCGCCACTATCAGATCCCTGCTGAATGCATGCAAACCCTGATTGCAGCACACACCTGCTTGTGAGCAGAGGCCAGTCGCTCCTTGTTGCGAGCAACTATCGCCACCCTCGCCCCCTGCTGCACTGTCAGTTCGCCTATGCACAGCCCAATGCCACTCGAACCACCCACTATCAGCACGGCCTTGCCCTGCGGGTGGGTGTGTGGGAAACGCGGAAGGAGCAGCAGCGAGGGAGAAAAGGGGAACCCCTCACGTGATTGACACTTCCCCTATGACAACCCTATGCCTCTGAAGCCACATGCGAGAAAGGGAATGGGCCAATGTTTCGAAAATGTGACAGAGAAAGGGAAGGTGGCTCTTTGTACGCGATACTAAGTCAATATTTCACACTTTCACCTTTAACGATATTCGCTTTGGCCGGCAAGCCCACGCGAGGATCTCAAACGAAACCACTATAACGGGGATCGCAACCAATAACCACGCCCACCATTCCGCCATTATAAGTATCGACTATCGCCCTGGTCGCGCGATGAAAACGGGCTACAACGAAATGTAACGTACTAGTGGTTACCAACAAGGGATAGAAAGCTTCCAGTGGTAACCCAAGATGTTGGTGAAAGCTAAAACCGACTACCCTCAGTGCTATACAATTGATTACGCAAAATGTAGGATTAGCAGATGCGTATTCGTTTGGAATAATGTGAGAATGGCAAGCAACGACTCGCCGTATGTCTTCAGAGAGATATAATAACGATATGCAGAGTGGCTTTGATTTGAGGTCTTTCTTGAATTCAAGAGCTGTTTCGGAGGAGATTAAAGCGTTGGGCGACGCGACGTGCCTTCAAAGTTGTCTGGAACTGTGGAGTGAGGAGGGTATGTACAGTGGTAAGGGAGTGGAAATGAACGGCATAGATTCAGCCTTTCTGGGAGGAACATTTGCAGGCGTGCGATTAGCGATTGACTTCAATATCCAGTCTGATCTATCCAATGGAAAAACAGAACTCCCTCCAACGCATAGTTCGTTATAACGACGTGGTCAATGCTGTCTACACTTTTGCCAACCTGCAAAGAGTTTCAGAACTTATGCGCACCCAGCGCAAGGACACACTAACGCACAATCAATAACCCATGCGGACCCAGCCAAACAAAATCACAGCATTGCCACCGGAGAGAATAACCCTTTTTGGAAAAAGATTGAAAGAGTTGCTTCTAAGGCTTTTCCTTGTGGGGCTGGGCTCCCCCTTTTTCTTAGGGGTTTGGCAGCACATTCAACTATTTTATTAATTGAGAAAGCTTGCTTTCTATTCCTTGTAATTTGGCATCGTTCTCATTGCAACAGGGGCATCGTTCTCATTGCAACTGGCCTATTACAACATTGCATCGTTCTAAAACACATGCAAGTACATACTTGTCAAATGTTGTAGCTTATAGTGAGGTTTGTCTTAGGGGGTACAAAACTTAGGGTTAGCTATATGTACCCCAACCAACATCAATGCATCATCCATTTCTCATTTTGACATGGTATCAGTTAGGTTAGGATCCTGTGGGATCCCGTTTCTCCGTTCTCCGATCGTACCACCCGAGCCTGATCCTAGCTCTCGTTTCGCCCGTCTTGCCCGAGCCTAGTGCCGGCCCGATCTAGTCCCGTTCGTTCGTTACCGCTCGTTCTTCCTCCCGATCTAGCGTAGCCCGATCTAGCGTACCGCTGCAGGTCGCGCTGCGCTTTCCCCCCCCGCTGCCGTCGAACCGCGCTTCCCCCCCCCCCCCCCCCCCCGCTGCCCGTCGAACCGAGCTTCCCCCCGCTGCCCGTCGACCCGCGCTTCCCCCCGCTGCCCGTCGACCCGCGCTTCCCCCCGCTGCCCGTCGACCCGCGCTTCCCCCCGCTGCCCGTCGACCCGCGCTTCCCCCCGCTGCCCGTCGACCCGCGCTTCCCCCCGCTGCCCGTCGACCCGCGCTTCCCCCCGCTGCCCGTCGACCCGCGCTTCCCCCCGCTGCCCGTCGACCCGCGCTTCCCCCCGCTGCCCGTCGACCCGCGCTTCCCCCCGCTGCCCGTCGACCCGCGCTTCCCCCCGCTGCCCGTCGACCCGCGCTTCCCCCCGCTGCCCGTCGACCCGCGCTTCCCCCCGCTGCCCGTCGACCCGCGCTTCCCCCCGCTGCCCGTCGACCCGCGCTTCCCCCCGCTGCCTGTCGACCCGCGGTTCCCCCTGCTCGCGTCCTAGCCCGTCGCCCAGGCCCGCGCCCCAGCTCCTCGCCCTGGCCCTGAGCGTGAGCGTTTCTTTTTGGTGGTCGTTGACGACTACTCCCGCTACACCACAGTGTTCCCCCTGGCGAGGAAGTCTGAGGTGACTTCTACGCTGATCAGGTGGTTGCTTACCACCCAGGACACTCGTGGTCGTCGTGTCAGCTGTCTCCACTCCGACCGCGGGGGCGAGTTTCGCTCCGGCATTCTCGCTGGATTCTGTCGCGAACAGGGCATTCGTCAGTCCTGGACGCTTCCGGAGTCCCCACAGCAGAATGGGGTTGCTGAGCGTCGCATAGGCTTGGTCATGGAGATTGCCCGCACCTCCTTGACTCACGCCCGTGCCCCCCATTTCCTGTGGCCATACGCGGTCAGGTACGCCGCGCACCAGCTGAACCTCTGGCCACGCGTCTCTCGGCCAGAGGCTTCACCGACCAGTCTTTGGACAGGGTCCCCTGGTGTCGCGTCGAGGTTTCGTGTCTGGGGGTGCTTGGCTCTTGTCCGCGACACCTCAGCGGACAAGCTCTCGCCTCGCGCCGTTCCTTGTGTCTTCCTTGGTTTCCCTGAGGACTCCTCTGACTTCACCTTTTACCACCCTCCCTCTCACCGGTTCTTTGACTCCCGTGACGTCCGTTTCGAGGAGTCCACCCCCTACTACGTCAGGTACCCCAGTCGAGGTCTCCCGGTCCCTCCCCCCCCTCTCTTCCTGACCGCCGCTCCCCCGCCTGCTCCCCCGGTACAGCCTCCCCCCCCTGGTCCAGCCCCGTCTGGTGTGTCTCAGGCTAGCCCTCCCCCTTCGGTAGCCCCCCCTGTACAGCCTCCCTCCCCACAGTCTTCCTCGCCGCCTCCTGCAGGTGCTCCCTCTCGGGAGGTTGGTCCTGCGACTGTCCCTGTACAGGTCTCTGGTTCTGGGGGTGCTGGAGTTGGAGCTGAGCCGCGGGTTGCAGAGGACTCTTGTCTTCCGGGGGCTGGTACTGGTCGTGCGGAGTCTGGGGGTGCTGGTGCGGAGTCTGGGGGTGCTGCGTCTGGGGGTGAGGGTGTCCCTTCGGTTTCTGGAGAGCCTGGGTCTGGAGCTGGTGTTAGTGCTGCCTCTGGGGGTGGTGTGCTTGGTGCTTCGGAGGTCGACTCTGGGGCTGCCGCTGCCCCGGACACTACTCCTTCCCCCCACCCCTATCCGACCAGGTTCCAGGCTCGTGTTCGCCGTGCTCGTGAGGAGCAGCTGGAGTTGGAGAGAGAGGAGAGAGAGTTGCAGCGGCTCGAGGAGCAGGAGCGACAGCAGCAGGAGCAGCAGCAGGAGCAGCAGCAGGGGCAGCAGCCGCTGGAGCAGCAGCAGCCGCAGCAGCCGCAGCAGCAGCAGCAGCAGCAGCTGCTGCCGTCTCCTCCTCCTGTCTCGGGTCTTCGGACCCTTGGTCTCCCCTCTCCCTCTCCTTCCTCCTCCCCCTCTCCTCCTGTCTCTGGTCCTCCGCTTCCTCCTCCTGACCCCTCTCCCGCTGTTTTCCCTCGTTCTCAGTCTTCGTTGTCTCCTCCTCCTTCTCAGACTTGGGCCTCTCGTCGCTCCCCTCGTGCTCGTCCCTCGTCTCCTGTTCCCTTCACTGACCTTCGTACAGCCTTCCTTTGTTCTCGTCCACCTCGTCCGTCTCCGTCTGTGCTTCCGTCTCCTCCTGAGTCGGCCCTCACTGTGTCGCTTCCTTCTCCTGTCACTGACTACTACCGCACGTACCGTCCTGTTCTCTCTCGTGTTCTCGCCTCTCTTGTTACCCACCCTCGTGCCTCTGTGTCCTCTGTGTCCGCTCTTACTGCCGCAGTCACTGACTTTGCCTCTACCCGCCGCCTTGACTTCGCCACCGCTCTTGTGGCTGCTCCTCCTTCCAGTCCTCTGGCCGTCGGGGGTGTGTCTGCCCTTGGCTGTGACGCCCTAGAGGACAGGCAGTTTGAGCTAGAGTTCCTGGCGGCCGCTTCCCCTCATCTCTGTGCCATGCTCCTCGCCCCTGAGGGTGACCCCGACGCCCTTGACATTCCGACTCCTCGCACTTACGCTGAGGCAGTGTCAGGGCCTTGGGCCTCTCAGTGGAGAGCTGCCATGGACGCAGAGATGGCCTCCTACAGATCCACAGGCACCTACGTCGATGAGGTTCCCCCTCCGGGGGCGAACGTAGTCGACGGCATGTGGATCTACAGGGTGAAGCGGCCACCGGGATCTCCTCCGGTCTTCAAGGCGCGCTATGTGGCTAGAGGCTTCAGTCAGCGCGAGGGAGTTGACTTCTTTCAGACCTTCGCGCCCACCCCGAAGATGACCACTCTTCGGGTGTTACTACACGTAGCAGCACAGAGAGACTATGAGTTACACTCTCTCGACTTCTCTACTGCTTTCCTTCAGGGCAGTCTTCACGAGGAGGTCTGGTTGCGTCGTCCCTCTGCCTTCACTGGCTCTTTCCCTCCTGGGACCCAGTGGAGGCTGAGGCGACCGGTTTACGGTCTTCGTCAGGCTCCTCGTGAGTGGCACGACACCCTGCGTTCTACCCTGTCTGACCTTGGGTTCCAGCCGTCTTCTGCTGACCCGTCGCTGTTCGTTCGTCGTGGCCCCACACCTTTCTTTGTTCTGGTCTACGTTGACGACCTTGTTTTCGCCACCCCTGACAGGGTTGCTTTGGCACACGTGAAGTCCGAACTGCAGAAGAGACACACCTGCACTGATCTTGGTGAGCTGCGCCACTACCTTGGCCTGCAGATCACCAGGGACAGAGCTGCTCGCACCATTACACTTTCACAGTCACACATGGTGCAGCAGGTCCTTCAGCGGTTCGGGCTTCAGCACTCCACAGTACAGCGCACACCTCTTGCTGTTGACCACAGACTCACTGGACCCTTTCCTGACGAGTCGTTCGAGCCTAGTGGTCCCTACGCAGAGCTTGTGGGTTGCCTCATGTACCTGATGACTTGTACTCGCCCGGACCTCGCCTTCCCTCTCAGCGTTCTTGCGCGCTTTGTTGCGCCAGGGAGACACCGTCCTGTTCACTGGACAGCAGCTGTGAGGGTGGCGAAGTACCTAGCGACGACATCAGGCGTGGGGCTAGTTCTTGGAGGGCAGCAGTCTGTCGTACTTACTGGTCACTGTGACTCCTCTTACGCTGACGACGCTGAGACTCACAGGTCTACTCAGGGGTACTGTTTCAGCCTGGGTTCTGGAGCTGTTTCCTGGCGGTCCACGCGCTCCTCTTCGGTCTCGACCTCTACAGCTGAGGCTGAGATCTACGCTGGTGCCATGGCGGCACAGGAGCTGCGTTGGTTGACCTTCTTGCTCACCGACCTTGGTGAGCGGCCGAGCTCTGCACCGACCTTGTTCACTGACAACAAGGCGTCTATTCTCCTTTGTCGAGAGCCACGACTGGAGAGCAGAGTGAAGCACATTCACGTCAGGTACTTTCTTCTGCGAGAGTTGCAGAGGCGTGGACAGGCTCGCTTTGAGTTTGTGGAGTCCGAGGCCAACACTGCAGACATCTTCACCAAGGCGCTTCCGCCTTGTGACCACCAGAGGTGCTGTGTGCAGTTAGGCCTTGTTGACACTGGTTCTCGTGTTGCTTAGACTTGAGTGTACTGTTTACTTTGCTTTCTATATATCTCTGTTACTTCTTGGACTGGCCTTGTGGCCACTGTTGTTTGTGCTCAGACTGTGTGGTGACGTTGTGATCCACCCTGAGCTTCGTTTCTTGGACTGGTCTTGTGACCGTACTCGTTTGGTTCTGCTAGACACCCCTCACTTAGGCTATGGGGGTGTGTCAAATGTTGTAGCCTATAGTGAGGTTTGTCTTAGGGGGTACAAAACTTAGGGTTAGCTATATGTACCCCAACCAACATCAATGCATCATCCATTTCTCATTTTGACAATACTGAACTATACTAGCTATGGAGCCAACCGTCCAAGTGACTGTAGTACGAAAGATAGCCCTGGAGTGGGTGGTGGGAATGTTGATAGAGCCGTTGAAAATAGAGAAACGTGGGTGGAGGGAAATGAACTCCAACCCACGGTTTTTGTAGTTGGAGAAGGGCGTTTAGCGCGCTTCGACGCTGCCAAATATTCGGTACAGGCAGCTTCGCTTTCACAATACACAATTTTGAAAAACACGAATGTGTTTAAAAATTATAATATTGAGAAAGCTTGCTTTCTGTTCCTTGTAATTTGGCATCGTTCTCATTGCAACTGGGGCCTCTGAGACATGGGGAGCAGGGGCTTCCGGTTGCGCGCGATTGCCTCTGTGTGCTGCTCTGAGGACAGTGCGTGTGTCGGGTCTTGTAGGTTGCGGGAGGCCTTTATCAGAGGTTCGACGTAAGGAGTGACGTACATCTCCTTGGCGGTGTCGCTCCGCCACCTGCCCAGCCTTTTAAAGATCCTGTCGGGCACGCCGGTGTTTGCTGCTACGGTTGCTGCGCCCTTTCGGAAGGAATGCGTGCCGAGCTGCTGCTCTCCAAGTCCGACTTTTATGAAGGCCTCTTTACACCAATTCCGGATTGTCGTGTACGATGGTGGCCTTTTCTGGCCCTCGTTGGCTGAAGCATGGCCGAAAACGCGAATCAGCGGCCCCTCCGATTGTGGGCCATAGCCCGCGAGTTGGATGAAGCGCAGGGTGCAGCGCACAGGGCACCAAGGATCTGCCGTTGCTGAGATGGGTATCCAGGTTCCATGGCCAGCCTGGTCCGTCTTGGAGTGTGGTATGAGGATCCACATAGCCTCGTTGTCAAACTGGATGTCTTGCCAGTTGATGGCTACTAGGTCAGAGTATCTTGCTGGACCAAGCCCCGCATTTGCCTGGGTTATGGCGGAGCCCAATTTCCGCCAGGTGGCCCGTGAAATGTTCGAAGGCAGCCACGCACGCCGATGGCTCCCCGAGGAAGGTCACGCCGTCTGCGTAGGCTAGGCAGACGACGGATGGGTGAGCCTCCGCTGCGGCTTTAAGAGCAGGGTGCATGGCAGCGGCGAAGAGAAGGGGACCGAGAGGATCCCCCTGGCGGACACCGGTTTCACTGTGCAGGGGCGGGTGAGCAAAGGCCGCGTCCAGGTGAAGGAGAGAGGGCTGGCCGTATGAGAAGCGAACCAGTGGCAGCAGCGGCTCTAATCGTGAGCCCTTCAGGGCTTTTGCTATTGCCAGGCGGTCGACGCTGTTGAAGGCATTAGCCAGGTCCGCCTGCAGGACTAGCGCATCCGGGTTAGCCGCCACATAGGTCCTAACGATATGGATGACTGCCTCAGCCCCGCCAGGCACGGCCACACCAAACTGCAGAGGTAAGAAGAATTCCCTTGCTGCGTCTGCCAACTGCGTTAGTGCTGCCTTGGCTGCCAGGCGGAGGATGCATTCGCCTATAGCGATCGGCCTGGTCCCCCCGTCAGGTTTGTCTAATGCTATTAAACGTGATGCTGTAAGAAGCTTCCCCACCTCCTGGTGCAGTTTCCCGCTCGGGATTGTGTTAACTAATGCGTGCAGGTGAGAACCGACTGTGCTGTGCAGAAGGGCAGCTTCGCGGATGTGCTCGAAAGTTGTGCCTGAGGGCCCCGCGCCAACCCCGTTCTCACATCTTGAGAGAAGCTTCAGAAAAGCTTCTCGCGTTACTGACAGGTGAGAGTCTGGCTCGGGCTAGGGCCACGGTAAGACAGGGCGGGAAGCACTGGGATGCTTGGCGCGGAGGGCGTCCAGCACAGCAGGTGAGGGTGTGCTGACAGGGGTGGCTTCCAGCGCCATGACCGCCCTCCTCAAACTGCCACGTCGTGCCAGTCCCTCGGCTCTGGAGATGATGCCTAACTCATCTGGCACGTGGCGGGGAGGTGGTGGTTGTTCTAGTGAATCTATCGTTTCCAGGTACAGCGCGCCTCCCAATCCCCCCGCAGGAAATTCCGCAGGCGTTTTTCAGTCGCCTTCCAATCCGGATGTCTTGGCGAATGCTGACGCAAAGTCAAACGGGCGGCAAACAGTAAAACCGTCCAGGCAGAGAGGGAGTCAGGGTCGCGTGCGAGTCGTAGGAGTGGTGTCAGTAACACCATGGCGAAAAGCAGGCGCAATTTCTCCGGCAGGCGACGTGCCAGAGGTGAGTTGCGACTGTCGCGCAACTTATCCACATCCCAGGTACTGACATTCGCGAAGAGAGCGTCGTCCCTGGCGAGGGCCTCGGGCGACTTTTGGGGAGGGGGCTGTGCCTGCTGCTGGTTACCCCTCGCTGTAGGTCGCGGTACGTTTGGAGGTGGTGATGTCAGATTCGGTTGGGCGGGGTGGTTGACAGTGGTGGCAGGGAGGCGGGAAGCGGTACGAGTCTGTGGTGAGAGTCGCGGTTGGGTGGGTGGGGTTCTGAAATTTGTTGACGCGCTTCGAGCTTGGGTTGAGCCGATTCTCCCCCGTGCTGGTGTTTGTGACTGGGCCTCCTCTGAGGCACTTGAACTTGACGGTGAGTTTGCGTCTACATCCTCCGCCTCATAAATGCTTCCCGATAGTTCGCCTTCTTCAGTAGTTCTAACTAAGTCCCTTGAAGCCCTTCTTGCCGCTGCCTGGAACGCATTCTCCGGGCCTCCTTCCTGAGTGCCTCTGCCACGTCCGCGACCTACGCCTCTACTCCCTCGACCCCGCGCGCTGGCCGCGGCCCGCTGCGGAAATCGGCTGCCACCTATTCCCCCATCTTGACGCGCCCGCGCGTCTACGATCGCCTGCTGACGGCGCGTTAGTCGTGATGGCGACTGAATTGGAGAAGTCAGCGGTGGATCAGGGTCACACCGCTGAGAGCGCGAATGCCCCATCTCCTGCTCCTGTTGCTGCTCCGGCTGCTGCTGCTGCTCCCTTAGCCCCTCCGGCTCCTCTTGATGCTGCTGCAACGTCCCCGGCTCTGATGCCGCCGGTGCCGGCTCCCCCGCCAAACCTTCCGCACGTCGCTCCCGCGACTGGCGCGCCGGTTCCCGTTGCGCAGCCGTCGCTTGTGGCGCCGCCGACTGGCCAAGCTGGCGCCAGGGGCCCCGCGCTGGGGACAGCGGCGGGCGCCGGCCCAGACCCTGCCCTCCAGGTGGCCCCTGCAGCTGCGCCGGTACATCCCGTCGCGCAGCGTCTCGCTGAATCTCAGATACGCGGCGCCGCGGGGGGCAATGCGGCTGCGCATCGGGGGCGCGGTTCTCCTCGTCGCCGCCCCTCGTCGTCGTATCGATCGGCGCACCGCGGGGGCCGCGGTGGCTGGTGGGGAGGTCATGGTCGCAGGAGCGGTGGGCCGAGCGAGATGCAGCAGTTTCGCGAGGATTTCCCGGGGATGCTAGCTGCGGCGATGCGCAATGCCCTGAATGGCGCACAGAATCTTGGAAGCTCCCAGACTCCCGCCGCTCCAGCTCCCGCACCGGCGCAGGTGATTGCGCAGGCTCCGGCCGCGCCCCTTGCTGCTCCTGCTCCGCTCGGCTCGGCGCTACCGCAGGTTCAGACTCCTGGTGATCCCCGTGCCCCTCCTGTCCCCGTGCGTCCTATGTCTGCTGCGCCATATCCCCCTCTCCCCTGGATTCCCCCACTCGCGGGCACGGGATTTGTGGGGGCGGGAGGTGGAGGGGCGAGAGGGGCGTTCGTCCCACCGCGACGCGTTGCTGATGCTCCGTCCGTGCAGCCTCCGCCCACGCTTCCGGTTCCACCCGCAGCACTGGCGACCGGCATGGCTGAAGTTCCCACGGTGACCCTTGCTCAGCTGTGGCGCCTGACGGAGTGTCAGCGGGCCCTGTCACTGATTCTGGTGAATGCGCACTTCGCCATTCTCCAGAGCCCAGGGAGCACTCTCAATCGTGAGGCGCGAGCTGATTGCCAGGCAGCAGCTGCGCAGCTGGCCTTCCTCCTCCTACCCGTGCTGGCAGCGCCCGCAATGGGAGGCGTTGCGGTTTCTGAACTGGACGTAACGGTCCAGGGTCTGACCGCACACCTCCAGGCTGGTGGCGGGATTGAAGCCTTAGGCGCGACCGCGTTAGTGGTCCAGCAACTGTGGAGGACCATGCGTGGTATCCTTGCGGCGCTGGATGCCCATCAGATGTAGTTTCTGGCACCCGCCGCGCGTAGACCATTTGCATGTCTTGATCTAGTAGGGAGTGGCGCGGCCCATGGGTGTCTTATGATGCATGCGTTATTGCTTGTGTTGCTGTTAATCCTTGCCACCCCTAGGCACGCGGCCGAAGGCCGCGCAACGCGAGCGCTGGCGGCTGAAGGCCGCCGGCGCGAGCGCCCAAGAAAACTGGCACCAACCGAACTAATGACTGAGAAATGACCCCAAGGGCCCTATATATAGCTAGAGGGCAGAGGCAGAGGCTAGAGGCAGAGGCTAAGTCCTCTCTCTCTCTCTCTCGCTCTCTCCGCGCCCAAGAAAACTGGCACCAACCGAACTAATGACTGAGAAATGACCCCAAGGGCCCTATATATAGCTAGAGGGCAGAGGCAGAGGCTAGAGGCAGAGGCTAAGTCCTCTCTCTCTCTCTCTCTCTCTCTCTCTCTCTCTCTCTCTCCTCTCTCTCTCTCTCTCTCTCTCTCTCTCTCTCTCTCTCTCTCTCTCTCTCTCTCTCTCTCTCTCTCTCTCTCTCTCTCTCTCTCTCTCTCCTCTCTCGCTCTCTCATGTCAAATGATATATATGTGTGATATATATTGGTAGGCTGTAGTGGGGTAGATGTTATAGGGGATAACACTTTGGGGTTGTGTCTCTTGTAGCAATCCCTCTCGTCAATGCAACTCAACCTTGCCTAGCTATCTCGACATGGCATCTAGAGCAGGTTCTTAGGACCTAAGTTTAAGGGCCCACCAGTTACTAAGTTACCTCACCAACGGCCTGCCTACCTGCCTTGCCTGTTTGTCTGCCTAGCCTGCTGCCCGCGCGCGCCTCGGCTGCGCGCGCACGCCTTTTTTTTTAGCGCGCACGGCTGCTGCCAGCCGCGTCGCGCCCCGTCCGTCGCCCGCGCAGCCCGCCCTGAGCCCGCACAGCTCGCGCGCGGCCCGTCCCTGCCTCGCGCAGCCCGCTAAGGCCCCGCGCAGCCCGTCTGCAGCCCGCGCGTCGCATCTGTTGCTCGCGCGCAGCCCCTTTCCGCCCCGCGCGTCGCGTTTGCTGCCTGCGCGGCCCACTCCAGAGCTGCGCGCTGCACCTACCGTCCGCGCGCAGCCCGCCTAGGCCCTGCACGTCGCGTTTCCGGGTCTGGGGTGCTCGTGCCTTTGTCCGCGATCTCACCGCGGACAAGCTCTCTGCTCGCGCCATTCCCTGCGTCTTCCTTGGTTTTCCTCCTGACGCGCCTGGCTGGCAGTTTTACGACCCCACCTCGCGCCGTGTCTTTGCGTCTCAGGACGTCACCTTTGACGAGTCTGTTCCCTTCTACCGTCTCTTTCCCTACCGCACTGCCTCTCGCCCCCCCCCGCCGCTCTTTCTCGCTCCAGGTCCTCCCCAGGTAGACCCCCTCCCCGCGCTTGGTCCTGCTCCTTCAGGTGTTTCTCAGGTAGACCCTCCGGTACCTGCGCCTGTTGAGGTCACTGGTGACTCAGGTCCTGCTGGAGGTGGTCCTGCTCGGGGTGCTGTCTCTGGGGGTGCTGAGCCTGGGGGTGCGGAGCCTGAGCGAGAGGCGCCTAGAGGTGCTGAGCCTGGGGGTGCGGAGTCTGGGGGTGCTGTGCCTGCGCGTGAGGAGCCTGGAGGTGCTGAGCCTAGGGGTGCGGAGTCTGGGGGTGCTGTGCCTGCGCGTGAGGAGCCTGGAGCTTGGGGGTGCCGAGTCTGCGGGTACTGAGCCTACGCGTGAGGAGCCTGGAGGTGCTGGCGCTGGAGGTTCTGGAGTAGTTGGGGGTGCTGGCGCTGAGGGTTCTGAGTCTGCTGTTGCGCGGTCTCCTTGGAGTAGCCGCCTTCGTCCACGTGTGCCTCTCACCTCACAGCAGCTGCAGGACCGGTACGGTCGCCGTCAGGGTCGCGCTGCTGGAGCCCGGGGCTCTACTGCTGGAGTCGCTGGTTCCGGAGGTGCTCGTCCTGGGGGTACTGGAGCTGCTGGGGCTTGGGGTGCTGGTTCTGGGGGTGCTGCTGCTAGAGACACTGAGGTTGGAGACCCTGGGACTGGAGGTGTCGGTTCTGGGACTGGAGCTGCTGGAGGTGCTGGAGCTGCTGGAGGTACTGGAGCTGCTGGAGCTGCCGGTACTGGCGCAGCTGCGCCGACACGACTGTTCTTCGCTCCGCCGTCTCCGTCGTCTCTGCCGCCGTCTGACTCTGCTCTTCGTCAGGTTCTTACTCTCCCGTCGTCTACTGGTCTTCCGTTACAGCCTGGCTCACCGCTGCCTGCTCCTTCTCCTTACACTGAGCAGACTGGTAGTCCTGCTGAGCGTCGTGAGCCTGCGTCGCGTCCTGTCTCGCCTGCTCGTCCTGGTCGTACCGGTCGTCATGTTCCTCGTTCGCGTCAGCCGGCTGTCCCCAGCGCACACCTCGTAGTCCGTCGTCCTTCCTCTGCTCTGCAGCCTGTTCCTCTGCCGTCTCCTCCTGCGTCCTCTCTACCTGACGTTCCAGACCCTGAGTCTGACCGGTTTCGTGCTGAGCACCCTACTGTCACGCGTCTGCTAGCCACTGTTGTCACTGACCCGTCGTTTGAGTCTACTGCTGCGTCTGCTCTTGTCGCTGAGCTTGTTGACTTTGCTGCTGCCTGCCGTCTAGACTACGCTGCCAGTCTTGTTGCTGAGTCTGAGTCTGTCTGTCCTCCGTCCGTCGGGGGTGAGTGTGCTCTTAGCACGGACGTCCTTGAGGACAGGCACGAGGACCTTGAGTGTCTTGCGGCTGCTGCGCCTCATCTCGTGGCCATGCTGCTTGCCCTTGAGGGAGACCCGGATGCACCAGACATCCCGACCCCGCGCTCTTACGCTGAGGCGATGGCGGGTGAGTACTCCTCTCAGTGGCAGACAGCCATGGACGCAGAGATGGCATCCTGGAAGTCCACAGGCACTTACGTCGATGAGGTTCCCCCTCCTGGGGCGAACATCGTCGATGGCATGTGGATTTTCAGGGTGAAGCGGCCGCCAGGTTCTCCGCCTGTCTTCAAGGCTCGTTACGTTGCTCGAGGCTTCAGTCAGCGAGAGGGAGTTGACTTCTTCCAGACCTTCTCCCCTACCCCAAAGATGACTACTCTTCGGGTGCTGCTGCACGTTGCCGCTCACCGTGACTACGAGCTTCACTCTCTTGACTTCAGCACAGCTTTCTTACAGGGCAGCCTGCACGAGGAGATCTGGCTGCGCCGCCCACCTGGCTTCACTGGGTCGTTCCCTCCTGGTACCCAGTGGAGCCTCCGGCGGCCAGTCTACGGTCTCCGCCAGGCGCCACGTGAGTGGCACGACACACTGAGGACGACACTGGCGGCTCTTGGGTTCGCTCCTTCGACAGCTGACCCGTCGCTGTTCCTGCGCACCGACACTTCGCTGCCACCGTTCTACATCCTCGTGTACGTAGACGACTTAGTCTTTGCCACTGCTGACACTGAGGCTCTCGCCTTGGTGAAGTCGGAGCTGCAGAAGAGACACAGGTGCACAGACCTGGGTGAGCTGCACAGCTACCTTGGCTTGCAGATCACTCGGGACAGAGCACGCCGCACCATCACACTGACTCAGTCACACATGGTGCAGCAGGTCCTTCAGCGCTTCGGCTTCACCTGGTCCTCGCCACAGCACACTCCTCTGGCTACAGGTCACTCGCTCTCAGCTCCACCTTTGGACGAGTCCGTAGAGCCGAGTGGTCCTTACCCAGAGCTAGTGGGCTGCCTCATGTACCTGATGACCTGCACTCGTCCTGACCTTGCGTACCCTCTTGGCCTTCTCGCTCGCTACGTGGCTCCTGGTAGGCACCGACCAGAGCACATGGCTGCTGCTAAGAGGGTACTGCGCTACTTGTGCAGTACATCGGGCATGGGGCTCGTGCTTGGAGGACGGAGTGAGGTGGTCCTCACTGGGCACTCAGACGCGTCTTGGGTTGACGACCAGGCTACACAGCGGTCGTCACAGGGTTACACCTTCAGCCTTGGCTCTGGCTTTGTTTCTTGGCGGTCTACACGCTCGTCTTCTGTTCTCAGCTCCAGTTGTGAGGCTGAGATCTACGCCACCGCCATGGCTGCACAGGAGCTACGCTGGCTCACCTACCTGCTGACTGACTTGGGTGAGCGGCCTCGTTCTCCTCCAGTGCTGTACGTTGACAACAAGGCGGCCATTGCCTTGTGTGAGGAGCACAGGCTGGAGCACAGAACGAAGCACATTGCTCTGCGTTACTTCCTGGCTCGAGAGTTGCAGCAGCGAGGCCAGCTTCGTCTTCGCCACGTGGCCACTCGGGCCAACACTGCTGATATATTCACCAAGGCACTTCCGTCTGGTGATCATCAGCGCTTTTGTACTCTGTTGGGCCTTGTGCCTACGTTTCCACACTTGCTGTAGTCTCTGCTTGTACTGTGATATATATATATATACCTGCATGCTGGCTCTTGCTAGGTAGCCATCACTGTACTGTTATTGCTGCATATATATCTCTGCATGTGAACTGGCCTTGTGGCCATTTGCTTGTGCTCAGAATGTGTGGTGACGTTGTGATCCACCCTGAGCTTGTTTTGCTTCTCTTGACTGGTCTTGTGACCCGTTGCTCTCCCCCACTTTGCCTATGGGGGTGTGTCAAATGATATATATGTGTGATATATATTGGTAGGCTGTAGTGGGGTAGATGTTATAGGGGATAACACTTTGGGGTTGTGTCTCTTGTAGCAATCTCTCTCGTCAATGCAACTCAACCTTGGCTAGCTATCTCGACATCTCATTGACTTTTGTTTATCTTGTTTTTTCCTTCGTTAGGTTGGTTCAATGGTTGCGCCAGATTAGTATGTGTTTTCTGCTTCTTCCATCTCCTCTTTATTTCATCACCTCTTATTCTTGTAACTTTTTTCCTAGCTCCTTGTTCTTGCCGTACAAGTTTCCGGTTTCCCGTTCTTCATTCCTTCTGTTTTCATGAGTGTTGATCCGTGTTGTTGCTATTCCGTTTGGTGTTTTCATTTCTTACAACGATTTTTTTGGTTTCCCTCATCCATGTTTTGCTTCTTCAATGTCTTCTCTCTTCCGCTCACTTCCGTTCCCTCACCCCTTTGTTTTCCTTTCGACTATCTTTTTCCATCTTGTTTTCTTCTCCCTTTCTGTTTCTTTCTTCCTTTCCTCTTACCTTCATTCATGTTGTGCTTATTTTGTTCCTTCCCTCTGCCTTTCGCTTCCGTTTCCTTCATCCCCTCGTTTCCTTTCGCCTGTTCTTTTCCCTGCTGTTTTCCTCTTCCATTTCTGTTTCCACATATTTCTTTTGATTTTTTAATATGGAATTTTCTTGTCCTTTCTCTGTGTGTGTTGGTTCTGTGTTTTGTCATGTTTTCTGATAACAGGTCTTTATCCATAGGTGGGAGCGTCTCGTACAACTCAGTGCATAATTTTTTTTTTAACATGCATAGTGTTTGTGTAATTGTTTGCATTATTGTTTTATTAGTGTTTGTCACATGTTGCTTTTCATTGCATTAGTAATGCAGTCTGCTTGTTTCAAAGAGGGTTCTCGCTGATCATTGTCACAAAAGGTTCAGTGGTGTATCACTATCAAAGTGAAGCCATTTTGAGCTGGACTTGATCGGTGTAGAGCTTTCTTTGAAATTTGCAGATTGTATTGCTTCATGTCATAGCTTGCTAATTTAACGTGTATACTACCGTACTGTTTTCCCCCCCATGCTAGGCTGGGGAAGCGGTAGTATACATTTTGAATTTGTGAGTCGTGACGCATTTTTTTCTCACCATAGGCAACACAATCTGTGAAGTCTAAAAACGAGATCAACCTACCAAATCCAGTTCAAGTGAGCGTACCCGTTCGAGTGTAACTCAATGAACCTTTGGGAAATGATAGAACTGATTCTCATTTCTAAAAACCACAGACATGCATTGTTAATGAAATAACAGATGGATAATGATATGGTAGATGAATGCCACACATACGGACACATACGCACGCAATCAAACGAACACACGCACGCACAGAAGCTCGGAACAAGCCAATGCAAAAAGAACTTACGAAGGAGAAAAAAAAACAGAAGATGCAAAAGATCACTAACAAACAATACAACACAATTAGGCCTAATCGCCACAAATGTGATCGTTCCTCCTTTAAAAGGGACCTTCAATTCCCGAATGGTACAGCAAAGCCTCTAAAAAGTAGGAAATAGGAAAACGAAAGGGGGGAAATGGGGAATAGAAGTTGAGAGGATATAGATGGCGAATTTGAAAAAAAAAAAAAAAAAAAAACACAAGCTGGCTTTCTGAACACAAATAGCAGGGAATTAGAGTTAACGGAAAAGAAGAAAGAGAAAAAAGGTAAGAAAAGTCCAAAGAGCTACACGTAGGTAAGAATGGAAAAGTACAGAACAAAGGAAAGAAGAGAGAGCGAGAGAGAGAGAGAGAGAGAGAGAGAGAGAGAGAGAGAGAGAGAGAGAGAGAGAGAGAGAGAGAGAGAGAGAGAGAGAGAGAGAGAGAGAGAGAGAGAGAGAGAGAGAGAGAGAGAGAGAGAGAGAGAGAGAGAGAGAGAGAGAGAGAGAGAGAGAGAGAGAGAGAGAGAGAGAGAGAGCGAGTTAGAGGAGAGAAGAGAGAGAGAACGAGTGAGAGAGACAGAGAGAGAGAAAGAACGAGAGAGAACGAACGAGAGAATGAACGAGAAATAGAGAGTGAACGAACGAGAGAAGAAAGAAGCGTACAAGTAAAACGCACGAACGAATGAGAACGAGAGAACGAGAGAGAGAATGAAGGAGAGAGAGAACGAAGGAGAGAGAGAACGGGAGAGTGAGAATGAGAGAGAGAACAAGAACGAGAGTGAGAGAACGAGAACGAGAGGGAGAGAACGAGAACGAGAACGAGAGAGAGAACGAGATAGCGAGAGAGATAGAATGAGAACGAGAGAGAGGGAACGAGAGAACGAGAGAATTGGGACGAGAGAGAGAGAACGAGAGAGAGAGAGAGAGAGAGAGAACGAGAGATAAAAAAAAGAGAGTGAGAGAGCGAGGGAGGGAGAACGAGAGAAGGAGAACGAGTAAGAGAGAAAGAGAGAGAGAGAGAACGAGAGAGAGAGGGACCGAGAGAGAGAGAACGAGGGAGAACGAACGAGAGAATGAACGAGAAATAGAGAGTGAACGAACGAGAGAAGAAAGTAGCGTTCAAAGGAGAGAAGTGGACGGACGAGGGGGAGGGGAACGAGCGAGAAAGTTGGACAAGGAGAGAGACGCCATACGAGAAAGAAAACCAATGAGATTATGAAAGATAACGAATAAACCGACAGAAATATTAGGCCTTAAGCGACTTCGCGTCAAATAGGAGGTTATGACGGTTCTAGATCTAAGAACAACAAAAAGTGAAATATGCATACGACGAAAGGCTGAAACGATAAAGAACAAAAGAAATAGATGCTAGATATGCAGTAAGACACGAAGAATAGGACCTAAGAAAGGCAAGGGAAAAAGGTGAAGTCTTTACAAACGGCCTCTACCCTTAACTTAAACAATCCGCATCTCTTCTAAACAACTAAGAGACGAGACTAGGAGATGTTAGTCTAGGTTTTAATATTCTAACTTAGTTCTACTAGAAAGCTTAAAAATTTTCTCACCTTAGATTGGTAGGTGGAGAGTGACTGGCGGGAGGATGTCTAAGAAACCTAGCCCAGCGAGAGAGGAGAGAGAAAGAAACCGTCGAAACCTAATTTGATTGGCGCGCTGTTTATACGTTCTGTAAATCTAAAGAGAAATGTTACCAGCAGCGTAGTAGCGCAGTGGTTTGCAGTCCGAACTGGAACAGAGAGGTTGTGGGCTCGAAACCTGAAGGCAGCTTTTGCAAACCTCTACCAGAAACATAAAATCATACTCGGTACTAGAAGTTGCACAGACCTTTACAAATATAGTAAGAGAAAACAAAATTCAAACCTTTACATTAACAGTTGCACAAAATGCATTTCTTCTGCGAAACGCTTCGCAACCCTAAGACGATTTCGTCGCCTCTTGTTTTTTTTTTTTTTTGTTTTTTTTTTTTTTTGGGTTAATTCTCAAGAAGCAGATTCAGCGTAACATCTCCGTTCTACTGTTCTTAGAGTTTCAGAGAGTGAGCCGCAGCATTCGAAGCAGCCATACGATAAGCCCTGAAAGCTTTTCGCCCTCTCCCTTAAAAACTCCATGCCCCTGTTCGTAGAGTCTCAGAGAATTAGCCGCTTATTGCAGCAGCTTAAGCAGCCATCACATCAGCACTGAAAGCCTCAATCACATTCCTCTAGGAAAGCCCCAAACACATGAGGACTTTACCTCTTGTTTGCCTCCTTGTCCTCAATATCTCCATACTCAGAAAATGAGCCGCTTATTGCAGCAGCTGAATAAGCCATGAGACAAGCGCTGAAAGCCCCGATTGCAGCAGCACATCAATACTCTATCCTCTTGTTCGTCTTTCACTTTCTTGCCTTGATATCTCCATGCCCCTGTTCTTAGAGTCTCAGAGGATGAGCCACTTATTGCAGCAGCTGAAGCAGCCATCAAGCAAGCACTGAAACCCCTATCGCATCAGCACATTTAGACTTTATCCTCTTGCTTCTCTCCCTTGCCCTGTTCTTTGAGTCTCAGACGATCAGCCGCTTATTGCAGCAGCTGAAGCAGCCATCAGACAAGCACTAAAAGCCCCAATTGCAGTAGCACATAAAGACTTTATCCTCTTGTTCGTCTCCTTCTTTCTTGCCTTTATCTCCCTTTTCGTCTTCTTAGAGTCTCAGAGGATGAGCCGCTTATAGCAGCAGCTGAAGCAGCCATCAGACAAGCACTAAAAGCCCCAGTTGCTGCAGCACAACCAGCTTCAACTGCACCAGCAGCAGCAGGAGGAGCAGCAGCAGCAGCACCACCAGCAGCAGCACCAGCAGCAGCAGCACCAGCAGCAGCAGCACCAGCAGCAGCAGCACCAGCAGCAGCAGCAGCAGCAGCAGCAGCAGCAGCAGCAGCAGCAGCAGCAGCACCAGCAGGAGCATCAACAACAACGGAAGCGACAGCACCAGCAGAAGCACCTCCAGCAGCCTCTCTGGGAGAGGTCTTGCAGCGATTGAGACTGCAGCTAGAAACGCCCCCTTCCCAGGTATGGTCTCACCTCCGATAGCAGTAGCTGCATCGTTGCCCCCATCTGCTCCTTCCTCTTCACCTCCAGCAGCCTCTCTGGGAGAGGTCTTGCAGCGATTGAGACTGCAGCTAGAAACTCCCCCTTCCCAGGTATGGTTTTGCTTCTCTATAAACATGTCCGTTTACTGCTATGTGACATCTTCAAACCCTCTGGGAAAAGATCTCGAGGTGGTGAGTCTGCAGCTAGAAGCATCTTCCTCCCACTTGAAGTTTCGTTCTGTTCATGTTTCATGTTCCACATGCATCGCCGCTTGACATGGCCAGGGCTTGGTCATATATGCCCCTCCTCTCTTCCCTGCACCCCCTTGCTTGTTGCATAGAATCTGGCAGCTGTGTGGGGTAGATGTGCAGCAAACCCCCGTCTTCCCCCACTCTCCCCTCACCTCCCCCAACCTTCTCTCTTCCCGACGTTTTTCTGCTTTTTTTTTTCCCCGGAAATCTAGCAGCTGTGTGATCTTGACATCCGACAAACCCTTCGCACGCAGCTGGTTGGGCGCACTATATTAGAATTTCCCACTATTAGAGTGTCATGCTTAATTGAAGATGACGACTCAGACGACGATGAAAGCGATTCTTCTGATAACGATGGGGATGATTCTGATGAAGAAAGCAGTGGAGGGGCAATGGAGGAGGAAGGCTAGAAGGGTGCATACAATATGGTACATATGATTTTTTTTTTGTAGGTGAAAATGCATTATACAACGTACAACGCAAAACACCGTTGGTCGTAACCGGAGCTAGAGGGCATAGGTAGTGTATACCGTACCCTCGCAGAGATCTACGGAGGCTTATAGACCAAACGCCTAAAAAATTCAACTTGCCCACTACAAAACCTCTTTGTGCCGTTGGCACACTTCAACTCTGGCAGAAACGCCTCGGTAGGTTCCAAGTTCTGTGTCTGTCGCTTCGGCTGGGAAGAATCGGCTCCGAGCCTGCCTTGCCGTGCCTTGTAAAAAGGTTGGGATCCAACAGAGAAAACCCTGGTTCGAAATTGCTGCCGAGCGGGACCTTTGTGACGGATGTTCAGTCTTGGTCCTTTGGCTCCAAATCTGATTCGCCGAGAGTGGTGGAGTGCAGAATTTGCCCTGGATCTAAGTTGCTGCCTATTAGCTGTGCCTTGTACACCAAAGCCTCCTGTGCCAGGCAGTTGCGTGAGCGGTGTGCTGGGAGCTACCCCCACTGTCCGAGGGGAGAAAGCAGGAGCAGCTGCACCAGCAACGGATTTCTTCTGAAAGACCCCGCGCGTCTCACAGTCAGTCTTAGCGTAGCGCCATAGTCCAGTTTCCTCCAGCGACATGAGCTTATCCTGAAAACTTTCTGCCGTAGAATCCACCAAGTTATGCTCTGTATCCATGATACCATTGACCTTCCCCTCCTGCCGCCAGAAGTTGTAGCTAAGAAACACAGAATAAACGTCTTCCTGAGTTGATGGTGAAGCTTTCTGTAGAATAGGTGGTTCTTGATCTGATATGGTCAGAATCCTCATTTGCTTGAAATCTGGACTTGAGTCAGCCACGTAGACATTCCTTGTAATGCGTTGCGATGACAAGCGTGAAGCTCCTGCTTTTGAGCGATGTAGGATGGCAGAAAATGCTGATAATCTGAAAATGTTCCGTCCAGAAATTTCCTTGTACTTCACACCCTTTCTTGCACCTGCACTTCTTCTCGGGAGCCATTCTAGATGTCCTTCATTTTGCTTCTGCTGCAAACATGATGTATACCCCGTCTTGTCAGAAACCAACGCTGATCCAGACTTGGTAGTTCTCGATGGTGGTAAAAAACATGTCCGCGGCTGACGCGACTTCTCTTTTAAAGTCTGTTGTCGAACAATTGAAGAGAATGTTGATAGACGAAATATATTTGGCGGTCCAGTTGCTGTGTACTTTCTCTTCTCATGGTGTGTCAAGCCTTTCTTGCTGTCCAGGTTCCAACTTGGGTGACGACTTGTGCTAAGCTTGGCCATTATCACTTCCATGGAGTAACTTAATGTCTTGAGCTTAAAACCAGTTAAAAACCTGAAAAACAGATCTTCACAAGAGGAAGTTGCGACGAACCAATGTTCTCTGTTTGAACACAAAATGGTGTCGTAATCAAGCTCTTGATGAGTAGATCCGGAATATGTATTCAGATCTTGAAACTGATAGCGATTAGCTTGACATTGTGTGAGTTAAAGTTCTCCTAGGAGCCATGGCGGAGAGCTTGGAGCGGAGAGATTGGAAGCTCGTGAGTTAGGTTCAGGCACTTGTTGGTATTACACGTTTTACACGTTTTACGTCTCTTGGCGGGAAAAGATCTTATTGGGTATGGTACATATGATAAGAGAATTCATCTGATGTAAAATGCATTTTCTCATCGAGCTTCAGACGGATTTCACCAAAGCGGGCTCATTTTAGGGACTCGTGTTTTTTTAGGATAGACTGCATTGGTGGTCATGGATTGATCGCATGACCCGCCCCTCATTCGCCCAATCAGCAAACAGGTTGACGCGCTGATGCTCTCGGATTGGCTGTTCAGTGTCCTGTCCTTCCCGAGAAGGCCAGCGGTCGGTGTTGAAGCGATACGGGCATACCTTCAGGGCGGAAAAGGGACTCCACGATCACCCGAGTCTGACTCGTTACTTAGCAAAATATCACCCTACTCAACCACTTTGTGTTCGAGAGGAACGCTTTTGATCAAGCCTAAACCTTTTGAACCGCATTCAGACGTAGTCTCTGGACAGGCCCTTATATTCAAACAAGTGGGACTCACGGCGAAAGGGTAACCTCAGGGAAAATCACCCTTTCTTTCACCATCACCTTCACCATGGCTTTTCACATCTCCTTGGGACCTCCATCAGGCCAAAACTCCTTCCTAAAAGCCATGGCCGCAACAAATGAGCGAATCAATGAAAGCGGCGACGACCTCAGTTCCCCGCTTCTGCCTATCGCGTGGGTTCTAGACTACGCAGTGCAGTTACCCTCTCACACCACAGATTCGTTGCTGCTCTTATTACCTTCCTGATCAGATCCACGCATACCGCATCACTTTTTATGTGTACAAAGCTACTTACGAGGATTCGCAAGAGCCAAGCACAACAAACTGGTGGCTCCGCAGTTGGCAGGATTTCCGGGATCGCCTTTTCTATTCGATGGGTGTGATTATCCGGATGCAAGTGCATCCGCCATTTATGGAATCGCGATTCCCGCGAACGGTCACGATCCATTTAGAGACAGCCCTTCCGTCTCCGGGAGAACTTCATGGGCTCCCGCGAAAGCGAGGTAAGTCAGCAGTTGGCGAACTGAAATTTCCCCCGCGCAACCCTGGCCTTGCACGACGGTCACGCGAAAAGCCGTCGAAGCGTAGGAGCCGCGAAAAGCCAAGTGTATACTTGCGGCTAAAATTGTGCGTCAGCATTGCCAGCTTGTTCTAAAAAGTCCCCTCATCTCCAACCGTTCGTCGCTGCCCCACGCCTCCTCGATCCCGACCCGCTGCTGCTAGCCGACCAATCAGAGCAAAGCTTCTGAGTCAGGCTGGCCGGTGGTCGGTACCCCCTGGAGCCGTGCCGGTTTCCGCGTTTATCGCGTGATTCGCGTCTCACCTTACCTCTCGTGGTCTCGTTTCACGCTTTGCGAGTTTCGGTTACATAAGAGTGGATTCGATATGTCGAACTAGCTCAGCTGCGCGAATCCTCTTTGCAGCTTAGCTTCCTTCGTTCCACGGAAAACCGTTCGGGTCGCCGCGGCGCATCCAACTAGGGACTATAATTCAGGCCCGAGCGTTTTCGAGAAACAGTAATTCGTTCTCTTCAGATCGTCCATTCGTTCGTTTCATTCAGATTTTGCGTCTGTGATTGTTGCTGCTCACAACAATGGTGGCCCATCAGGAATCTTCTGCCGTCGCCGCTGCGGCCTTCGTCGCCAGCTCTTTGCGAAACGGTGCATCCGCGAATGGCGTGCTGACGAAAAGTCGCGAAAGTGACGGACCCGTCGCGAATGGGGTTACCATCGCCAACGCCGTCGCGAACGTGGAGAACGCGTTCAACGAGCTGAAGAAGACCATCGTGAACGTCGCAGCGGACAGCATCGTGAACGTCGCAGAGAAGGCGAAGGAAGCAGAGAAAGTGGATAAGGTTAAGGCGAATGAAACGGCGACAATGGAGGAGGAGGAGGAGGAGGACGAGGATTACGAGGAGGAGGAAGAGGAGTACGAGTATCCGGTGGTGGCGGATGAACCTGATTCCATTGACGCTCGCGATGCCAACACGCCTGACAAGTACGTCCTTTGCGCTTCCCCTCCTCGCTTTCCCCCTTTTCAAGCATCCACTTCAAACATGGGTACGAGGAGGGGGAGGAGGAGTACGAGTATCCGGTAGTGGCGGATGAACCGATTGAAATTGATGCTCGCGATGCCAACACGCCTGACAAGTACGTCAGGTCTAAGCTTGAGGAACGAGTTTGAATCTTGTTGAGAATCAACGTTGCATCCTCATTGAGACACCGAGCTCCGTGATTGGAGGAGTCTCACTTTGTTGGCCCGCGTTTCCCCTCTCCCCCATCCCCCCCTCCCTCAACCCTCTTCCTCCCCCCTGCTTAACCCAGGTGGATCTCCCGTCACCCCTCGCTGGTGCGTCTAACCGGAAAGCACCCCTTCAACTGCGAGCCGCCGCTCTCCCGCCTCTTAACCTCCGGCTTACGCTCGGGCTCTGCCTCGGATTCAGGCTCGGCAGCAGGCTCAGCGGTTCTTCCCTCGCGTTCCGAACCAGTGTCGGGGTTCATCACTCCCGTACCTCTCCACTACGTTCGGAACCACGGCTACGTGCCGCGCCTGGATTGGTCCACGTGGCGAATCGAGATCTCCGGTCTAGTCAGCAAACCTGCCAGCCTGTCAATG
This sequence comes from Closterium sp. Yama58-4, assembly GCA_947470075.1. NCBI lineage: Eukaryota > Viridiplantae > Streptophyta > Zygnematophyceae > Desmidiales > Closteriaceae > Closterium > Closterium sp. Yama58-4. Next base: position 420,496 of record CANIUD010000768.1, read on the forward strand.
GCAGATCTGCTCGCAATGCCTTCCAGGAAGCTTCCTGTGCTGCTGGTGTGTGTGGGAAATAGGCGAAAGGAGCAAAACGCTGTCAAGCAGACGGTTGGATTTAGCTGGGGAGCAGGAGCGGCAGCAACGACGGTGTGGAAGGGTGTTTTGTTAAGAGACGTGCTTATAAAGTGCGGCGTTCAGCTAAAAGGGAAGAACGCGGGGAAATTCGTGTGCTTCGAAGGTGCCGAAACGCTGCCGGGAGGAGGGGGGAGTACTTACGGAACTAGCATGGAGTTATCGAGGGTAATGGATTCGGCAAACGAAGTTCTCCTGGCATACGAGCAGAACGGGCAGGTTCTTTCGCCCGACCACGGTTTTCCGGTCAGGGTAATTATCCCTGGATTTATCGGCGGGCGGATGGTCAAGTGGCTCAAAAAAGTCGAAGTTACCCGGGAGGAATCGCAAAACTACTACCATTTTCATGACAACCGCGTTCTTCCTTCGCACGTCGATGCGGAGACTGCTACAAGGGACGGATGGTGGCGTAAGAAAGAGTATATTTGCAACGAGCTGGCGATTAACTCTGCCATAGTTAGTCCGGACCATGGCGACGTGGTGGCTTTGGAGGGCGGCGCAGGCCGGCAGGTAGTGACGATGAAGGGGTATGCCTATTCGGGCGGCGGCAGGCGGGTGACACGTGTCGAGATCACATTGGACGGAGGGAGCACGTGGCGGCTGTGCGATATCACCCACCCCAGCCCTCCCACTCGGTAAGTACTCCCTTTCACCACCTATCTATCCCTTTCCCCTCCTTCTCCCCTCTTCACCCCACCCTCCCCCCCTCCCCATCTCCCCCCACTTCCCAGCTTCTCCTCTTTCCCCACTTCCCAGAACCGCTTCTTTCTGCTTCTTTCTCTGTTAACTGCTCTCTACACCGCAACCTCTCCCTCCCTTTTCTTTCATCCGTCCCTCCCATCCTTCCCATCCCTCCCCCCCGCCAGCCACGGCAAGCATTGTGTCCCGCCCGCCACTGGACATTGTGTCTCATAGTATCTGTTCCCCGCTCTCTCCTTCCATCCGCACCCTTCCATTCCTATCCCCGCCACATCCCCCCAACCAGCCACGGCAAGCACTGGACGTGGAGCCTGTGGGCAACCGAGGTCCCACTGGTCGACATGGTGGGGGTGAAGGAGGTGGCAGTGCGGGCGTGGGACGAGGCCACCAACACGCAGCCGGACAAGCTGACGTGGAACGTCATGGTGAGTGGGGGTTGCCACGTCATGGGTGAGGGCTGATGACGTGGCATGTCACATGAGTGAGGGCTGCTCGCGTGGCATGTCATGAGGGCTGCTGACGTGGCATGGCATGAGTGAGGGCTGCTGACGTGGCATGTCATCATGAGTGAGGGCTGCTGATGTGGTATGTCATCATGCTGGAGGCAGCTGACGTGGCATGTCATCATGAGTGAGTTCTGCTGACGTGGCATGTCATCGTGAGTGAGGGCTAAAAAACTACAACAACTGCACCCTCCCTCTCTGCTCCATTCGCCAGCCCACCTCCATATCTGCTGCCCTCTTCTCTGCCCTCACTCCCCTCCCCTTCCCCCCCCCACACCCACCAGGGCATGATGAACAACTGCTGGTTCCGAGTGCGAGTGGCCCCCACAGTGACCCCAGCAGGCTCCATCGCCCTGCAGTTCATTCACCCTACCCGCCCCGGCAACCTCCCTGGCGGCTGGATGTATGACACTCCGGGGGAAGGGGCAGTGGAGGGCAAGGTGGTTGCAGGCTCAGCAGCGGGAGGTTCAACTGCTGCTGTTCTCAAGGCGGCTGATGTGCCAGTTGCTGCTGCTGCTACTGCTGCTGCTGTTTCGCAGGCGAAGCCAGGCCCCACTCCCGCTCCTGCAGCTTCGGCAGCGCGATCCGGATCGTCCGTTCGAAAGATCTCAATGGCTGAGATCGAGCGGCACGCGGACGAATCGTCACCGTGGATCGTGGTGCATGGGAGGGTGTATGATTGCACCCGGTTCCTCAAGGACCACCCGGGTGGCAGCGAGAGCATCACCATCAACGCCGGCACGGATGTTACGGAGGAGTTTGATGCCATACACTCGGAAAAGGCTAAGAAGATGCTGGAGGAGTACTATATAGGGGATGTGGCGGGAGAGGCCGAGGGGGAGGGGACAGGGACAGGGCCTTCTGCAGCTGCTGCTGCTGCTCCTGCTTCAACTGCTGCCGCTCCTGTAACTGTTCCCGCTGCTGTTGCTGCTGCTGCTGCTGCAACGCCTGCTCCCACTCCTCTCCCTGCCTCTCCCACTCCCCTCCATCCCACCACACTCGACCCCAAGAAGAGAATCCCCGTGCCCCTCCTCTCCAAGCTCTCCCTCTCTCCGGACGTTCGTCGCTTCCGATTCGCCCTCCCCTCGCCCAATCACGTCCTCGGGCTGCCGGTCGGCAAGCACTTGTTTGTTTGTGCCAAGGTGGGCGGCAAACTGGTGATGCGCGCGTACACGCCGACCACGTCAGAACACGAAGACGGAGTGGGTTTTTTCGACCTGGTCGTGAAGATCTATTTTAAGGGGGTAGTTCCGCAGTTTCCCGAGGGGGGTGTTATGTCACAGCACCTAGAGTCACTCTCGGTTGGTGATACTATTGAGATTAAGGGGCCGTTGGGGCATATTGAGTATCTCGGGAGAGGAAATTTCCTGGTAAGTGGGGAGGAGAAGCGGGGGAAGAAGCTGGCTATGCTGGCGGGAGGCACTGGAATCACCCCCATTTATCAGGTGGCAAAAGCGATTTTGGCCGACCTGGAGGATAAGACGGAGATGTGGGTGCTGTTTGGGAACAGGAGTGTAGCGGACGTACTGCTACAAGACGAAATGGACCGGTGGGTTGAACAGTACCCGGGAAGGTTCCATGTGTGGTACACTGTGTGCGAGCCTGTGCCTGAGGGGTGGAAGTATGGGGTCGGGTTTGTCACTGCTACGATGGCCAATGAGAGACTGCCACGTGCTGGGGAGGACAGCCTGGCGCTCATGTGTGGCCCCCCACCAATGATTAGGGCGATGACTCCTCTGCTCGAGGGGATGGGTTACACAAGTGATTGCATGTTGACGTTCTGACATGTGACTGTGGAGTAGCATCACTTTTCTTGTTTTCTTTTTTTGGGTTGCGGAGCAACCTATTGTAATCGATCTGAATTTTTTTTTCCGAGAAATTTATTTTTTAGAATATTTTGAGGGAAAAAAAACTTTTAAAAAGGTATAAAATTCACCTACCGGTCTTTTGAATTGTGAGGTTGTGTTAGAATCTAGCAGCAGGAAAAATGAGTGAACTAGCAGCATGCAGGAGTACAAGTAGTAAACCCTAATTGGGCTGTACCCCATATGGGCTACCCCACTACAGCCTAGACAATATGCAGCATATATGTTTGACACACCCCCATAGGCAAAGTGGGGGAGAACAAGGGGTCAAACGACCAGTCAAGAGAAGCAAAGCAAGCTCAGGGTGGATCTCAACGTCACCACACATTCTGAGCACAAGCAAAGGGCCACAAGGCCAGTCCACATGCAGAGATATATATGCAACAATAACAGTACAGTGATGACTACCTAGCAAGAGCAGGCATGCATGTATATATATAGATCACAGTACAAGCAGAGACTACAGCAAGTGTGGAAACGTAGGCACAAGGCCCAACAGGGTACAAAAGCGCTGATGATCACCAGACGGAAGTGCCTTGGTGAATATATCAGCAGTGTTGGCCCGAGTGGCCACGTGACGAAGACGAAGCTGGCCTCGCTGCTGCAACTCTCGAGCCAGGAAGTAACGCAGAGCAATGTGCTTCGTTCTGTGCTCCAGTCTGTGCTCCTCACACAAGGCAATGGCGGCCTTGTTGTCGACGTACAGCACTGGAGGAGAACGAGGCTGCTCTCCCAAGTCAGTCAGCAGGTAGGTGAGCCAGCGTAACTCCTGTGCAGCCATGGCTGTGGCGTAGATCTCAGCTTCACAACTGGAGCTGAGAACTGAAGACGAGCGTGTAGAACGCCACGAAACTGAACCAGAGCCAAGGCTGAAGGTGTAACCCTGCGACGACCGCTGAGTAGCCAGGTCGTCAACCCAAGAAGCGTCTGAGTGCCCAGTGAGGACAACTGGGCTCGTCCCTCCAAGCACTAGCCCCATGCCTGATGTGCTGCACAAGTAGCGCAGTACCCTCTTAGCAGCAGCCATGTGCTCAGGTCGGTGCCGACCAGGAGCCACGTAGCGAGCCAGAAGACCAAGAGGGTACGCGAGGTCAGGTCGAGTGCAAGTCATCAGGTACATGAGGCAGCCGACTAGCTCTGGGTAAGGACCACTCGGCTCTACGGACTCGTCTGAAGGTGGAGCTGAGAGCGAGTGACCTGTAGCCAGAGGAGTGGCCTGTGCTGAAGACCAGGTGAAGCCGAAGCGCTGAAGGACCTGCTGCACCATGTGTGACTGAGTCAGGGTGATGGTGCGGCGTGCTCTGTCCCGGGTGATCTGCAAGCCAAGGTAGCTGCGCAGCTCACCCAAGTCTGTGCACGTGTGTCTCTTCTGCAGCTCCGACTTCACCTGAGCGAGAGCCTCAGTGTCAGAAGTGGCAAAAACCAAGTCGTCGACGTACACGAGGATGTAGAACGGCGGCAGTGAAGTGTCGGTGCGCAGAAACAGCGACGGGTCAGCAGTAGAAGGCGCGAACCCAAGAGCCGCAAGCGTAGTCCTCAGTGTGTCGTGCCACTCACGTGGCGCCTGGCGGAGACCGTAGACCGGCCGCCGGAGGCTCCACTGGGTGCCAGGAGGGAACGACCCAGTGAAGCCCGGGGGGCGGCGCAGCCAGATCTCCTCGTGCAGGCTGCCCTGCAAGAAAGCTGTGCTGAAGTCAAGAGAGTGAAGCTCGTAGTCACGGTGAGCAGCAACATGCAGCAGCACCCGAAGAGTGGTCATCTTCGGGGTGGGGAGAAGGTCTGGAAGAAGTCAACTCCCTCTCGCTGACTGAAGCCTCGAGCTACGTAACGCGCCTTGAAGACAGGCGGAGAACCCGGCGGCCGCTTCACCCTGAAAATCCACATGCCACTGACGATGTTCGCCCCAGGTGGGGGAACCTCGTCAACGTAGGTGCCTGTGGACTTCCAGGAAGCCATCTCTGCGTCCATGGCTGCCTGCCACTGAGAGGAGTAGGGACCCTCTATTGCCTCTGCGTAAGAGCGCGGAGTCGGGATGTCTGGTGCATCCGGGTCTCCCTCAGGGGCAAGTAGCGAGGACACAAGATGAGGTAAAGCAGCAGCAAGACACTGGAACTCCTCCTGTCTGTCCTCAAGGACGTCCGTGCTAAGAGCACACTCACCCCCGACGGACGGAGGACAGACAGACTCAGACTCAGCAACAAGACTGGCGGTGTAGTCTAGACGACAGGCAGCAGCAAAGTCAACAAGCTCAGCGACAAGAGCAGACGCAGCAGTAGACTCAAAGGACAGGTCAGTGACAATAGTGGCTAGGAGACGCGTGACAGTAGGGTGCTCAGTACGAAACCGGTCAGACTCAGGGTCCGGAACGGCAGGCAGAGAGGACGCAGGAGGAGACGGCAGAGGAACAGGCGGCGGAGCAGAGGAAGGACAACGGACTACGAGGTGTGCGCCGGGGACAGCCGGCTGACGCGAACGAGGAACACGACGACCGGTACGACCAGGACGAACAGGCGAAACAGGACGCGACGCAGGCTCACGACGCTCAGCAGGACTACCAGTCAGCTCAGTGTAAGGAGAAGGAGCAGGCAGCGGTGAGCCAGACTGTAACGGAAGACCAGTAGACGACGGAAGAGTAAGAACCTGACGAAGAACAGAGGCAGACGGCGGCAGAGACGACGGAGACGGCGGAGCGAAGAACAGTCGTGTCGGCGCAGCTGCACCAGTACCAGCAGCTCCAGCAGCTCCAGTACCTCCAGCAGCTCCAGTACCTCCAGCAGCTCCAGAAGCTCCAGGCCCAGAGCCGACACCTCGAGTCCCAGGGTCTCCAACCTCTGTGTCTCCAGCAGCAGCACCCCCAGAACCAGCACCTCCAGTCCCAGGGTCTCCAACCTCAGGGTCGCCAGCAGTAGCACCCCCAGAACCAGCACCTCCAGCTCCAGGGTCTCCAACCTCAGTGTCTCCAGCAGCAGCACCCCTAGAACCAGCACCTGCAGTACCAGGGTCTCCAGCCTCAGTGTCTCCAGCACGAGCCCCTCCAGAACCAGCAACTCCAGCACCTCCAGTAGACAAAGGACCAGCACGACTCCGAGCTCCAGCAGCGCGACGCTGACGGCGACCGTACCAGTCCTGCAGCTGCTGTGGGGTGAGAGGCACACGTGGACGAAGGCGGCCACTCCAAGGAGACCGCGCAACAGCAGACTCAGAACCCTCAGCGCCCGCACCCCCAACGGCTCCAGAACCTCCGGTGTCAGTACCCTCAGCACCAGTACCTCCAGCGGCTCCAGAACCTCCAGCGCTAGCACCCTCAGCAGCTCCAGAACCTCCAGCTCCAGCGTCACCAGTACTAGGCCCTCCAGCAGCTCCCGAACCTCCAGCGCCAGCACCCTCAGTAGCTCCAGAACCTCCAGCGTCAGTACCGCCAAGCTCAGCACCCCCAGACCCCTCACACTCAGGCTCAGCACCACCAGGCTCTACACCCTCAAGCTCCGCACCCGCAGGCTCAGTACCCCCAGGCTCAGCACCCCCAGGCTCCGCACCCCTAGGCTCAGCACCCCCAGAAGTAGCACCCCGAGCAGGACCACTCTCAGTAGGACCTGAGTCACCAGTGACCTCAACCGGCGCAGTCAAGGGAGGAGGGTCTACCTGAGAAACACCTGAAGGAGCAGGACCGGGAGCGGGGAGGGGGTCTACCTGGGGAGCACCTGGAGCGAGGAAGAGCGGCGGGGGGGGGAGCGAGGGGAAGAGATGGTAAAAGGGAACCGACTCGTCGAACGTGACGTCCTGAGACGCAAAGACACGGCGCGAGGTGGGGTGGTAAAACTGCCAACCAGGCGCGTCAGGGACAAAGCCAAGGAAGACACAGGGGACAGCGCGGGCGGAGAGCTTGTCCGCGGTGGTATCGCGGACAAAGGCACGAGCACCCCAGACCCGGAAACGCGACGCATCGCCAACCTTCCCCGTCCACATCAGTGTGGGCGAGGTCTCCGGCAAGGAGACACGGGGCCAGAGGTTGAGCTGATGCGCGGCGTACCGGACCGCAAACGGCCACAGAAAATGGGGGGCAGCCGCATGGATCAGGGAGGTACGAGCGACCTCCATGACTAAGCCAATGCGGCGCTCAGCAACCCCATTCTGCTGCGGAGAGGCCGGAAGCGTGAACGACTGGGTGATGCCGTGCTCCGCACAGTAGGCTGCCAAGAGGTTGGAGGAGAACTCACCACCTCTGTCAGAGTGCAGACACAGGACAGGAAAGTCCGACCGGAACCGCTCGCGGAGCTGGAGACGAACTGCGCGGATCCAGGGGATCAAAACAGCAGGGACATCCGCCTTGCTCCGCAAGGGGAAGACCGTGGTGTAACGCGTGTAGTCGTCGACAACCAGCAGGAAGTACCGCTCGTGGCCCTGTCCCTGGACGCGGGCTGGGCCCCACACGTCCAGGTGGAGCGTCTGCAGTGGAGCCTCTGTGGGAGGAAACGAGGAGGAGTGAGGAGCGGCGCGCTGCCGCCCCTCGACGCAAGGAATGCAGGGCGGCGCAGGCGAGGGAGGGAGGGCAGGCAGAGACCTGGGGAGACCAGAGACTAGGGAGCGAGAGTGCATGCTACGCAGGCGAGGCAAGGAGGGGTGACCAAGGCGGTGGTGCCACAGGAGAGTGTCGTGCGACAAAGCGCGACACTCGCAGGGGGCCGCCTGCTGACCAGACGTAGACGCAGACGCAGCTACCTGAGGGGACTCAGTGGTCAGTGTGTACAGACTCGAGCCAGGTGCACGGGTGAACGTGGCCAAGTGCCGGCCCGTCCTAGCACACGTACAGTGAGTCACTCGCTGACTCGCAGGAGTGAACTGGTGAACCCCCCCATCCTGGAGGTCAGCTCCACTCACCAAGTTCGTAGAGAACGAGGGGAGGTAAAGACCTGACAGGAAGCCAGACGGGACGGCCGGACACGGCAGAACCGTGGAGTGGTGGGCAATGACTGGACCCCCAGAGGGGTCCGCCAGGGAGACTGGAACTGGCCGACTGAGCGGCGTGAGTGCGGTGCAGTCGCGAAAGAAGGAGCGGGAAGCTCCTGAGTCAAGGGTGAAGGTGTGCGAGACCGCAGTGGGCGCAGTACCAGAGAGAGCAGACTCACCAGCACCTGAAGCCACGGCCTCACCAGTACCTAGAGCAGTAGACGTACTAGCACCGAGAGCAGCAGCCTCACCAGCACCTAGAGCAGGAGACGCACTAGCACCTAGGGCAGCAGCCTCACCAGGGTCAGGCGGTACGCATAGGTAACAGGCACGGTCAGCACTAGTAGACAAGGCATACATGGCAGTGAGAATAGCATCATAGTCAAGCGCAAAGATATCTACCCTCTGTCCATGCAGCTCCAGCCAGGTGGGGAGCTCAGCCTCGTCGCCAAACACTGTGCGCCAGGCGTCGCTCAGACGGGCGAAGCAGCGGGACTGTGTGTGACCAAGCGTCCCACAAGGCTGACCAGTCCTAGCACCTGTGCGAATGACGTACGGGCAGCGAACGGTACGCGTAGACCTGCTACACTGAGCGTACCACTCCTGGAGCTGCCGAGGCGTAAGTGGCTCGCGTGGACGCCCCTGCAGCTGCAGCTGGCCACTGCTAGACGCTCCCAACTGACCAGCCCCAGGGCGACAGCTACGACGGCTACCGCGACAACCCCAGCTAGTATACCACTCACTAAGCTGCTGGGGCGTGAGAGGCTCGCGTGAACGTCGCTGGAGCTGCATCTGGCCACCTGCCAGTAGCAGTAGCAGCAGCAGCAGCGCGGGCAGGGCAGGCGTGGCAGGCAGGTAGGCAAGCAGGCAGGCAGGCAGGCAGGCAGGCAGGCAGGAAGGCAGGCAGGCAGACAGGCAGGCAGGCAGGCAGGCAGGCAGACAGGCAGGCCGTCAGGCAGGCAGGCAGTCGCTCACCAAAGGCTGGGAGAGCAGGCGCTCACCGGGCGAGCAGGGCCGGCGCTCGACAGCGGCGACGTCGGGGCCGCAACACCGGCTGCAGAGCAGGGCCGAAGCAGCTGCAGGGCGGGGCCGCTTCAGCGGCAGGTCGGGGCCGTGGCAGCTGCAGGGCAGGGCCGCATCAGCGGCAGGTCGGGGCCGTGGCAGCTGCAGGGCGGGGCCGCATCAGCGGCAGGTCGGGGCCGTGGCAGCTGCAGGGCGGGGCCGCATCAGCGGCAGGTCGGGGCCGAGGCAGAGGGCCGCGCGCGGCTCGGCGCGGGCTGCGCTGACAGCGCGCTAAGCTGATGCAGGCCGCGCGCGGCCGCGCTAGGCAGTAGCGGGCCGCGCGCGGCTCGGCGCGGGCTGTTGCGGGCCAGTAGCAGGTCGCGCGCGGCTCGGCGCGGGCTGCTGCGGGCCGCGCGCGGGCCTCGCGAGGCCGTAGCAGGCCGCGCGCGGCTCGACGCGGGCTGCGTGGGCTCGGCGCGGGCTGCGCGCGGCAGCTGCGAGCTGCGCGCGGCTCAATGCGGGCTGCGCGCGGCTGCGGGCTGCGCGCGGGTCGGTGCGGGCTGCGCGCGGCTGCAGCGGGCTGCGCGCGGCTCGGTGCGGGCTGCGCGCGGCTGCAGCGGGCTGCGCGCGACTCGGTGCGGGCAGCGCGCGGCAGCAGTGTGCTTAACGGTCTGCAGGGGCTGTGTGCGGGCCTGACGGGCGTGTAGAGGCGGCGCGCGGGCCTTACGGGCCTCTAGGGGCAGCGCGCTGGCCTAGGGCAGCAGGAGGCAGCGTATGGGCAGCACGTCACAAGGCAAGGCAAGGCAGGCAGGTACGTGGGGTAGCGCGGTAACCGCAGCGGTAGGTGGGCCCGAAAAAAACGGTCCTACGGACCTTAGTGCTCTGATACCATGTTAGAATCTAGCAGCAGGAAAAATGAGTGAACTAGCAGCATGCAGGAGTACAAGTAGTAAACCCTAATTGGGCTGTACCCCATATGGGCTACCCCACTACAGCCTAGACAATATGCAGCATATATGTTTGACATCTTGCTGCAAATGTCATGCTTTGCTTGTTGTCGCTTTTTTAGTGTGCTTATCTTATCTCTAACATGTGCAAAATTTTTGGAGACAACACAGTAAAAAGAAATGAAGAAATGAAATGACCGAGCAAACGGTCATTGCATTTCCATTTTGTTAGAATATTGGAAAGGAAAATATTCATTGAGTGGATCAATGAATATATCGTACTAAGCTAAGCTATTGACCTCCCCCCCATGCTAGGCAGGGGATGGCGGTAGCTTAGTTTTTGGGTTGTTAACTGTCACGCATTTTATCATGTGCATGTGCATCATTCATGACATATCACATGCATTATATAGCATCATTCTATGCATTATGCATTGTATAGCATCATTTATGCATTACGCATGCATCTCTTTATCATTACACAACATCATCTAACAGTAACATATAATGCAAACAGTACAGCAAATCTACACTAAACAATTGCAAAAATATCATTTGGTTTAATGCACTATGAACAGTACCGTATTCAAAACTGCTCAACATGCATACAGGAAGGGTATTATTGTAGTTGACAAATTTTATTTTCATGATTTTATAAAATTTTATAATTATGAAAATAAAATCTGGCAAAATCGATCGTAAAGGGTTGCTTCGCAACCCAAAAAAAAAAAAAAAACGAATTTTAAACAAACAGGCTCACCCTCCGAGACTCTAAGGAGAGTGGAACGGCGACGTGACGGAATAAATCGAGACAAACAAGAGTGTGAAGTCTTCACATGTGCTTCTTCCCGACTCACAATAATTCTACTGTGTTCTGGGGAGTTTTGAGACTTCTCAAAGACTCACATTGGATTTACCGTGTGCGACAGAAGGAATGGTTGAGAGTGGGGCTGTGGTTGGGGGCAGCAACACGACTTGCAAACTTGCTGCAGGATATCTTAGAGAAATCTTTAAAGCACCCTGTAAAGTCCTCCTTCCTGACTCACATTGAATCTACCGTGTGCGGCAAAAGGAACGTTGCGTTGAGAGCGAGCCAGTTGTTAGGGACGGCTTTGAATATTCTCAAGTACTCACATTGAATCTACCGTGTGCGGCAAAAGGAACGTCGAGAGCGAGCCAGTTGTTAGGGACGGCTTTGAATATTCTCAAGTACTCACATTGAATCTATCGTGTGCGGCAAAAGGAACGTCGAGAGCGAGCCAGTTGTTAGGGACGGCTTTGAATATTCTCAAGTACTCACATTGAATCTACCGTGTGCGGCAAAAGGAACGTCGAGAGCGAGCCAGTTGTTAGGGACGGCTTTGAATATTCTCAAGTACTCACATTGAATCTACCGTGTGCGGCAAAAGGAACGTCGAGAGCGAGCCAGTTGTTAGGGACGGCTTTGAATATTCTCAAGTACTCACATTGAATCTACCGTGTGCGGCAAAAGGAACGTTGAGAGCGAGCCAGTTGTTAGGGACGGCTTTGAATATTCTCAAGTACTCACATTGAATCTACCGTGTGCGGCAAAAGGAACGTCGAGAGCGAGCCAGTTGTTAGGGACGGCTTTGAATATTCTCAAGTACTCACATTGAATCTACCGTGTGCGGCAAAAGGAACGTCGAGAGCGAGCCAGTTGTTAGGGACGGCTTTGAATATTCTCAAGTACTCACATTGAATCTACCGTGTGCGGCAAAAGGAACGTTGAGAGCGAGCCAGTTGTTAGGGACGGCTTTGAATATTCTCAAGTACTCACATTGAATCTACCGTGTGCGGCAAAAGGAACGTCGAGAGCGAGCCAGTTGTTAGGGACGGCTTTGAATATTCTCAAGTACTCACATTGAATCTACCGTGTGCGGCAGAACGAACGTTGAGAGCGAGCCAGTTGTTAGGGACGGCTTTGAATATTCTCAAGTACTCACATTGAATCTATCGTGTGCGGCAAAAGGAACGTCGAGAGCGAGCCAGTTGTTAGGGACGGCTTTGAATATTCTCCAGTACTCACATTGAATCTATCGTGTGCGGCAAAAGGAACGTTGAGAGCGAGCCAGTTGTTAGGGACGGCTTTGAATATTCTCGAGTACTCACATTGAATCTATCGTGTGCGGCAAAAGGAACGTTGAGAGCGAGCCAGTTGTTAGGGACGGCTTTGAATATTCTCGAGTACTCACATTGAATCTATCGTGTGCGGCAAAAGGAACGTCGAGAGCGAGCCAGTTGTTAGGGACGGCTTTGAATATTCTCGAGTACTCACATTGAATCTATCGTGTGCGGCAAAAGGAACGTTGAGAGCGAGCCAGTTGTTAGGGACGGCTTTGAATATTCTCAAGTACTCACATTGAATCTACCGTGTGCGGCAAAAGGAACGTCGAGAGCGAGCCAGTTGTTAGGGACGGCTTTGAATATTCTCAAGTACTAACATTGAATCTACCGTGTGCGGCAAAAGGAACGTCGAGAGCGAGCCAGTTGTTAGGGAAGGCTTTGAATATTCTCAAGTACTAACATTGAATCTATCGTGTGCGGCAAAAGGAACGTTGAGAGCGAGCCAGTTGTTAGGGACGGCTTTGAATATTCTCAAGTACTAACATTGAATCTACCGTGTGCGGCAAAAGGAACGTTGAGAGCGAGCCAGTTGTTAGGGACGGCTTTGAATATTCTCAAGTACTCACATTGAATCTATCGTGTGCGGCAAAAGGAACGTTGAGAGCGGGCCTGTGGCGACAGCAACGCCTATCGAATTGCCGGTGATGCCTTGCGTGTTACTCCTCTCCATGTCTTGCGTGTTACTCCTTTCCATGCCTTGCGTGTTCCTCGCCCCACTGTCGTGTGCCTTGCTGTTGCGTCGGCTGTTAGCCTTATCATCTACGTGGCTGCTGTTAGATTCCACTGAAATGGATCGGATAGCAAACTGCCATCGCACCTGCCACATGATGCATCGCTTCCTGCAATGACCACATGTAGACACACGAAGACACACATTTACACATTGCGATGATCGCATGACATGAAGTAAAGTGGACAGGGGCACATGTGCTGGATGCTCGTTCTCTTAGCCTGGCACTGCATTTGGAACGGCACTGGTAGCAATAGCATGTGCCTGGTGGCATTGGAATTGGCATTGGCATTGGCATTGGAATGAGCAAGACAAACGGCAGCTCATTAGGTGGGATTTTAAACACTACCTGTCCTAAAAAGGATGCTTCATTGGCCTTGCATTGCATTTACGCATACCTGGTGGCATCGGTATGAGAAAGGCAACCGCACCTGTGCTGGAAGTAGGTTCAAGGCAATGCATCGAGTGGAGTGTGCGGGGGTTCAGAGCGGTACCTGTGCTGAAAGTAGGTGCGGTTGGCCTTGCACTTGGACATGCCTGGCGGCATCAGCAGCAGCTGCGCGCCCCTCTGCTGCATCAGCGGCATCAACAGCAGCAAGAGGGACGGTACCTATTGCCTTTGCAGCACAGCACACACCTGTGTTGAAAGTAGGTGCGGTTGGCCTTGCGCTTGGACATGCATGGCGGCATTAACAGCAGCTCAATGCCAAGGCTATAAATGCGGGGTGAGTGTGAGTGTGAGTGTGGGTGTGCAGGGGTTTAGGGCGGTACCTGTGCTGGAAGTAGGTACGGTTGGCCTTGCTCTTGGACATTCCCGGCGGCATCAACAGCAACAAGGAAAGTAGCTGTTGTGTATGGAGTGGGGTGTGGGGGGGTTCAGAGCGGTACCTGTGTTGAAAGTAGGTGCGGTTGGCCTTGCGCTTGGACATTCCCGGAGGCATTAACAGCAGCTGCACGCCCCTTTGTTTCGCAGTCTGCTGCATGCGGCCCCAATGCTTTCCCACCTGGTACAAGAGAAGGGGTAACAGAACGGTACAGCATGGTTTAGGGGGCAATAAAGCGGTTGAGGGGAGCAATGGCAGCTGCACGCCCCTTGTTTGGCTGTCTGCTGCATTCGGCCTCAATGCTTCCCCACCTGGTACACGGCTCAACAAGGAAGAGAGCGGTAGACCATGGTTTACAGGGTAATAGAACAGTTGAAGGGAGCCATGGCAGCAGCTGCCCGCCCCTCTGCCTGGCTGTCTGCTGCATTCGGCCCCAGTGCTTGCCCACCTGGTATACAGTTGAAAGGGGTAAGAGATTGGTTGAATGGAGTGGAGAACGGTTGGAGAAATGGTTGCAGCTGCATGCCTCTCTCCCTGGCTGCCTGCCCCATATTTACTTAAGAGTGTTTTTTGCTACCCATACTTGATTCAGTTCAGAGACGCTTTTTTAGTCAAGCACACTTTAAAGGACACAGCTGGTTGAGAAAGAAGTAACCTTCGGTCCTGTTTCCTACCTGTGCCTCGTAGCGGACCCCTAGAGCCGTGCGTGTGCGCTTCGCCACGTCATACTGCAGCAACGCATCTTCCAGGAAACGCAGGTCTGATGAGACGGGGGGAAGGTTGAAGGGGGGGCAAGGAGAGGACATTTAAGGGGGAGAGGGGATGGGGTCTTTGTCACGTCATTCTGCAGCAACGCATCTTCCAGGAAACGCAGGTCTCGTTGTGATGGTTGCAGGGGAGGGTAAGGGAGAGGGGCGAGGGCAGGGAGAGAGAGAAAGGGGGGGAAGGCGGGGGAAAGGGGAATGGAAGGTGCTGTGGGGCCATGGGGGTCGGATGCAAGAACGCTTCGCCACGTCATAGTGCAGCAGCGCATCTTCCAGGAAACGCAGGTCTGGTGGTGGTTAGAGGGGTGGCCAGGGCGTCAGGGATGGTTAGGGGCAGCAGAGGCGGCAGGGACGGAAAGGGAAGCAAGCAGGCGAAGCAGGAGCGGAAGCAGAGGGAGAGGGGACGGAGGGGAGACGAATGGAAGAATATCAAGGTTCTAGGTTTACGCGGGGTTTCGCAGGGTTTACTCCCGAATTCTGGGGGTTTGGTCACAAGGGAAAATCACGCAACTAGATTCTGTATTTGACGTTCGAGGTTCGTGGGGGGTTGGGGAGGGGGAGGAGGGGAGGGGGTTTTTGCAGGGCTTACCCCTGGGTTCTGGGGGTTTGGTCACAATACGACACAAGGAGGAATTGCGCAACGAGAGACCGCTATTGTCTCGATATAACGAGCTTGAACTGGGATCGTACCGTGGCGCTGCGAGAAGTGACACTGCAGCAGAACCCCTGATATCTGCACATCTCGACCACTACTACCCCGTTCATGGTCGTTTATAGTCACACCTGACACCAACTGGTTGTCGTCAAACTTCGTTATAGGAACAAACTCCGCGCGGTTGCGCTTCCCCGTGCATCCGCTCGCCACCTTGTGCGCTTTTACGCATGGCACGCTACACGTGGCAGCACTACAGCCAGGACACCTGTACTTGGCGGGTTCCTGCTGACACTGAGAGCACAGCGTGCGAGGAGGTTGCGCCGATGAGAACCCCGCGGCTTGCGCCAGCTCCGCCATAGCGGGGAGTGTAAGTTCCCCTACTCGCGTTTCCGCGGACGTTGGCGGCGCGTTATGCGCCCGAAGCTCCGCCATTGCGGACTTTGCAGAAGACAAGCTTTCAACCGTGAGTTGCACAATACCTATTTGAAGATACCTCGCAGCGCTAGCCCTGACGATTGAACTATTCCGGAACGCATGCCATGCTAGAAGTGTGGCTCAGGAAGGGGCTCTTTTGCTCATGGGTTGAGCAAATACACCGAGCGGTTGGGTGGGTTCGTGGGCGATAACGAGAGATGTTCTCAACAAGTTCCTACAAGGACTCGTTCTGTTGTGTTGAAGTTGACTCTGTTCACATCATTGTGCAGTAGGGATGAGGCCCTCCAAATTTGAGATATACAATTACTATCGTACTAGAGCAAGTGTTAGTGTACTGAAGGAAAACATCATCTTCCCGTTTCTGCCACCCCGAAGGTCCCATTCAATTTTCTCGTGAACACGGGACTCCCGAGGGCGCGACCTCAAATATTTCGGTGATTCAGGCTGTACCACGAAATTTCTTCCAGTTCCCCACGACCACGGCACTGCGCGCCGTGGAGTTCACGGTGTGGGCCAGTCACCAGGGATGAACGACGCTGGAGTCTTGGAACTTTTCGCCAACTTCACCCGACCGGTGAAGCAGTTCGCAGTCAATTCGCGTATTTGGTAACATTGTTTCCTTTCGGTCACAGACCTAACATCCACGCAAAGCAAACCAGAACCCGAGGTCTGGTTTCCCGCCACAACTTCGCTGGGCATCGGTGCACCTAGGCTGACCGCACCGAAACGGTCATCCCGCCGAATCTACCAAGCCAGAAACGAACCAGCCGAATTCACCTGTCAAATCAGCGATCACCCAAACGTCATAGCCTGCCCTCCCTTGGCAAACCTATTTCACCGACTAGCCAGTGTCTGTGCCTCCTCCCTCTGCAACATGGCGTGACTTTAGAACACCGCCGCGTGCCTGTCCCCAGTGTGCGCCTGCTGCAGCCCTATTTGCTTCCTCCCTGCAAGCTCAAATTTGTTGGTGTCCTCTACTTATTTCTGCAGTTCCCTTGGCTTGAACTTGTCGCACTGTCGAGTTCAGTTCGTTCCTCCTGGTGTCAGATTCGTCTTCCTCCTTTTCTAAATAGCCTACTAAGTCAGCGCGTTCATCTTAAAGAGGTTGTAGGTTTGTGCAATTTTTGACCGATCCTGACTTGCTCTGAAGGCATGGCCCCTGAACCACAAGTGGTCGTCGAAGGTGCTGAGGGAGCTTCTGTGAATCCGCAGGTTGCGGCTGTGAAAGCTTCTCTTGCCAAAGTTTCCGAGTCTTTTCAAGCAGCGATCGCTCAGCAACGTCCTTGGGCCGAGGTAGTAGACAGGTCTCAGATTGCCAAACCCGAGGGTTTCAACGATGCAGTCAGCAGGATCCGAAAGAACATCGTGTATTTCAAGGCCAACTACCTTGCTATCATCCTCGGGATGGTCGCTCTCAGCATCCTCTGGAACCCTGTCTCCATCTTTTGGCTCGGAATTCTGGGTGCAGCCTGGGTCTATCTCTTCATGATCCACTCGCAGCCGCTGGTGATTGGAGGAAGGGTTTTGAGCGAAACTGAGAAGCTTTTGGGCATGATTGCGATCTCAGTTCTGGTGATCTTCGGCCTGACAAAAGTTGGGTCCGTCCTTATGTCGGGTGTGACGCTAGGACTCGTCGCGATTGCCATCCACGCTTCCCTGAGAGTGCCTGATGACTTGTTCATCGACCAAGGCCCTGCACCTGGCAGCTACATGTCATTCCTGGGAGGAATTAACAACCCGCAGCCTGTGTCCGTTGGAGTTTAGGCGCTGTTAGCTGACTCTTGAGCTTGGTTGGTCCTTATATAGTGCTGCTCTGTTATGTAAAGCCCTTGTGCATGCAAACGCAAACTCTCAAATTTCAACTTCGATACTGTTCTTTGCATGAGCACTGTTGGTACTGATGATTGGGATACGTCAATAACTTCCTGGCATGCCTGATGATTTAGCAAACCAGCACCTCACTTCATACTATGAACAAGCAGCTATGGTGCTCGTCATGCTGTACCATTGTCTAGACCAGACTATTGGTTGCTCAATCTGAATTTGTGAAGGAAAGAAACACGCTAACACGTTGTACTTTTATTATTCAGCACTAACTAAACAAATAAGCCACTGGAGCAACCCCATGTATATCTTCCATCAACTAATGGGGCCCCTCCCTACTTGCGCTAAACACGCAACTAGCTAGACGAGAGGTATCAACTCTACAGCATGCGCACAAACTGTTGGTGCTCTGGGTGGCGCTTGTAACGCTTGTAGAGGAAGAAGGCGGAGTAGGACAGGAAGCACACCACCACCAGCACCACCAGCACCAGCCCCACAATCGCTCCTGCGTTGGCCGCGCTGCTGCTGCCACCACCACTGCTGGTGCTAGCGCTCTGTGCGTTCTTGGTTGCCTGCAGGACAGACAGGAGTATAAGGATAACATCAGCGGGTAGCCCTTGTGTGCAGGATGCGAGGTCTAGAGACCTGACACAGGATGCACTGTGATGATACCCGAGCACTGAACAATGCAAGAAGCATCAGGCATAAATATCTTACCTCCATCTGGTTGTAAGTCACGGCGACACCAATCTCCGACATCTTGGGAATGATCGCCTGAGGCGCCTCCATCTGGTGCGTCAGATTGTCCCTCCAACCCGCCGGCAGAGGTCCGGGCCGAAGCACGTACTGCAGGTCCGGGTTGATGTCCTTCTGGTTCAGCACCCACTTGCTCTTCTCCTTCCACGTCTGGTCAATCAGATTGTAGAACCCATACTCGGGCGTCTGAGCCTCCGAGTCCCTCTCCCCTGTCACATTGTTGAACGACACTGTGCCCGACGCGCCGTTGAACCGCAGACACCCAGACGGCTTGTCCTTGAAGCAGTCAATCACTGCTGCTGACGTCACATCATCCTCTGCAGGCGCGAGAGCGAGGGTGTAGCAGAGCGAGTGAGAGAGTGAGTTAGAACGCTACAGGGTTATCAGAGGGACAAAGACCAGGGTGATCGATACTAGGTCAAACTGCAGAGTTGAAGAGGTGATGGGTGTTGAAACATCTCGCAGCTCTTTATTTAAGAATCAGAGAAAGAAGCTTGTTGAAGGCACTTACTGTTGACGGAGATGATGTGGTTGAACGCCTGGTAGAATGCCCAGATGGCATCCACCAGGTTGGTGACGTACGCACGCGCCTCCGTGTACTGGAGAAGAGAGCAATGCGAGAGATGGAAAGGGTAAGTGACGGAGGGACATTAGGGAAAGACAAACGAGCTTCATGCAAACGTTGAGGTTCATGTGACCTGCTGAACCGAAGTGCAGTCAAAAGAACAAGCAATTGCCCTGGGCCTTCTACCAGGCGTTCGCAAGTAACAGTGTAACAGTGTAGCTCACCCTGGGCGACACGTCGAGGCTGAGCAGGCCAGGGTATGTTTCGTGCGACTTCTCCTTCCAGAAGTCCATGAACCGCACGAAGGGAGAGTTGCGGGGGTTGTAGTTACCCTCTGCAGTGGGGGAATTCAAGGGTAAGAACGAGATTTTCGATTAGATGTATGACTTCTCTGTGTGCTGTGAGTACCCTTCCTCATGCAAAAATATTTAGGCGTATAACAGAACGAAGTGTATAATCAGCTGGGTTATTCTCCCGCAACGTGCATTTTCGTATGAGCGTTGGATGGGGG
Organism: Closterium sp. Yama58-4; assembly: GCA_947470075.1. Taxonomy (NCBI): domain Eukaryota; kingdom Viridiplantae; phylum Streptophyta; class Zygnematophyceae; order Desmidiales; family Closteriaceae; genus Closterium; species Closterium sp. Yama58-4. The sequence continues at coordinate 439,785 of CANIUD010000768.1, forward strand.
GAGTCAGAGAGGAAGGGGGAGGGGAGGCGATGGGGGGAAGGGGAAAACTCACTGTAAGGCGCGACGCCCATCTCGCCCTGCAGCGCGTGCGTGAGGTGGTTGAGCTCATCGCCGTCCGTCACCAGATCGAACGCCACGGCGCCGTCGGATCCGAGGTACCACCACGGGAACTTGGTGTAGTTCTGCGGAAAGAAAATCAAATGTATTGTGGACACACAAATCATTGGTTTGTGTGCCTTCACTTAGAATATGCTCCTAGCAACAGCTTCCCATGATAGGCATAAGGAAAAAAAATGAGTCCAAAACTAGGCATAAGGCGCGCCGTGTGCTCACCAGGTTGTAGGCGGCCTTCCAGAGCATCTCAGCGACGTTGGGGAGGGTGATGAAGACGTTGATGGAGCCCTCGTTGAACTTCACGCCGTCGAAGTAGGGCTCGTAGTCCACCGGGTTGTCCGTCCCGGGATACGCGATCTCGATCTGCGTCGCCGCGTCGCCCAAGGCTCTCTGAAATTTGACCAAACAGACAGGACACGAAATTTTAGCAGGATTGCAAGATGAAACAGGGGAGCAGGATACGGAAGTATAATAACGCTCTTTCACACGCTGTGCAACTAGTCAACCATGAAAGATTCGCGAGAAGCGGAACTCGCACTTGGAAAGCGGAACAACAGACACACCATACCTTGAGCACTCCCGATAGCGATCTGCCGTAGAGCTCGGCGGAGTGGAAGAGGTTGACCTGCTTGAAGTTAAAGTACTTGATCTGCACAAAACAACAATGACAACAGAAACGATAACAAACCAGGAGGAAAATAAGAAACCCAGGCCAACCAATGAACTAAAGAGCACCTATCTATGTGATTGCAATGGAAAGGCGTTTGCCATCACGGAAACAAGTGATCAAAACGAGATCCTTGTAACGCACCACTGAGATCATGGCGCGCGCCTGGTGCTGGTCCGCGTACACCGTGCGGAAGAAGGTGGGGAACGCCACGTCATCGGCGAAAGCGTCAGCAGTGGCGGCGAATGAGATGAACGGAATCCCCGCATCCTTGAAAACCGTGTTGGCTCCGGCAACCGCCTCGGAGCAAGCCGGTCCCACCACGCCCATAACTCCACCCGCTACCAGCTCCTGAATTAGCACAGATGGAGATAACAGGGATTGAGAAGACGCGAAAACATGAGCAAGTTTCGAGGCTGATTGTAATGCGCCTCCAAGCATGCCTCCAAGCATGATGGCTCCACCAAGCCCAAACTTGGCCACCAGCAGCTTCGGATTCACCAGAGACGGGAGGCAACAACTTGAGCGTCGCCAGCAGCCAAGAAGACGCGTGACGCAGGAGAGTCACGCACAATTGACAAGTAAGACCCGTAGGGCAGACCAGAAAGCGCCGCGACGTTGGGTCTGTGATTACCTGTCCTCGTGCGTCACTTCGTCAATAGAGCAGACCAGAAAGCGCCGCGACGTTGGGTCTGTGATTACCTGTCCTCGTGCGTCACTTCGTCAATAGATTTATTTCCCTTCTCAAGTGCCATGGGTTTTGAACCTCTTTGGAACCGGAGCGACCGTGGCAGTGACAGTAGCGACGTCAGCGGCGACGCCGTTGCACCTCGACTACTCGTGGTCCTCTCTGCATTCCCTACAAAAGCGATAGTGGCAAAGTGGACGAACCTTGGCAGCTTCAGCAGCAGCGGTGCTGTTACACCTCGAGTTCTTCACGAACGGCTCGACAAGGAACGCGCCCTCGTAGTCGAGAGCCAGCACCTCCATGGCGACGCGAACCGCCGAAATCCTGCAATGTCGAAAGATCAATGAGTCAGACTAGAATGAATTGTTGAGTCGCAACGGGAGAATCATGATGTTCTTCTGTTGCTTTTGAAATCGCGTACTCGTGTTTGGTTCAAAAACGGCAACAGAAGCCAGGTGATGCATGAAGGGTGATTTCAGTCAGACGAATTCGTACGTCAGGCGGAGATTTCTCACCATTCGTTGGCTAGCCTTTCTGGGACCGCGCTGTCGCCCTCAGGATACGGCAACAGAAATCCGAGCCTGACGACTTTCTGCGCGTGACAAGCGGATCCTAAGACAAGCAGCAGTCCGAGTAGAGCCACACACGAGGACCGAGAGAACGGCGACATGGCTTCGAGACGCTGAGGTCTAGATCTCATCGATTGCACCGTTCGTGACTCGAAAAGAAACAAGAAGAGCTTTGTAAAAGAGAAAGAAAATGGAGGAAGAGCTTCACTCAGAAACGCTACGGAAGCTGCACAGCGAGATGCTGTGTGTGAAGAAACGGGGATTGGGGACTAGAACCCAAAGCATCTGAAGGCCTCGTAGTGCAGTCAGGCAAATTTGACCATCACGGCGCAAGGCGAAGCTCAACTGATGGCAGCACACACGTGGGGCGATCTCTTGGGCCTGGACCTTCAGGTGCGTTTGATGGGACGATGGGTTGAGGGGCTTGAACAGGGATGCCATAGGTTTTGATGAGGTTTGATCGGATAAGGCTGGATGGGACTGGGTTCGAAACTGATGTGGTCTGTCACCTCGCCATCATCCCCTCTGTCCATGGTTCAGGCAAGCAAACGGGCAGAAGCCAGTGTGTTTGCCGCGCTGCCGAACCGAGCAGGTCTCGTTGGGGAGACAGCAGGCGAGATGCCCTGGGCTTGGTTGTGGAGCTCCGGCCGCGCCCTACCGAGCACAGGGGCGTGAAGGGCGGCAGGTGTGTATGGACGAGACGCGCAGTCAGTCGGGTCAGGTCTGAGGCGAGGCTCGACAGCGGTTTGGGACATCGGCTGGGCATCTGGAACAAAGAACTCCAAATCTGTGGTGACGCTCGTCACCCTGTTTCCATTTGCGAAGTATGCACTTCAAGGTCAAGCCAAGCGGAGGGAACATCAAGGCTGGTATGCGAAGCTCCCGTGTCGCGGGCAGAAACCAGAGAACACCAGTGACATCTGGTTCGGGAGGGCAAACTACGGGCATGTAAGGGTGATGCGCGGCTCCATGCCTGGGAAGCGCAGCGAGGCCAATGAAGCGACAGACAGGTGTTCAGCTGACGAAAATCGGGAGGGGGCAGAGGGAAAAGTCGCAGAACATGAACCTCGCAGACGGGCGCTTCGTGTTGTGTGACATGTCAGTGGGCGAATCATTATTGAGTCATTCGACATGATAAAAATCAGATGTACACATGTCTTTGCAATTTGATGGATACATGCATACCCTGAACATGAAAATAATGTAGTTATCTAGTCATTATAGAAAGTAGGATAAATATTTGAAACATAATTAATGTTGCAATGATACATATCTTTTCAATCATGAGAGCATGTTTGCCTTCATTTTCCCTTGTGTGGATATTAAACAATGATTTTTTTCACTTACCCGTGTAGTTCTGTGATCTGCGGTTTCAAACGAGACCACATCCACCATTTTCATATCCCAATCGCAGTGATTGTCGCATGCGGGAAAATTGGACCCCAATGGCCGAAAATTCGCCCTTCACTTCACGCGGTTTCTCAAGAGGACATTGCTGCTTGTGGCAGCACCAGCAGCCAAAGCTGCCATCCATACGGCAGCATTTCGTCGTCCACTCAAAATCCCTCGCGATCACAAACCAGATGCGTTCCAGAAGCCTGGTTCGTTAGGTGGGGTGGGCAGAGCCAGCAGCGCTGGCAAAGAGCATCCGCTGCAATTCCTATTTGTTTTTCGGGCTGCAGCATATCCCTGTTCTGCTGTTCGGGAAACGAAAACATCAAAAGCGGACTCTTTTAGACCTGGCTGGGGAGTGGGTGCTCCCTGTAGGCTATTTGTATTTGTCCGCGGCTGCAACCCAATGTCTCAGAGGCACTAAGCATCACAGAAACCAGGTTCTGGAAGACTACACGAAGAGTGACCTCACCACTAGAGATTCAAGCATTAAAATCTCCAACTTCTGAGGCCTCAAGCAGCAGAATTACACCTTGGGATATTTTTCTGCGTGTCACCATGCCCGACTTGTCTCTCGATTCTCGAATACAGGTAGCTTCAACCTCCCGTCCAATGCCAGCCAGCCGACAACTAGGGCAGAAAAAACCCGTGAAACCCAATCAAAGGTCAACTGTGCTGCTTGCTATTCGACAAGCTTACAGCGGAAACATTGAAAATCGTGCGCTTCCAGCAAGCTGTTGACAGCGCCGCAATGCTCGCCATTTCCAACTGATTCCAGATTCCAGTTGACAGATTCCGCTTGCCTCGTCTCATCCTTCCTCTCCCCCGCTCCACTCTCTCGAAGTCTCGTCTCGAGTCGACTCGATCTCGAAGTCATAAGACGCGAATGCCATCCAGAGCCCAGGACTCCTGGCTAATCTGTCAGAGCCATTCAAAACAAAGCTCGATTGTTTGATTAATTTTCAGCTCAACATTATCCAGACTGGCGAACTGCGACAAAATTTGTCTAGACAGATCAGCACAAACTAGTGACCTGCCATAGAACATTCTCGAGCACGACCTCCCTGATTTACTTAGCGAGAGCAAACCCCTAGACCAAGCATCGCTGTCCTTAGCTTAGACGTTAGCCTGAGATTGGAGTCTTCTACACTTCCCAAACATGGCGCTCTCTTCTCCAAAGAGCGCGACTCCTTTCGTTCCACCCTCCCTCTCGTCTTCAGCCGTCGACGAACGCAACTGGAACGCCTCTGCCGCCATCACCGAATTCTACCGCTCTCCGATGCACTCGACCACTGCTTCACGGGATGGGCAGAAAAATCCGGCGCCGCGGCCGCCGCTAGCTAAGGCTCTGACTCCAGGGGCGCGTCCAACGCAGTCTTTCAACGGTCGATCACGGGGCATGTTTCAGGTTCGGACGCTCGACGCGGAGCGGGATACGCGGGATTGGGAGGGGGATGCGGAAATGCGAAGCAGTGGCGGGATGGAAGAACGGAGCGGAAGGGGGGGCGCGGCGGAACGGAGTGGGCGCGAGTTGGGCCGGTGCGGCAGCGAGAGGACCGCTGCGGACCGCGCCGGCGGAAACGAGTTCTCGTTTTCAACCAGCTCGTCCTTTCGCGAAACGGTTTCGTTGAGCACCGATGCGGTAACTGTTACATCGCCTACGCCGCAGCCGGAGTCTCGTCGCAGCCGAACGCTGCCGTGCGGAAGCCGGGCCCTGCACAGCGCGCCGATGGCTCCTCGCGACGACATTTTCGCACATGGGCCGAACGACGACGGCGACGAAGACGATGCGGCTAGCGACGGCGACGCGGACGCTGATTGGACGACGACGAGTCGTTCTCGCGACAAATCGTCTTCACGGAGAGAGGGACGTTCGTGGTCGAGCGTTCTGCGCTCCGCGTCGCCATCAAGAGTCTTTCGTCGGTCGAATTCCACTTCTGAATCGCGATCTGCGGCAGTACCGGCGGCGGCACCCGCGGCTCGGACTGGGCGAGCGGAATCTCGGAGCAGCCGCGTCGACGAACCAAGGAGCCGCTCCTCTCGCGCGAGAAGCGCGTCGCCTTTCCGCCGTCGCGTGCCGTTTTCTGGCCCCGTCGGCATCATGCTCTCGATGATCAAAGCCTCCGCGTCCTCCGCGGCTCCTCCGCCGCCAAATGCGGAAGACGACGACGGCGAACCGTACTCCCCCACGGGCCAGGTCTCGTGCGCTCTCTCCGCGTTCGCGTCGCGTCTGCCGCCGCTGAAAACGTCGTTCCCTTCGCACCGCCATAACAACAGCCAGGAGAACCTCGCATCGCTACGAAGCGCGTATAACGCGCGCACGCCGACGTCTGCCTCCACGCCGTCCTGCATCCCGCCGCTCTTCTCCCCTCTCTCCGCGTCCCTCGCCGCATCGTCGCGTCGCGGCTCGCTCTCCCCTTCCCCCTCCCCCTCCGCGTCCCCTTCCCCCTCCCCCACCCGGTCCCCGTCCGCTTCCCCTTTGCCTCTCTCCCCGCTCTCTAAGACAACGCCGAACCTGCGCGCTTTCCCCGAAGCTGCCAACGTTAGGCGCAGCACGACGGACACTACTGGCCCCGCCAGTTGCAGCAGCAGTAGCAGCGGGAGCCGCAACGTAAGCGCGGAGATAAATATTACCAGCGGCAGCAGCAGCAGCGGCGGCTCTAGCGGCGTCATTTCTGGCGGGAATCGCGGCGCCGATTCGCGCAAGGGAGCAGGTGCTGTTCCAGCAGCGGGCGAAAATCAGAGCGGGATGCAGGTTCGTTCGCGGAGTTTCAACGGTCACGTGGACGCGCCCGTGTCGCCTCTCGCCGCGTCGCCCGTTCCCGTGTCACCTCTCTCCGCGCGGTTCGAGCCATCGCGTCGCAATGAGTTTTCGCGCCGCGACGACTCGATTGGAAGTGCGACCGGCATTTACGCTCACGCTCACACTTTCACGTCGGCTAATCCTCCCCTTTCCTCCTCCGGACCGCGCTCCGCGTCGCTCGAGCGCAGCCCCGAAAGCTACGGCGTGAAGAGCGCCGTGAGCAACGCCGACATGTACGCTTTCTGCCCGCTCGCCGTCGCGAGCAGCACCCCCGGCCGCCGCCCTCCTCGCAGAGGGATCGGCGGAAGCGGAAGCTTCTCCGGGCGGCACGCGCGCTCCCCTTCGCCACAGCGCGCCGCGGCCCCAGCTCCTCCGGTGGAGCCCCTCCGTCTCGGCCCGCTAATTGCGGCGATTGGTCAAGCGGACGTCACCGCGATCCGCGACGCAGTGAAGGCGGTGCGCGCGGCGATTAAGGCGACCCCGGAGAATAAGAAGCGGTTGATCCAAGCAGGCGGGGTCCAGTTCCTGATTAATCTCGTCGCCGAGTCGCCTGACGGCGACACGGTCGAGCACGCGGTGACCGTTCTGTACAACGTGTGTCGCGAGGAAGGTGGGCGCGACGCGATCGTCAGCGGCGCGGAGGGCGGGCTGGAGGCGCTGGTTAAGGCGCTTCGGGCGGAGAAATCAGCGGCGCGGGAGAACGCGGCGGCTGCGCTGTTCTGCCTTGCTTGGGGCATCCAGACCGCCAGCGGCGGCGGGAAAGGCGGAAGGGGGTCAAGAGGGCCGTCGCCGTCGCGCCCAACCAGGGGACGATCCACGTCAGTCGGCGCTATTTCCACGTCACCAGCGGTGTCCGCCAGGTCATCGCCGCACACCCCGTCCCTTCCCCCCTCCCCGAGTTTAAAGTCCCCCACGGCGTCTACCGCCTTGCTGCGCTCCCCTTACGACTCGAGGGAATTCTCAGGTGTTTTCTCAGGTGCTGGCAACAGTCCCAGCCAGCCTGAGGGTTCAGCGCAAGCAGCAGCAGGGGTTAATGATGTTACATCCGGAGCAGGGGAAGCCGCAACAGGGCCAGCAGAGGCGGCAGCTGCTACAGCCAGGACGGAGGCTACCCCTGGCGCTGCGGATGCTACAGCTGGGGTTGCGGATGCTACTGCGGATGGGGCTGGGGCGGAGCAGGGTAAAGGGGAAGCTCTGCCCCCACAATCATCTACCCCTTCCGCTGACGCAGCGGCTCAAAAGGCTCGGGAGCAGCTAGCAGAAATTAAATTGCGAATCGGGAAAGCCGGAGCTATCCCTGCCCTAGTTGAGATTTTCCTTTCGGGCAGCACGCGGGGGAAGGTCGACGCGGTGCTGGCGGTTCTCGCTTTGCTAAGCGGCAGCGAGCACCACCGTGAATTGCTAGAGGAGTTTTTAAACACTGGCGGGTTGAGTATTTTGCTGAATATGGTTCAGGAATCGAACGAGGATTTGGAGAATAGAGCGATGGCGTTGGTTTCGTTCATTGCGTGTTCGTCGATGGGTAGGCGCGCGATCAAGGAGGCGAAATCCGCGAACGGTAACGGAGGGTTAGAAGTTATCGCGGACGTATTGGATTTGACCACGTCACAAAAGGCTAGGCAGGAGGCTGTAAGCGCGTTGTTGCTGCTGGCGAGGCATGACGAGGAGGCGAGGAGGGTGATTAGTCGCGAAGGGGTTGTGCCTGCGCTGCATAGGGTTACCCGCGAGGCGAAGGGTTCTGCCGGGGACAAGGCGAAGGAATTACTCGTCTTGTTGCGAGAGCTGTCCGCTTCTGGCCAGTTGCAGGCAGCAGCTTAACGGCAGTTTGACGTAGCTTAAGGGGCAGTGTGAAGAACGGCTACAGAAGGCTTTTAGTTTGTTTTTGAATCACTCAGGTGACGGAATTGTTACGTGATGAGTGGTTAGTGATACTGGGAGAACAGTCGCTTACCAGACAGCTGCAGGCAGCAGGTTGACGGTCAGGGCGCCAGCGGAGCAGCTAGGGCTACCAATCTTTGAGTGGACTTCACCTAGAGCGTCTGGGGCAGCTAGGGTTAACACGCTTTCCTGTCAGTGCCATGCCCCTGCCAGTGCTGTGCTTCTTTCAGTGCCATGCCCTTGCCGCCTGTGCCTTTTCCCCATTGCTGAAAATTTCACTTACCTCCGCTCTCCTTCCATTCCTCTCTGCTCCGCCTCCCTTCCCTGACTGTAAAAACGACCTGATCTGGTTTTCTAGGCATTCAGCAGGCTAGTTGCTTTTGTCTGAATGTTACATACCCGAAGTCTTCATGTTGCTGTGTTATCCTACAATATATCCTACACTATCCTCCGTTATCCTTATTTCATGTACTTCACATACGATATCAGTATTAAGTCCCAGAAACTGGCTTCACGCTTTTGAAAGAGGAAAAGGGAAAGAGGGAGAAGGAAAAGGGAAAGAAAGACACCAGAAACAACTCAAACGCAACACCCATAAAAAGCCCCATAAAAATACTCCATAAAGAAAAAACCCAACCAGGATCCCCTACCAGACGTCCCATCTCGCACCCCATTCCCCCTCGCCCCCCCCCCCCCCCCCCCCCCCCAAGTCACATCTGCACATCCACCATGTAGGGGGCCTCCACCCAAAGAGGCCCGCCCTCCACCTCGACATCGTCCCTCTCCCGATCCACCAAGTCCACATTCAACCCCCCCATGGAAGACGCCGCCCGAAGCAGGATGACACGAGCTTGCGCCCGTTGTAACGCCACTCCGATGAGCGCCTTCAGAGACCCCAAAAGGTAAGCCGAGAACGAAGTGTCATCCTCCCGACAAGCCCCCCGTGACACAGCTAGCCCCACGTGCGCGTCCCCCTGCTGTCGAAGCCACCGCCGGAAGCGACCGCCGAGACACCCCCACGTCTCCACTATCAAAGGGGTGAACTGCACGCCTCGGTTCCGTGCAAGAAGAGGCGCGTAATCCCCCGTTTTGCGACGCTCCCACTCCTTTGCCGCCACGCCTATAGACCGCCCGCACTGCCCTAGCAGAGATGGAGACAGTGATAGCGGGTCCGCGACACTAATCTCTAAAGCATGAGCCTCCCCAGCCATTGGTCGTCGCACCGCTACGTCAACCCGCTTCCCCGGCAGCACCGCACTATCCTCCATCGTCACCACCCCCCCTGACGCCTTAGCGATCTTTGCCACCGCAAACTTCACCTCATCATGCACCCGAGATGGACCGTGTTGGTGCTTGCATCTCAGCGCATGATGCGGGTCTGCTGGGTCATCATACGCTGTGCCACAAACACACTTCCCCGCCACTTGCAGCTGCTGGATTGGGAGACCAAGCCGTATAGCAGCAGCAATGCCCCACTCCGCTGCAGTGAATGTGAGATCTGAATGAGCCGGAACTGCCGAAACCCATGCACCAGCCCCCGGGCCCTGAAGGGATGTGAAACGGGCCAGGGTGGCATCGTCACGAGCCAAGCGGCGGAGTGCCTGGAGCTCCTCAACAGCCAACTGCCGCTGCCGCGCCTGGAAAAGCCGAAGAGGAGGGGCCGCCACACACAGGGGTAAGTCCGGCAGCTCCTGGCGTATAGTCGCGGGCAACTGCTCAATGGCCTTGGCAAACCACGGGTCAAGAAGCTCCGCCCCCGCCGAAGTGGTGAGGTACTCTGCGAACATCGCCTCCTCGCCCGCCACCCCCAAATGTGCAATATCCCGTGCGGCCTGCGCCCACCCACAAACATAGGAGAGCGGACTCAAAGAGGCCGCCGCCCGGATCCCAAACCCTCCGAGGCGCACAGGGAGATGCAGCTGCATGCGTGCGCGCCTAGACCTGCCGGGATCCTGCTCCCAAGTGCCAGGGGGGAAAAGCTGCTCAAAGCAATCCTCCAGACAGCTGTCCCACTCTCTAAAGGCCTCCACCACCTCCGGCCGCGGCGGCATAGTCCGGGCCAGGTACATCGGCCGTGCTGAAACTGCAATAGCGAGGAGATGCGAGGCCATCTGGGGGTGGTCGAGCAGGGGGAGCCACGGCAATGGCGCCTGCAACTCGCGAAGCCGCTTCCGTAATCGGGCCCCCTCCCAATCCTCCTCCCCAATAGGCACGCCCACCACAGTAAGACCCTCCTCCTCCCGCTGCATCCCCAAAGGCAATGCCCGCTCCATATCCCCACCTCCACGCTCCCAAAACCTGCACTTGTGCGCCTGCACTTCCAGCCCCACCCACTCCAACCTCTCTCGCAGCACCCCAAAAGCCTCCAGAATCCTAGCCGCTGGTCCCAGGATGTAGGTATCGTCTGCATAGCTCAAGAAAAGTAGGTCCCTGAACTCTCTAGTCACCGTCCCCAGCACCTGCTGCTGCGTGAAAGCGAAAAGAAAAGGGCCGAGCGGGTCCCCCTGTCGCGATCCTCGTGCCGACTCAAGACTCTGTACGAAAGGGCCCGCTCGGAGGTACAGGTCGCTAGGTGTCCCATAGAAGACACGCAAGAATGGGATCATTCCTGAGAAAGGCGACTCCTTCAGCCCCTCGAACATCGCGTGGCGATGAAACGAATTGAAGGCGTTCGCGACATCTATCTGCAGCGCACACCAGTCGGGGTGAGTGGCCAGCGCTGACCGGAAAGAATGAGTAAGAATCTCCACCCCGGCCCTGGTGCCCACTCCCAGCTGGTTACACGGCAGAAAATAAGAAGCCATCACAGGGCGAAGCGAGATGCAGAGAGCTCGAGCGAGGATACGCGGAAGCACCTCCCCGATCGCCACCGGCCGGACGTCACCGTTGGGTTTGGAAAGCCCGACTAGGTTGGATGCGGCGAGCCAGGGCCGAGCTCGCTCGGGGACCTGTCCCGCCACCCATTGGTTGAACACTTCCAGCAGGTGGGAGAGGCAGGAAGGTTCCGTGAGGAAAGTGTCGCGCAGATGCTCTGTGACCCATCCCGATGGCCCTGCAGCTGAGGCGCGAGCAGCTGTGTGGATAGCTCTAGCCAGAATGTCGGTCGTGAGTGGAGGCCGCTGAGGAGCGTCGACAGTAAACTCACGAACCCACGGTGGTACCTCGCCACTGCTAGCTGGGTGCTTCCCTCGCAGCGACTGCACCATAGCCTCAGTTGGTCGAGCCAACTCTCCTGCTGTGAGGCAAGACAAACCACGGCTCCACTCTCCCACTTTACACCGAGATCGGCACCGTGACAGGCGGATGGCCTCCGGGTCCTGGTCAGAGCACGTGTAGGCAAGTGGGCGAACTGCTGGCCGTGCCGCCGCCATGGCAGCGTCGAACAACTCCCGCCACCTCCCCTCCCAGAAGGCCCCCAGCCGCTCTATGATCAGCGCCTTCTGACCTATGCCTGGCTTGGGAGGCACGGCTAGGATGAGGCGCGGAAACGCCAGGAGTAGGAGGGTAGCAGCTTCATCTCCCGGTCGGCTCTTCAGCCGCTTCAAGATGCAACAGAGTGCGTCTAAGACCCCGGACCGGGCCCGCTGCGGGATTCGGCGCACTGTCCTCCCTCCAACCGCCTCCACACAGAAAAATGCCTCCCACTCCCATGACTTAACCCCTGCCCACGCCTCGTCCCCAAATTCCCGCGGCGTCGGTCGCTCCTGTGTGTCGGTCTCCACCAGAGACGGGATCGAGCCAAGTGCCTGCGCGCGTCTCTCCGCCTCAGCCGCCCGGCATACCCTCATGTGGTTCGCAGCGGCCCCTCTCGTGGCGAACGTGTGGAAACACGTGTCACACGGGAAACGGGGGCATGGGGAAGGCGGACTGGGTGGTTCTCCGTCCGCCTCTGACTCCTCCGCAGTCGCCATGGGGGTATCAAACTCCAAAAGTCGGCACCACTCCTCCAACTGCTGTTCCCGGTCGTCCATCGATCCCCCCCCTGCCTGCTGCGTACCCTGGGGTGCCCCGGGCACCCCCGGCTGCCCTCCTGCCTGCTGCACTCCCTGGGGTGCCCCGGGCGCCCTCGGCTCCCCTCCTGCCTGCTGCACTCCCTGGGGTGCCCCGGGCACCCTCGGCTCCCCTCCTGCCTGCTGCACTCCCTGGGGTGCCCCGGGCACCCTCGGCTCCCCTCCTGCCTGCTGCACTCCCTGGGGTGCCCCGGGCACCCTCGGCTCCCCTCCTGCCTGCTGCACTCCCTGGGGTGCCCCGGGCACCCTCGGCTCCCCTCCTGCCTGCTGCACTCCCTGGGGTGCCCCGGGCACCCTCGGCTCCCCTCCTGCCTGCTGCACTCCCTGGGGTGCCCCGGGCACCCTCGGCTCCCCTCCTGCCTGCTGCACTCCCTGGGGTGCCCCGGGCACCCTCGGCTCCCCTCCTGCCTGCTGCACTCCCTGGGGTGCCCCGGGCACCCTCGGCTCCCCTCCTGCCTGCTGCACTCCCTGGGGTGCCCCGGGCACCCCCGGCTGCCCTCCTGCCTGCTGCACTCCCTGGGGTGCCCCGGGCACCCCCGGCTGCCCCCCTGCCTGCTGCACTCCCTGGGGTGCCCCGGGCGCCCTCGGCTCCCCTCCTGCCTGCTGCACTCCCTGGGGTGCCCCGGGCACCCTCGGCTCCCCTCCTGCCTGCTGCACTCCCTGGGGTGCCCCGGGCACCCTCGGCTCCCCTCCTGCCTGCTGCACTCCCTGGGGTGCCCCGGGCACCCTCGGCTCCCCTCCTGCCTGCTGCACTCCCTGGGGTGCCCCGGGCACCCTCGGCTCCCCTCCTGCCTGCTGCACTCCCTGGGGTGCCCCGGGCACCCTCGGCTCCCCTCCTGCCTGCTGCACTCCCTGGGGTGCCCCGGGCACCCTCGGCTCCCCTCCTGCCTGCTGCACTCCCTGGGGTGCCCCGGGCACCCTCAACTCCCCTCCTGCCTGCTGCACTCCCTGGGGTGCCCCGGGCACCCTCGGCTCCCCTCCTGCCTGCTGCACTCCCTGGGGTGCCCCGGGCACCCTCGGCTCCCCTCCTGCCTGCTGCACTCCCTGGGGTGCCCCGGGCACCCTCGGCTCCCCTCCTGCCTGCTGCACTCCCTGGGGTGCCCCGGGCACCCTCGGCTCCCCTCCTGCCTGCTGCACTCCCTGGGGTGCCCCGGGCACCCTCGGCTCCCCTCCTGCCTGCTGCACTCCCTGGGGTGCCCCGGGCACCCTCGGCTCCCCTCCTGCCTGCTGCACTCCCTGGGGTGCCCCGGGCACCCTCGGCTCCCCTCCTGCCTGCTGCACTCCCTGGGGTGCCCCGGGCACCCTCGGCTCCCCTCCTGCCTGCTGCACTCCCTGGGGTGCCCCGGGCACCCTCGGCTCCCCTCCTGCCTGCTGCACTCCCTGGGGTGCCCCGGGCACCCTCGGCTCCCCTCCTGCCTGCTGCACTCCCTGGGGTGCCCCGGGCACCCTCGGCTCCCCTCCTGCCTGCTGCACTCCCTGGGGTGCCCCGGGCACCCTCGGCTCCCCTCCTGCCTGCTGCACTCCCTGGGGTGCCCCGGGCACCCTCGGCTCCCCTCCTGCCTGCTGCACTCCCTGGGGTGCCCCGGGCACCCTCGGCTCCCCTCCTGCCTGCTGCGCTCCCTGGGGTGCTCCGGGCGCTCTATGGGGTCCCCCTGTCACCCCCGGCTGCCCCCCTGGCTGCTGCACTCCCCGGGGTGCCCTAGTCCTCTCCGCCCGACCACCGGTCTGCCACCCTCCCTGGGTTGCCTCTGTCGCCTCCGGCACCTCCCCGGCCTGCAGCACCCCCTGAGGCGCCCTTGTCGACCCCTGCTGACCCCCTGGCTGCTGCTCGCCCTGGGATGCTCCTTGCAACTTGGCTGCGTGTCGTCTCCCTCTTCGGCCCCGAGCTCGCGACCTTTTCGCTTGGCCTGCGCCGCCCGGGCTAGCGACCCCCTGCTGAACCCGCGCCTGTTGCTCTTGCAACCCACTGATCGGCTCTTCAAGTTGCATGCTTCTACGCTCTTGGGGCCGGTTCCTTTCTCGACACCCTTGCTGCTCCCCTTCTTGCGGCTGAGACTGATTCTCCGTTTGACACCCCTCCTGTACGCTTCCCTGCCGCTCTCCCCCCCCCTCCTCCTGTGCCTCCTCCATCTCCACCTCCAACACCTGCGGCCACTCAGCTTGCAGCCCAAGCTGTCTCTCGACCTGCTGCTCCGTTACCATTCCTATCTCTATCTCCATGTCCACTTCCGACTCCTGCTCCCCCCCAGCCTGCGGGTCTTCCTTCCCCTCTGCCGGCAGCTCTTGCTGCCTCGTTGCCTGCGGCTCCTGCTGCCCTCCAGCCTGCAGCTCTTGCTGCCTTCCAGCCGGCAGCTCCTGTTGCCCCCCCATCTCCATCACCATCACCGCCTCCGAAGCCTGCTGCCCCTCGACCTGCCGGTCCTGATCCCACCCAGCCTGCGACTCCTGCTGCCCCCCAGCCGGCCCCTCTTGCTGCCTCCCAGCCCGCAGCTCCTGCCGCCTCCAGGTCGGCCCCTCTTGCTGCCCTCCAGCCTGCAGCTCTTGCTGCCTTCCAGCCGGCAGCTGCTGCTGCCCCCCCATCTCCATCTCCGCCTCCAAAGCCTGCTGCCCCTTTGTCTGCGGCTCCTGCTCCTTCCCAACCTGCGGGTCCCATTCAACCCCAGCCTCCAGCTCCTGCTGCCTCCCAGCCTGCAGCTCCTGCTGCCCCCCATCCTGCAGCTTTTGCTGCCTTCCAATAGGCAGCTCCCATTGCCTCCCCATCTCCATCTCCAACTCCAACGTCTGCTCCCCCTCAGCCTGCAGGTCCCGCTCCCCCCCAGTCTGCGGGTCCTGCTCCCCCCCAGTCTGCGGGTCCTGCTCCCCCCCAACCTGCGGCTCCTGCTCCCCCCCAGCCTGCGGCTCCTGCTGCCCCCGGGCTTGCGGGCCTCGCCGCGCTCCTTCCCCTTGACCCCGCGGAACTCCTGATTTGCGCCTCCGTTCCTGTCTTCGGGCTAATCGGGGACCACATGTCGCTGAGTTGTCGCATTTAGTGAGTGCCGGGCGTGCTAAAGGGGTGTTAAGTTCTCGCCGACGCTTGTCATGCGACTCCTGTAGACGCTGGCGATGTGCCTCCCAAGCTGCCATCGCCGCGTCGGAGGTGTTGCCTTGCCTGTGCTCTCCATTGCCACTTTCGACCACTTCTCTAGTGGCCACGCCTAGGTCGGTATCGAGGCGTTGCCTCTTGGTCAGATTGTCGTGGAGGCACCTAGTGACTTTGTCGCACATGCCGCGGACGAGTGGTCCCTCCTGCTGCTCCGTAGGCTCTCTCCCCCTCTTGTGCCCGGCTATTGGGCAGGTCGCCTTTGAAGTCATCGTTGTCATTCCTTCCTCCGTGCTTCCGGTGGCCCATTTCGCCTTGCCGTCACGTCCTCCTCCCTCCCGGACCCCGGCATCCCCAGGGTCCGGGCTGTCTTCCATGGTTCCGCTGTGACGTCACGTGTCTCGATGTCGGGGCGTGGATCCCGCACCTGGGCAGCCGGTCTCAATGTGGGGGCGCTGATTTGCAGCGCCGGATCTGAGGCTCGTCCTAAACGGCGATTTCGCTGGCTGGCGCGCTGCAGAGCGTCCTAAGCGGCGATTTCGCTGGCTGGCGCGCTGCAGAGCGACCTAAGCGGCGATTTCGCTGGCTGGCGCGCTGCAGAGCGACCTAAGCGGCGATTTCGCTGGCTGGCGCGCTGCAGAGCGTCCTAGGCGGCGATTTCGCTGGCTGGCGCGCTGCAGAGCGTCCTAAGCGGCGATTTCGCTGGCTGGCGCGCTGCAGAGCGACCTAAGCGGCGATTTCGCTGGCTGGCGCGCTGCAGAGCGTCCTAGGCGGCGATTTCGCTGGCTGGCGCGCTGCAGAGCGTCCTAAGCGGCGATTTCGCTGGCTGGCGCGCTGCAGAGCGACCTAAGCGGCGATTTCGCTGGCTGGCGCGCTGCAGAGCGACCTAAGCGGCGATTTCGCTGGCTGGCGCGCTGCAGAGCGTCCTAAGCGGCGATTTCGCTGGCTGGCGCGCTGCAGAGCGACCTAAGCGGCGATTTCGCTGGCTGGCGCGCTGCAGAGCGACCTAAGCGGCGATTTCGCTGGCTGGCGCGCTGCAGAGCGTCCTAGGCGGCGATTTCGCTGGCTGGCGCGCTGCAGAGCGTCCTAAGCGGCGATTTCGCTGGCTGGCGCGCTGCAGAGCGACCGAGTAATGTAGATTAGTGTGTAATATATTGACAGTCTGTGTGGTGTGATACATGGGTAGTTTTCAGAAGGACTACACTGTTGTTGGCCTAGGGAGGGACTACCTAGCCAACTGGAAATTCCATTTGTTAGGTTGAAAGCAGTGGTTTGGTTGCTGTATTTACTGCCACATACTAATTTTTTTGCATACTTGACACTCACCAATCTTTGACTACTGGTGCAGATGATAGCTAGTTCCATGGAAGGCCTCTGGATAGGATTTGGGGTACTCTTCCTCGTAAGGCCAACACCCAGCTGTTACTCTTTCAGTAAGGGTGCTTCACAGGAACTGCTCTTAAAGAAACTGTCAAATAATTTTGCTGAGCATACTATGTAGGGTGTTAGTGTTGCAGTGTGTTGAGTCATCGTTGTTATGTGGAGGACCCAAGTTCGATACCTGTCGGGGTCATCCGCCGTAGGAAATGTGTTTTACGCGACCAATCCTGGTATCCTCTCTTAGATCGAACTCGATTTCATCAGTGCTACTACACCACATAGCTCTGAAATATCAGTGTCATACAATCGATCACTTTTTTTGGTAAGGGTCGAAAACAAAACCAGTCTTGTAAAAAAGGGTGCATCGTAAAACCCGCCCTTATAGTAAGGGTCATAAGGGTGAATCACCCTGATATCGAGAGGCCAGCATGGAACCCACCCGTACACATCACAACCTTGTGTTGGTTGGGTGCTGCTAATAAATGTAAATTTTTGAAAGTGTGTAACACTTTCTAAAATTGTGTATTGTGAATAGCGAAGATATTTGTACCGAAGCAAAATGCTTCGGCGAACCGCTACTTCCCCTCTTTTTCGGTATAAAAGAGGGGGCGAAGGCCATTTGGCCTTCACCCACGTTTTTCATTTCAAACTTTCAGTTTTCAAGTTCTCGATTTTTTTCGTCCAAGCTGGCGAGGACTAAGAGCCTTCCTCGCTTCACTTCTCCATCGACGCTCCTCTCCGACATCCTCGACCGCAACCTTTCAACTATGGCGCCGACGAACAACAATAGCCCCGGGGCTAAGGACGCAACTCCTCGACCTTCTTCGGTGCTTGAGAAAACGACCCGGGAAACCGGCGCGGAGAAGCGAAAATGCCCCACCGAGGAAAACGCCGAGGGCCCCAGCACTGGGGTGGACGTGCTGCTCGGCGAGGGCGGCGGCACACGCTCGCGCGCTCCCCAGCCACGCGCGTCCCACGAGCAGGCTCATGGGCCTGCAGTCGCCAATGATGACGACTTCGTCGTCATCACTGGCGCTGACGCGGGAGGATCGCGCGCCACCCCAAAGCGGAGGGCGACGGATTCGCCTGCAACCGAAGGGGCGGCGGCGAATCTTTCGCCCTCACAAGTGGCGGCACTGCTGGCGCTCCTCCAAAAGCAGGCCGCGGCCCCCGTTACAACGCCAGCAGCTACAACAGAAGCGGAAAATTTCGCTTCCGCTAAAACTGCAAACATTCGCAACAACGTCGCCACTTCCGCAAGAGTCGCCGCATCTCACCGCGCCGACAAGGGAAAGGCGCCAGCCGTCGAAGATGAACCCGCTGCACCCGACGACGCTGATTCCGACTCCGACAGCGATGCGGGTGAGGAACCAAACAATCCTATGCCCCTCGTGCCTAATGATCTCCTCCCCCCTCTCCCCTCTCCTCACCCTTCCACCGCGGCCGCCGCCTTCAACCGCAAAGGCGTCCGTGACCAGGCGGAGGTGTTCGAGGCACTTCAGACCTACCTGGCACACGTGGAACACAAGATCCGCGGAGGCGACGCCGCCGGTGCTCTTAAAACCGTCGGTCAAGCTCAAGACCTCATCAAGCGCCGCTTCGACGTCTTGGTCGTCGCCGACCATGCCGGGTTCGACGTGGCTGAGCGCTACCAGCTCCTCAAGACTACGGCGGTGCTCACCTCACGCTCCTTCAAGATGGCGGTGGCGGATATGGCAGCCCTCAAGCGTATGAAGACCGGCTTCGCCCGCGGGAGCCGTCCGTTTCACCGCGACTCCCCCCACTTCGTGCCAAAGACCATGGGCAGCGGCAACGGCTGTCGGGGCTTCAAGGGAACCTGTTTCCGCTGCGGCCAGAATGGCCACATGGCTAGCGCATGCCCCCATGGAGGCCATGGGGGCAATGGGCCCGCACCGGTGGTGTGAGAGAAGCCCCAAGCAACCTCGCCCTCCCATCTCCCCGCACCCAAGGTTCTCATACCTTGGCTGCCTTTGATGGAGGGTCGGGTGTGGGCTGGGCCGGGTGTGGACCAGGGGTCCTTGGTAGTGGCTGCTTAGCCAAAAGCTAGAGGCATGGAGTGCCCTAGGCTGTTTGTGTACGTGTGTATGCGTGTGTGTGCGTTTTTACGCAAAGCCCGGGTGGCTATGAAGTTGTATTTCTAATTATAATGGAATGTTGCTCAGGTCATTGGCCTTGGAAATCCAGCCTATGACAAGTTATGTCACCAAAAGAGAGAGAGAGAGAGAGAGAGAGAGAGAGAGAGAGAGAGAGAGAGAGAGAGAGAGAGAGAGAGAGAGAGAGAGAGAGAGAGGGAGAAGGGTATGGGAAGGCAACGACCAACTCAATAGCATGAGAAAGTCACAACGCTTCGCATGGCAAGGCATAGTGAGTTCCCGTGGCCAATAGTGCCGGTTGTTACCAAGCCATCCAGCTGACATGCCTTGCGAGAGAGAGAGAGAGAGAGAGAGAGAGAGAGAGAGAGAGAGAGAGAGAGAGAGAGAGAGAGAGAGAGAGAGAGAGAGAGAGAGAGAGAGAGAGTGAGGAAATGAGAGAGAGAGAGAGGGAGAGAGAGAGGAAGAAGAAGAAAGAGAAGCGCGCGCGCAAAGCGCATGGACCCTCGCTTGAACGGTTCTCACTTTGACACCCACAAAGAGGGGTGATACATGTTGTATCCAACAGATTCTTAGCCGCACCTCACTCACGTGCACTCGCAACCTCATTACCCTTATCAAAACCACGAGGTGCATGTCGTTATGCGTGAATGACCTGCTCATACGTGCGCGCCGATACATTTCACGTAATTTGAACGTCATGGTTCGATCCTGTACCTCTGCCATCCCGCAACGAAACACCCCATGGCAGCCACAACGCCTTCATGGTCCGGGGAGCAGGACGAGATCTTGGCAAATGCGGTTACCGATCGTGATGTCACAACCATGGGTGGTCGCCTCCGACAGGCGTTCGCTTGGTGGGCTTCCTGGTGCGAGAGCTCCTTGATCCTGTCGGTCATTGTCAATGGATATTGGCTTCCTTGGAAGGCATTCTCACCACCGCCGTTCCGTGAGCAAAATCACGCCGGAGTCTTGAAGCACACCGACTTCACCCGATCGGCAATTCAGGAATTGCTCACGTCAGGAGCAGCAGCAGTTGCATCTAGCTCATCGGCCGTTACATGCATCAGCCCACTCAACGTTGTGGAACAACGCAACAAGTGCCGCCTCATTCTCGACTTGCGAAAGGTCAATCAATACCTAATTGTCCCCAAATTCAAGTACGAAGGACTTCTTCGTGTCGCTGAACTGGCGAAGCCGGGCGACTGGATGTTCTCGGTTGACTTAAAGTCTGGCTATCATCATGTCGATATTCACTCATCTTGCTGGTCATTTCTAGGTTTTCACTTTGAAGGCACCGACTATGTTTTCAAGTCGTTGCCGTTCGGCCTCGCTACAGCGCCCTTCCTGTTCACCCAGTTGATCAAGCAGTTGGCACGGAAATGGCGAGCGCAAGGCATTCGGGTCATACCCTATGTGGACGATATATTGTTCCTTTGCGACTCGGAACAGGACGCTCGTTTGAAAAGTGGTGCAGTCATTCGAGACCTCAAGGAGTCGGGGCTCGTCATCAACGCAAAAAAGTCGCACCTGATCGCGACTCAAAAATTGCACTTCCTCGGAATGGAGCTGGACACCGCATCCGGAAGGTTCACTATCGGCCAGGAGAGAAAGGCGCAACTCACACAAGCACTACATGTGCTGCTTCTCGCCTACGAGCGCAACCAGCGGGTATCAATCCGCCTCGTCGCCCGCGTCACCGGCATCCTTGCATCCATGGCGCTCGCCCTTGGTGCGACGGCGCGCTCTTTCAGCCATCAACTTTTGACACTCATTAATGAGGCGCCATCATGGAATGCACGAGTGACCCTGACCTCGGAAGTTCGCGACGAGCTACAATTTTGGTTTGACCACTTCGACCATTTTAACGGGGCTCCTTTTCACATGCCCCACAGTCTGGACACGGTCATTCACGTCGACGCTAGCGCACACAGTTGGGGTGCAACCCTTTCATCCTTCCCCGGCGGAAGCTCGCAAGGAAGCAGCCCCATGCCAAAAGAACTTCTCTCCACATCGAGCACACGCCGAGAGCTCGAGGGAGTGCTATGGGCACTGCAGACGTTCAAGGACCAGATCCAAGGTCGCCGCGTACTCATGCGAGTAGACAACCAAGGCGTCTTCTTCATTCTGCGCAAAGGCGGCTCTCGCCAGCCTGAGCTCACTCTTCTGTGCAAGGCCATCGTCGCAATTTGCATGGCGCACGAAACCCGTCTGGCCATCGAATGGATTCCACGTGCTCTCAATACGCATGCAGATGCACTGTCCAAATTGGAAGACCACGACGACTCTCGCTCCCCTGGTTTCGATTATTGGAAAGGCGTTGGGGATCACACACCATCGACCTATTCGCCAATGCCAACAACGCACAGCTCCCGCGCTTCTGCGCTAAACATCCGCACCCACGTGCAACTGCCATAAATGCATTCTCGCTCGATTGGGGATTAGAGCACGGCTTCGCGTTCCCGCCGCCGAACCTCATCCCAGCGACCTTGCACCATGCCGCACGCACGAACGCCACGATGACACTAGTCGTTCCCGAATGGACAGGCGCTGCTTGGTGGCCCCTAATCAGACCTTCCCCACACACCTGGGCAATCGGCATCTCCTCCATCCTCTACCTTGCTAGTGGTAGTCAATGCTTGCATGTGGGCTCCCATGAACATGCATTCTCGGGTGCTGGTCTTCCAGTCAGTCGTATCTTAGCACTGAAAGTCAATTACAAACCTTGATGTACCATTCTTGTATCCTATGATTACAGATATGCTTCCAAGGTTGCATCACCAGCTACTTCTTATGACAGCCAAGACACGATCGGAATCAACAATCAACACATACGAACCGTACTGGGAGAAGTTTCGCAGCTTTTGCATGAAGGCCAAAGTGGATTTCTTGCCTGCCGCAGATCTCACGCTTGCACTCTACTTAGTGCACGCAATCAACCACCAGGCCACAGTCTCCAGCGTACAGCTCACATGCGCTGCAGTCAGCTTTGCCCATCGCATGACAGGGTCAGCCAACCCAGCGAACGGCCCGTTCACAACGCAAGTCCGAGAGTACGCCAAACGACACTGCCCTCGGCCTACACGAGTGAAAGAGCCCGTCTCCCTCCATCAAGTCCAGGCAATGGCGGGGCCTTTTCTCCAGTCACGCGAACCCGGCACCTACCAGAAGGGCCTCATCGTGCTGCTCATGTACTCGGCCTTCCTTCGCTTCTCGGACCTGGTGTCCATCCAGTGGGAGGACATCCAGTTCGAGGCTACGGCAATGTGGCTCCTAATTCCGCACTCCAAAACCGATCAGGAGAGCAAGGGCGTATGGGTCCCCGTTGCCGCGACTGACGGACCATTCTGCCCCGTGCGGTGCACCAGGCACTTCATCAAGCTGGCACAGTACGGGCCAAAGACCAAAGGCCCGTTAATTCGTATTTTTCGACGCAACTTCCCGCCATCCTCGCAGGATACCGCCCCATCATACCCCACTGTCCGCACGTGGTGCTTGCAGGCATTCCAAGCAGCCGGCATCGACCCTACAAACCTCGGCACCCATTCATTCCGCAAAGGGGCAGCAACAGTTGCAGCGAGTACGGGCATCCCGGACCGCCTTTTCAAAAGACTGGGGCGATGGCGGAGCGAAACCGCGAAGGACCTTTATGTCACCATCTCCCACGATCACCTCCTTGCTGCGTCGCGGCGCCTTCACGATCAGGCGCACGTTCCGTCCCCCTCGCAGCATGAGCGTGCCCTTACTCGACACCGCCAACAAGCACTCACCATGTCTCAGAAAACCCAGTTGAAATGAGACGTTGCATTTGCAAAGACAAATAGCAAGCTTTCACAATATGTAAATTTTTGAAAGTGTGTAACACTTTCTAAAATTGTGTATTGTGAATAGCGAAGATATTTGTACCGAAGCAAAATGCTTCGGCGAACCGCTACTTCCCCTCTTTTTCGGTATAAAAGAGGGGGCGAAGGCCATTTGGCCTTCACCCACGTTTTTCATTTCAAACTTTCAGTTTTCAAGTTCCCCACCCTCCCACCCTAGTATAGTAGAGAATTCATCGTTGTTACTATGTAATATGCTTGGACGATAAAAAATCTTGTACTTGCCAGTTGAAATGAGACGTTGCATTTGCAAAGACAAATAGCAAGCTTTCACAATTCAAATTTCCGAGCATGAATTCAATTTACCCGTATTCTCCCGGATATAGGACCCCCCCCCGGAAAAAAGACCCCCGGGACTTATGATCGGGTATGGGAGTCTTAATATGTATGCTATATGAGAGGACCCCCCTTTTGCTATAAAACATTCTAAGACCCCCATTTTCTGTATACACTAGTCAAAATTGAAAATGCGCGTCAGCTTTTAGAGGCTGACGCTTCTGACGCGCCGCTCGCGCGAGTTTCGCGCACGCGAGATTTTGTCAGTTCGAACATATCCCCCCCTCCAAGTTCAAGTGTACACCCCTAAATCGCATAAGTGTACATGATTATTAAGTGTACCCGGGACTCTTACAACTCGTTCCGATTAAATGTTCACCCTAGTCATTTTGCCTCTATTTTAGGAAAGTCCCCCGGGTCTTATATCCGGGAGAATACGGTACGACCACTTGCTGCCATTACCGTATCACTAACTCTAATCCAAAGCTATCTATGAACGCTTGGCCCCGCTTCTCTCCCGTTTCTGCCTCCCACCTTCATGTTCATCACCCACCACTACCCGTCCTGCTTTGCCCCTTTAAAAGGCTCTCCTCTTCCTCCCCTTCCCACAGAGTCTCCACACCCCTCCCACCCTTTCCCTCATCATAGCCAAAAGCACTCTTCGCCCTGCCTCCCCGTCGCCGCTTCCTCCTCCCCTTCCTTCACACTAGTTTAGGACTGTCAACATTGTTCGACTTGCCCCCCCCTCTCGGAAGGCTCTTCCTCTTCCCCCCCCTCATTCCTCATGACCATAACTCATTACTTGCTGTCATTATCGTTCACACCAAGCATCGCCATAAACGCACGTCCCCGCTTCTCCCTCTTCCGTTTCCGCCTCCCACCTTCACCCTCATCATCACCACCACCAGCTGACTCTCCCCTGTCTCCCCCTCTCGGTAAGCTCTCCTCTTCCTCCCCCCCTCCCCTCACACTCTCCACTCCTCTCACCTCCACACTGCCATCTCTCTCTCTCACCACCATTCCCAACTGCTCTATAATCCTTTCTTCTCCTGTTTCACCTGCACTGATTTCAGCTGCCTGTTTCTGAGCCTCCTCACACAACCTCTTCTTTTTGTCCCTCTGTCTCTTCCCCTCCCTCACTTTCTTGCCCTTCCTCTTTCGTGCCCCCTCTTCCCTCTCCTCCCCCTCCTGTTTTTGTCCTCCCTCTTCCTCCCTCTCCTCCCCCTCCTTTGCTCCTCCCTCCTCCTCCACATCCTCCTCCCCCTCTCCCTCATCCCTTCCCTGCTTCCCTTTCCTCTCTTTCTTCCTCTCCTCCTTATCTTTCTCCCCTTCCTCCTCCCTCTCCTCCCTCTCCTCCCTCTCCTCCCGCTCTTCAGCCTGACTCTCATTTACTGCATCCTTTCTCTTTCTTCCCTTCCTCTCTTTTCTCTTCCCACCCAGACTCTGCACACCCAAATCCTCCCCACCGTCGATCCTCTCACCACTCCCTCCTACATCCTCCCCTCTCCCCTTCTCTCGCCTTTCCTTCTCTCTCCTGTCCTTCTCTCTCCTCTCCTCTCTCCTTTCCTCCTTGGCCGTTTTTCTCTTCATTTCACCCGAATCATCTGCCTCTTCTACCAATTTAACCTGCTTCAACGCAGGATCCTTCCCTTCCTCACCCTTCTCGCCCCGCTTCCCCTTCTTCACCTTCTTACCTCCCAGGCCAACTCCTTCAGCTTTCCCGTCCCTTGATGCAACAAAGCTGCTATTTACAGCTGCTGCTGCTGCTGAAGATGCTTCTCCGTCTGTTCCTGCTGCTGCCGCGGCTGATGCTGCTGCTGCTACTTTTCCATCTAGAGCAGGGGGTGATGCACCATCCTTCTTATTTCTTCCTTTCTTAGTCTTGATGGCAGGAGGAGCAGCAGCAGCACCACCAGTACCAGGAGCATCAACAGCAGTGCCAGCAGCAGAACCAGCAGCACCATCACTCCTCATCTCATGCTTTGCCACAAGTGGTGGCGGCACCATTCTAGGTGGAGGCGGTCTGTTGGCAATGGCAGACTCAAGACGTATCAACCTAGCCAGCAGACTGCCAGCAGCGTTGCCAGTAGCAGCAGGGAGTGTGGGCGTGGTGAGGAGGTAGTGTGCTCGCTGAAAGGCAAGGCGGACCTGGGAGGAAGGGAGGGAAGGGAGGGGAGGGGAGGGGAGGGCAAAAGTGGTGGCAAGGCAACATCACTGACAGTGGCTGTCGGTTAGCAATGGCAGACTCAAGGCGGATCAACCTAGCCAGCAGACTGCTGCTAGCATTGCCAGTAGAGGCAGGAGCACCAGCAGGATTGCTTGCCAAGTCTCGGGTGTTGAGGGAGTGAGAGCGATGAGAGGTAGGGAGTGTAGGCGAGGTGAGGAGGTAGTGTGCTCGCTGGAAGGCAAGGCGGACCTGAGGGGGGATATGGGGCAAGAAATGAAGGGAGGGAGGGAGGGAGGAAACGTTGTTTCGGGTGCTTCAAAAACAGAAGAGTGTGGGCGTGGTGAGGAGGTAGTGTGCTCGCTGGAAGGCAAGGCGGACCTGAGGGAGAGAGAGTGGGCGAAGGGGAAAAGGGGATGGAAGGGGGGAGAAGGGGGGAGGAAAGGGTGGGGAAGAGAGAGAGATATTAACAGGCCATGCGCTTCCTCCTCTTCTTCTCCATTGTGAATGTTGTGGCTGCCCCTGCTGAGATCGTTGGATGGCATCTGGGGATCCTCTACTGCCAGTCAATGCCAGTCACTGGATGCTGGTCAAGAATGGTCAATGCCAGTCAATGCCAGTCAATGCCAGTCAATGCCAGTCAATGCCAGTCAATGCCCTTACATTGTGTATATTGTGGCTGCCCCTGCTGAGGTCGTTGGATGGCATCTGCGGATCCTCTACTGCCAACATGAAGCGGTTCTGCTGCACCATGCTGGGTGGGGGAAACAGAAAGAGACAAAGACATGGGTAGAAAGTTTGGCATTGCATTCCGTTGACCAGTTGACCAGCATTGACTAACATTGACTGGCATCTGTGGATCCTTCACTGCCAGCATGAAGCGGTTCTGCTGCACCATGCTGGGATGGGGATGAAAGATGGGGAAAAAGGCAAGCGGGTTGACTAGCGATGACCAGCATTGACCAGCATGAAGGGGTTCTGCTGCACCATGCTGGGATGCGGAAGCAAGAGGCAAAGGAGCGAGTGGGTTTGACTGGCATTGACCTGCACAGACTCAAATTGACTGGCATCTGGGTATTTGCTTCTGCCAGCATGTAGCAGTTCTGCAGCATACTGCACCACGATGACACTGACACCAGTGAGAGTCAATGACTGACACTGACTGACATTGACCGACATTGACCAACATTGATTGACATTAACATCTGGGTATTCTCTCCACCGCCAGCATGCAGCAGCAGTCCTGCAGCATGCTGCACCACGATGACTGACATTGACCACCATTGATGTACATTGACCACCATTGATGTACATTGACCACCATTGATGTACATTGACCACCATTGATGTACATTGACCACCATTGATGTACATTGACCACCATTGATGTACATTGACCACCATTGATGTACATTGACCACCACTGACGTACATTGACCACCATTGACGTACATTGACCACCATTGATGTACATTGCCGGACACTAACCACAACTGACAGAAATCAACTGACATTGACTGACATTGACTAACATTGACAGACACTGACTGACACTGACTGACATTGACCACAATTGACAGACACTGACAGACACTGACTGACAGTGACTGACACTGACTGACATTGATCGAGGGATTGACCCCAAATTGCTCACCCTCTATCCCTCTTCAGAAAAGATCTCCCTCCATGCCGAGCCGACACCCACGTCTGCTGTGTTGAGGCTGCGACCCACATTGATTGGCATTGACCACCATTGACTAGCATTGACCAGCCTTGACTGGCTTTGACCCCATGCCACATTGCTCACCCTCTATCCCTCTTGAGGAAGAATCTCCCTCCATGCCGGGCTGAGACCCCCACGTCTGTTGTGTTGAGGCCGCGGTTGACCATCATTGGCTGGCGTTGACTGATGTTGACCAGCATTGACTAGCGTTGACCACAACACATTGCTCACCCTCTATCCCTCTTGAGGAAGAACCTCCCTCCATGCCGAGCTGACACCCCCACGTCTGCTGTGTTTAGGCCACGACCGTAGAGGTGAAAGAAGTCAATCTGCACAAGGGGGAAGAGGGATCAGGGAGGGGTGAAACTCGAAAGGTAGCAAGAGGGCGAGCAAGCACAGGTATTTGCCTGAAGAATCTCCCCCCATGCCGAGCTGACACTCCCACGTCTGTTGTGTTGAGGCCACGACCGTACAGATGGAAGACGTCAATCTGGGAGCGACAAGGGACAAAAAATGGCGCACCAGAGTAAGGCACATGACGATGGAACAATGTTATATGTGTTTTTTCTTTGTAACGATTTTTTTGTTTGGTTACTTTCTTATCTAATTTCACATAGAATGGTCAAGAAAAGTGACGGCAACGCTTTGAGACTCAATGTTAGAACAAATGTACGCACTCAACAGTCACCATTAACATCCCATCATATCAAGGCACTCACTGTTAACACCTCACACTGCACTCACTCACCAGCAGTACACCCAGATTCTGCTCTGGCTTTGCACTTGAGAAGAATAGAGGGAAGAGGCAAGAAATCCAGGGTGGAGGTGGGTTTCCGTACCCTCTAATAGCACATATTGCCTGCTGCATGCACCAGTAGTACGCCCAGGTTCTGTGCTAACTATTTACTTGAAAAGGGTAGAACTTTCCGCTTAAGAAGCAGCTGTGGTGGGCGAGCAGAGAGAGAAGGAGGACTCACAAGTAACACCCCACAAATTGCACTCACTCACCAGCAGTACGCCCAGGTTCTGCTCCAACTTTCCGCTTGAAAAGCGGCTGTGGTGGGTCTGCACAGAGAAAAGCGCGGAGGGAAGAGGCGGGGAGGGAAGGGAGAGGAAAAGCGAGAAGCGAGAGGGGAATTACATACTATCAGAGCTCTCCACATCATAACACGGAGGGTAAAATGGCTAACACGGATTATATGGGTGACTGACGAAACGAGTGTGCCATGATCGACGCATGGGAGCCGATGCCCCCTGTGAACACCTTGTTGAGGGTTGAGGCCCTCCTGCTGCAGAGGATTTTTTTTTAGAATTCTCGATGCTGTAGATTTTTTTTTAGAATTCTCAAAAAAAATCTACAGCCCTGTGAACACCTTGTTGAGGGTTGAGGCCCTCCTGCTGCAGAGGGCTGCACATGCTCTGAAGCATCACCACACGAGGCTGTGTACTTACCTGCAGGTGCGTCATGATCATGACCAGCAGGGCGTAGGGACCCGATGCCTCCTGTGAACAACTCGTTGAGGCCCCTCTGCTGCCGTGGGCTGCATGCCCATGCTATGCGCCTTGTAAACATCCCAAAGACATGTACCTGCAGGTGCATCATGATCATGACTAGGAGCGCGTAAGACCCAATCCCTCCTGTGAACACCTCGCTGAGCCCCCTCTGATCTGCTGCAGGAAGAGCTTCAGTAGGAGGGAGATGAGGGGCAGTGCACTGCACTGCACCGCACAGGACAGCTTGTAACCCCTTAAAACACACCTGCAGGTGTGCCATAATCATGACCAGGAGCGCAAAGGACCCAATTCCCCCTGTGAACACCTCGTTGAGCCCCCGCTGCTGCAGGAAGAGCTTTAACACGAGAGATATGGGGCGAAGGGCTGGCATGGCCTTCATGGATTTCTGGTGGAAGGGGTGACAAAGACAAGTGGGAACAAAGAAGGAGAATGCAGAAACGAGTTCCGTTGAGGCGCAACCAACCAACCAACCCTCTGCTGCAGGAAGAGCTTCAGCACGATGGATATGGGTCGCAGTGCTGGCATGGCCTTCATGGATTTCTGGGGCGGGGGGAGACAAGACAGGGAGCAACAGAGGAAGGAAGGGAAAGCAAACAAGGGTTGGGCTGTTGAGACGCCTCAACACCCCCTCTGCTGCAGGAAGAGCTTCAGCACGATGGAGATGAGGCGAAGGGCTGGCATGACCTTCATTGATTTCTGATTGAAGGGGTGACAAGACAAGTGGGAACAGAAAACGGGATTGCGAAAGAGCGGTAGAGTGAGACTTTTCATTCAATAAACCCACTGCTGCGGACAAGAGCTTGAGCACAGAGGATATGGGGCGCAGTGCTGGCATTGCCTTCATTGATTTCTAGGTGAAGGAAGAAGGAACGAGGAGAGAAAGTGCGGAGAAAGGATTGAGACGTACCAACACTCTGCTACCAGAATGTCCCTACGCCTCGAACCGCCCCCCTTAGATGACTTAAAAATGCATAAAAAAGAGGGCTTGAGACACACAAACCCTCTGCTGCACCTTTCCCATTGCCTGTTTCCTCCCTCCCCTCCTTTCTCATTTGATCCTTGGTTTTTTTTAGAGAGAGAACATTGCAAGGGCAACAAGAAGATCCGATTGTTTGTACTGATGAAGGTTCGAAAGAACCGAAACTAGTTTACTCAAGTTCTGATTTTAAGTTGACGATTCTGTTAAATCTGGCTCTCTAATACGCTCTAGCTCACAAGCTTGCCAGGCTCTTTCATTTCTTTCATTTCATGGAGTTTGCCTCGTCGTCCTAAGACACAGTTTAAGTTGATGGACATAAGACCTCCGCAGCCCACCTGTTTACCTTTGACAGCGGAAGAGCAAACTGCAAGGGCAACAAGAACCGACTGCAAGGGCAACCTACCCGGATAAACTTGGCTGTCTCTGGTCCGTTGGAGGTATCGAAACTGCCAAGAAAATTAAGATAAAGGGAGGGAGGAAAGGGGCAGGAGGGAAAAGAGGGCCGGGCAGTTCGTCAGACATGTCAGAACTGGAATGAACATGGCCGTTTCTGGTCCATTGGACGTATTTAAAATGGGAGGGGTAAGTTAAGGGAGCGGAGAGGAGGAGAGGGGAAGAAAAAGAAGAGGGCTGCAAGAGGGGGAGGAAGAGGGTGGGCGAATCAATCACCAGAAACTTTATGATGGGCACACGTGCTTGCACTCACGCATGCACATGCACACACATGCACACACATGCGCACTCACGCACACACACACACATACACACTTATGCACTCACTCCTCCTCACCTGATGTCAAACGACACTCCACTTGCGGGAACCTGATGATCGGCACACACAAACTCATGCACATATATACGCACACACTCATGCTCGCGTGCGCGCACGCACGTACAACTCGCGTATACTCACACCTGCCCACCTGATGTCAAACGACACTCCACTCGCGATCTCCAGGGAACTTGATGATCGGCACACGTGCTCTCATGCATTGCAAGCATGCACTCATGCACGCGCACTCATACTACCTCCCTCTCACCTGATGTCAAACGACACTCCACTGGCGAACTCTAGAAACTTGATGACGGGCAATCTTGCACTGATCCACATGCACGCACACACATACATATACTCATTCACACACTACCACCCTCTCACCTGATGTCAAACGACACCCCACTGGCAATCTCCAGGAACTTGATGATCGGCACACGCGCTTTCACACAGGCATGCACACGCACACACATACACACTTATGCACTCACTCCCGCTCACCTGATGTCAAATGACACTCCACTTGCAATCTCCAGGAACTTGATAATTGGCACACGCACACTCATGTGCATGCACACGCGCAAGCACTCGTGCATACACACATACTCCCTCACTCACTCTCCGCTTCCTCTCACCTGATGTCAAACGACACTCCACTGGCGATCTCTAGAAACTTGATGATCGGCACACGCGCTTGCCCAATAACCTGCATTGGGGGGAAGGAGAACATAGAGGAGTATAACAAGAGACTGAAAAAGGAGGAACAGAGCAATGCGAGGAGAAAGCTCACAGAAAGGGACAATTACCGTTCACTCACTTGCACTTACAGTCACACCAGTATGTTCTCTTTACACAGCACAGCACCGCTGCACAAGCATCGTAGTACCTTCATGTTGCGGGCCACTCTCCGCCCCACCAGTGCCTTCGCAAGCGATTTTTGAGAATTCTATAAAAATCCGCCCCAACAGTGCCTTCGCAAGCGGTTTTTGAGAATTCTCAAAAATCCGCCCCACCAGTGCCTTCGCAAGTGCCCTCAGCGCCCTCTGTTTGCCTCTCGCATCTCGCCTGTTGCTACCCCAACACTCCACTCAGTTGCATGCCCAGCCTCCCCGTACCTTCATGTTGCGAGCCACTCTCCGCCCCACCAGTGCCTTGGCCAGTGCGCTCAGTGCGTTCTGCTTGCATATCGCCTGTTGATATCCAACTGTCCACTCGGTTTCATGCCCAGCCTCCCCATACCTTCATGTTGCGAGCCACCCTCCTCCCCACCAGCGCCTTCACCAGTGTTATCAACGCCCTCTGCTACACATCTGGTGAGGAGCAAAGGAGGCACTACTAACTAACACAGCAGCATCAACGTACCTTCATGTTGCGAGCAACTCTCCTCCCCACCAGTGCCTTCGCCAGTGCCCTCAGCGCCCTCTGCACGTCCGGACAGCCAGAATGCAGCACAACCATCTGATAGGAAGGGGGTGAAGGGGTGGGGGATAGCAGCAAATGGGAGAGGCTCGGGATACATGCAACTCTCCTCCCCACCAGTGCCTTCGCCAGTGCCCTCAGCGCCCTCTGCACGTCCGGGCAGCCAGAATGCAGCACTACCATCTGAGCTAAGATGGAAGGGAAGGAGGAAAGAAACGATGAGCTAGCTATGGGATGGCACGAGTGTGTGCTTGCTACCTTGCTTCCTTGTACCAGGGTGACACTCAGGGTGACACTCAAGGCGACACTAAAAGTGACACTCACATCCACGTTGCTGGTAGGGAGGTACACCTCCGTGCCGTACAAACCAGACACCTTCCCACGTGGCAGTGAGGGAGGCTTCGCCAGGATATGGTTACGGGGGTGTGAGTTGGTACTCACATCAACATCACTCATGGGATGGCACGAGTGTGTGCTTGCTACCTTGCTTCCTTGTACCAGGGTGACACCAGGGCCACCCTGCACTACATTGCACTCACATCCACGTCGCTGGTGGGCAGGTACACCCCTGTGGTGTACGAACCAAACACCTCCCCACGAGGCAGTGAGGCCTCACCAGGATATGGTTATGGGGTATGAGCTGCAACACTCACGTCAACATCGCTGGTGGGTAGATACACGCCCGTGGCGTACGAACCAAACACCTCCACGTGTAGCAGTAAGGCTTCAGCAGGAGATGGTTATGGGGTGTGAGCATTTATGGAGTGTGAGCTGGTACTCACATCCACGTCGCTGCTGGGGAGGTACACTCCCGTGGCGTACGAACCAAACACCTCCCCATGTGGCAGTGCGCCCAGATGCTCCCAGCTGCAGGGGCGTTAGTGTACCAGGGCTACAATCACGACTGCAATCAACTCACATCCACGTCACTGGTGAAAAACACCCCCGTGGCGTACGAACCCAGCACCTCCCCATGGCAGTGCGCCCAGATGCTCCCAGCTGCATGGCCATGCGGGTGACACTCAAAGTGACACTCACGTCAACATCGCTGGTGGGGAGATACACCCCTGTGGTGTACGAACCAAACACCTGCACGTGGCAGTGCGCCCAGATGTCAGAGCAGGAGAAGCAGGCGAGAGCAGGGGTAGTGGGGCACACCACTGGTACCAGGGGCACACTGTGCTGCATTCCGCTGCGCTGCACTCACGTCAACATCACTAGTGGGTAGATACACGCCAGTGGCGTACGAACCAAACACCTCCACGTGGCAGTGCGCCCAGATGCTCTGGATGACAGCTGTCACCCGCCCCACCGCCTCCGCCCGCGCCTGCTTCTCCTGCTCCGATGCTTCGACGAACCGGCAGAACTCCACGATTTCTGGTGTTTGGCACGGGGAACATGAGCGGGGGCACGGAGGCTGCACAGGTTAGAATTCTCAAAAACTGGCAAGGGGAACATGAGCGGGGGCACGGAGGCTGCACAGGTTAGAATTCTCAAAAACCGGCAAGGGGAACATGAGCGGGGGCACGGAGGCTGGTTTTTGAGAATTCTCAAAAACCGGCAAGGGGAACATGAGCGGGGGCACGGAGGCTGGTTTTTGAGAATTCTCAAAAACCGGCAAGGGGAACATGAGCGGGGGCACGGAGGCTGGTTTTTGAGAATTCTCAAAAACCGGCAAGGGGAACATGAGCGGGGGCACGGAGGCTGGTTTTTGAGAATTCTCAAAAACCGGCAAGGGGAACATGGGCGGGGGCACGGAGGCCGGTTTTTGAGAATTCTAAAAAACCGGCAAGGGGAACATGAGCGGGGGCACGGAGGCTGGTTTTTGAGAATTCTCAAAAACCGGCAAGGGGAACATGAGCGGGGGCACGGAGGCTGGTTTTTGAGAATTCTCAAAAACCGGCAAGGGGAACATGAGCGGGGGCACGGAGGCTGGTTTTTGAGAATTCTCAAAAACCGGCAAGGGGAACATGAGCGGGGGCACGGAGGCTGGTTTTTGAGAATTCTCAAAGACCGGCAAGGGGAACATGAGCGGGGGCACGGAGGCTGGTTTTTGAGAATTCTCAAAAACCGGCAAGGGGAACATGAGCGGGGGCACGGAGGCTGGTCAGCTTAGAGGATGCTCCCGTGTTCTCTGGATGACAGCTGTCACCCGCCCCACTGCCTCTGCCCGCGCCTGCTTCTCCTGCTCCGATGCCTCGACAAACCGACAGAACTCCACAATCTCTGGGGTTCGGAAAGGGGAAGATTAACGGGAATACAGTGAGGGTGAGAAGGGGTTAATAAAGACCATGTGCCACTCGCCCGCCCCACAGCCTCCGCCCTTGCCTGCTTCTTCTGCTCTGACGCCTCGACAAACTGACGGAACTCCACGATCTCTGGTGTTGAAGGTCGGGAGGGTGAATGGGGAAGATGAATGGGAATACGGTGAGCGTTTTGCAAGTGTGCCCCACCGCCTCCGCCCTTGCCTGCTTCTCCTGCTCTGACGCCTCCACAAACTGACGGAACTCCACAATTTCCGCAGCTTAGAAGGAGGGCAGGGAGACAGGGAAACGCGCAGGGTTTAATGCGTAGCCCGCGCCTGCTTCTCCTGCTCTGACGCCTCCACAAACTGACGGAACTCCACGATCTCTGGGGTTAAGAATGGGGAAGACGAACGGGAATACAGTGAGGTTTTACAAGTGTGCCCCACCGCTGCCCTCGCCTTCTTCTCCTACCCTAAATGCCTCCACGAACTGGCAAACTCTATTGTTTCTGAACTTCAGAAATGGGAGGGGTTGCAAGGGGCAAGGTTTAAGGGGTTTAGGGTTTACAATAGTCATACAGGGGACGCAGAGGCTTGCCTTGATGCAGGCGGAGAAAGGGGCCACCCGTAAAGGCTTCCCTACGGGTGGCCCACGATCCACGGCGCCGCGTAGGTGAGTGTTCCAGGTTTAGGTGGGCCGGGGTTTAGGGGGGGTTCAGGGTGTACGGTCGTTATGAGGGGGACGTGGAGGCTTGCCTTGGTGGAGGCGCAGGAAGGGGCTGCGCGGATGCCCCTCGGGATGCCCTACGCTCCACGGCGCTGCAGGGTCCGCCGCTGGCGCAGGCTTTCCGTCCCGCGCTTCCGCCACTGGCGCTTCAGGCTCCGCCGCTGGCGCAGGCTTTCCGTCCCGCGCTTCCGCCACTGGCGCTTCAGGCTCCGCCACTGGCGCAACACGAGCAAGCTTCCCGCCTCTGGTTTCCCCCGCTTCCCCCCCTTCCCCTACTTCCCCCGCCTTTGCAGCCGCTTCGCCATCCGCTTGCCCCTGCGCTTTCCGCTTCTTCTTATCCTCGACAATCTCCTTTTCCCGCGACTCGCCGTCCTTTACTGATGCAGCAGCGACGCCATCATCATCGTCAGTTCCTAATCCAACGGCTCCGCTCGCAGCTACTTCCCCGCGCAAAACCTGTCCGCCGTCCGATCGAGCTACATCTCCTGAATTTTCAGGCTGACCTATATCGAGTTTTGTTGTATCGGAAACTGATTTGTTCTCGATAGATGTGGTAACCACGTCTATGTCGACGAGGCGAATTACAAGTTCGTCCTCCGCGTCCCCGTCGCTGTCGTCATCCTCGTCGTTTTCGTGATCTACAGTCGTAGCGCGTGCGCTAGAATCGGGTAGAGAAGGACGCGTGGCGGACAGCAATCTTGCAAACGAATATCTCTCGTCCATCTCAGCAACTAACGCGGCAATCTCGCGACTAGTATCAGCAGGCAGGGAGGCACTCGTACCGGGCGTCGACGATAACAAATCAGCCAATAACGGATCACTCATTAACGGGTCACTCACTAACGGGTCGCTCACTAACGGGCCGCTCAATGCACTCGTTCCGATAACGGTACGAAGCGTTCGATAGATGAAAACCGAGTCGTCCGGCGTCGCCATGGTAATGTTCAAAAGTTCCAAAAACAATGCTGGTTGGCCAAACCTCTCCTAAAAACTGTGAGTAAACGCCTGACCCTGGGCAATTAGCGAGTCGACGCCACGTTACTATTCTAGTTAATTCTATACACAAACGACACTCACAGGTTCTGGATCAGGCACGGTGGTGCTTTGCAGCGGATACATAGACAAGCCCCATAATGACGGTGAGCTATTATATAAGAGAAGGTGTAATTTATCGGGTACAAGTTCGTCAAGAGTAATCTTCTAAATGACTCCGTCTTACAAAGGTTCTACTGTCGAAATCTGAGCTATAACGAGGTATTTTATGACAGTGTTTGTCGAACATCCGAAAAATAC
The DNA here is from genome assembly GCA_947470075.1 of Closterium sp. Yama58-4. Taxonomy (NCBI): domain Eukaryota; kingdom Viridiplantae; phylum Streptophyta; class Zygnematophyceae; order Desmidiales; family Closteriaceae; genus Closterium; species Closterium sp. Yama58-4. Next base: position 475,473 of record CANIUD010000768.1, read on the forward strand.
TCCACATCCTTCAAATAGTTTCTAGCAGAAGTTTTATCCGCCACTGAAATAGTTTTATCAGTTCAGTGGCGTATTTGTGAAGGAGCGCTTTACGGAAAAAATCCACAGGTTCGTGCAGGCACGGATTATAGCACAGAACCCCATAATGACGGTGGGCTATGGTTTTGAAGAAAGTGTAATTTATCGGGTAAAAGTAGTGAAGAGTAATCTTCTAAACGACTCCGTCTAACGAAGGTTCTACTGTCGGAAATTGAGCTATAACGAGGTATTTCAATGACGGTGTTCGTCGAACATCCGAAGATCTCCCATACCCTTCAAATTGTTTTCTATTCTGAAAATTTACCTCTCCTAGGGATTTCCCACTCCCCAGTGACGTATTTGTGGAGGAGCACTTAGCAGAAACGAAATTCACAGGTTTGTTGATCAGGCACGGTGGAGCTTGCAGCGGAATCATAGCCGGGCCCGTATGACGGTGGGATATGCTTAAAAATAGGTGTAATTTGAGCTATAAATAGGTAATTTCGTAGACGGTGTTGTCCAACATGGGTCGAGCTTCACACTTTTCAAATTGTTTGGGTATTTTCAAAACCCCTTCAGGGATTTCCCACTCCCAGATATTCCCCCCCTTCCCGTCTGCACTCTACGAACGAATTTCGTATCAGCTAGTTTTCTGAATGACTGTTTCGGCCCGTCTGGAAATTATCCCAATGCTGTCCATAGAAATACGGGCCAAGGGGAAAGCCAACCTTGAAAATCTCTGAGCCGAGATTTAACCAACCCTGAATTCTCAGGGGAATCGGACAAACGTCCGTGAATCGACAGGCCTCGAAAGTGCCAAAGGTAGCAGGGGACAGAGAATCCAGGGCGGGGGGGAATCCTGGAAACCGCAAGTACGCTTTGAGAAGGGCCTCGAGACAGCCAAGTTTTACTGTATCATTTGGTTAAGAAATATTACCGTACATTCACTTCCCTGCTGGTTTCATTTCACAGCACCAACATGTGAATGTCACCCATTTTGAATGGACTAACATATGCTGTAAGTACAGACGAATAAGTACCATGATTTATCAGAATCGCTCAAGAAAATCCAAATACGTCCTCGTTTTTTTTTTTTTAGTCGACTCAAAATCGGCCTCGCTCAAGAGCATCCAAGCACAGGTCCTAAAACGTCCTTGAAGCTCTTATCAAAATTCTCCTCAGAGAATCGCTTGGCCCGCTCCCTGCCAGCTGTTGCCATCCGCTCCCTCTCCTCCGCTGACATGGCGAACACCGCCCGCATGGCAGCAGCGTATTCGTCCTCAGTCGTAGCCAAAAACCCTACAGGGCAGCCCGATGACTCAGCTTCCAACTGGCCCTTCTGAATCAACGGCTCTGATTGCTTCTTTGAAAGCTCCTCTTCGCCTCCCTCGTCTCGCTCCTCATCTCCCTCCTCACCTCCCCCGTTCTCCTGCCCTACTTTATTTCTGCAACCGGCATGACAGGCCGGCACAACAATATCCATTTTCGGGCCGGCAGAGTTGTGGGCTGAAGGAAAGAAAGCAGAGCAGAACAAGGAACAGAACAAAGGAACAAAACGGAGAAAGGTAGAGGGAGTGTGGGTGAGAATGGCCTGCCTTCTCTTCCTGATCCTATCACCCACCCACCTATGTGGACAGCCCCTGCTGCCATCCACTCCACCACGCAGACGCCAAAGTGCTCATCCCTACTACTGGGTACTCCCAACACATATGATCGACTCACCGACAGGGACAGCCCCTGCTGCCATTACTCCACCACGCTCACTCACGCCAAAGTGCTCATCTCGTCCCACATGGTGTGGTGTGGTGTGCAATGTAATGCTCCCCACAGGTGGTGCCTACCCTAGTGGTGGTACGTGCTACCAGAGTGCCCATCAAAGACCCACACACCCACCAACGGGGACAGCCCCTGCTGCCATGTACTCAACCACGCTGATGTACCTTACAGGTGGCTCCTTAAATAGACCCACCTATAGGGACAGCCCCCGCTGCCATGTATTCGACCTATAGGGAGTGGTGTGCAATGTTATGCACCAAGTGTGCATACTCGTATGTAATGTTCGACTCACCTATGGGGATGGCTCCTGCTGCCATGTACTCGACCACGCTGATGCCAAAGTGCTCGTCCCACATGGTGTGTATACCGCAGGTGGCGCCGCCTAATAGTTGCTGCAGCTCCCTGTCGGATGAACACATGGGTGCAGTGCGGTACGGGATAGGAGCGGTGAGATTGAGGCATGGCGTGCATGCCGCTGGTTGCTCCACCTAATAGCTGCTGCAGCTCCCTGCTATACAATCACAAACAGATGGTGCAGTGCGGTAACACATTGAGCAGTGAAAGCACTGCTCGTCCCACATGGTGTGTACCCCGCAGGTGGCACCGCCTAGTAGCTGCTGCAGCTCCCTGCCATAAAGAGGACAGGGCACAATGCGGTAACAGGGGATAGGAAAAGTGAAGTCATTAGGCATCATGGTTTGTACCCCGCAGGTGGCACCGCCTAGTAGCTGCTGCAGCTCCCTGCCATGCGGTGAGAAACACATGGGTACAGTGCGGTAACACATTGAACAGTGAAAACACTGGTCGTCCCACATGGTGTGTATGCCGCAGGTAGCACTGCCTAGTAGCTGCTGCAGCTCCCTGCCATGCAGTGAGAAACACATGGGCACAGTGAGGTCACTGGGAGTGAAAACCAAGGCATCGTGTGACCCACACACCAACATACCTGAAGGGAGTGTTGATGATGAAATCCACTCGTCTCTCTATTCCCAAAGAAACCGCCAGGCAGCCCAGCAGCTTTTGAGTCGACTCGAAAGAAAGCAGCCCAGCAGCTCGATGCGCTTCTCGTCCTCCTGGTGCCGGCTGCTGCCCACCAGCGTCACACGCACTCGATGCTTTAACCCACGCACTAACATACCTGAAAGGGGTGTTGACGATGAAATCAACCCGTCTCTCAATGCCCAACGACACTGCCAGGCACCCCAGCAGCTCGATGCGCTTCTCGTCCTCCTGGTGCCGGCTGCTGCCCACCAGCTTCACACGCACTCGATGCTTTAACCCACTCACTAACATACCTGAAAGGGGTGTTGACGATGAAATCAACACGTCTCTCAATGCCAAGAGACACTACTAAACACCCCAGCAGTTCGATCCGCTTCTCGTCCTCCCGGTGCCGGCTGCTCGTCTGTCTGAATTCGCCTATGTTACCTGAAAGGGGTGTTGACGATGAAATCAACCCGTCTCTCAATGCCCAACGACACTGCCAGGCACCCCAGCAGCTCGATCCGCTTCTCGTCCTCGTGGTGCCGGCTGCTGCCCACCAGCTTCAGACGCACGCCAGCCATCGGATCGGGATTCGATTGAGCGCTGGCCGTTGGATCGGGTCTTGATGAAGTGTCAGCCGTTGGATCGGATGGTGGCGGGGGCTTTATGGCCTGTGCAAAAGCTCGGAGCTGCAATGCGTGGTTCTGAAAGACACGAGAGCGGGGAGGTGAGTGAGAGAGGAGGAGGTGAGTGAGGGACGAGGAGGGAAAAGGAGTCGATAGGTTGTTAAAGAGGTGACTAGAAACAAGGCCCAATAGAGGAGCAATAGTACGAAGCACATAATTTCAGCAATATTTGCCTGGTAATGTGATTGCAGTTGTTACATGCATGCAGTGTTGAGTAAGAGCAGGTGTCATCTGTGAAACTTGGACAATGCATTTTCTACATAAAATATATATTTCAGAATGCAATGCACTGTACCATTTTCATCAAATGTACCATGGCTTCTTGGCATGCACTGTCCCAGTCCTGTCCACTTCCTATGTATTCACTTGAGAATGAAAAAAATAAAGGCACTGTACCTTTTCTGGTCGGAACTGGGCAACAGAGATAATGTAACCAGGAGAGGAGCGCGAGAGAGGGAGGGCCTGGAGGGGAGGGTAAAGGGGGGGGGGGGAGGAGAAGATGAAAGGAAGGAGGGACATACCACTGAAATGACAGACAGATGAAGTAGTGTTTAACAAGCCAAACCCCGTGCACATTAGCATGCGAGTACAATCTACACTCACCTGCAGAGCAGCGGTGTCGCAGGGGGGGTAAACCCGGTGCACAGAGCTCCGCTTGTTGCGCGTCCAGATTCGCCGAATGTGTGCAGCACATTGGTAAGCCAAGTATTATGGGGAATAAAACCTACACACACCTGGAGAGCAGCGGTGTCGCAGGGAGGGTAAACCCGATGCACGGAGCTCGGCTTGTTGCGCGTCCAGATTCGCCGAATGTGGCCCTCGGTCCAGGAGGAGTTGACCATGGTGACGTCAGCGTGCCCGCCCGCCCACCCGTAGAGTAAGGCAAAGAAGCGATAATAGTAGAGCTTGGAGGAGGAAAGAACAGCGCTGGTGATTGGGGATTGAGGGAGAGGGCAGTGGGAACACATGGACATTGAGTTGACCATGGTGACTGTCAGCGTGCCCGCCCGCCCACCCGTAGAGTAGAGCGAAGAAGCGATAGTAGTGGAGCTTGGAGGAGGAAAGAACAGCGCTGGGACAGAGAACGGGAAGAGAGAGTGTATGGGAGAGAGAGAGAGAGAGAGAGAGAGAGAGAGAGAGAGAGAGAGAGAGAGAGAGAGAGAGAGAGAGAGTGGAAACGCAATCAGGAACCTGAGAGCGGAAGAGAGGGTGTATGGTATTTGAATGTGGAACTCCCCTTGGACCAGGAGGAGTTGACCATGGTGACGTCAGCGTGCCCGCCCGCCCACCCGTAGAGTAAGGCAAAGAAGCGATAATAGTAGAGCTTGGAGGAGGAAAGAACAGCGCTGGTATCGGGGAATAGAGGGGAGTAGTGTGTGGGATAGACTGAGGGGGCGAGTGATTCAGGAGAGTGGGAGTGAGAGCGCAATTCAGAAACAGCATGAATGTGAACATTCCATCGGTACAGGAGGAGGAGGAGTTGACCATGGTGACGTCAGCGTGCCCACCCGCCCACCCGTAGAGTAAAGCGAAGAAGCGATAATAGTAGAGCTTGGAGGAGGAGAGGAGGGCGCTGGTGATTCGGGGGACAGGGAGGGAGGGAGGGAGAAGTTGTTTGCTGCATGGCAGATTGGTTGTAACCTTCAGCAGCTGGAGTGTGTGTGGCCCTCCTGTTGGTCCAGGCCAGGAGCGGTAGTAGTAGAGCTTGGGAAGGAAAGGAAGGCGCTGTGGTTTGAGTCGACTCAAAACACGGCTCATTTCATGCGGATTGTACGTGGAGAAGTTGTTTGCTGCATGGCAGATTGGTTGTAACCTTCAGCAGCTGGAGTGTGTGTGGCCCTCCTGTTGGTCCAGGCCAGGAGCGGTAGTAGTAGAGCTTGGGAAGGAAAGGAAGGCGCTGTGGTTTGAGTCGACTCAAAACACGGCTTATTTCATGCGGATTGTACGTGGAGAAGTTGTTTGCTGCATGGCAGATTGGTTGTAACCTTCAGCAGCTGGAGTGTGTGTGGCCCTCCTGTTGGTCCAGGCCAGGAGCGGTAGTAGTAGAGCTTGGGAAGGAAAGGAAGGCGCTGTGGTTTGAGTCGACTCAAAACACGGCTCATTTCATGCGGATTGTACGTGGAGAAGTTGTTTGCTGCATGGCAGATTGGTTGTAACCTTCAGCAGCTGGAGTGTGTGTGGCCCTCCTGTTGGTCCAGGCCAGGAGCGGTAGTAGTAGAGCTTGGGAAGGAAAGGAAGGCGCTGTGGTTTGAGTCGACTCAAAACACGGCTTATTTCATGCGGATTGTACGTGGAGAAGTTGTTTGCTGCATGGCAGATTGGTTGTAACCTTCAGCAGCTGGAGTGTGTGTGGCCCTCCTGTTGGTCCAGGCCAGGAGCGGTAGTAGTAGAGCTTGGGAAGGAAAGGAAGGCGCTGTGGTTTGAGTCGACTCAAAACACGGCTCATTTCATGCGGATTGTACGTGGAGAAGTTGTTTGCTGCATGGCAGATTGGTTGTAACCTTCAGCAGCTGGAGTGTGTGTGGCCCTCCTGTTGGTCCAGGCCAGGAGCGGTAGTAGTAGAGCTTGGGAAGGAAAGGAAGGCGCTGTGGTTTGAGTCGACTCAAAACACGGCTTATTTCATGCGGATTGTACGTGGAGAAGTTGTTTGCTGCATGGCAGATTGGTTGTAACCTTCAGCAGCTGGAGTGTGTGTGGCCCTCCTGTTGGTCCAGGCCAGGAGCGGTAGTAGTAGAGCTTGGGAAGGAAAGGAAGGCGCTGTGGTTTGAGTCGACTCAAAACACGGCTTATTTCATGCGGATTGTACGTGGAGAAGTTGTTTGCTGCATGGCAGATTGGTTGTAACCTTCAGCAGCTGGAGTGTGTGTGGCCCTCCTGTTGGTCCAGGCCAGGAGCGGTAGTAGTAGAGCTTGGGAAGGAAAGGAAGGCGCTGTGGTTTGAGTCGACTCAAAACACGGCTTATTTCATGCGGATTGTACGTGGAGAAGTTGTTTGCTGCATGGCAGATTGGTTGTAACCTTCAGCAGCTGGAGTGTGTGTGGCCCTCCTGTTGGTCCAGGCCAGGAGCGGTAGTAGTAGAGCTTGGGAAGGAAAGGAAGGCGCTGTGGTTTGAGTCGACTCAAAACACGGCTTATTTCATGCGGATTGTACGTGGAGAAGTTGTTTGCTGCATGGCAGATTGGTTGTAACCTTCAGCAGCTGGAGTGTGTGTGGCCCTCCTGTTGGTCCAGGCCAGGAGCGGTAGTAGTAGAGCTTGGGAAGGAAAGGAAGGCGCTGTGGTTTGAGTCGACTCAAAACACGGCTCATTTCATGCGGATTGTACGTGGAGAAGTTGTTTGCTGCATGGCAGATTGGTTGTAACCTTCAGCAGCTGGAGTGTGTGTGGCCCTCCTGTTGGTCCAGGCCAGGAGCGGTAGTAGTAGAGCTTGGGAAGGAAAGGAAGGCGCTGTGGTTTGAGTCGACTCAAAACACGGCTCATTTCATGCGGATTGTACGTGGAGAAGTTGTTTGCTGCATGGCAGATTGGTTGTAACCTTCAGCAGCTGGAGTGTGTGTGGCCCTCCTGTTGGTCCAGGCCAGGAGCGGTAGTAGTAGAGCTTGGGAAGGAAAGGAAGGCGCTGTGGTTTGAGTCGACTCAAAACACGGCTCATTTCATGCGGATTGTACGTGGAGAAGTTGTTTGCTGCATGGCAGATTGGTTGTAACCTTCAGCAGCTGGAGTGTGTGTGGCCCTCCTGTTGGTCCAGGCCAGGAGCGGTAGTAGTAGAGCTTGGGAAGGAAAGGAAGGCGCTGGTGATGGGGGGACAGGGTAGTAGGTACGCATGGGCATTGGTGATGCTATCCACGTGCCTGCGCACCCAGCCGTATAGACATGCGAAGAAGCGATAATAGTAGAGTTTGCTTCGGGGGATGGGGGGGAGTGTGTGGAAGGGAGGGTGTGGAAATGCAACGCGGAAGCAACTTAAATGTGCGCACCCGCCCACTAGTATTAGTATGAGAAGAAGCGGTGGTAGTAGAGCTTGGAGGAGGAGAGGAGGGGAGCGGAAAGGACGACAATGGGATAGCAGCTTGATAAGGTCCTCGGCCCGGGAGGATGCGTGCACCCTGGTGATTGTGGCCATTCATTGTGCCCACCCGCCCACCCACCCACCCCATCAATCAGCCCAGGAGGAGGCCAGATTCGTTGAATGTGGCCCTCCCCTCAGCCTGGGAGGATGCATGCACCATGGTGATACTGTCAGTCAGCGTGCATGCACCATATCTCCACTGATCATCGGGTAGTGCGTATAGCACACCACCAAACACCCTCCCTCCTCTCCTCTCCTCTCCTCTGCCCACCTTGTCCCCACCCACTCACCCACCTGTTGGCAACAGCGGCATCGTTGTTATACATGCTAGTGCGCTGCTGCACTCTCTGCAGCATGTCACCACTGATCGTCGGATAGTGCGACGCCTCATTACCCACCTGTACCTTCTTACACCCACCTGTACCGTCTTACGTTACACCCATCTGTACATTCATAAACACCTGTTGGCAACGGTATCATCGTTGTTATACATGCTAGTGTGCTGCTGCACTCTCTGCAGCATGTCACCACTGATCGTCGGATAGTGCGTATAACCACTCAGTACCCACCTCTACCTTCTTACACCCACCTGCACCCCCCTTTCTTACATACACCCACCTGTTAGCAACAGTGTCATCGTTGTTATACATGCTAGTGCGCTGCTGCACCCGCTGCAACATGTCTCCACTGATTGTCGGGTAGTGCGTATAGCACACCACCAAACACCCTCCCCCTCCTCCTCCCCCCCCCCCTCCTCTCCCTGCTCGTCCCCCTAACAGCAGCTTCACTACAGGATAAGAGAACGCGTATCCGGCCGTGTCCACGAAAACAGCGGGCGGGCAGCGGAGAACGGCCTCTAGTGCGAGGGCCATGGAGCCCACTGATTGGCCGAGGAGAGTGAAGCGGGGATAGAGAGAGGCCTCCACTAAATGACGGTAAGATAGACGCACGACCTGTAGGTGGGGGGAAGGGGGAGGGGAAAAGAGGCGGAGAACGGCCTCTAGTGCGAGAGCCATGGAGCCCAGTGATTGGCCGAGGAGGGTGAAGCGCGGGGAGAGGGAGGCCTCAACTAGATGGCGGTAGGACAGACGCACGACCTATAGGGGGCAGGCACAGGGGGGACGAATATATGGGATGAAAGAGCAGAGAGGCCTCTAGTGCGAGAGCCATGGAGCCCAGTGATTGGCCGAGGAGAGTGAAACGAGGATAGAGGGAAGCCTCCACTAGATGGCGGTAGGACAGGTGGACGACCTGGGTTTGTAATGGGGACAAGGGAGGAGAGGAGAGGGTGTGGGAGTGGGGGTGGGACTTGGAGTGATTGGTTGAGGAGAGTGAAGTGCGGGCAAACGTGGCAATTCAGAGTGGTAACCATGCAAACGTGGTAACCACATGACACAACACGTGGTAACCGCATGACACAACACGTTACCTCGACTGGCCGGGGCAGAACCACTCCGAACAGGTTGTGTGCTCGCTCCGAAAGGTGGTGATCAAAGAGTGGTAATCAAAGAGTGGTAACCACCAAATTGGGGACCACATGACACAACACGTTACCTCGACTGGCCGGGGCAGAACCACTCCGAATACGTTCGCTCCGAAAGGTGGTAATCAAAGAGTGGTAACCACCAAATAGGGGACCACATGACACATCACGTTACCTCCACTGGTCGGGGCGCTCAAACATGGTAACCCAGAGTTATAGTAGCGTGGTAACCACATGACACAACACGGTACCTCCACTGGTCGAGGCAGGACCACTCCAAACAGGTTGTGTGCTCTCTCCGCCAGCGAATCAGGAGATGCCACGTCGCCAGTGTACACGAAGCATTGCGCCAAGGGGTCAAGCTCCTGGAGGGTAAACGCCCAAAATACCCGAAAAACAGGTGGGGAGAATGTACTTTGCCCAGGAATAGGTGGAGACGAGATGAACAATGATTTTAGGGTGGGTCGATATTGCAAGTGAGCGGAGAATAAGGAGGCGAATAGACAATCAGCCCTTCCATGTACGTATCTGCGAGTATCAGTATAGCGCGTACCAAACCACAAGAATTCGTACTGCGGGTATCCAGTAACGAGTACCTGTATAGCGCGTACGGCGCACCACAGCACTCGCTCGCCGCCTCCGCCATCGTTGGTGAACGGGTGGAAGAACCCGAACGAGTGTCGCTTCACGCGCGATCGGATATACGACCGGACTATAACGAGGATCACGGGTAAAAGCAAGAGGGCGGTGCAGAAAAACGGGATAATAGCGGGAGAAACGGAGGAAGAAGAATCTGGGCTAGGGGAAGGAGAAGGGGAAGGAGAAGGAGGAGGAGGAGGAGGAGGAGGAAGAAGACGCCATGAGAGACTAGCCGTCTAAAGGTTCCCCAGAGAATTCCAAAAAAACTAATTTGGCTTGTTTGCTGACTCCGCCCAGGCGAATTCACGGGCCCTGTGAGCTAGCAGCCGTGCAGCGCGCGCGCGCGAGCGACTAACAACCTAAACAGCTGCCCTAGCAGCGGCTTTAGAGACGTCTACGGACCTCGCGACTGCGGCCTGAGAGCCTTATAGCCTAGACGCCTTCCCTAGCGGCCGTCAGGCAACACTACGAGGAAAGTTCTCCATCTCATCATTGACGGTCGTGAAAGCGCGGGACGAGTTGCAGGAAGCTAAAGGAAAGACGCGAAAAAACTCTCAGGAACGGAAAGGAAATACGCAAAAGCGAAAACGCCGCCCGTGGGGCTCGAACCCACGACCACAAGGTTAAGAGCCTTGCGCTCTACCGACTGAGCTAGGGCGGCTGTGACAGTAATTGGAAATGTATAATATGCCACAATCTCAAGAGTGACGAGGATCAAACTGTCGGCATGGCGTCAGATTCCTCCCGGCCATTCCACCGCGCGTTGAACCTCCTAGCCGCCGACACCCTCGAGATTGACGGCGATCTCCTCGAGATGATCCGCCACGACTGACCGACCCGACTGCTTAGCAAACATTCACTCGTACACCTCTCAACCGGCTAGCGGTTCAAATTGTCGGCATGGCGTCAGATTCTTCCCGGCCATTCCACCGCGCGTTGGACCTCCTAGCGTCCGACACCCTCGAGAGTGACGGCGATCTTCTCGAGATGATCCGCCGCGCGCGCCGCGACATGACGCGCCTCTCCGCCGCCGACTCCCGCCCCGCCGTCGCTGGCGGAAAACATTTTCGCAGTGGCGCGTCCAAGGTAAGTTACTGGGTAGTTTCCATGTAACCCTTCTAACACCCTTCTAACAGTCCCACATGACGCGCCTCTCCGCCGCCGACTCGCGCCCCGCCGTCGCTGGCGGAAAGCACTTCCGTAGCGGCGCGTCCAAGGTACGTTTCTGGGTAGCTCCTCTCAACTGCGCCCTTCCCTTGGAACCGTTGAGAATCCCATATAACCGCTTCGTATCGTACAGTCCGACATAACGCGCCTCTCCTCCGCCGCCAACTTCCGCGGGAGTCCAACCGTCTGCTGTGGCGCGTGCAAGGTAAATCAGAAACTACCGTCTGGGTAGCTCCTCTCAACTGCGCCCTTCCCTTGGAACCCTTGGGAATCCCATGTAACCTCTTCGAATCGTACAGTCCCACGTAACGCGCCTCTCAGCCACCGACTCCCGCGGGAGTCCAACCGTCTGCAGTGGCGCGTGCAAGGTCAGTCTCTGCTTAGCTCCTCTCAACTGCGCCCTTTTAAATTTCATGTAACCGATTCTTCCAGTCCCACATGACGCGCCTGCGGGGCTTCCAAGGTAAGTTTTTGGGTTCTAGCTCCTCTCAACTGCGCCCTTGCAAATCCCATATAACCATTTCTTACAGTCCCACATGCCGCGCCTCTCCACCATCGCCTATTCCCGCCCCGCCGTGGCTGGCGGAAAGCGGCACTTCCGCAGCGGGGCTTCCAAGGTACATCTCTGGGTAGCTCCTCCCTCAGGTCAGCCCTTGAAAATTCCACGTAGCCTCTCCTTACAGCCCGAAGTTGACTTTCGAGTCAACTTATAGGTCAACTTATAGGTCAACGGGTTTCCAACTTCCAAGGTACGTCTCTGGGTAGCTCGTCCCTCATGTCAGCCCTTGAAAATTCCACGTAGCCTCTCCTTACAGCCCGAAGTTGATTTTTCAGTCGATTCAAAAGTCAACTTCTGCAGCGAGACTTCCAACTTCCAAGGCACGTCTCTAAGTTGCTCCTCCCTCAAGTCAGCCCTTGAAAGTTCCGTGTAACCTCTCCTTACAGCCCGAAGTTGTTTTTTTCAGTCGATTCAAAAGTCAACTTCTGCAACAAGACTTCCAACTTCCAAGGTACGTCTCTGGGAGGCTTGTCTTTCTCAATGTGGGTAGCTCCTCCCTCAAGTCAGCCCTTGAAACTTTCATGTAACCTCTCCTTATAGTCCGAATCTTCCGCCGCGCCCGGCCTCAGTTGGGGACTCTGTAGGTGTTACTTTTGAGAATTCTGTGTTTTGAGTTCTGTGGGACTTGTGAGGGTTCTGCGTAGGTGTGGGACACAGTGAGGCCGGGCGCGGCGGAAGACTCAAAACCTGGCCTCAGTTGGGGACTCTGTAGGTGTTACTTTCGAGAAATCTGTGTTTTGAGTCCGACTCAAAACCCGGCCTCACTGTGGGACTCCGTAGATGTTACCTGTTAGAGATTTCAAAAGTAGCGCCTACATTACCGTCCGCGGCCCCACTCGAGACTCTGTTAACGGTCATGAGTGTGTGTTTGTAAGTTGGCCTTCTTCATTCTGTTGGGTGTAGTGATGCGTGTTTGACCTTGCTTGTGCATTGAATTGCAACCTTCTGATCTTTTTCCATGCGTGAATCAATTTCCTCCCTCCCATTCTTGCTTCTGTCTTTTCCTTTCTTTTCCTGCTCCCTGTTTCTCGTCCCACACCTAATTGTTTCACTTCTTCGTTTCAGGCCAACACAACCGGATCAGCATCATCTGCAGCAGCGGCAGCAGCGGCAGGAATGTTGATGCCAACACCACCATCAGCAGCATCAGCACCAACAGCACCCACATCAGCACCCACTACTCTTTCTGATCGTAGAACCCACCTCCCCTCCTCCTTCCCGATTCCCTCGGCCATGCTTTCTCACCCCAGCACCCCTCCGTACACCCACGTTGGACATAATCACAGTCCGTATAATCACACTCCCGGGCACCATGCAACTGCAGCTTTGGCAGGTGCAGCAGGTGGGGTGAATGCCTTTCCTCCAGTTGCCACTGCTGCTGGTGCAAGTACTGCTGCTTCTGCTGGTACGGGTGTAGCTTCAGGTTCTGGTGCTAATCGTGCTGCTGCTGTTGCCAGTGCTGGTGCTGGGGCTGGTACGGCTACTGGTGTTGCTACTGCTGCCGCTAGGGTAACTGGAATGCAGGGTGCAGCAGCTTCAGCAGCGGCAGCAGCAGCAGGCACTGGTGCGACGGGTGTTGGAAGAAGCAGTCACCAGCATTCAGCAGGCAACAGCCAGCAGGGAGTGCAGCAGCACGTGCCGAGTCAACAACACATGCAACAACACACGCAACAGCCGCCGCTACAGCCATCACAGCAACAGCAAACGCAACAGCGGCAGCCGCTGCAGCAGCCGCAGGCACGTCAGGTCGTGACTTTGAAGGGACCAGTGCCTCGACCAAGAGAGAGGTCGAAGCGGGCAAGATAGTGGGTTCGATAGGGCGGTAGCGGGGATTGCAGCACATGTTGCAATGGCAGCAGCAGCCACAGCAGCAGCAGCAGCAGCAGCAGCAGCAGCAGCAGCAGCAGCAGCAGGCGCAGGAGTCAGGTTGTGACTCTAAAAGGGCCAGTGCCGTGGCCAAGAGAGAGGTCAAAGTGGACGCGGTAGTTGGATAGCAGCAGATGCTGCAATGAGAGGCCATGTAATGTGTCTGGAGCATTGTAGAATCTGGTGGAATATTAAGATAACGCACGGATGTACAACAGCAACAGCAACAGCAGCAGCAGGCGCGTCAAGTTGCGGCTCTAAAGGGGCCAGTGCCACGGCCAAGAGAAAGGTCAAAGCAGGCACGGTAGTGGGGGGTTTGCAGCATATGACAGCTCATGTCGTGTGTCTGGCGCACATGTGACATCTGGTGCAAGTGTTAAGATAGAGTAGGGAGTTACAGCAGCAGCAGGCACGTCAAGTTGCGACTCTAAAGGGGCCAGTGCCACGGCCAAGAGGAAGGTCAAAGCGGGCGAGATAATGGGGAATGCAGCTGCTGCTGCAGTGGCAGCTCGTGTACTGTGTCTGGCACACATGTGAAGTCTGGTGCAGAGATTATGACAAGCAGGCAGCTACTGCAGCAGCAGCAGTAGCGGCAGGTTGTGACTCTCGAGGAGTCGTGTTTTGAGTCGATTCAAAACACGACTCATTACACGTGTGTAACAACCTGGAGAAAGAACGAAGCGGGCATGATAGTGGGGAAGGCAGTGGATGGTGCAGCGAGAAAGCGTGCTGCATGTTTGGAGAAGCACACATGTTCGGGACACATGTGAAATCTGGAGCAGCGATGGAGATCAGCATCAAGTGCGTGGAGTTCTGAAGGGGCTAGTGCTGTGGCAAAGGGAGAGGACGAAGCGGGCGCGATAGTGGGGAATGCAGCGGTTGGTGCGTGTTGCATGTTCGGAGAAGTACGCCTGTTTGGCATACATGTAAAGTCCGGAGCAGTGATGGCGATGAGCATTGGGTGTGTCAAGTTGTGGCTCTGAAGGGGCCAGTACCACGGCCAAGAGAGGTTGAAGCGGGCGCGATAGTAAGGAATGCAGCGGATGGTGCAGCGATGAAGAGAATGCAGGCAGCCACAGCAGCAGCAACAGGGAAGTCAGTGCGCTGCTACCCGCTGCTCCTCCCCCCCCCCCCTTTTCTCCCCCCCTCCTCCCCTCCCCCTCCCGCCGCCTCTCCCCTCTCCCCCGCTCCCCACCCACAGATGCGGGACAGGGATGTACATCAATCTTTGTCAACAACTTAAGGTTCCAAGTGGCATAACTGAATATACATCAATTACGCATCTTCCATATGGCTCAATTACATAATGGGAAGTGCTCGCTGGGTCAATTTGATTCTCTTGTAAAGATCCAGCTGTGGTGTCGTGGTGGTACAGTAACTTCTAGTGATTTATCCTTTTGAGACTCAACGAAGCTTTTTATAACGAGATAAGCTTTCAGCGACTGCCAGGCTTGGTTGAGCACGACTCGGCCAATTCTCTCGTGAAAACTTCCGCCGTTTGTATTTTCCACTCTAATCGGGCCGAAGAAGTACGTATGTATCCAGGAAATGGTTGCTCCAGTGAAGGTGGGGGGGGGGGGGGGGGGGGGGGGGGAGACAGCGCGCATCGCTTCGCGTCGCGTCGCATTACACACCGTTCCAACTTCCAGTTCACTCACTCGTTCCGCTGCATTCCTCCCCACACGGATTCGTCGCGTGAAGTGCGGAAGCCCGTTGGATCGTCGACTGTTGGGTCGGCGGTTTTTTGGCTGCTCGTGTCGCTTCCATTTCCGTCTTCAATTTCTGACGCAGGAGCATCTTAGCCTATATTCTGCCTATCTGTTTCACTTGCTCGGGTTCACGATCTTCGGTTCTCGTTCCTTCAATTGTTAGCCATGGAGCTTCGCCGTATCTTTCCTGTCTTGGTCCTGCTCCTTCTCTTCACTTCGCTTCTTCCCCTCGCTTCCTCTCGAGAAATACTACAGTCGCAAGCAAAAGGTTGCTCATGTAGACCATGGCTCAGCTGCAGGTTCGTCACTGATCTGAGTTCCTCACTGATCTAAATTCCTCCTCCTAATAATCTCATACTGATTTTCGTCTATTTACAGTACTGATATTCTGTCTTTTCATTCAGACTCTCAAGTTGCGTGACTTGCGCGATTGCGAGCTCTTTTATCTTTCAGCAAGAAGTCGTGGAACGAGGTGAAGGGAATGACGGCGCAGGCGGCTCGCGATTACATCGAGGCCGCCACGCCGCAGTGCGACCGAGAGTTTGTGACGATCAAGAGTGGGTCTTATTTTCCCGCGGTATATTTCGCCGATCGCGTTCAAATAATTGTGGACAATAACGGGATTGCTTTGGGTGCATGGGTTGGGTAAAAAATATGCTGGTAGTGGTGGCACTGCACAATTGCTGTTTACGTTTTGCGTAAAATAAAAATTTTTTAAAGCGTTTTAATCGCTTTCAAATTTGCGTATTGTGAAAGCGAAGCTGACTGTAACGCAATTTTGTGCATCGTCGAAGCGCGGTATTCGCCTTCTCCGAATATATAATGTGGGCTGGGGTCATTCTTCCCCCACCCACGTCTCTCATTTTACAATCGCTCAAGTTCAATTCCCAGTTCCGAGACCCATCCCGATTTTGTCGGAGGCTCCAACCCCCTCCCGATTTTTTCGGACCTCAACCTGGCGAGGGTGAAAACCCTTCCACGTTTTCATTCACCCTCGACGCTGCTGTCGGACATTCTTACCTACAATCAAGCTTCAATGGCGCCGACTGACAACGCCCCGAATCGTTCGGACAACGAGAAGAACGCCCGTGAAATTTCGGGCGATCGCCGCAACAAGCGACGGGCGGATGACGAATGTATCGCGACCACTGGCGTCGATCTTTTGACGCGCAGTGCGGAAGTCAACAAAACCGCCAACAAACAGCACCCCTCGGCGCCTGTGGCGCCTGCGGTGTAAGTGGCGACCGCGGCACCTGCAGCACCCATGGCGCCACACGCGCCTGACGCCGAGCACGCGCCAGCACCTGTGGCCGGACCGTCGCGTCAGCGCCAGAGGCGCCGAACTGGGTCTTCGTCTGACGCGACGGCTGACCCTGCTTTGACTCCGCCGACGCTGACTGCTGACCAGGTCCAAGCGCTTTTGGCGCTGTTACAGCAGCAGCCGCCGACGGTTACGCCTACAGCGACAACAATTTCCGCATCTGCTAAAAACGCAAACGCAAGAAACGATTTGGCACGTCACCCCCGCGTGCCCGAAGTCCCTCGTGCCGAAAGGGAACACGCTGCAGCTCCGGCGCCCAACGTCGTCAACGACAACAGCGACTCTGAAGACGAAGCGGGTGAGGCTAATGCACACAACAATTTTATTGCACCTGCCGAACATCTTCCTCCACTCCCATCCACCAACCCCACCATTCCGGCTTCTTCTTTTCACCACGCCGGGGTACGCGAGCAAGCCGAATTTCTGGAGGACCTGCGCGCGTACCTGAAGCACTCGGAGCACAAGATACGCCACGGCGACACCGCTGGCGCTCTCGAGCTCTTCGAAGAGGCGTACGCGCTCATCGCCGATCGCTTCCAACTCCTTCAAGTCGCCGACGCCTCCGACTTCAAGACGGCGCACCGCTTCAAGCTGTACCAGCAGAAAAGTGTGCTGACTTCGCGCCCTTTCAAGCAGGCGCTCGCGGATGTGGCAGCAATGAACCGCGCCCAAGGCTCCTACGGTCGCGGTTCTTCCCTTGGAGGCCGCGGTCCCACGGGGTTTGGCGGCAAATTCGGCACGACCCCTAGCTGCGATGCTAGGGGCTTCCGCGGCACCTGTTTCCGCTGCGGCCAGCCAGGCCACACTGCCAACGCATGCCCTGCTGGTGGGCACGGTCCTCACGGACCCGCACCGGTGGTGTAAACGTGACGGGGCGCATAACCGCACGAAGGCTATTGGCCGTGCCCTTGGGCTGTTTTTTATTGCCGGTTGGCTAGCCCTTGGGGGGAAAGACCATTTGGGGTCTAAGGCGTTTGCCTAGAAGCTCTCTAGAGCATCATGAAGTTGATCTTTTCCGTTAATTTTTTGCTGTGAAAAGTTCTAAGGGGAATAGACCATTGAGGGTCTAAGGGCACTTGCCTAGAAGTTCTCGATAAGATCTATGGAGTTGATCTTTCTAATTATATAATTTTTGTTGTGCACTTGTTGTGAGAGTGAAGAGAAGCCTTACTCAAGGATCTCTTGGTTGCTCTTCAGTTTCAACACCCCACGCCTCAAGGAGGCTTATTGAGGGAGGCAAATGAAGCCTCAAGAAACTTAATATCATGACACTAATAAAAAGAACCAAAGTACAAACGATCTTGCCACGAGCGGGCGCATAATGTATTGGCGAAAATTGAGAGAGAGAAAGAGGGAGAAAGAGAGAAAGAGAGAGAGAGAGAGAGAGAGAGAGAGAGAGAGAGAGAGAGAGAGAGAGAGAGAGAGAGAGAGAGAGAAAGAGAGAGAGAGAGAGAGAGAGAGAGAGAGAGAGAAGAGAGAGAGAGAGATAGAGAGAGAGAGAGAGAGAGAGAGAAAGAGAAAGAAGGGATATAAAACATATATACCAAACCCCACGGACTGAGTGCTAGCAAAGGAAGTCTATGAGTTCTTGGAAACAAACTTTCATGGGAGCCATGAAGAAAGTAAAAAAAAAAAAAAAAAAAAAAAAAAAAAAAAAAAAAAAAAAAAAAACCATGGTTTCGTGCTTGAAAAGAGGGTTATCCCACTCGAGCGTCAACGCTTGCTCGGATGGAAAAAAAAAAAAAAAAAATAAACTAACTGTTATGTATTGCTTTCTGGTATACTGCTATGTGCAGGCCTTTCGATGCATGCCTTGGGGCAACAAGATCACCCTTTCGAATACGCAGTGACGGATAGGACAATTTCCATCATGCGGGGGCGCTTGCGATCCGCATTGGCTTGGTGGCGAAGTTGGTGTACGAGCAGCCTTGTCTTATCAATTATTGAACGGGGCTACTGGATGCCGTGGAAACAAGGACCGCCACAACCATTTCAGTGCTCCAATCATGCTGGAACCCATGCTCACATGGATTTTACGCGATCAGCCATCATAGATCTCCTTCAAACCGGCGCA
The DNA here is from genome assembly GCA_947470075.1 of Closterium sp. Yama58-4. Classification (NCBI taxonomy): domain Eukaryota; kingdom Viridiplantae; phylum Streptophyta; class Zygnematophyceae; order Desmidiales; family Closteriaceae; genus Closterium; species Closterium sp. Yama58-4. Next base: position 493,822 of record CANIUD010000768.1, read on the forward strand.
GCAATCGAGGTGCCAGCATCGGAGCTCGCATGCATTAGTCCCCTCAACGTCGTCGAGCAGCGAGACAAGTGTCGCCTCATCCTAGATCTACGTAAAGTTAATAACGAGCTGTGCATTCCGAAGTTCAAGTACGAAGGACTCCCTCGCGTGGCGGAACTTGCACATCCGGGGGATTGGATGTTTTCAATTGATCTCAAGTCGGGTTACCACCACGTTGACATCCACGCGTCCTGCTGGAAATTCTTGGGTTTTGAGTTCGAGGGGCGTTCGTACTGTTTCAGATCACTCCCGTTCGGACTAGCGACGGCGCCTTTCGTCTTTACTCAATTGATCAAGCAGTTGGCACGTCGATGGCGAGCAACAGGGGTCCGCGTTATTCCATACGTGGACGACATTCTCTTTCTGTGCCACACAGAAGCCGAGGCTCGAGACGTCTGCACCCGCACGATCACGGACCTAAGAGAAGCGGGCCTCGTGATCAATGCAAAAAAGTCTCATCTCCATCCTACTCAGCAGCTAAGATTCTTAGGATTGGAGCTCGATACCCAGCGGGGACAATTTTCTGTCGGCACGGAGCGACGAAGCGTCCTGCAATCTACCATCGCTTCATTATTGGCCGCAGGACGTGCACAGCACAAAGTCCCAGTACGGCAAGTCGCACGTATCACAGGCATGCTCGCCTCCATGAACCTTGCCCTTGGGGCGACAGCGCGAGCATTCAGTCACGCATTACTACAAACCATCGATGATGCGCCTTCATGGAACAGCAGGTTGTTACTACCCCCGAGTGCTTGCGAAGAGTTGGAGTTCTGGTCAATCGAGTTCGACCACTTCAATGGAGCCCCATTTCATGTTCGTGGTAGCTACGACGCAATCATTCATGTTGACGCCAGCGCGCACAGCTGGGGGGCCACACTCGACACGTTCTCCACAAATACTCATAAGGCCTGCGCGAACATGCCCCCGGAACTACTTGGCACGTCCAGTACTCGTCGTGAGCTCGAAGGGGTGCTCTGGGCACTGCAAACTTTCACAAGCTTCATCCAGAACAAACATGTGCTCGTGCGTGTCGACAACCAGGGCGTATTCTTTATTCTAAAAAAGGGTGGATCGCGCAACAGCTGTCTCACCACCGCATGCAAAGCCATCATTCGCACCTGCATGACCCGTCGCATTCGCTTGATCATGGAATGGATCCCTCGCGAGCTTAACACGCTCGCGGATGAGCTCTCGAAGACTCTCGACCGAGACGACTACACCTTGAAGACCCCATGGTTTAACCTTCTCGAGCGACGTTGGGGGCCGCACTCCATAGATCTCTTCGCCAGTGCTGCGAATGCCAAGCTCCCCCGATTCTGCTGCGAACACCCACATCCCAAGGCCCTAGCGATCAACGCCTTCGCAACATCCTGGGCTGACGAACATGGTTTCGCCTTTCCACCACCACAGCTGATCCCGGCAGTCCTTCACCACGCACAAAGGACATCAGCCTCACTGACGCTCATTGTTCCCTTCTGGCCCGGGGCTAGTTGGTGGCCACTCCTCCAACCTTCGCCACCCGCCTGGGCCTCGCCGATCCGTGATTGCCTGAAACTTACTCACGGGAGTCAATGCCTCGCACCAGGCACGCACACCACGGCATTCTCGGGCTCCGGCCTACCACATAGCATGATGATGGTGTTAAATTGTAATGTGTTATATGTTGGTAGGCTGTAGTGGGGTAGCCAATATGGGGTACAACCCCAACTAGGGTTTGCTACTTGTACCCAACTGTTTCATTCAATGCATCATTCTTGCCTAGTTATTCTGACATGGTATTCAGAGCAGGAGGTCCCTAGGACCTACCGACCATTTTTTTAAGGGCCCACCACCGCTCGCATGCGGTTACCACGCTACCCCGTGCCCTAGCCTCGTTAGCGCCCTCGCGCGCCCTCGTTAGCGCCCTCGTGCGCCTCTCGTTAGCGCCCTCGCGCGCCCTCGCTAGCGCCCTCGCGCGCCCTTGTTAGCGCCCTCGTGCGCCCCTCGTTAGCGCCCTCGCGCGCCCCTCGCAGCGTCGCCCGCCCGCCGAGCCGCCCGCTTGCAGCGTCGCCCGCCCGCCCGCTGCCCGCTTCGCAGCGTCGCCCGCCCGCCCGCTGCCCGCTTCGCAGCCCGCCCGCCCGCTGCCCGCTTCGCAGCCCGCCCGCCGCGCTGCCCGCTCGCAGCGTCGCCCGCCCGCCCGCTGCCCGCTTGCAGCGTCGCCCGCCCGCCCGCTGCCCGCTTCGCAGCGTCGCCCGCCCGCCGCGCTGCCCGCTCGCAGCGTCGCCCGCCCGCCTCGCGGCTCGCTCGCAGCGTCGCCCGCCCGCCCGCTGCCCACCTGCTGCGTCGCCCGCCCGCCGTGCGGCCCGCTCGCAGCGTCGCCAGCCCGCCCGCTGCCCACCTGCTGCTCTCTCGCAGCGTCGCCCGCCCGCCCGCTGCCCGCTTGCAGCGTCGCCCGCCCGCCCGCTGCCCGCTTCGCAGCCCGCCCGCCCGCTGCCCGCTTCGCAGCCCGCCCGCCGCGCTGCCTGCTCGCCACGTCGCCTGCCCGTCCCGCAGGCCGCTTCGCTGCCCGCCCGCCTCACTTCCTGCCTGCAGCGCCGCCTGCCCACCGCGCTGCCCGCTTCGTAGCCCGCCCGCTGCCCACTTCGCAGCGTCGCCCGTCCCTCCGCACTGCCCGCTCGCCGCGTCGCCCGCCCGCCGCGCTTCCCGCCGAGCTACCTACCTGCAGCGCTGTGGCAGCTTCCTTTGCTCAGTCGCACTGTCGCTATGGCTTCTATCCGCGTGCTGTCGTTCGATGCTGAGGGCCGCCCTGTGAAGTTCGCCACCTGGCTGGATGACCTGCAGCTGTTCCTTCTGAGCGATAGCAAGGAGCATGTGTCGCTCTATGATTACGCGTCTGGTGCTGCACCTGCCCCTCCTGCCACAGCTGAGCTTAGTGTTCGTTCCCACTGGCAGACTCGTGACGCAGCTGCTCGCCTAGCCATTCGCAGTCACCTGCCGCTAGCTGAGCTCGAGCATTTTGGCGACTGCAAATCCGCTAAGGCCCTGTACGATGCTGTCGTTGCTCGCTACTCCTCGCCTGCCACAGCCGAGCTTAGCCGCCTCATGCTGCCGTACCTGTTCCCTGAGCTGTCCACCTTTACTACAGTCGCCGATCTTATCACCCACCTTCGCACTAGTGATGCTCGCCTGCGTGCCGCCCTTCCCACCGAGTTCTGCGCTAAGAACCCCCCTCCACTGTACTGGACACTCCACTTCATAGTCACCCGTCTCCCTGACACCCTCAGCTCAGTTCGAGACCACTTCCTTGCTCGCTGTCCCACTGAGCTCACAGTCGCCCTCCTAGAGGAGCAGCTGCTAGCGGCCGAAAAGAGCATTGTCGCTGTCGGTGCTGCTCGTGGTGCTCCTCGCACCCCCATCTTTGAGGGGTGTTCTCCCTCTCCCCTCGCTCCCTCCTACGCTACTGCTGCTGCTGTTGACTTCCTTGGTGCTGAGTCTGCTGGCGCTGCTTCTGCTCCTGGTGGGAGGCGCCGCACCGGCAAGGGCAAGGGGGGCAAGGGTGGCGGGGGTGGCGCTGGGGGGGGAGGAGGTGGGGGAGGTGGGGGGGGAGGCGGTGCTGGAGGGAGCGGTGGCGGGAGTGCTGGTGGGAGTGGGGTCGGCAGCGGAGGCGGGGGCGGCGGAGGGAGCGGTGGCGGTGGTGGCGGCGGCGGCGGTGGCGGCGGCGGCGGCGGTGGCGGTGGCGGCGGTGGCGGTCGGAGCGGTGGTAGTGGTGGCGGTGGAGGCGGAGGTCGGAGTGGAGGCACTGGCTCGGCCCAGAGCTCCCAGCAGCAGCAGCGTCCCCAGACGACCCAGCAACTTCGTGAGTGGCTTGCTCAGCGTGGGACGTCGGGGGGCAGTGGCCGCTGTTCCTATGTCATTCGCACAGGTGACCGCAAGGGACAGACGTGTGGGAGGTTCCACACCCCGTACCGCTGCTTCTCCCGCCTTGACGACGCTTGGCGTGAGGAGATGGGCGAGGATGTTGAGCGCCCCCGCTGGGCTGAACTCATGAGGGCTGGTGTTGATATCTTTGCTCTTGACTATGATGCTATTATTGCTGCCATGTATGCATTGACTGTTAGTGCCGAGGGAGACTGTTACTTGTGTGTGCCGCCTGACCCAGGTATAGAGCCCGCTGCCCTGGGTACTAGTGAGTCTGCTCTCTCTGGTATAGTGCCCCCTGTACTTGCTCCCTCCAGTGCTGTCCCGACTGTTTGCGAGTCTGCTCTCTCAGGTACAGCACCCACAGAGACTGCTCTCTCAGGTACCGCACCGGCTGAGGCCTGTCACACCTTCACCCTTGACTCAGGTGCTTCCCGCTGTTTCTTTCGTGACAGTACTGAGCTCACACCGCTTCCTGCACCGGTACCAGTCTCCTTGGCTGACCCCTCTGGGGGCCCAGTCCTTGCCCAGTCCACCACTGTGCTCCCTTGTCCGGCGGTTCCGTCTGGCTCGTTGTCGGGTTTCCACCTCCCCTCGTTCTCGACGAACCTGGTGAGCAACGCTGTCATCCAGGATCAGTGGGTTGACACCTTTACCCCTGGAGGACAGCGTGTGGCGATCTGCACGTGCTCCAGGACCGGCCGCCACCTGGCTACGTTTACCCGTCGGCCGGGGTCGAGTCTCTACACACTGACCACTGCGTCTCCTCAGGTCGCTGCTGTCGGTCAGGTGTCCGCGTCAGGTCTGGTGGCCCACACCTGTGAGTGTCGTTCCCTGTCGCACCAGACTCTTCTCTGGCACCACCGCCTGGGTCACCCCTCCTTGCCACGCCTCCGTGGCATGCACCGTAGCCGCCTTGTGTCTGGTCTTCCCAGGTCCCTCCCTCCCCTCCCTGCCTCGCCTGCGCCGCCTTGCCTTCCTTGCGTCGAGGGGCGGCAGCGCGCCGCTCCTCACTCCTCCTCGTTCCCCCCGACAGAGGCTCCTCTGCAGACCCTCCACCTGGACGTGTGGGGCCCGGCCCGCGTCCGTGGACAGGGCGGTGAGCGGTACTTTTTGCTGGTTGTCGACGACTACTCGCGTTACACCACGGTCTTCCCCTTGCGCGCCAAGGGTGAGGTCCCTGCTGTTCTAATCCCTTGGATCCGCACAGTTCGTCTCCAGCTCCGCCGCCGTTTCCGGACGGATCTCCCTGTCCTGCGTCTGCACTCTGACAGAGGTGGTGAGTTTTCCTCCGATCTCTTGAGGACCTTCTGTCAGGCGGAGGGCATCGAGCAGACCTTCACGCTTCCGGACTCCCCACAGCAGAATGGGGTTGCTGAGCGCCGCATTGGCCTGGTCATGGAGGTCGCTCGTACCTCCTTGGTCCACGCGGCGGCTCCCCATTTTCTGTGGCCGTTTGCTGTCCGGTACGCCGCGCATCAGCTCAACCTCTGGCCCCGTGTCTCCTTGCCGGAGACCTCGCCCACACTGCGTTGGACGGGGGAGGTTGGCGATGCGTCGCGCTTCCGGGTGTGGGGTGCTCGTGCCCTTGTCCGCGATACGTCCGCGGACAAGCTCTCCTCCCGCACACTTCCCTGTGTCTTCCTTGGCTTTGTCCCTGACGCGCCGGGCTGGCAGTTTTACCACCCCACCTCGCGCCGGGTCTTCGCCTCTCAGGACGTCACCTTTGACGAGTCGGTCCCTTTTTACCGTCTCTTCCCCTACCGCACTGCCCCCCTCCCTCCCCCGCCGCTTTTCCTTGCTCCTGGTCCCCCTCCGGTAGACCCCCTTCCCCCTCAGGGTCCTGCTCCTTCAGGTGTTTCTCAGGTAGACCCTCCTCCCGTCGCTGAGCCTGTCGAGGTCACAGGTGACTCAGGTGCTGCTGCAGGTGGTGCTGCTGGGAGTGCTGAGCCTGGGGGTGCTGAGCCTGCGGGTGCTGGGCCTGGGAGTGCTGGGACTGCGGGTGCTGGAGCTGAGGGTACTGTGCCTGAGAGTTCGGCGCCTGGGGGTGCTGAGCCTGGGGGTGCTGCGTCTGGGGGTGCTGAGCCTGCGTGTGCGGAGTCTGGGGGTGCTGAGTCTGGGGGTGCTGCGCCTGCGGGTACTGAGCCTGGGGGTGCTGCTACTGAGCCTACGGAGCCTCGGGTTGCTGCGTCTGGGGGTGCTCCGGTTCGGGGTGCTGAGCAGTCTCTCACACCGCAGCAGCTTCGTGACTGGTACGTCCGGCGCTTTCGCCGTCCTAGTGGCTCGACTGGAGTTTGGGGTGCTGGAGCTGCTCGTCCTGGGGGTGCTCGTACTGGGGGTACTGGAGCTGCCGGGACTGGTTGTTCTGGGAGCACTACGACTGGAGCTGCTGGAGCTGGGGACTCTGGAGCTGGCGGTACTAGCGGAGTTGGAGCTGCCGACTCTGGGGGTGCTCTTCCTAGCGGTGCTGCGGACCCTGGGGGTGGCGCTGCTGCTGGTGCTGCGGACCCACCTGGTGGAGCTGCTGCTGGAGCTGAGGACCCGAGCGGTGGCGCTGCTGCTGGTGCTGGGGACCCGGACGTTGGAGCTCCTGCTGGTACTGAGGACCCGGCCGCTGGAGTCTCTTCTGCTTCTGGAGACGCTGCGCGGCCGCGGCCGTACTTCGTACCGCTCCTTCAGCAGGTTCTTGGGCAGGCTCCTCCTCCTTGTCCTCCTCCCTCCGTAGGGTGTCCCCCGCCTGTCCAGCCGTAGTCACAGTTACCGCCTACCTCGCCTCTCCCTGCTCCCTCTCCTTACACTGGTCCCACAGGAGGTCTTACAGAGCGTCGTGAGCCTGAGTCTCGTCCTGCGTCGCCTGTTCGCACTGCTCGCACTGGTCGTCGTGTCCGTCGTGAGCGTCCTCCTCCTGTCCCAGGCACTCACTACATGACTCTGCGTCCCTCTACTGCTCCTCAGCGTGTCCCTCTACCGTCTCCTCCTGCGTCCTCTTTGCCTGACGTTCCGGACCCTGAGTCTGACCGGTATCGTGCTGAGCACCTACTGTCACGCGTCTCCTAGCTACTGTTGTCACTGACCCTACCTTTGAGTCCTCAGCTGCGTCTGCTCTAGTCGCTGAGTTGGTTGACTTTGCTGCTGCCTGTCGTCTAGACTACGCTGCTCGCCTTGTTGCTGAGTCTGCGTCTGCGTCTGTCTGTCCTCCGTCCGTCGGGGGTGAGTGTGCTCTTGGCACGGACGTCCTTGAGGACAGGCAGGAGGACTTTGACTCTCTCGCGGCTGCTGTACCTCATCTCGTGGCCTGGTTGCTTGCCCCTGAGGGAGACCCGGATGCACTAGACATCCCCACTCCGCGCACTTACGCAGAGGCGATCTCGGGTCCCTACTCCTCTCAGTGGCAGACAGCCATGGACGCAGAGATGGCATCCTGGAAGTCCACAGGCACCTACGTCGACGAGGTTCCCCCTCCTGGGGCGAACATCGTCGATGGCATGTGGATTTTCAGGGTGAAGCGGCCGCCAGGTTCTCCGCCTATCTTCAAGGCTCGTTACGTTGCTAGAGGTTTCAGTCAGCGTCAGGGGGTTGACTTCTTCCAGACCTTCTCCCCCACCCCGAAGATGACCACTCTTCGGGTTCTGCTACACGTTGCTGCTCAGCGTGACTACGAGCTTCACTCTCTTGACTTCAGCACAGCGTTCCTGCAGGGCAGCCTGCACGAGGAGATCTGGCTGCGCCGCCCACCTGGCTTTACTGGGTCGTTTCCTCCTGGTACCCAGTGGAGCCTCCGCCGGCCAGTCTACGGTCTCCGCCAGGCGCCACGTGAGTGACACGACACACTGAGGACTACACTTGCGGCTCTTGGGTTCGCGCCGTCTACTGCTGACCCGTCGCTGTTTCTGCGCACAGACACGTCGCTGCCGCCGTTCTACATTCTCGTGTACGTCGACGACTTGGTCTTTGCTACTGCTGACACTGAGGCACTCGCTCGTGTGAAGTCGGAGCTGCAGAAGAGACACACCTGCACTGACCTGGGTGAACTGCGTAGCTACCTTGGCTTGCAGATCACCCGGGACAGAGCTCGCCGCACCATCACCCTGACTCAGTCACACATGGTGCAGCAGGTCCTTCAGCGCTTCGGCTTCCAGTTCTCCTCACCACAGGCCACACCTCTGGCTACCAGCCACTCGCTCTCAGCTCCACCTTCGGACGAGTCCGTAGAGCCGAGTGGCCCGTACCCAGAGCTTGTAGGCTGCCTCATGTACCTGATGACTTGCACGCGACCTGACCTCGCGTACCCTCTTAGCATCCTTGCTCGTTACGTTGCACCTGGGAGACACAGGCGAGAGCACTGGGAGGCTGCTAAGAGGGTACTGCGTTACTTGTGCAGTACATCAGGCATGGGGCTGGTGCTTGGAGGACACGACAGAGTTGTCCTCACTGGTCACTCGGACGCTTCTTGGGTGGACGACCTGGCTACGCAGCGGTCGTCACAGGGTTACACCTTCAGCCTTGGCTCTGGTTCTGTCTCGTGGCGGTCCACCCGCTCTTCCTCTGTTCTCGGCTCTAGTTGTGAGGCTGAGATCTACGCGACAGCCATGGCTGCACAGGAGTTACGCTGGCTCACCTACCTGCTGACTGACTTGGGAGAGCGGCCTAGTTCTCCTCCAGTTCTGTACGGTGACAACAAGGCGGCCCTTGCCTTGTGTGAGGAGCACAGACTGGAGCACAGGACGAAGCACATTGCTCTTCGCTACTTTCTTGCTCGAGAGCTTCAGCAGCGCGGTCAGCTTCGGCTTGTGTACGTGGACTCGAAGGCCAATACTGCTGATATCTTCACCAAGGCGCTCCCGCCTAGTGATCATCAGCGACACTGTACTTCTTTAGGCCTTGTGTCCACGTTTCCTCACTTGCTCACTGCTTGACATTCTTTGTACTGTACTTTATATATATCTTGTTGCTTGCTTGCTAGGTTTTGATCACTGTGTTGCTTGTCTTGTACTATATCTAGCACTGCATGTGAACTGGCCTTGTGGCCTTTGCTTGTGCTCGGAGTGTGGTGACTTTGTGATCCACCCTGGGCTTGCGTTGCTTTGCTAGACTGGTCTTGTGACCCTTTGTTCTCCCCCACTTTGCCTATGGGGGTGTGTCAAATTGTATTGTGTTATATGTTGGTAGGCTGTAGTGGGGTAGCCAATATGGGGTACAACCCCAACTAGGGTTTGCTACTTGTACCCAACTGTTTCATTCAATGCATCATTCTTGCCTAGTTATTCTGACAGATGGCCTTGCGGATCTCCTTCCGTTAACAATTTTGCTTGCGTCCTCTCTAATCGCTTCAGGATTACTCCGCTCGCTGCAGAGCCAATTGCTCACAATGATGCTGCAAACGCGTGCGGAATCTACGATCAAGACTTACGAACCATACTGGCAGCAGTTCCGCTCATTCTGCATCAAGACTAAACTACAGTACCTGCCCGCACGAGATATGACACTCGCGCTGTACCTCGTCTACGCCATTTGCCACCAGGCCACATTCTCGGTGGTGCAACTCACTTGCTCGGCGGTTGGTTTTGCCCACCGCATGATTGGGGCCGCCTGCCCTACCATCGGCCCCATGACATCTCAAGTCCGAGAATTTGCCAAGCGCCACTGCCCGCGACCCCACCGGACCAAAGAACCGGTGTCTCTTCACCAAGTGCACTCCATGGCCGCACACTTCATTAGCTCGGGCGACCCATCTACCTTTCAAAAAGGACTCATACCACTTCTCATGTACGCCGGCTTCCTTCGGTATTCGGATCTCGCCGCCATCTGCTGGAACGATATTCAGTTCGAAAACGATGCCATGTGGTTACTCATCCCGCGCTCGAAGACCGACCAAGAAGGGAAGGGCTCATGGGTGCCCATTGCCGCAAGCCAGGGACCTTTCTGCCCCGTCCGATGCACGAAGCGCTTCATCCAGCTAGCAGGATATGGTCCTGCCACTCCACGACCATTAATCCGGGTGTTTGGTTCGGCCACGAGCAACTCACTCCCAGTCAAACCACCATCGTATACCACAATACGCAACTGGTGCAAGGAAGCTTTTCATGCCATCGGACTCGGCGACCACGCGCTCGGCACACACTCTTTTCGCAAAGGAGCGGCAACTGTAGCGGCAAACGCAGGAATTGAGGATCGGCTCTTCAAACAACTAGGCCGATGGCGCAGTGAAATGGCGAAGGACCCCCACTGCCGATCGTTTGATTGATGCCTCTCGCAACCTCCAATCAACGGCTCACGCGCCATCACCAGCACAACATTCCAGAGCCCTCAAGCGCCACCGTCAGGCACCCTTGCACATGTCTCAGCGTCACCCATTGTAATGAGAACGATGCCAATTGCTACAGAAGCAAGCTTTCTCAATATAAAAATTTTTTAAGCGTTTTATCGCTTTCAAATTTGCGTATTGTGAAAGCGAAGCTGACTGTAACGCAATTTTGTGCATCGTCGAAGCGCGGTATTCGCCTTCTCCGAATATATAATGTGGGCTGGGGTCATTCTTCCCCCACCCACGTCTCTCATTTTACAATCGCTCAAGTTCAATTCCCACCCACCCTCCCCAGGCTAGTCAACTTATGAGAGTAGTAGTTCTTAGACATTTTGGATGTGATAGTATATTAGTATAACTGCTAGGAACTGTTGTACTTGAACCCATTGTAATGAGAACGATGCCAATTGCTACAGAAGCAAGCTTTCTCAATGTATATGATATAACTTGTTCAGTGGAGAGGGGATATCCCTTGCGTACATGGGGTGGGTATAATCTAACTTCGATATTTGAAATTGGAAACTCATAACGAAGTTGGAATAAGCTGAAATGTTATACGCCCTAACCTACAGCGAATCAGGCTGCATGTGCGTCACTTGCAACCCCACATGCCCCCCACATGACCCAACCCAAGCAAGCAACCCCATAAACCCTAGTTCAAGGCGTAAACCCCCAGTCAACCATGGTCTTGATACTTCTGCTAGTTCAAGAATCGAGATGCGTGAGGGTGCGCACAATCACTTGCTGAGCTGGCACGATCAGGCCGTTCCCTGACCTAGAAGAGGCCGCGCCACGGACATGACTCTCGCGCTCTCCGCTGTAACCGCCGCAACTCGCGTTCAGTCGCACCTCTGCGTGCACCCTGCCCTCCGCCAGCGAATGTGGCGCACGCATAAAGTAATCACCCGTTCGTCTAACGTTATTTCCAACGGATTAGTCGACAGGTCGACATTGAGCGAGTTATCGAACGGATTAGTTACAAGATCGTTGCCGCTTGACTTCCGCGCACCGGCTCGGTCGGGCCTTTTCGGCGCCGGATCGCGTTCCCTCGCGGCGCTAGTCGTTCCTCGAAGAACGTTACTTTTCCCGTCGCTGCGGCATAGCCAACCGCCTCGCGCTCCGATTCCTGCAAGATCGGGTCGGGTGATTTCGAAATTAACTCCGGATTTTGGAGACAGCTTCGAGCAACCAACTACCGTAGGATCTTTTGTAGATCTCTCTGTATCAGAACCCGCTGTATCGAAAGGGACTACAGTTAGGAAGCGGCGCGCGCGGACATCGAAATCGGCCGGCGGAGCTGACGGAGCTGCGGATGACGCGGCAGTTCCACGTGGCAGTGATTCAGCGATCGCACGTGGCAGCGATCTGGTGAATGCGTCGGAATCTTCCGTAGGCCAGGAGAGTGCCACGCGCGTAAGCGGCAGGCGAGGTCGCCGAGTGACCAGTAACGAAACTGTTAGTAGCGAGGATTCGGGAGCGGGAAAGGCTGCAGCCGGCGGGAGCGGAAAGAGAACGCGCGGCCGACCGCGGAAGCAGGCGGAAGGGGGAGCGGCGGAAGCGGAGAAACCGCCGTCCATTCCCAAGGTTTTGGCGGAAGGAAACGCGGGCGAAGGAGAATCTGCTGTGATCGAGGGGAAAGCTGTAGCAGACGCTGAAGGCGCGCGGAAGAACTTGGAGAGGGGGAATAAACCAGAAGCTGCTGTGATCGAGGGAAAAGCTGTAGCAGACGCTGAAGGCGCGCCGAAGAAGGCAGGTAAGGGTAGGTGGAGCGCGGACGAGCTTTTGCTGTCTCGCGGGCTTAGCACACAGGCTGTAGCAGGGCTCTCCCCGGCTGTAGCAGGGCACTCCCTGACCGTAGAGTCTCAGGCGTTCAGATCTGCGTATTCTAATCGAGTTAGCTATAGTACGGAGGGAACGCGGCGGGAGCGCGCGGAAGGAGGTTCGGCGGGCGGGATGAGAGTCGCCGCGGCGGGCGGGGGAAACAGGGGGAGGCAAGGTGCTGACGTGGCGGCAGCAGGGGGAAGAACGGAGAGAGCAGCGGATGCGGGTCCCCAGGCCAGGGGGAAGGGCGGAAAGGGGAAGGAACGGGGCGGAGGCGGAGGCGGAGGCGGGGGAGAGAAAGGCGGAGGAAAGGGCGGAAGGGGAGGCGGAGGGGAAGGCGGAGCGGTAGGGGGGGCAGGGGGAGAGAAGCTGGCGCAGAACAGGACGGCTTATCTGCAGGTGCTGGGGACGGGAACGGACACGGGGGACACCTCTCCCTGCGTGCTGCTGTTCTTCGAGCGGCTGCGCCTGGTGTTCAACGCGGGCGAGGGGCTACAGCGCCTCTGCATAGAGCACCGAATCAGGCTGTCAAAGGTGCGCCATGCCCAGGGGTTTAGGGTTTAAGGGTCTGGGGACGGGTATGGACACGGGGGATACCTCTCCCTGCGTGCTGCTGTTCTTCGAGCGGCTTCGCCTGGTGTTCAACGCGGGCGAGGGGCTGCAGCGCCTCTGCATAGAGCACCGCATCAGGCTCTCCAAGGTGGGTCATGACGCGGGTTTTGGGTTTAAGGGGGTTAGGAGACGGGTATGGACACGGGGGATACCTCCCCCTGCGTGCTGCTGTTCTTCGAACGGCTGCGCCTGGTGTTCCACGCGGGCGAGGGGTTACAGCGCCTCTGCATAGAGCACCGCATTCGCCTCTCTAAGGTGCGTCATGGTACAGGGTTTGGGGTTTAAGGGGGGTAGGAGACGGGTATGGACACAAGGGGACACGTCCCCCTGCGTGCTGCTGTTCTTCGAGCGGCTGCGCCTGGTGTTCAACGCGGGCGAGGGCCTGCAGTGCCTCTGCATAGAGCACCGGATTAGGCTGTCAAAGGTGCGTCATGCCCGGGGTTTAGGGTTTAAGGGGGTTAAGGGAGGGTATGGACACGGGGGATACCTCCCCCTGCGTGCTGCTGTTCGTCGAGGCTGCGCCTGGTGCTCAACGCAGGCGAGGGGCTGCAGCGCCTCTGCATTGAACACCGAATTCGCCTCTCTAAGGTGCGTCAGGGGTTCGGGGTTTTAGGAGGTGGGGGAGTAAGGGTTGGGGGCTGCGCCTGGTGGGATTGGCTTAAAGGTTGGGGGCTGCGCCTGGTGGGATTGGCTTAAAGGTGCGTCTGGTGTTCAACGCGGGCGAGGGGCTGCAGCGCCTTTGCATAGAGCACCGCATCCGGCTGTCAAAGGTGGGCTGGGGTTTAGGGTATTAGGATATGAGTGGCGGGGTTAAGGGTTGGGGGCTGCGCCTGGTGTTCAACGCGGGCGAGGGGCTGCAGCGCCTTTGCATAGAGCACCGCATCCGGCTGTCAAAGGTGGGCTGGGGTTTAGGGTATTAGGATATGAGTGGCGGGGTTAAGGGTTGGGGGCTGCGCCTGGTGTTCAACGCGGGCGAGGGGCTGCAGCGCCTCTGCATCGAACACAGAATCAGGCTGTCTAAGGTGGGCAAGGGTTTGAGGGTTTAAGGTCAGGTCGGTGAGTGAGGGAGTGCCTCCACCTTACCCCTTCTCTCTCCACCCCTCCCCCCACATGCTTCCCACTCCCCATTCCTCTCTCCTATTTCTCCCCCCTCCACACACCCAATCAGGTGGACAAGATATTCCTCTCCCGCATGTGCACGGAAACAGCTGGCGAGCTGCCTGGCATGCTGCTGAAGATTCCCCTTCCTCCTTTCCCCCCCTCTCTCTCCGCGTCCCCCCTTCCCCTCCCATTTGCATCAGGTGGATAAGATCTTCCTCTCCCGCGTGTGCACCGAAACAGCAGGCGGACTGACAGGCATGCCGCTGACAAGTCTTTCCCACTCCTCATCCCCCTTCCTCCTTCCCCCTCCCTGCCTCCCCCCTCCCCCTCCCATTTGCATCAGGTGAACAAGATATTCCTCTCCCGCGTGTGCACCGAGACAGCTGGCGGGCTGCCAGGCATGCTGCTGACGAATCTGCCTTTGTACCCCTCCTCTCTCGCCTTTCCCCTCCTCCACCTTCCCCCTCCCCCTCCCATTTGCATCAGGTGGACAAGATATTTCTCTCCCGCGTGTGCACGGAGACAGCCGGGGGGTTGCCAGGCATGCTGCTGACGCTCGCCAACACGGGGGAAACAGGCGTCACTGTGAGTGAGAATTTATGGACCCTGGTGTGTTTTGGCTTTGAAGCACCCTTTCTTTTGAATGGATGGGAACGGCAGGAGGCCTGCCAGGCATGCTGCTGACGCTCGCCAACACGGGGGAAACAGGCATTACTGTGAGTGCGGGTTTGAGAATCAGGGTGTTGGGTTGGGAGAACGGTGTCTGGGCAAGGGCTTAGGGTGCAACTGTGCTTGCAGCTCTCACTTGTACACCCTCTTTAAATGGGCACGCGGGGATTACCACGTCTCGCTACAAGAATTCGCTGAAAGTCCGCGTCCTGAGTCACCTACAAGACCTCAGTGACTTTTGAGTCGACTCAAAAGTCACCTTGGGTCGTCTACAAGACCTCAGTTTCCTGCTCAACCCTACGGCCGTCATTCCGCTCTCCCCTCCCCTCACCCCTCCCCCCTCTCCCCGTCTCCTCTCCCCGTCTCCTCTCCCCGTCTCCTCTCCTCGTCTCCTCTCCCCGTCTCCTCTCCCCGTCTCCTCTCCCCGTCTCCTCTCCCCGTCTCCTCCTCCCTCCTCTCCCCCATCCCGCAACCTGCTCTTCCCCCTCTCTGCCAGGTGGACATCTGTGGGCCGTCGGATCTCCATCGGCTCGCAGCAGCTGTGCATTGCATTGCATCCATTATTAACCCCCAGCCTCCCCCCGTTCACCCTCCATTTTCCCTATCGTGCCTCACCTTTTTCCTTGCCAGGTGGACATCTGTGGGCCGTCGGATCTCCCTCCATCCTCTACTCCCCCCCCCCTCCCGCGCATCTCACTTCTCCCCTTTGAATCCCTTCGTTCCAAATTTTGCCAGGTGGACTTTTGTGGGCCGTCGGATCTCCCTTCATCCTCTACTTCCGCCCCCCCCCCCCAACGCACACTTCTCCCTTCGCACTTTTCCCCCTCAAATCCCCTCGTGCCCCGATCTGCCAGGTGGACATCTGTGGGCCGTCGGATCTGCATCGGCTCGCAGCAGCCATGCGCTGCTTCGTGGGCGCAGCCTCGGTCCGAACCTCCAGCTTCGGCAGCAGCAGCCCTGGGCGTCAGTCATACCCCCACGCCCCACTCCCTGCTTTCTACAATGCACCACAGCAGCCGCAGCAGCAGCAGCAGGGGCAGCAGAAGGTGCTGGGTTCAGGGCAGGAGCAGGGAAGGGAAGCAGTTACTATGCAGGAGCAGTGGCAGTTGGAACAGCAGGAGGACAAGAGCGCGTACATTGTGCATGATGATGGGGATGTGAAGATCACGGCTGTGCTGCTCGAACCGTCGTTGCTAGAATTCACAGCAGCAGCATCATCGGCAGCAGAAGAAAACACAGCACTAGCCGTTTCTCTCAACACTTCAAGGAATCTCTGCTTGAAGGACGCGGATAGCAGCTCTGCTGTTCTCCCTTCGCCATCCGCGTCCTTCAAGGAGTTGACCCTGGCGCAACAGAAGGAAGGCGGATTGGCAGGAGAGGGGGCGACAGGTGTCAGTTCCAAAGCGGCCCTCCCCTCCGCCACGTCAGCGAAGCGCCCCAGTCCTTCCGGCACTGCTGACATCAGCAGCGGATGGGAAACCACTGGGGGTGGAAGCGAGAAGAGGCCGAGGGTGGAGGGAGAGAGAAGGGAGGAAGCGGCGAGGGGGTTGGAGGGGAATACAGCAGGGATGGGGCCAGGAGTGGGAGCAGCGGGGATGGCATCGGTGGTGTATGTGTGTGAGTTGCCGACAGCAGCAGGGAAGTTTGACCCAAAGCGCGCAGCAGCCATGGGCATCCGCCCGGGCCCCAAGTACCGGCGCCTGCAGATGGGGGAGAGCGTGCCCTCAGACGATGGGAGCAGGACGGTGAGTGCATGTGTGCATTGCAGGGAATCCGCCCCGACTCCATCCTGTTGCTGGGTGGTGAAACTCGCCTTGCAATCTTCTTCTCTCTCTTCCCTTCATTGAGTCCGAAAATAGTC
This sequence comes from Closterium sp. Yama58-4, assembly GCA_947470075.1. Taxonomy (NCBI): domain Eukaryota; kingdom Viridiplantae; phylum Streptophyta; class Zygnematophyceae; order Desmidiales; family Closteriaceae; genus Closterium; species Closterium sp. Yama58-4. The sequence goes on from CANIUD010000768.1 coordinate 510,126, forward strand.
GACTCAAAAATAGTCGACTCAAAAATAGTCGACTCAATAGTCGACTCAAAAATAGTCGACTCAATAGTCGACTCAAAAATAGTCGGCTCAATAGTCGACTCAAAAATTGTCGACTCAAAAATAGTCGACTCAATAGTCGACTCAAAAATAGTCGACTCAAAAATTGTCGACTCAAAAATGGAATCTGAACCGACTCCACCCCCTTGCTGGGTAGTGAAACTCGCCTTGCAATCTGACTTTTGAGTCGACTCAAAGGGATTGATTTCGGATTGACTTATGAGTCGACTCAAAGGGATTGATTTCGGATTGACTTTTGAGTCGACTCAAAGGGATTGATTTCGGATTGACTTTTGAGTCGACTCAAAGGGATTGATTTCGGATTGACTATTGAGTCGACTCAAAGGGATTGATTTCGGATTGACTATTGAGTCGGCGCAAAAGTCACCTCGGAATCCGAACCGACTTCATCCGCTTGCTGGGTGGGTGGTGACACTCGCCTTGCAATCTGACTTCTGAGTCGCCCCTTCACCACTCCGAAACCTAAGTTTGCAATCTGCTGAGTCGACGCGAAAAATGTCGTGTGCCATAGTAACGAGGTGACTTTTGAGTCGACTCAAAAGTCACCTTTTGAGTCGCCCCTTCACCACTCCAGAGCCTAAGATTGCAATCTGCTTGGCCTTCTTCCCTTCATTGCCCACCCCTCAGGTTCACCCATCTGACGTGCTCGAAGCATCGACCCCAGGCCCCGTTGTCCTCTTTATAGTCAGGCTAAGTACTCTCTCTGCTCTTTCTCCTCTCCCATCTCTCCCCTCCCCGCAGGTTCACCCTTCTGACGTTCTCGAAGCATCCATCCCAGGCCCCGTTGTCCTCCTTATAGACTGCCCCACTGCAAGCCACACGCAAGCCCTCCTGCAGTCGCCTCAGCTGCAGCGATTCTGCATCAGCCACCGCCAGAAATCCAAGAGTGACAATAACGAGAAGAGTGACAGTAACGGGAGTGACTATAAGGAGGTGACAGTGGCAGTGCATGTGAGTCCTGAAGCTGTGGTGGAGGAGGAGCAGTACCGGCGGTGGATGGGCAAGCTTGGTCCCAACATCACCCACGTCTTAGCTGGTCATGGCAGGTAAGCACTTGGCTTGCATGTGGTGGTATGGTGTGCGCGTGTGTTGCTCAGCTGGCAGTGCATGTGAGTCCAGAGGGGGTGGTGGAGGAGGAGCAGTATCGGAGATGGATGGGCAAGCTGGGACCCAACACCACGCACGTCTTAGCAGGGCATGGCAGGTAAGCATATGGGGGGTAAGGTTGCGGCAGGGACATGGAGGTATGGGGTGGTGGTGCTGACAGTGGCAGTCATGTGCATCCAGAGGGGGTGAAGGAGCAGTATCGGAGGTGAATGGGCATGCTTGGACCCAACACCACGCACGTCTTAGCTGGTCATGGCAGGTGAGCACGTAACATGTGCGCACAGGTGGTAGGGGTAGGCTGAGTGGGAGGGTTGAGGTTGATTGCGAGGAGGTGGTGGAGGAGGAGCAGTATCGGCGGTGGATGGGCAAGCTGGGACCCAACACTACACACGTCTTAGCTAGGCACGGCAGGTAGGGATACATCAGGTAACCAATGTAACATGTGCATTAGCAGCAGTATCGGCGGTGGATGGGCATGCTGGGACCCAACACCACGCACGTGCTGGCAGGGCAAGGCAGGTGAGCACATCAAAGTGATGGCATGTGCAGGGCATTGCCAGGTAAGGGGAGGTGTGGTGTGCGCGTTTGCTGCTCAGCTGGCAGTGCATGTGAGCCCAGAAGCTGTGGTGGAGGAGGAGGAGCAGTATCGGCGGTGGATGGGCATGCTGGGACCCAACCCCCAGGGTTTAGCACATGGCACGTGCTGGCAGGGCATGGCAGGTAATCAGCATTGGCAGTCAGGTAGAAAAATGGTATGTGCGCGTGCAGTCACGACGTTCGAGTGTCCCACTGTGCTTGCGGGCAGTGCAGCGCTAACTACAAAGCCCCACTTTGAGTGCCCGCCTGTGCGAGCAGGAAGTGCGGCCCTGACTACAAAGCTGCACTACGTGTGTCCCACCTCTTCCCTCCTTTCCTTACCCCTCCCACCACACACTGCCTTTCTGTCCCCCCACCTCTCCTCTCGCCCCCATTTCGTATCCAGAGCCTTCGAGTGCCCGCCTGTGCGAGCAGGAAGTGCGGCCCTGACAACCAAGCTCCACTATGTGCGTCCGCACCTCTCTCTTCTCAACACCCATACCCGCTTCTCCTTTCTCCTTCCCATCTCCCAACTCTCTCCGGCCAACAGGGCCTTTGAGTGCCCACCTGTGCTAGTGGGCAGTGCGGCCCTGACAACAAAGCTGCACTACGTGTGCCCGCACCTCTTCCCTGCACTGCACAACCACGCTCTAATTGACTCACTAAGACAACTCCCCTTCACTCCCCTCTCCGCACCCCACCCACGACCATCCTCCCCCCCCCCGCCAGGGCCTTCGAGTGCCCGCCTGTGCTAGCGGGCAGTGCAGCACTGACAACCAAACTCCACTACGTGTGTCCGCACCTCTTTCCCGAACCATATGACCATACACTGGCAAGGAGGGCAGGGGAAGCTGCAGCAGCCGCAGCAGCAGCAGCAGCACAGACCTATGAGCTGAAGGTGAGTGGGCTCTGAGACGTCTACACATGTAAACACACCTTTTTCCCGAACCATATGACCACACACTGGCAAGGAGGGCAGGGGAAGCTGCTGAAGCAGCAGCAGCACAGACGTATGAGTTGGAGGTGAGTGCTTTGATTTAGTCCCCCTTTTTGTTATGGGACCTCCTCTGTGAATAGGTTTCCTCTCGGCCCGATCTTATTTTTGAGTCGACTCAAAAACAGTTGGAAGTGAGTGCTTTGATTTAGTCCCCCTTTCCGCCATGGGACCTCCTCTGTCTGTGAATAGGTTTCCTCTCGGCCCGATCTTCATTCCCCTCCTCTCACTTACCCCTTCCAATCCAATCCACCTCTCTGCTTCGTACCTCTTTCCCGCCACCCCCCTGTCCGCCATGGGACCTCCACAGCCCGTGGATGGGCTCCCGCTGGGCCCGATCGTCATTGTTCTTTGGCTTGCTTGTTTAGTTTCACCTCTCTTTTTTGCACCCCCTTCCGTCCCACCGCCCTGACTGAACCCTCCAACATCCACAGCCCGTGGATGGGATGGGCTCCTGCTGGGCCCGATTGTCTTTGCTCTTTGGCTCGTTTAACTTCACTCTCTTTTGTTTTACCTTCTTCCGTCCCACCGCTCTGAACCCTGCAACATCCGCAGTCCGTGGATGGGCCCCCGCTCGGCCCGTTGTCATTGCTCTTTTGCTCGCTTGAGTTCACCTCCCTTGTTCACCCTCCTTCTCCTTTTCCTTTCTCCACCCTTACCTCCTCAGCCCTGTGGATGCCCCCCCCCCTCGGCCCCATTGCCCTTTTGCTTGCTTAGATTCACCTCTCCTTTTTTGCACCCCCTTCCGTCCCACCGCCCTGACTCATTGCTCTTTTGCTCGCTCGAATTCACCTCCTCTTGTTCACCCTCTTTCTCCTTTTCCTTTCTCCACCCTTACCTCCTCAGCCCGTTGGTGGGCTCCCCCTCGGCCCCATTGTTATTGCCCTTTTGCTTCCTTAGATTCACCTCTCATTTTTTTACCCTCTTCCGTCCCACCGCCCTGAACCCTGTAACATCCGCTCCACAGCCCGTGGAGGGGCTCCCGCTCGGTCCCATTGTTATTGCCAAGAACCTTCTCAAGGTCAGTGCCTTCCCCAATGCTTCCTCCTGTTCCTCCTGTCAATGTAGGCAGTATGTGAGTTTGCTGTACCCCTTCTTATTCTTTTTGTTTTTCTTATTCTTTTTTTCACTTTTTTATTCTACTTTTTTTTTTTTTGGCTCTTGTGAGAGTTTTCACATCGGCAGTGCCTCCGGTTTCCCTTATCTGATCCTCCCTCTTCCCGATTCAGTTAGACCCCTTAAACCCTTGGCTGAAGAGATGGGGAGCAACTGAACGGATCTAATCTCTTTCCCCTTGCCTTCCGTCTAACCCCTACTCTCCTCTCCTCACTCCCACCCACCCACCACCCATCCCACAGGTCAACCTGAGATATGCCCTATTTTTTGGAGTTGACACGTTAGCAGTGCCACCCTCCCATACTCCCCCTTCTCCTCCCTCACCTCCTTTCCTCCTCCCCCCCACTTCCAACTCTCACCCCCACAGGTCAACCTAAGAGGTGCCGTATCCCTTTCTAGGGGTTGACACGTCAGCAGTGCCGCCCGCTTTCAACACCAGGAGCAGTCGAGCAAGTGAGCAACCAAACCTTTTCCCCATTCTTTCCCCCTCCCTCCTCTCCTCACCCCCCAATTTCCCCACAGGTCAACCTGCGAGGTGCCCCCGTTCTAGGGGTTGACACGTCAGCAGTGCCGCCCGCTTTCAACGCGAGGAGCACTGTTCACCACCTGCTGCACAACATTCCGGAGCTCGAGGAAGCTTCCAGGAAGGTGGCTGCGGACTGGGGTTTGAGTAGCAAGGAGAACGAGGGGGAGAAAATGGGAGAGGTCGAGGGAGAGAGGATGGGAGAGGAAGGGGAAAGGGGAGGAGGGAGAGGAAGTGGCAAGGGAGGGAGGAGTGAGAAGGATGTGCAGCAGCTGGGTGTTGATAAGGAGGACAATGCACCGGCGTGCCTACAAGGAATGGGCAGGGAGGAGGTGGAGGTGGTGTTTCTCGGCACGGGGTCATCCCAGCCGTCCAAGTACCGCAATCTGAGCGGCATCTACGTTCACCTGTTCGATCGAGGCGGCATGATTCTGGATTGTGGCGAGGGGAGTTATGCACAGCTGACCAGACGGTGAGTCGGTGTGTGGGGTGTTTGAACCATCCTTGTATGTGGGGGTGGTGTTTCTTGGGACGGGCTCATCCCAGCCGTCCAAGTACCGCAATCTCAGCGGCATCTACGTTCACCTGTTTGACCGGGGCGGCATGATATTGGATTGTGGCGAGGGCAGCTACGCGCAGCTCACCAGACGGTGAGTCGGTGGGTGGGTGGGGTGCTTGAGTGGGGGTTAGACCATCGTTGAGGGATGATTCTGGGCTGTGGCGAGGGGAGCTACGCCCAGCTGACCAGACGGTGAGTCAGTGGGTGGGGTGCTTGAGTCGTCCTTGCAGGTGGAGGTGGTGTTTCTCGGCACGGGCTCATCCCAGCCGTCCAAATACCGCAATCTGAGCGGCATCTACGTGCACCTGTTTGATCTCGGAGGCATGATTCTGGACTGTGGCGAGGGCAGCTACGCTCAACTCACCAGACGGTACGTGTGGGTGGGACGAGGTATCTACGTGCACCCAGCCATCCAAGTACCGCAATCTCAGCGGCATCTACGTGCACAGATTTGACCGGGGCGGGATGATATTGGATTGTGGGGAAGGGAGCTACGCCCAGCTCACCAGACGGTGAGTCAGTGTGTGGGGTGGTGGATGGTTCGTCCTTGTATTTGGAGGTGGTGTTTCTCGGCACGGGCTCATCCCAGCCGTCCAAGTACCGCAATCTCAGCGGCATCTACGTTCACCTGTTCGACCGAGGCGGCATGATATTGGATTGTGGCGAGGGCAGCTACGCGCAGCTCACCAGACGGTACGTGTGGGGGGGACGAGGGATCTACGTGCACCTGTTTGATCGGGGCGGCATGATCCTGGACTGTGGCGAGGGCAGCTACGCGCAGCTCACCAGAAGGTGGGTGTTTTATTAGCTCATCCTTGCATGTGGGCTCATCCCAGCCGTCCAAGTACCGCAATCTGAGCGGCATCTACGTGCACCTGTTTGATCGAGCCGGGATGATTCTGGACTGTTGCGAGGGCAGTTATGCACAGCTCACCAGACGGTGAGTGGGGGGTGAGACGAGGGATTTACATGCTCCCAGCCGACTTTTGAGGCGCCTCAAAAGTGGGACGAGGGAGTGCATGCTCCCAGCCGTCCAAATACCGCAATCTCAGCGGCATCTACGTTCACCTGTTTGATCGGGGAGGGATGATTCTGGACTGCGGCGAGGGCAGCTATGCCCAACTCACCAGACGGTGAGTGGGTGGGTGGAATTGTGTGGGAAATGGGGGGGACTTCTTCAAGAAAAAAGGCACGGAGTGATCCCAGCCGTCCAAGTACCGCAATCCCAGCGGCATCTACGTTCACCTGTTCGACCGGGGAGGCATGATATTGGACTGTGGTGAAGGGAGCTACGCACAGCTCACCAGACGGTACGTGAGTGGGTGGGTGGGGTTGATTAGCTCATCCTTGCATGTCGGCTCATCCCAGCCGTCCAAGTACCGCAATCTGAGCGGCATCTACGTTTACCTGTTCGACCGGGGCGGCATGATTCTGGACTGTGGGGAAGGGAGCTACGCACAGCTCACCAGACGGTGAGTGAATGGGGAGAGGGATGGTTTGATGTGTGGGGAAATGGGAGGAAATCATGTGGGCTCAGGAAAACTCCCAGCCGTCCAAGTACCGCAATCACAGCGGCATGGCATCTACGCTCACAGATTCGACCAGAGCGGGATGATATTGGATTGTGGAGAAGGGAGCTACGCCCAGCTTACCAGACGGTGAGTCGGTGTGTGGGGTTTGGTCGAATCTTCCTTGCATGTGTGGGCCTAGGCAAGGCATCTACGTGCACTGATTCGACCGGGGAGGCATGTTTCTGGACTGCGGGGAGGGCAGCTACGCGCAGCCCAATACGTATGGGCTTAGGCAAGGCATGTACCTGCCCTGGTTTGATCTGGGGGGCCATGATTCTGGAGTGTGGGGTCTGCTGGTCATTCTTGCATGTGAGCTCAGGCAAGACATGTACCTGCACTGGTTTGATCTAGGGGGTATATTTAGATCCTTCACAGGGAAGCCATGCTAAATAGACCAAGAAAGCATACTTTTTGTTACCATAACATAATATTTTGAACTCACCATTCTCCGAACCCCCCACTGCTTTGTTGATTCTTACAGGTTCGGGCCAGAAAAGGCAGAGGATATTATAGCGGGTCTGAAGTGTATTTGGATCTCCCACATTCACGCCGACCATCACACGGGGCTCGTCAGAATTCTCGCTGCCCGGAGAGACATTCTTTTGCGCCGGGCAGCTCAGCGGGCAGCTGAACGGGCAGTCCCCGGGGCAGGTTCTCAGAAAACGTTTGAGAAGATGGAGACAGATGAACAGGACAAGAATGCTACAGTGCCAGTGCCGCCCATTCTGGTCGTCGGGCCAAAGCAGCTTCGGCGGTATCTGGAGGCGTATCAGACGTTCGAGAGCCTCCACTTGACGTTTTTGGACTGTAGCCAAACGACGAAGGATGCCGCGGCTCTTGCTGCTAAAGCAGGAACAGCAGTAGCAGTAGGAGAAGGAGCAAGGGGAGAAAGGAAAGAAACAGGAGGAGCAGGAGAAGCAGCACGTAGTGTTGCTACTGCTGCTAGGGGGTTGGATGGAGGGATGGAGGAAGGAGACGGGAGGGAGCAGTGTGGCCTTATCTGGCAAAAAGAAAGCCAGTCGAAACACCAGCAGCAGCGGCAGCAGCAGCAGCAGCAGCAAGCAGGGGGTTACCAGCAGAGGCCTGATTCAGGAGGGGAGAGGAAGGGCCTGCGCCCCTTCTGGCTCAAGACAGGGTTTCACCTGGAGGACGGGGGTTTGGACGAGCCGGGCAGGCGGCAGCTGGGGGAGGTGTTATCTGCGCTGGGGCTGACCCGGCTGGAGAGCGTGCCTGTGGTGCATTGCCCCCAGGCGTTTGCCGTGGTGCTGGAGGGAATGGTGAGAGGGGGAGAGAAGGGGCGGGTGAGGGGGCGAAAGAAGGGGCGAGAGAGGAGGAGAGAGGGAGGAGGAGAAAAGGAAGATTCCTGGAAGTTGGTGTATTCGGGTGACACTCGGCCGTGTGATACTGTGAGGGCGGCGAGTCGAGGAGCCACGGTGCTGATTCATGAGGTGAGTTGCTAGCAATTATCTGGGGGAGGTCTTATCTGAGGGAGGTGTTATCTGCGCTGGGGCTGACCCGGCTGGAGAGTGTGCCTGTGGTGCATTGCCCGCAGGCGTTTGCCGTGGTGCTGGAGGGAAGGGTGAGGGGGCGAGAGGGGGGAAGTGGGGAGGAAGATTCCTGGAAGCTGGTGTACTCGGGTGATACTCGGCCGTGTGATACTGTGAGGGCGGCGAGTCGAGGCATCACGGTGCTGATTCATGAGGTAAGTGGTCAATTATCTGCTGCAGGAGGCGTTATTTGAGTAGGGTGTTCTGGAGGAGGTGTTATCCTGGGGAGGTGTTATCTGGGGAGGTGTTGAATGCCTCGTTCAGTGCCGTGGAGGTGGGTTGGGTTGAGTCGCAACACGAAGCCATACCGTAAATGCACAGCACAGCGCTTGAAGAGGTGGGCAATGCCCAACTCCATCCCATTACCACAACAACCGTCCGCACCTTCTCGCTGTCCCATCCCCATACCCCTCCCCCCTACTCCCCCACCTCCTACTCCCCCAGGCAACCTTTGAGGATGATTTGCAGCACGAGGCGATAGCTCGAAAGCACAGCACGACAAGTGAGGCGGTAGGGGTGGGTGCGTCTGCCCATCCCAGCACTGTCCATCAACTTCTTTCCTTCCGATCCCTCCTCCCTTCCCTCTCCCTCACACACTCCCAGGCGACATTTGAGGATGATTTGCAGCACGAGGCGATAGCTCGAAAGCACAGCACGACAAGTGAGGCGGTGGAGGTGGGCACATCACCAGCACCACTACCTTGCTTAAATTCCCCGATTCCCATCCCCACCTCCCTCCCACATTTCCAGGCGACTTTTGAAGATGACTTGCAGCACGAGGCGATAGCCCGTAAGCACAGCACGACAAGTGAGGCAGTGGAGGTGGGTGCATCTGCCCCCGCCTATCTCACCATTCTCACCCACTTCAGCCAACGCTACCCTAAAATTCCCCGCCTCGCGCCCCCGGTGAAAAATAAGAAGAAAGCCGGTGGCGGGGATGTTGAGGGCGACGGAAGTGGGAGTGCGGCGATTGCATTTGATCTGATGTCGGTGAATTTTTGTGACTTGCCGAGGCTGCCGGAGCTGGTGCCTGTCTTTCAGCTTCTGTTTAGGGATGCGTTGGAAGAGGAGGAAGAGGAGCAAGAGGAGGGAGGATGAAAGGGGATTTCATTAAAATTGAGAGCAGGTTCAGTTGTGGTGTTTTTTTTTTTTTTCCCAGAATCGTTTTCGATTACCGTAATATGTTGCCTTGGTTCTATTTTTCTACACGTATGATCCCTTAAAGCGAGCAGGCAAAATAGTGACCCCGTTTTCTAGTTGGGTCCAGGTTGAAATGAGTGAAGTGGCGGGAAGGAGTGCGGGTGGATGGCCAGAATTTACGCGCCAAAAGAAAGGAGGCATGTACCCCACGGGAGGGGAGCAAAAAAAAAAATCAGGGTCCAGTTGATCGCATGTGTGGTTGGCGACAGCATTGTGAATGCATTAGCGATCAAACCTTCTCCTCACCCAATCATGTGTAGGATTTGCATCTTCTGATTGGACCGTCAAGGCAGAATGAACACTCCTGCAGCACCAGCAACCCGCGACAGAAACACCCCAATTGAAACATATTCAACAGAAGCCACGTGAGAAATGAGCAGCGCCCATCTCGAACACGCCCTGCCAACCCCCTGACTAAATGTCTGGCACCAAAGCCGCTCGACACTGAGTAGCATAGCTGTAGTAGCACCTCCCGCGGCGATTAGTCGAAGCTAGTATCGATTCTGTTGAGGCACGGCGCAGCGCGCGCTAGCCCGACACCAGAACCGATCGAAATGTTGCATGCGCGGATGTGTGCAAGTGAGTCCGTTTGTGCCTGTTTCTTCCCGTGCACGTGACTGATTTAGTCGCGAAACTGCTTTAATTCAACATCTCCTCGTCGCCCCCGCTTCGCGATTTCCCACGCGCTTCACCTCGTCGCTCCCGCCTCGTCATTTCCCACGCGCTGGACCGCGTCGCCCCCGCCTCGCAATCTGTCCCCCGCGCGGAACCTCGTCGCCCCCGCCTCGTCGTTGCCCACGCGCTTCTCCCCATCGACCCCGCCTCTTCATTTTCTCGCGCGCGCAGCCTATACTCGCACATGAAGTCCGCCAATGATTCCCCCGGTAGCACACCCCCAACCACCCGAATCGCCTCTTCCTCCCTCCATCTCTCCTGGGAACCCCCATCTCTCCCCTCGCTTCCTTTCCTCCGTCCCTCACTACCTTGCTCTCTTCCCCCCTTCCAATGTCCCTCTCATGTACTCCTCTCAGGAGAGAGGGGTAAGGACCGAGGGTTTGAGACAAAGGGACAAGGACACAGGGGGAGAGACAGAGGGGGCAGGACAGATTGGGAGAGGCATAAGGGGAAGGACAGAGGGGGAGAGAAAGAAGGGGAAGGACTGAGGGGGAGAGACTGCAGGGGAAGGACAGAGGGGAAGAACGGAGGGGGAGGGGCAGACAGGGAGAGAGAGAGGGGGAGAGCCTGTACACCCCTCACTCCCTCCCCCAGTCCCCCTCACTTCTGGCATCACCGTTTACACCCCTCTTTATTTTGACCTGCCTCCCTTACAACCTATTCTCCTGTCCCTCTCCGGCTTCCCCCCTCCCTCCTCCCTGCTTCCCTCCTCCCTACTCCCTGCTGCCCCCCTCCCTCCTCCCTGCTTCCCTCCTCCCTCCGCCCTGCTTCCCCCCTCCCTCCGCTCTGCTTCCCCCCTCCCTCCTCCTCCCTGCTTCCCCTTCCCCCCTCCCTCCTCCCTGCTTCCGCCCTCCCTCCGCCCTGCTTCCCCCCTCCCTCCCCCCTACTTCCCCCCTCCCTCCGCCCTGCTTCCCCCCTCCCTCCTCCCTGCTTCCGCCCTCCCTATGCCCTGCTTCCCCCCACCATCAGAGAGGTTAGCGCTACACACCAGGTGAGCCTTCAACTTCTTCATATGCCCCTCCTCTCCCTCTATCTCACCCTCTTTCCTGTCCCTCCCATGTACCCCTCCTCTCTCGTGCATGCCCTGCTTCCCCCGATCCCCTGCCCTGCTTCCCCCAATCCCCTGCCCTGCTTCCCCCGATCCCCTGCCCTGCTTCCCCCGATCCCCTGCCCTGCTTCCCCCCATCCCCTCCCCTGATTCCCCCCATCCCCTCCCCTGCTTCCCCCCATCCCCTTCCCTGCTTCCCCCCATCCCCTTCCCTGCTTCCCCCCGTCCCCTACCCTGCATCCCCCCGTCCCCTACCCTGCATCCCCCCATCCTATACCCTGCATCCCCCCATCCTATACCCTGCATCGGAGCAGGCAGGCTGAGGCTGAGAGGCGACGATCCCCGGCTGTACGGCACGGACAGGGAGCTCGACCGCGCACTGCTCTGAAGACGCTTTTTATAAGTCACCAGCGGCCGAGTTCTCCCGCGCGCAGATTTGTGTCGAAATGTTTGTCTTCAGCAGCAAAAACTGCGACCTGGCTTCTCTTGGTGAGTTGGTTTTGGCATGTTCCTGCTCACCCTCCACTCCGCTCTCCTCTACACACCTCGCCGTGCCACACTGGTGAGCGGGCAGGTGCGGCGCTAGTAGTCAGGGTTCCACTCCACCTGGCCACCTGGCATTGACGTGGGTGGTTTTTGAGGCGCCTCAAAAACGACCTCACTGCACGCGAATTTCATACGGAGAGAATTATTACAGCTTGGAAGTGTGCGTGTAACTTGCAAAAGTTACTGGTGCGCGCGCGGTTACATCAACGAACAGGTTGACGAAGATTTCCCCGAGGGCTGACTTTGCACCCTGGGTGTACCCCAATCGCTTAGCTGGCCGAGTGATTTGTCACTCTGGGTAGTTGTTCGTTTTTGCTGTAGATCTCGAGGGCATGTGCTAGCTACTTAGCCTGCTTCTGTCCGAACCTTTTCTTTTGTGGATCCGAGCTACACTAATGAAGGCTGAGCGGGTATGATCCCCGTGAGCCGAAACTGGTTTGTGCTGTAAGGTTCTGCTTTAGTGAAAGGGTTTTACGAGTTCTACTGAGCTTTTTTCCAGGAAGAATTTTTTTAAGTTTCGATGCTGTTGCTTTAAGCGTTTTCCAATCTTCAGAATTGCAGCTCTTCCGCTATGAGTGAAGATCCTCAGGTGCGGCGCTAGTAGTCAGGGTTCCACTCCACCTGGCCACCTGGCATTGACGTGGGTGGGCACCTGACCTGAAATGGTACACCTGCCCAACTGCTCCAACACTAGCTGCTTCGTGTCTCCGCTCTTCGCTCTTCCACTCCCCTCCACCCTCCTCCAGGCACGTTTGGCGCGCTATACAGGTGGGCAGGTGTATCACTTCAGCGGCTTCCATCCGGCCAATGACGGGGACAAGCTGCGGATCCAGATGCGTCTAAGTCCTTTCTTGTCTCTCTGTCCCTCTTGCCTCCCTGTCTCCCTGCCTCCCTCCCTCCCTGCCTCTCTGCCTACCTGCCTCCCTGCCCCCCTCACTCACCAGGCACCTTGGCGCACTACACGGGTGGGCAGGTGTATCATTACGGCGGCTTCCATCTGGTCAACGGGGGGGACAAGCTCCGGAGCCAGATGCGTCTATGTTATTCCTAGTCTCCCTCTCATCCACTCCCTTCCACTCCCCTCCACTCCCCTCCACTCCCTCCACCCCCCCCACTCCCCTCCACTCCCCTCCACTCCCTTCCACTCCCCTCCACTCCCCTCCACTCCCCTCCACTCCCCTCCACTCCCTTCCACTCCCCTCCACTCCCCTCCACTCCCCTCCACTCCCCTCCACTCCCCTCCACTCCCATCCACTCCCCTCCACTCCCCTCCACCCCCCTCCACTCCCATCCACTCCCCTCCACTCCCCTCCACTCCCCTCCACTCCCATCCACTCCCCTCCATCAGACACCTTGGCGCGGTACACAGGTGGGCAGGTGTATCATTACGGCGGCTTCCTTCTGGTCAACGGAAAGGACAAAGCTGAGACATGCGTCTGCCTTCCTTCCATTTTTCCTTCCTGCCTTCGCGTTTCCTGGTCCGCATTTCATCTTCCAGGCACCATGGCGCGCTACACAGGTGGGCAGGTGGGCAGGTGGGCAGTAAGGAGGGGGTTAGCGATTGGGACCAGCCGAGGAGCCAGATTGTGAGGAACCTGATGCAGGAGACAGCATGGAAATCCGTGACTGGAACGTTGCACACATGGCGCAGAAAAGACGGGCGTGTGAGGTACGGGGATTTGGTAAAGGTGGGTTTGGGGGAAGGGATTGATGGGCCGTTAGGTGTGGGAATTAGGAGGCCGGTCATGTGAGTTTGGTGCTTATCCTTCTCGTCTGCCCGCGTTCCCTTTCCCTGCTCCTCTCTCGTGCATGCCCTGGTTCCCCCGATCCCCTGCCCTGCTTCTCCCCATCCCCTTCCCTGCATCCCCCCATCCCCTTCCCTTCTTGGGCCCCCCTCCATATTCTCAGGTGATATTTTCCCACACGCCAGGTGAGCCCAGGGTATGAGATGAGGGGATCGATGGGTCAGAGGGAAAGGGAGAGGGATATGATAGCTGAAGGGCCTGCCAGATCCCTGGAGCAAGCAATTGCTAATGCATTTGCAGTGCTGCCATTTTCAAGGGGCCTCCCCTTGATCCCTTACTCTACCTCTCCATAGGTCTATCCTCTCCCTGCCCATGTGCCCCTCCCCGACCCTGCTTTGCTTCTTCTTTGCCTCTTCCCCCATCCTGCTCCTGCTCCCCCCTTCCCACATCCTCCCTGCCAGGAGGACGACCTAGAAGCATCGCATCAGGATACTGACAGCAAGGTGCGGATCCTTCACTTCCCCAGTCTTCACGCCCTCCCACTCTCATTCCTTCCCACCCTCATCTCTCTCATTCCATCCCACTCTCACTCTCAGTCCATCCCCCTCTCACTCTCATTTCATCCCGCTCACACCCTTTCATTCCATCTCTGTGTTGATGTCTGCAGTCTACTGCCCTGTGTCCACCCCAACACACAGGCCTGTCAGTGCTGCTGGAGCTGTATCTTTGGTCGCCTTTCACCGCAGAGAAGCACGTGTTGCCGCTGCCACTGCCGCAGCGCACAGCACATCGACAGGGTGGGGCTGTTGCTGGTGGGGCTGCTGGTACTACAGACAAAGGAGCAGCTAGTGAATTTCACCCTACAGTATCAATGTTTGCAAAACCTTCTAATGTTGACTTGGGTTGTGCGTCCATGAAACAAATTGAACGTCCCAGCTTTCAGACGTTGAGGATATGGCCACTATTTGGCAGCTCGTCGGGTCACATCGTTGTGTGAAACTAGCAAAGAACCTATGTGGAGAGAAGAGTTAACTCTTATTGATACATGCTGTTGGCAGACACGCAGACGGAGATAGGGTGATGTAAGCCCCAAATATAATGGAATAAAAAAAATCTGATCTCAATGTCCATGGAAGATGAGCCGGGTGTATGACCCAAGGGCGGATAGTCTGGCGAGCCTGTGGTGTGGAAAATCATAGAAAAACGGAAGCGAGTGGAGGGCGTCTTAGTGTTGTTCACTTGTTGGGTGCAAAAAAAAAAACAAAAACAAAAAACAAACAAACAAACAAAAAGAAAAAAAAAAACGCTTACATCATCATACCTGCCAAGGGTATAGCCAGTGTGGAGTGATTAGTGGTCAAAGTTGAGGGAGATACCGTAACAGGTTGCAGTGGGCATGTGGGGCCGAAGCGGGTAATCGAGAGCACATGTGGGGAGTGGGAGTGACGGGAAGGAAGGTGAGCAACTGAGAGAAGGGTAGGGGTTGAGTGGGGGCGGAGGGGTGTGTGTGACTAAGGTGGGTGGGGATGGAAAGGACCGAATGATTCGATTCTCATAGTCGGTGTGGGAAGGAGCAGAAAGACAAATCAGAGAGATAGGTGAGTGAGGGCAGGGGATCGAGGGAATAGGGATACTGCTTAGATAGGGCAAAAGCAGACTGGAGCAGCGGATGTACGAAAGTGGGAAGGTGTGATTTGGGTAAGTGTCCCGCGTGTGTGAATGATGGCCATCGATTGGTGGGTGAGTCGCAATAGCAGGGGGGAATGGGAAAGTGTGAGGGGTTTGGGGGTTGAGTGTGGGTGGCATTGCAAGGACAGCGGGGAGTGTGACCGTAGATCGCCGGAGGGGTGAAAGATTTTCAGCAGTGAGAGTCATAGCAGCGGGGTTGGGTGGAGGTGTGAGTGCGAAGGAAAGGGGGGGAGGGATACACCGGAGGGTAAGGGGGAAATGGGGGGGGGGGGGGGGAGGGGAGGGGGGAGGGGAGAAACCAAATGGGGGGGATGGGAGTGAGACAGAGAACAGGAGATGGGGAAGGATAGAGGGCAGGGAAAATGGAGAGGGGCAGAGGGAAGGAGTAATGGGAGTGACAGAGGGAAGTGGCAATGGGAGGGAGAGGGAAAAGGGGATTTGGGTAAGGGCAGAGGAAGTGGCAATTGGAAGTGAGAGGGAAGGGGTAACATCGAGTGTATGGGAAAGGGAATAAGGGAGTGACAGAGAGAAGGGGCAATGTGGAGGGACAGAGTGAAGTGGGATTGGGGCAGGACAGAGGGAAGGGAAATGGGGAGGGACAGAGGGTAGGGGAAATGGGGAGGGACAGAGAAAGGGGAAG
The DNA here is from genome assembly GCA_947470075.1 of Closterium sp. Yama58-4. NCBI lineage: Eukaryota > Viridiplantae > Streptophyta > Zygnematophyceae > Desmidiales > Closteriaceae > Closterium > Closterium sp. Yama58-4. Next base: position 525,740 of record CANIUD010000768.1, read on the forward strand.
GGGAAAGTGGGAGGAGAGGGGAGGGGAAATGGGAGAGATAGTGGGAAGGGGAAATGGGGAGGGACAGAGGGAAGGGGAAATGGGGAGGGACAGAGGGAAGGGGAAATGGGGAGGGACAGAGGGAAGGGGAAATGGGGAGGGACAGAGGGAAGGGGAAATGGGGAGGGACAGAGGGAAGGGGAAATGGGGAGGGACAGAGGGAAGGGGAAATGGGGAGGGACAGAGGGAAGGGGAAATGGGGAGGGACAGAGGGAAGGGGAAATGGGGAGGGACAGAGGGAAGGGGTAACATGCAGTGTTGGGAACAGGGAATGGGGAGCGACAGAGAGAAGGGATATGGGGAGGGGCAGAGGGAAGGGGAATTGGGAGGGACAGAGGAAAGTGGCAATGGGAGGGACAGGGGGAAAGGGAAATGGGAGGGACAGATGGCAGGGGAAACGTGAGAGACAAAAGGGAAGGGGAAATGGTGGTGTGAGAGAGAAGAGGAGATGGGGAAGCACAAAGGGCAGGGGAAATGGGCGGGGGGGGGAGAGGAAAGGGATAATGGGAGGGTTATATAGAAAAGGGGATTTGGTAAAGGACAGTGGAAGTGGCAATCGGGAGTGACGGAGGGAAAGCATGAAGTGTATTGAAAGGGAATCAGGGAGTGACAGAGGGAAGGGGTAATGTGGAGGGACGGAGGGGAGGAGAAAGGGGAGGGGCAGAGGGAAAGGGTGGATGGAGTGTTGGAAATGGGAAATGGGGAGGGACGGAGGGAAGGGGAAATGGGGAGTGACAGAGGGAAGGGGTAACATGCAGTGTTGGGAACGGGGAATGGGGAGCGATAGAGAGAAGGGATATGGGGAGGGGCAGAGGGAAGGGGAATTGAGAGGGACAGAGGAAAGTGGCAATGGGAGGGACAGGGGGAATGTGAAATGGGAGGGACAGATGGCAGGGGAAGTGGGAGAGACAAAACGGAAGGGGAAATTGTGGTGTGAGAAAGAAGAGGAGATGGGAAAGCACAAAGAGGAAGGGGATAAGGGGAGTGACAGGACAAGGGGAAATGCTGAGGGACTGGGGGAAGGGAAACAAGGAGTGACAGGGGAAAGGGGAAATGGGGAGTGACAGGGACAAGGGGAATTGGGCTGGCATTGGAAGGGAACATGGGGAAGGTCAGAGAAGAGGGGAAATGGGGAGGGACAGGGGTAAGGGGATAAGGGGAGTGACAAGACAAGGGGAAATAATGGGGGACCGGGGGAAGGGGAAACACGGAGTGGCGGGGAAATGGGGATATGGGGAGTGACAGGGACAAGGGGACTTGGGCTGGTATTGGAAGGGAAAATGGGGAAGGTCAGAGAAAAGGGGAAATGGGGAGGGACTGGGGGAAGGGGAAATGGGGAAGGGACAGAGGGAAGGGGAAATGGGGAAGGGACAGAGGGAATGGGAAATGGGGAAGGGACAGAGGGAAGGGGAAATGGGGAGTGACAGGGGCAAGGGGAATTGAATTTGCAGAGGAAGGGGAAATGGGGAGGTCAGAGAAAAGGGGAAATGGGGAGGCTGGGCCAGGCCGGGCTGCTCATGTCCCATCGCACGAGTGGCCTGGGGCAGACACATTGGGCATACGGGGAATGGCTGGGAAAAAGGGCAAGCGAGGGTGTGTGGGACGGCGACCTTGCATGAGCCCCGATGCCGATCAACCCCTCTTTCAAGCCTCGAAAGGGTGTGACGAGGATGGGTGACGTGGGAAGGTTGTGAAGAGGAGCGTGATGGGTGTGACGGTATGAGCAAGGTAGGTGGGGGCGCACAGGTGAACACCAGGCACACACCAGGTACACACCTGAGCGGGGACACTCACACCAGCACACACTTGCGGCGTTGGGCAAATCAAGCCCGTCGGGGGTCTTGAACCCTAAGCCAGGGGGCGCGAATGCAGGACTGGAAATGGGGAAACGGGGGGGGACATAGGGAAGGGGTATTGCAGAGGGATTGGAGAAAAGAGGAATTAGGGAGGGATAGAGGGATGGGAGTGCAGTGCCCTGCTCTCCAAACAAATTAGAGCAGACGAGGCGCTGTGACTTGCACTCCGGTTGAAAAAGAGCAGGCGCGGCATTGTGCCTTGCGCACCACGTGAAAACGAGCAGGGGCAGCGCTGCGCCTTGCTCCTCGTCTGAAAACGAGCAGGCGCGTCGCTGTGCCTTGTATCATGTGTGAAAACGAGCATAAATGGGAATGTGCCTTGCATTTTGTGTGAAAACGAGCATGCGCGGGACTGCGCCTTGCATTTCGTGTGGAAACGAGCATGCGCCGCGGGACTGTGCCTTGCGTTCCGTGGGAAAACGAGCATGCGCGGGACTGTGCCTTGCATTCCGTGTGGAAACGAGCATGCGCGGGGCTATGCCTTGCATTCCGCGTAACAACGAGCAGGCGCGTTGCTGTGACTTGAATTCCGTGTGAAAACGAGCAGGCACGGCGCTGGGCCTTGCATTCCGTGTGAAAACGAGCAGGCACGGCGCTGGGCCTTGCATTCCGTGTGAAAACGAGCAGGCACGGCGCTGGGCCTTGCATTCCGTGTGAAAACGAGCAGGCACGGCGCTGGGCCTTGCATTCCGTGTGAAAACGAGCAGGCACGGCGCTGGGCCTTGCATTCCGTGTGAAAACGAGCAGGCACGGCGCTGGGCCTTGCATTCCGTGTGAAAACGAGCAGGCACGGCGCTGGGCCTTGCATTCCGTGTGAAAACGAGCAGGCACGGCGCTGGGCCTTGCATTCCGTGTGAAAACGAGCAGGCACGGCGCTGGGCCTTGCATTCCGTGTGACGCCAAGCAGGCGTGGCGCTCTTCCCTACTTGTTTCCGTGTGGAAACAAGCTGACGCGGCGCTGTGCATCAGGCATTCCGTGCCTAAACGAGAAGCGCGGCGCTATGCCTTGCATTCCGCGCGGATCTAGTAGGCAAGGTCGAGGCGTTGCAATCCGTTCGAAATCTGAATAATAGGTGCAGCGTTGAGCCTATGCAATGTCGAACACAAGCGCGCTTCGGCGCTTCGCGCCGCCTTGTGTTCGACTGTGACGGGGGGTCGCGACGTTGCTTCTAATCTGTTAGAAAACGAGTAGGGGCGCCTTGCAGTTTGTTCTACTGCATTGCGCAGCATATCACGAGGCCGCATGCGTCACGGTCGCATGCGTGATGTAATGGCTTGCTCCCATACGCCTCACGCCGGTTCCGAATCGCACCTGATGAGTATACATTCGAGATATTCGTCCTCGTTGAACGTAGTGTCACGTGTTCACATGATATGCGAAACGCATTGAGTCCGTCACACCTGAAACGATGGGGTCCCTGTTTGCTACATCTATCTATGCTACCCGCTACCTTGTCCCTGATATCTCCTTCGATGTTGGTAAGAATAATCACTGCATTCGCTCTGTTCTGGCTGATACTGACGGCGCCAGCACTGAGAAGGCACACGATTGACAGCTATGACCGAAACAGAAAAACAACGCTACGCGCGCGGCCCCTTTCACGCGTTACTAAGCCGTGGTGGGTTACTCTCCCTTTGCTCTGGAGTCTCTAGTGCCGTATGACGTGAAAATAGTATGGCAAGCCAGAGTGCAACCCAGGTCCACTTTGAAGCTCAAATTGGGCCCAGTGGACCCAGTCTTGCGCACTTCTGTTTTTGCACCTGGTTTTGTGGCTCTGTTCCCAGCGCGTCAGTTCATTTCGTGTACTCCTCTCCCAGCAGAGCATGACATTCGATTTCGATCCCCTGTCGCACAGGATAACCCACGCGGTGCCTTCGTTTGCTTGCGAGCAGACCCACCAATGCCATTGTTCGCATTCGACCCAGGACATTGTTGTCCAATCGCCTGTTTTTGTTTCAGCCTGTACCTTGGAATGACACGGGTCAAATGAACATGAGCCCCATCTTGTCGAGCCCAGAGCACCCTCTCTAAACAGTGTCAGAGTTTCAAACTGGGCCAAGGGTGACTATTTTGCCTGCTCGCTTTAATTGCTATGAAGTTTGAGGTGCAGTTGACCACCGTGGCATTCTTGCTCGTCCCCTCAAGGGACACTGCCAAATTACAGTCGGGTCAACTGTTTTGTTATCCGTGGACAAATGGTAGAATGCCACGGATGTGAACGCCACGACTTCCTATGATCTCGTTGCCAACACGGCGGAGACAGGCATTTTACAGCGAGTCGCTATGTGGTGTGGCAGGTGGGGTGGGGTGGTGGGTGTCCACTACAGTAGCAGCCCGTGGATGTATTTTCTGCCAACGGGCAGCACATCAGATTTCGCGTTTCACACGCTCTTGGCACACGCTCGGAATTCTCACACCCAGCTGAATGAACTACCAAGAATCCACCTATAAACCTGCGAAACCCAGGTGGATTCTCAATGCTACTTAGGTGACATCAGTGCTACTTATGTCCCACACCCAGGTTGTGTTTGGGGACGCGGGGAGGCAGCTTTCGTGGCACTCCTCCAAGCTCGAAAATGGAACCGATAGTTCCCCGAATGGAAAGACAGCTAGGAAGCAAACTGCTTCCAGAATGTACAGCTCTCTGGAAGCCTTCATCTCTTGGTTCTTTTAAGGTGGTGTCCGTAGTTTTGACATGTGAAGTTTATGCGTGTCAACCCGACGCGCGCATGATTTTGCGTGTCAATCACTGTACAATCAGTGTCAACCCGAAGCGCTTGTGCGAACAGCAAAGATGCAAGCTTATTCGTTGGAACACCTAGTGTTCCCAGATGATTCGCCCACGTCCGATGTAGCGAAAAGAATCAACTAGCTGTCAGGGGTCGGTGCGTTGTTATTGGGTACTAGGGGTGATCAGATTTGCTGATGCGACGACTATGGTTGGTTCGCTGGTATAGACTGCGTCAGAAGCGAAAATGTACGACTGGCTAACAATCTGCGAAATTTTGACACTCTGCCAACAATGTTGGTAGTGTCAAAACGGAAGATTGACACTGGCGATTTTGACATGTCAAAACTACGGACGAGCCCTAACTCGTGTGTGAGGGGGAGTATGCTCGCCCCCTTGGCCAAATATACCTCCAGAAGCATCTGAGCTCTTCTAAACCGCATTCCATCCTTCTCTCTGCTCTCCTATTTTCTGTCCACTTTCACACCCACCATTCCCTTCATTCGAAAAGGTACAAAATACACTTCTCGAAACTGACGACCAACAACTTCAACTCCATTGCTGCACGGCGTGTCGTGTTCTCACCCACAACATCAATCAACAGCGTAGCATGCCTGACACCAATCTGTACTTTTGAAGCGGTGAGAACTGAAATTTCTTCTAATCGCGTCGCATTAGGAGGAATTCTGAATCAAAAGTCGGTCAGAAGCAATCTCCGCATCATTAGGCCGACTCGAAGTCGAATTTGGTGTCCTGACCACCAGCCAGCCACTGCTGAAGGGAGTAATGTCCGCAAAGTGAAGTCCGCGGCTGATGACGGGAAAGGAACAAACGTTACAGCAGCTGTATTCAGCTAGACTGGTTGGCAATGAGGTAGCTGACAGTCAGTTCAGTAGTACAAAGCGTTGGCTTGTTCGTCAAATTCCGCCGCAAGCATCACTCCCTTTCCGTACTATCGTACAATTTCATGCAGCGAGAGTCGAGACGAGTGCTTTGACAGCTCGCTTCAACTTCCTTCCAGGCTCAACCCTTCACGCCCTTCCGGAAACTCCCTAGGTATTGACGCGATTGTTTTAGCACGCGTGCTGTGCTTACAGCCACGCTGCACGCAGACAGCCCGCCCTCGTATTCCGCTCTTGTCCTACCAAGCACCTTTTTTGGCTAGCACACTAGCGCACACTGTCGGGAGCAACGAAGTTGCAAGCACCTTTCGGCTAATCGTACGGCAGCGTGACGGGCCCACCCACCACGATCGCCAACAAACACCGCCGAATCTGTTCTCTCCTCCTTTCGACCCATCAACAACCACCTACGCCTCACCCCCGCGCGGTCGAACTACCAACAAGAGCGGGAACGCCAGGCTCCAGTCTCCTGACGAGTTGCTGAGATTCGTAACTTTTCTGCGACGCTTCCGGTGCCGTGGGTGCTGACGACAGCCACGTGGGGGGTCTGGCCAGGTGCTATTGGTTCCGCCGTGGTCGCTGCACACTTACCAAGGGAGCAGAAACGCGAGATTTTGACGCTGGCTACTTCCCGTCCAACGCGGAGCACGTACTCTTTCAAGCGAACAATGGGGGAATCACAACTAGCGATTCCGGGCCATCGCTGAGAATCTCCCGGCTTCGTCCATTTTCAGTGCTGCTCGCAGCACTTGAGTCCAACCGTTACTCTGGAGAATCATCTATGCCGCTGTCTTCGAGGCTGTCGGGCTTTCGGTTTGGCGGCACCCACCCCTCCCGAATCGAGAGATCCCGCTGACACTCTACTACCTGCGATTTGTCGTACGAGATGAGATAAGTCCGGGAATACTACATGATACTACATACTACTACGTGAGGGGTGCCGATGTGATGTGATCATTTGATCGTCTCACCAGTAACCGCGTGCTGGCTTCAGCGCCGTGACAAGAAGAAGAAACAATCGCACGCAGGTTCTCCTTCGCAACGGCTGGAGTGCCGCAAATCCACGATCGGGTGACGATAAAAATAGCCGTGGTACTGCGGTTGAAGACTTAGTAGGTCTGGTAAGAAAGCTTCGAACTGCGCCAAACGCCTCTGCACGTAGGACCAAGTGTAGTAAGCAGCGCTCGTCAACAGCAGCCGTCCTACACAACGACGCTCCTAATCAGCGACAGTCCGCGGCGACGCGTCTAGCAGCAGCCGCCGCGCTCCTAGCAGCAGCGGCGCACAGCGGCCTCCAAAATAAGTGCGGCGGCGCTGAGCAAAACAAAGCTGCAGCGTGGAAGACGTCAGCTGTGCTTTCCATTCGCACCGTCTCTGCGGCGGCGTCTAACAGAGCATTTCAAGACTCGAACGCTGGAATCATAGAGCCCTAGACGCGGTCGTGATAAGGGCGTCGCGAGACTGCCAACGGTAGGCGGCGCACTATTTAGCACATGTGGTAGAGAAATGAGCCGCGTCCCTCCGTCTGACAGTGGGAGTCCGAGCCTGAGCGAGGGTCCGAACCAGGGTCCGAGCCTGAATCAGAATCCGAGCCTACACCAGAGTACGAGCCTCGACCAGAGTCCAAGCCACAATTCGAGCCTGAAGCAGAGTCCGAGCAAGAGCAATAAAAATCAAAAACGAAATCAGAATCGAGGTCAGGGTGAGAACCGAAGTCGCAATCGCAGCAACGACAGTCTTTTAGCGACCATTCTGCTGCAGCGACATGCAAACCGCATGCGACTCGACGCCTCCGCCGCCGCTGCCGAGCGAGAGAGCCTCAGCGGCCGCGGCGGCGGAAGGGATCTCGCCGCGCCTTCCGTGATACGCAGCGACGAAGCGGATCAAGCCGCGGCGCTTGGTCCTAGAACCACCCTAACGGCTTCATCGCCAACTATCCAGACGGGAGCCGCCGGGTTCGAGACAAATCAGGTGACGAGGCAGTCAGTACCGCGGCAATCCCAAGGTCCACCCGCGGAGAGATTTCAGGCACCGCAACAGGGATTGGCGCAGCAGGAAATTCAGGCGGCGGAACAGCAGCGCTTACTAGCGCTAGTACTAACTGGACAGGCGCAGCCGCGGCAACACGAACAGCTGCAGCACGAACAAGTGGATTCAGAGCAGAAGCAGCAGCTACAGCAGCAGGGAGAGAGAAATGAGGGTGGAGGTTTCAGCAGAAGAGAAGTTGCTTTGACGAGGCAGTATGCGGAGGTTTTTGAAACCCTAGCCAGCTGTGGAAGGTTTGCGGAGGAATCACAGCAACGCGTCCCCGTCTCAAGGTACGTTCCGTTATTCGATTAAAAAAGTTGCATATGTGATTGCGTATGGTATGGTAAGTACAAAGCGCTGTTCTCTTTTGAACCATAAAGGAGCATGTGGCTGATGAATCATTGCATTATTTTCCACTTTTGTTAATCTAATTAATTGTCAACACATTTTCTTGTTGCTTTCGTTCCTTCCAGGCATGGCAATACATTAGTGGCTCATACAGATATGCCACTGGGTCATACAGCAAGCGAAACGCCTGCCCAATCACCAAGGAATGACCACCGACACACAGGTGCACCTATTTTTCCTCCAACAGGCGACATTTTTTAGCATGCTCCGCAACACCTATGGTTGTTTGTTCGTTTTCCTTTATTTTACAGATTGTTGCTAGTTTACAACTTGTTTATATCTGTCCACCTGTTTATCAGTGAATCCCGATTTTCTCTTGTGTGTGTGTGTGTGTGTTTTTTTTTTTTTTTTGCAATGTTAGACTTCATCAACTCCTCTTGATCGTCTCTTCCCTCTCCTAACCTTCCTCTGTCACAGGGCATTCAGCACCTGCATCTTTCCAGCATCTGTACAGCCAGGAACGGCCCACCTTAGACTCACGGACAGCCACGATACAACCTCAAACACTGCAGCCTTCGATACAGTCACATCTTCGACTTGATTCCAGGTTTGATGCGACTCAAAATGAGACAGTCCAACCTCGTCGCATTTTGCAACCTCAGTCCCATCCCCCTTCAAATTCACCCTTCAGTGCAACAGCCAATCTGCTTCCACCTCTGACCAGTTTTCCAGCAGCCAGGGCTCTGATTGGTACAATCCCATCCGCCTCCGGACAAACTATACCGACCCAACCACTCGCTCAATCGGTGCTTGTTACTGGGTTACCAGGGCAGTTGTTACAAGGTATATTGTTACAGACTGGGTTATTACAAGCTGGGTCATCAATACTACAAGGTGGTTCATTATTACAAGGTGATTCGTTACAAGGTGGGTTGTCACAAGGTGGGTTGTCACAAAGTGGGTTGTTACAAGGTGGGTTGTCACAAAGAGGGTTGGTACAAGGTGTTTCGTTACCAAGTGGGTTGTTACAGGGTGGGCTGTTACAGGGTGGGCTGTTACAGGGTGGGCTGTTACAGGGTGGGCTGTTACAGGGTGGGCTAGAAGAGTTGTTACGAGGCAGAGCGTTCCCAAGGGGGCTGTTACCAGGTCAACAGTTACATGCGGAAGCGTTACCAGTAGGCAGGTTACCAGGAGGAGGGTTACCAGCGGCAGAGTTACCAGGAGGAGGGTTATCAGCAGCAGCGTTACCAGGAGGGTTACCAGCAGGAGGGTTACCAGCGAGAGGGTTACCAGCGAGAGGGTTGCCAGCAGGAGGGTTACCAGCAGGAGGGTTACCAGCAGGAGGGTTACCAGCAGGAGGGTTACCAGCAGGAGGGTTACCAGCAGAAGGGTTACCAGCAGGAGGGTTACCAGCAGGAGGGTTACCAGCAGGAGGTTTACCAGCAGAAGGGTTACCAGGAGGAGGGTTATCAGCGGGAGGGTTATCGGCAGGAGCGTTACAAGCAGCAGGGTTACCAGTTGGAGGGATTTCAAGGGGAGGGTTACCAGCTGGAGGGTTAGCAGCAGGAGGGTTGGCAGGAGGAGGTGCGGGAATTAGAGGAGGAGGAGGAGGAGGAGGAGGAGGAGGAGGAGGAGGAGGAGGAGGAGGAGGGGGAGTTGGAGGATGGAGGGGAGGAGTAACACTTTCGCAGAAAAGCAGGATTTTTTCACAAGAAACGAGATCCATGCGACAAACGGGGTCAGTGCAAGACAGGGGATCGATTCGAGAAGGGGGATTGGAGCAAAGGAGGGGGTTGGTGCAAGAAAGGGGGTCTGTCTGCTATCCAGTTGCTCCTGGCTGGTCTTTAGAGAGTGGAGTGATCCCCTCAGGAAAAAACTACAGAAGAAATACAGGTGGGGAGGCAGGAGGAGGAGGGGCAGGAGGCTATGCATCAGGCAAAGCAGGAAGACCGGGGGTAGAAGGGAATCTGGGAAGGAATGAGCAGCAGTCAGGGACACTCGCGCTGGGAGAACCACGAAGACCAGAGGAGGCAGGGCATCTGGGAAGGAAGGTGCAGCAACCAAGTACATTTCCGCTAGAATCTAGAAATCAAGCTGGGTCTGTCGTTTATCCTGCCCTATCCCCGCAGCAAGTTCTCTTTCCAGGACCGATTGCCTCCCTCCGGCCGGCCCTTTCCCCTCGACGCATCCTGCCTGCACGCCCGAAGGACGGCAAGCATCTCTCCCCTCGTTATAAGCAGCTCGTGCCTTCCACAGGATCTGGCACCAGTGGCAGCAGCAGTGGGAGCCAATTGGCTAGGGCAACAGGGGAGCCAATGAACGCCAGCCACGTGGCAATTGCAAATACAGTGGCTGTGCTAGGGAAGGTGCATGGGGCGCTTGGGGAGGAATGTGGGGAGAAAGCAGGGGGAAAAGGAGAGTTGGTAGGAAAAGGAAGAGAGGAAGAGGCGGTAGTGGTGGGAGGCAGGAAGGAAGGAGGGGAGCAAGGGGGGTTGATGGGGGAAGAGGGGAAGGAAGGGGCGGTGGGAGGGGGGTTGGTGGCGGAAAGGGGAGAGGAAGGTGGGGAGAAAGAGGGTTCTCCTGCGAGAGGAGGTGATGAGGGTGGGGTGGTGGTGCGAGGTGGGAATGAAGGGGCCACTGATGTGGGCAGAGGTGGCATTGAGGCGGGCAGAGGTGGCATTGAGGCGGGCAGAGGTGCATCTAATGATTCTCGACGAAACAGGAGGTGAGAGCGGTCGCTTCTCTTTCCTCTATTCTCTGTCCAATTTTCTCGTCATTAACCTCTCTCCTCTCTCCTATCTCCTCTTTGTTAAAAATATGCTGTCAGCACATTTTTTTACTCTATTTTACAGCATGTAGATTATTTGTAGGTTGGGTGTAAATTTATTATCCCAACCTAGTCTGGTTGGAATTCTTCCATAATCCAACAAATCTGCCAACTCATCATTGGAGATTTGCTTGGATTTCCATCCCATATTTTCTCTAGCTTTGCCCATCCCAACCTTGGTTGTACTTAAGGCCTAATGCCTTCTTTATTAATCAGTCACTTCAAGCTCCATTTTTACCACTCTCTCAAATCTCCTCTTTCCTGTGGTAGGGTGGGTGCATAGTGCCAGAATTTTTTCACCATGCATCACTCTCTCATATCTCATGTATATTTGTTTTTTCTTTGATCTGGCTTGTTGAAAACCTCATGCATGTAGTTTGTGTGGTCGGTGACATCGTTACAAGCAGGTTTGCTGAGGAACGGGGTGAATGCGTCTGAATAGACTCGTAGTGTGTGTTACTGGTGAACAAGATCCTGAATTTCTCATGTGTGTTTATTTTTGTTGGGGTTTGGTTTCTGACAAGCAGGCTGCTGAGGAACAGGGTGAATGCGGCTGAACCGTCTTGTGGTGTGTTGTTGGTGAACTCCTTTGAACTCTTTTCATGTGTGTTTCTGTGGTGGGTAAACCGATGAGCAGGCTGCAGAGGAACAGGGTAAATGCGCAGCAAGCAATGGAGAGGAAGCGAGTGAATGTGGTTGAATGAATGGTCAATTACTTGTGTATGCTTGTTCTTGTGTGGTTGGCGTTCTGATGAGCAGGCTGCTGAGGAACAGGGTGAATGCGCAGCAAGCAAGGGAGAGGAAGCGACAACGCATGGAGGTATGATGGTGATGGTGACCAGAGAACCCCCAACGATCATGATCTAAGCATGCACAACTGTATCATGTGCACGATAATGGTTACGGGAACATTTATTCGTAACGTCATCCGTCTTTTTGATAATCAATATTATTTGCACCCCATTTTACCTGTGATTTCCTTCTGTCTTGCTTTATTCTCTTCCTGGTAGCAAATTGGCTTCGAGGCATCTCAAGACCTTTGTGAATAAAAAACTTCCTTCTATCTTGTCCTGCTAGGTGACCTTTGAGTCGACTCAAAAGTCACCTCTTTCTTCCTGATAGCAGATTGACTCGAGGCGTCTCAAGACCTTTGTTAAACATTTACTTCCTACTATCATGTTTTGCTTTCTTTCTACATCGGTTTCTCTGTGCACTATAAAGTCATGCCATTCCATGCCATGCCATACTATTCCATACCGTGCCATACCATACCATGCCATGCCATGCCATACCATGCCATACCATGCCATGCCATGCCATGCCATGCCATACCATGCCATGCCATGGCATGCTATACCATGCCTTACCTTACAATGGTGCTTTTTATGCTACACACGATCATCAGAGCTTGGAGGAGCAATGCCTGGCGAAGAAGAGGGATAACGAGCAGCTGGAATTGAGGATAGCAGCAGTGCAGCAGGTGAGAAAGCAGATGCCATGCCATGGTTATCATGCTACACACTAGTTTTGAGGCGCCTCAAAACAGTACAGCAGGTGAGAAAGCAGATGCCATGCCATGGTTATCATGCTACACACTAGTTTTGAGGCGCCTCAAAACAGTACAGCAGGTGAGAAAGCAGATGCCATGCCGTGGTTATCATGCTACACACTAATTTTGAGGCGCCTCAAAACAGTACAGCAGGTGAGAAAGCAGATGCCATGCCTTGCTTATCATGCTACACACTAGTTTTGAGGCGCCTCAAAACAGTACAGCAGGTGAGAAAGCAGATGCCATGCCTTGCTTATCATGCTACACACTAGTTTTGAGGCGCCTCAAAACAGTACAGCAGGTGAGAAAGCAGATGCCATGCCATGGTTATCATGCTACACACTAGTTTTGAGGCGCCTCAAAACAGTACAGCAGGTGAGAAAGCAGATGCCATGCCATGGTTATCATGCTACACACTAGTTTTGAGGCGCCTCAAAACAGTACAGCAGGTGAGAAAGCAGATGCCATGCCATGGTTATCATGCTACACACTAGTTTTGAGGCGCCTCAAAACAGTACAGCAAGTGAGAAAGCAGATGCCATGCCATGGTTATCATGCTACACACTAGTTTTGAGGCGCCTCAAAACAGTACAGCAGGTGAGAAAGCAAATGCCATGCCATGGTTATCATGCTACACACTAGTTTTGAGGCGCCTCAAAACAGTACAGCAGGTGAGAAAGCAAATGCCATGCCATGGTTATCATGCTACACACTAGTTTTGAGGCGCCTCAAAACAGTACAGCAGGTGAGAAAGCAGATGCCATGCCGTGGTTATCATGCTACACACTAGTTTTGAGGCGCCTCAAAACAGTACAGCAGGTGAGAAAGCAGATGCCATGCCTTGCTTATCATGCTACACACTAGTTTTGACGCGCCTCAAAACAGTACAGCAGGTGAGAAAGCAAATGCCATGCCATGGTTATCATGCTACGCACTAGTTTTGAGGCGCCTCAAAACAGTACAGCAGGTGAGAAAGCAAATGCCATGCCATGGTTATCATGCTACACACTAGTTTTGAGGCGCCTCAAAACAGTACAGCAGGTGAGAAAGCAAATGCCATGCCATGGTTATCATGCTACACACTAGTTTTGAGGCGCCTCAAAACAGTACAGCAGGTGAGAAAGCAAATGCCATGCCGTGGTTATCATGCTACACACTAGTTTTGAGGCGCCTCAAAACAGTACAGCAGGTGAGAAAGCAGATGCCATGCCATGGTTATCATGCTACACACTAGTTTTGAGGCGCCTCAAAACAGTACAGCAGGTGAGAAGTAAATGCCATGCCATGGTTATCATGCTACACACTAGTTTTGAGGCGCCTCAAAACAGTACAGCAGGTGAGAAAGCAGATGCCATGCCGTGGTTATCATGCTACACACTAGTTTTGAGGCGCCTCAAAACAGTACAGCAGGTGAGAAAGCAGATGCCATGCCATGGTTATCATGCTACACACTAGTTTTGAGGCGCCTCAAAACAGTACAGCAGGTGAGAAAGCAAATGCCATGCCATGGTTATCATGCTACACACTAGTTTTGAGGCGCCTCAAAACAGTACAGCAGGTGAGAAAGCAAATGCCATGCCATGGTTATCATGCTACACACTAGTTTTGAGGCGCCTCAAAACAGTACAGCAGGTGAGAAAGCAGATGCCATGCCATGGTTATCATGCTACACACTAGTTTTGAGGCGCCTCAAAACAGTACAGCAGGTGAGAAAGCAGATGCCATGCCATGGTTATCATGCTACACACTAGTTCTGAGGCGCCTCAAAACAGTACAGCAGGTGAGAAAGCAGATGCCATGCCATGGTTATCATGCTACACACTAGTTTTGAGGCGCCTCAAAACAGTACAGCAGGTGAGAAAGCAAATGCCATGCCATGGTTATCATGCTACACACTAGTTTTGAGGCGCCTCAAAACAGTACAGCAGGTGAGAAAGCAGATGCCATGCCGTGGTTATCATGCTACACACTAGTTTTGAGGCGCCTCAAAACAGTACGGCAGGTGAGAAAGCAGATGCCATGCCATGGTTATCATGCTACACACTAGTTTTGAGGCGCCTCAAAACAGTACAGCAGGTGAGAAAGCAAATGCCATGCCATGGTTATCATGCTACACACTAGTTTTGAGGCGCCTCAAAACAGTACAGCAGGTGAGAAAGCAGATGCCATGCCATGGTTATCATGCTACACACTAGTTTTGAGGCGCCTCAAAACAGTACAGCAGGTGAGAAAGCAAATGCCATGCCATGGTTATCATGCTACACACTAGTTCTGAGGCGCCTCAAAACAGTACAGCAGGTGAGAAAGCAGATGCCATGCCATGGTTATCATGCTACACACTAGTTTTGAGGCGCCTCAAAACAGTACAGCAGGTGAGAAAGCAGATGCCATGCCATGGTTATCATGCTACACACTATCATCAGAGCTTGGAGGCGCAAAGGCGAAGGAGAGGGAGAACGAGCAGCTAGCTTGGAGGATAGCAGCAGTGCAGCAGGTGAGGGTCAACGCTGCAGGTGAGGGTCAACGCTGCAGGTGAGGGTCAACGCTGCAGGTGAGGGTCAACGCTGCAGGTGAGGGTCAACGCTGCAGGTGAGGGTCAACGCTGCAGGTGAGGGTCAACGCTGCAGGTGAGGGTCAACGCTGCAGGTGAGGGTCAACGCTGCAGGTGAGGGTCAACGCTGCAGGTGAGGGTCAACGCTGCAGGTGAGGGTCAACGCTGCAGGTGAGGGTCAACGCTGCAGGTGAGGGTCAACGCTGCAGGTGAGGGTCAACGCTGCAGGTGAGGGTCAACGCTGCAGGTGAGGGTCAACGCTGCAGGTGAGGGTCAACGCTGCAGGTGAGGGTCAACGCTGCAGGTGAGGGTCAACGCTGCAGGTGAGGGTCAACGCTGCAGGTGAGGGTCAACGCTGCAGGTGAGGGTCAACGCTGCAGGTGAGGGTCAACGCTGCAGGTGAGGGTCAACGCTGCAGGTGAGGGTCAACGCTGCAGGTGAGGGTCAACGCTGCAGGTGAGGGTCAACGCTGCAGGTGAGGGTCAACGCTGCAGGTGAGGGTCAACGCTGCAGGTGAGGGTCAACGCTGCAGGTGAGGGTCAACGCTGCAGGTGAGGGTCAACGCTGCAGGTGAGGGTCAACGCTGCAGGTGAGGGTCAACGCTGCAGGTGAGGGTCAACGCTGCAGGTGAGGGTCAACGCTGCAGGTGAGGGTCAACGCTGCAGGTGAGGGTCAACGCTGCAGGTGAGGGTCAACGCTGCAGGTGAGGGTCAACGCTGCAGGTGAGGGTCAACGCTGCAGGTGAGGGTCAACGCTGCAGGTGAGGGTCAACGCTGCAGGTGAGGGTCAACGTTGCAGGTGAGGGTCAACGCTGCATGTGAGGGTCAACGCTGCATCTGAGGGTCAACGCTGCAGGTGAGGGTCAACGCTGCATGTGAGGGTCAACGCTGCAGGTGAGGGTCAACGCTGCATGTGAGGGTCAACGCTGCATGTGAGGGTCAACGCTGCAGGTGAGGGTCAACGTTGCAGGTGAGGGTCAACGCCGCAGGTGAGGGTCAACGCTGCATGTGAGGGTCAACGCTGCATGTGAGGGTCAACGCTGCAGGTGAGGGTCAACGTTGCATGTGAGGGTCAACGGAGCAGGTGAGGGTCAACGCTGCAGGTGAGGGTCAACGCTGCAGGTGAGGGTCAACGCTGCAGGTGAGGGTCAACTCTGCAGGTGAGGGTCAACGGTGCAGGTGAGGGTCAACGCTGCAGGTGAGGGTCAACGCTGCAGGTGAGGGTCAACGCTGCATGTGAGGGTCAACGCTGCATCTGAGGGTCAACGGTGCAGGTGAGGGTCAACGCTGCAGGTGAGGGTCAACGGAGCAGGTGAGGGTCAACGCTGCATGTGGGGGACAACGCTGCAGGTGAGGGTCAACGCTGCAGGTGAGGGTCAACGCTGCATGTGAGGGTCAACGCTGCATGTGTTAGAAATGGATAAAGGATGCGGGTGAATGAGGGACAACAAGGCAGGATAGCAGCAATGCACCATGTGAGGAGCAATGATGCAGGTGAGGGACATAAGTTGTCTGTGTGCATGTTCCTAGGTGGCTTTTGAGTCGATTCGAAAGTCACCTCGTTACAATGGCACAGGAGCAATGAGGCAGGTGAGGGAGAAAAGGTGTTTGTGTGCATGTTTCTTTGAAATCTGAGTTGACTCAAAAAACAGGTTGTCCATGTTTTTTTTTTTTCCTCCTCCTCCTCCATTTTTTTTTTTTTTTTTTTTTTGGACAAAACAAGTGTCGTAAGATTGTTGTGCGCAGTTCTAGGCGCCTCACAAATAGACGTTGACCCTAAGAATGTTGGCTTTTGAGATGCCTAAAAAAATTATTGGAATGTGTGTCAGCTTGTGAATGTTGTGCGCATTGTGTATAATAATTGCGTGCTTTTCATTTAATCAGTGTGCATTTTCTTCGATTATGTATGCATGTGTTTCCATGTTAATCAGGAGAACGACCGGTTAAGGGATGCAGTTATCTCTCTACTGGAGGCGACCAGCGGCCTCGATACAGGCACACTCAATACAAGGACGTTCAATACAAGCACCATCAACATAGAAACGTTCACTGTAAATACTCTCTAAACGATACGCATTTAGTGCTATCTCTTGGTCATTGCGTTCATCCCAACTCTTCTTGTTCATCCCAACTCTTCTTGTTCATCCCAACTCTTCTTGTTCATCCCAACTCTTCTTGTTCATCCCAACTCTTCTTGTTCATCCCAACTCTTCTTGTTCATCCCAACTCTTCTTGTTCATCCCAACTCTTCTTGTTCATCCCAACCCTTCTTGTTCATCCCAACTCTTCTCGTTCATCCCAACTCTTCTCATTCATCCCAACTCATCTCATTCATCCCAACTCTCCTCATTCATCCCAACTCTTTCTAATTATCCCTCTTCATCTCATTCATCACAACTCATTTACTCAATCCCAACTCATCCCATTTATCGGAACTTATCTCTTTCATCCCGACTCATCTCATCCATCTCAACTAGTTTAATTATTCCCCTTCATCTCTTTCATCCCTTTTGCCCTCACATTTACCCCACCTTTGCAGCAGCAGCAAGAGAATCCTGGTTCATGAGCATTCATGAACACTTTTAACTGTGCAGCGCACGAGTCACCCCCCTCCGTTGCATCATCCCTCCCGCTCAGTCCTTTACCATGCCCTTGGTCAACAATGCAAGGTGACTCTTCTCCCCCTCTCCATTTCCTACCTCCTCATTCACTCACTTCTCACTAACTTCCCCATCCTTCCTCAGATGCTCCTGCCATCCGCTCAGCCCCTTTCATCTCTCCCTTGGTCAATGCTAAATGACCCTTGGTCCCCTTCTCTTCTCTCCCTCACTTGCCTCCTCTAGAACTCTCTGCTCACCACTTTCCAATGTGACTTATTCCCTTACTCCCCCTACTTGCTTTCCTTTCCTCGTTCTCAGTTTTTTCACTGTTCATTCCACTCTTGCCCTCCTACCTACACCTTCCCATTCTCACTTCTCACTGCGTGATACTGCGCAGGTTGTGATTTGTGTAGTGTAGATGCTTGCTTTCCTCTCTGCAATTCTCACCCTCCCCCTAACCAACCATCTGCTTCCTTCACGCCCTCTCGTATTTCCAGTGGCCGTTGCTGTGCTACTTGATCAATGTCTTGCTATGTGCTCCTGTTCCCTCTCCCTCACATGCTCGTAGGCCTGTTTCTATGGTACTGTTCACCCGTTAATCCCCCTATCACACTAAACTACACTGCATTCCCGTTCGTACCACCAGGAGCAGGAGCAAGCACAGAGTTGCAAGCAGTGCCAGGCAGGGGCAGAGGGAGGCAGGCAGAGTCGCCTGTTCATTTCAAATGCGTAAATAAAGAATGGATTATATTTGTCATGGACACCAATGATAGGGGGAAAGAGGCCAGGGGGCAGGTGGGGAGAGGAGGAGGGTGGGTAAGGGTGGGGACGAGGACAACTTGTAGCAGGCCAGGAATGTACAGTACAGTACCCTACTGCATCATCCCAAAATTTGTTTCGAGGGGGTTGGGGTAGCATGGCATGAAGTAGGGACTCCGAACCCTAGGCCGTGGTGTGTGTGATGTGTGTGCACTGTACCTACATTGTGTTGGATGCACCTTGTACCAACCACGCTTGCCGAACCTACACAAATGTAAAGAAGGTAGCATGTACAAGTTTTGGTAGTGGCTACCGTGTGTAGACTTTGAAGACAGAGCCAAACCAAAATGTCGAGCGTACATTGTAGGTTGGGTTCCAAACCTACAATGGACCTACCAGGCCTGCACTTCCTCCGAACTTGGTCAATATATTCAGTATGGTGTTAGACGAATACAAGTCGTTTTGTGTTAGAAGCCCTGTTTTATAGCTCCCGATTTACCACAACAGGTCACTAATAAATTCGAAAACGTACCACTCGCACCACGAACGCTGCAGGAGCAAAATTCGGCCACCAAAAAACAAGAACCGTCGATGATCTTTATTGACGGTTACGCCCGATTCTGAGCGCTGATTTGGTAACCTAGTCAGCTGGAATCGTAACCGTCGATCTGACGTTTTTCGAACGGTTACGATCGGACGAAAGTTTTCTTAGCTGGAAACAGAACCGTCGATCTAAACTTCGCTGGATGGTCGAAATTTGTTGAGATTCCCAAGAGGTTGGAATCTCACCCGTCGATCTCAACCAAGTTTGGATGGCTACGATCGGACGTGAGATGTGATCTGGTTGGAATGTCATCCGTCGATTAACTTCTATTCAAAGGCCACGATCGAGAAATGAAAGAACAAGATAATGCTACTCAACTTCCGATTGGTTCAAGCCCAGATTTCGGCGTAGACACACACACATCACTGGGTACATCCAACCTCAACCTTCGTCTCCTCTCATTTCTCAGCTTCACTGAGACAGCTCTCTTGTTTGGAGAAAGTCCCTCCCACCAGCAACCCTCCTACCGCCAAGCAAACCCTTCCTTCACAACTCCCCCCTCCGACCTGCCTCCGTTCCTCACTCCAGCACCTTACCCACTCCCCCCCGCTACCGTCCACTCGTTTCAACCGGTATCGGGGTCGGCAACATGCTCGCCCGGGGTGGGCGTGTTCAGGGATTAAGAGAACTGCCCAGTGCCCGTCGGCGCCGGCTGCGCGACGTGGCGCGCATGTTCGGTGCGGTGCGGAGCGTGCGCGCGTACGGGAATCCCGAGGAGGTGCATGCGCGCATGATGGGGAAGATGGGCGCGTGCGGCGTGGACGTGGTGGCGGTGGCGGCGGGCAAGGAGATGGCGGACAATATCGGACGCGCTGCTCTTCGCCCTCGGTGGCACCGTTGTTACTACATTAAGCATTGCATTACTTGTTCTCTTAACACTAACGGTTCTTGTATGTGTTGGTGGCGCCTGTCTGTCTTTTGTCATACCACTAACGGTTCACGTATGTGCGATTTTGCAGGCTAAATGTTGGACCTTTGCTCTGTTTTTTGTCCTAACACTAACGGTGCTTGTACCGTATGTTGGTAGATTTTGCAGGCCTTGGGCACCGGACCTTGCAGAATGTGCTGTTATGTCGATTTATTGCTTCCTGTTGGATCATGATATTTTCAGGGAAGTGGTGGCTGAACCCGGGTAAGTACTTGCGTTTTCTAAATTGTTGATTGTTGACTTTCGTTTTGCAGGGATGGGTTTATCCTTAGTTGCTTGCAGGTTCGGTCACTTTGTAGGACCACTCTACGCGAAGATCATTCCTGAGCGTTTAAAAAGTCGGTTGTTTTTTTATGTCTATTTGTAACGTGTATACTTTTATTGGAGTTAACTTCCTGTTGTTGGAAACATTTCATAGGCTGGAATTGGTAAATGAATATTATACATGCTATGCCTGAACTTGCTGTAAAGCACTTTGCAAGTACTATGTACTTACTGCATGCTTGGCTAGGGAGTGACTTCGTTGTAATTTTAGATTGTCTACAATGTGGTTACTATACATGTATCGGGTGTAGCTACTATGTGGTTACCCTATTGCCACCCCCTATCAGATTCGAAGTAAAATGTTTGTAGCAGAACCTAGAAGTACAGTGTAGTCGGAGGCATTGTGGGTGCATCGCATCTCCCATACAGCTACGGAGTGACTACAATGTAGCTGTGGCAGGTTTTTTGGGATGTTTTGTGAGATGCTAAACATGGCATGGAACATTCACCTAGATTACTACTTCAAAAAGTCCCGACGAACCTGCAGTCGAGTTCCCGTGGGGAGCGCAAGCCGCCGATTGCCTGCGACGGAAATTCTCGGGATGAAGCGAGTGGAAGAAGCGAGGCTGAGAGGAGGAGCAGGACCAAGAGAGGGAAGAGACGGCGAAACTCCATTGATGACGGAACAGGAACGAGGAAGCACAACTTCGGGGAACGATAAGAAACGTGCCCGTGAACTAGAGCAGTCTAAAATAAGACTAGAGATGCTTCTGCTGCTGAGTTGAAATACTTCATGAAGCTGGTCTTATTCAAGCTTCGACTAATATGGCATTCCCGCCAGACTTGAAGCGGTTTGGGAAGTGGAGGGTGTGGTGGAGGGAAGGAGTAGAATCGAGAATCTTTCGAAATGTGGACGTTGGAGGTGAGTATTTCAGGTTTACCCGTTCAGGGAAGTCGTGAAACCCACAAGATTGACGAAAATTATGCGTCAGAGTGTGCTTTGGTCGCTTGTGTTCACTTGTTGAGGAGTTGGACAAGTCCATCGCAAAATTCCTTCTCGGGGTCCCAGGGAATGGAGAGACGAAGTGCTTGCTTCATGTGCGCGAGTGAAGTACCATTGGAGTGTTTCATGGCTAGGTACAGTGTAAACCGCCCCTCCTGGTAGCGAGTGCACTTGCACAACCAGCCCTGAAGCAAAGTCTGGACAATGAAACTGGGCTGAAGTACAGAAACACTACACTCTACACCCCCAGCATGCTCGAAGATTATTGAGGGGCACAGTGTGGTCACTCGCCCTAAAAAACAGCTCTCGACACAAAAACAACTGTGTACGTACTTCAACTTGTTCCGTTTTCACAGGCGGGATTTCAAAGAGGGGTTAGTCAGTTTTTACCCTTTCGGAACTGAGAAACAACATCAGCCGTTGATTTGGAGATCTTAAACCAATGGATTCAGGGCTTCTGTGATTCGTTGAACAAAAGTTGGGCTACAGAGAAGTTGGAATGTGAGCCGTCGATCGTAATTTGTTTCAGCCGTCGATATTCAGGGCTTTGCATGCTCGCTGAACTGTTGAAGTTTACAGAAGTTGGAATGTTAGCCGTCGATGCTTTTTATCTGGACGGTTCAGATATATTTGTCTAGCCTCGTAAGTGTGAATGACAACCGTCGAGATCTCTGGTCGTTAGGTTGGAATGTCAAACGTCGATCTCGTTAGACAGCAGGGGATTACGTGGCTCTTTCGGCTGGCACTGTATGATTGGTTTTAAATTTGCAACAGTGGATTTCTTCAAGCGTTTGATGGTTGCGATCGAATGATGTAATGAGTTGGCACAAGATAATCATATTTCGATTTGGATTGGTTCATGTTTATTCGGGCCCAGATTTAGCGGGAGTCACACACTACTTGACTTGGTATATCCCAAGCATATCTTCTATTTCGTCGTTCACTATGTTGTCTCCAGCTATCGTTCCGCTGCGACTTTCTTTCTGGCCTTAGTTGCCTTCTCAGAGTTCCCTACCGCCAACCACCCTCCTGTCAGATTGTATCTTTCCACTCGCTAATCCTTCTCCTAGCTAACGAAACGTGAGGGTGTCGTGATATTGCAGGCGATTATTTTGCCCGTCCAGCATACCCTATTATGCTGTATTATACATGATGCTGTACTATGCTGAATCAAGGTTTAGCACCACATTTCGGGCCGTTTTGCAGCTACTGTATAGCATGAATGTTGACACCTGGGGCCTGTGCGCAACGGCACCGTGGTCAGTATGGTAGTAGATCGCCTTTCTATTTCTCTCGTCCGATGTCTAACACTAACGCAGCGTGAATGTGTCGTTATTTGGCAGGCGAAAGCGTATATCAGGTTAACTTCAATCTCAGCTTTGTTCCCATGTAGAAATTGACAGCTGTGTAAGTATTCACCACTTCCCTAAAATGTCGAGCAGTCTCTTACTTTTGCTGGGCTGGTTGCTCCTTGCTGGCAGGTTCACACTTTTGATAGTGGTACGTTCTATGTGAAGACACGCGCTTTTCAGTGATTTACCCTCCTTTGGACAATCTCCTTGTTGATTCTGACATTATGTAAATCTGTATAAATAAATGCAAATTAATGACGATTACAGCATTGCAACGAATGATAAATGGCGTTGACCTGAAACAAAAAATAACAAATAATGAAGCATCGTTCCAGCTGGTATTGCTTCTGACATATTTACGTGGTAAGGGCATAGTTTTTACTATGTACAGACTTCAGGATCCCTGGGCAGTAGTGTCTTAGTGTGAACCTCGTGCAGACTTCATCATGATGGTAAGAGTACGGTCTTTGTGTATTTAGAATAAGCACAATATACATACTTAGCAACATTCTGAGTATCTACATAGCACATACCTTATTGCCAGGTATAGAGTAGCTTGTAAGTTGCAGAACCTATACTTACATAGTTCATAGGTACGTAGTAAACACAAACGGTATAGCATGTACACACGTAGCATTTACATAGTAAATTCGCCGAACAAATTTGGGATGTCTAAGGGTTCCGTAGGCGTTGTATCCACGGTGTTGATATTATGTAAGGGATTGTTAGGAACTGTTGAAGGCTATCGAAACATTCAGAATAGGGTTTGCTTGCTTTTAACACCAATCGTCAAGCGATACATCCGTATTACAGCTTTCATCCGTATTACACTTGGTCGTTTTGAGGGAAATATGAGACGCGGGCTTTAACAATTGAGCGTTTTCAAGGTCACTAGCCCGATATATCACTAGGTCGGCAGCTGCCTGTGAAGAAAAACGAGCGGTAGACGTTCTTACGAAAAGTCGGCTGATGGAGCGGTGTGAAAAAATCATTGGTCAACGAAACTTGGCAGTGTCAGGGTCTTGTTGGCAAGTTGTGCCAGACCAATTTCGCTTCGATAATAGCTTTAGCTTCTGAAACTTAGAGCCACAAAAGTGGTTATTATAGAACCCAACTCTATCTTTGCAAGAAAAGTGGGTGTCAATGGGAACAGACCGCCTTCACAGATGACTACTTCTAGATCTCACCATACCTGCCTCTATCCCATTCCTCCGTGGCGCTCCGCACGATCTCGCTACGTGTTCGCCCTTCCATGCGAAACAGATTCATCGTCGATACTTTACGTGCAGCTATACAGTGCTACACTATCTCGTCAAAGCCTAAAGCCTGTTGGTGCCGCTGCATAGTCTTCGCCATCGAAGAGAAGTTCGCTAGCACTGTCGCACGCACTGTCGCACGCACCGTCGCATGCACCGTCGCACACACTGTCGTCATTAATTGCGACGGGTCGCTTGTTACACCACCCAATCCTTCCGCGCATGTGATCCCCTCGTTACACGCACAGGTGTTCCACCCCACGCACTAGGCCACATCGATGCTACCGCGCAACTGCTAATATCGCGAATGCTAATGCTCGGATATTACTAGCGCCGATGCGCGCGTGCCGCCAACGCCCCGCGGGAAGGGTTTGTGCGGTCATTCATTCTTGAGGCAATGGCGGAAGGGAAACGCGGCGGAGATCGGTTACCGCGTGGCGGAGCTCGCATCTGCGCGCTTCAGAGGGGGAGCGCCGTGGGGAGCAGGTGGGGGAGCGGCGGCGGTGGCAGCGCAGGATGGGGGGAGTGCCGTGAGCGAAGCGGCAGAGCAAGACGCGTTCGCAGTGGTTCAGGGGGGGAAGAATTTATGTGAGACGATGATGGTGGGTGCGGATCGGTGGAGCGTGGTGCAAGGATCTAAGGAGCTAGACGCTTTCTCCATGACCAAGGTAAAAAAAAAAATACGAAATTTGGTGGCAGGTGATAGGCGTGGAGTGGAGACAGATGATGATGATGATGGTGGGGGAAAAAACGGTTGGGTGTGAGACGATGATGATCAGTGTGGATCGGTGCAGCGTGGTGCAGCGATGCAGCAATGCATCAGTGAAGCCGTTGCAGTGGTTCACGTGCGGGAAAGAATGGTTGAGTGTGAGACGATGATGATCGTTGGGAGTCTGTTGCGTGTTTGCGTGCCAATGGGTGTAAATCGGTGAAGCGCGGTGTAGGGGTGTAGAGTCGGTGAAGTGAAAGCAGTAGAGGCGCCAGCTATCGCCAAGGGCTCCGGTCCCATCATTCTCCCCCAAACCAAACGTGGACTTCAGTAAATTTAGTGGAGCCTTTGACTTTTGAGCCGACTCAAAAGTCATTCCAATCGTGCATTGCAGTAAAGTGTGGTGGGGCCTTTGCATGAGCACCCCTTTCCCCCCTCGTTTTATTGGGACCTCGTTTTAGTGGAACCCTCGTTCAGTCAACAGTCACCTCGTTGCAGTGATTCCCATTGCTCAAATCCCAACCCCCTCTGTCCCCTCCCCCCCCCCCCCCCCTCCCACTTCTAACCTTCTCTTGCCTCCTTCCAGACCCTCCGTTCCCCCCTCCCTCCCCCCCACCCCCCCCACCCCCACCCCCGCGCGCACCCCTTTTCCCCCCATTCCCCCACCCCCCATTCCCTACTGATCCCCCTCCCGCTTTCTCTGCTTCCCTCACGCCTCCTCTCCCCTATTCCGTCCCTCTCTCTCGCCCGACCATTAACAGCAAGCAAATTCTTTGCATTCATCTTTTCATCACTTTTTCTCCCTCTCCCTCCTCCCCCCGTCCCCTCTCCCCCCGGCCCCTCTCCCCCCGTCCCCTCTCCCCCCGTCCCCTCTGCCCCCCTCCCCTCCCCCAGCCTTTCAGTACACTCCCTTCCACTCCTTCCCTCAACCCCCCTCTCCCGCAACCCTTTTTCCTGCCCCCTTCCTCTCTCCTCTTGCCATTCACAGCAACCAACCACATTTGCCTGAATCCACCAATTGCCACAGCTCATCCACTCACTCACATGAGTATCCCCGTTTCCGGCGCAGCCATTCACAGCAACCAACCACATTTGCCTGAATCCACTGAGCTGCGCCTCTATCCATTCACCCCCATCTCTACTCCTCCCCCCACCTTTCCGCATTCATTTCCTGATGAATCACATCTGCTTATATAGCACCTTTGAGGCGCCTCAAAAGACATCTGCTTACATAGCACTTTGTTCTCCAATCAGGCCTGCTGTCCCCCCACCAACTTCAGACGACGCTATGAGATGCCATCTGACCGACGTGATGAGAACAAATTGAGTGCGGCGCGTATGTTTCTAGTGCGGTGCTCTGTGTTTACTATGTGCAGCAATGGGTTTGCACATGGCAGTGGTGGCATGTGTATGGGGGTGTGACACGTGTAGTGTGGTATGGTTAGGTTAAGTGCGGTGCTGTGGGTAGTGTAATATGTGGTAAAGGTTGTTTATGTGGAGATTTGCAGCCTCACCTGTGTTGATAGTTTGGTGCGCATGCGTGCAGTGCTGTGCTGTGCTGTGCAATGTTCCCTAGGCTTGCACTTACCGTCCTGTAAAGTGTGGTGCAGCGCTTCAAATGCGGTTTACTGATGGAGTTGCAAGCCTGTGCTTTTACCTTAAAAGGCACTTACCATTTTACGATCTGGTCCAGTGCTGCAGTACATGCTGCTACACTGCCCGTGTGAATAATGGTGCTTGTAAGTTCAAAGGAGTGTGTGATGGGTATAATGTGAGAGTAAAGATTGACACAGCATGCTCTAGTGCACAGTGTATAGCAGGAGCGAAGTTTGCAATACCTTTCATGCTCTCATTGTGTGTCACTCCGTACTGTCAACGTCTCTCCTCTTCTGGGCCCATCTTTGTGAAATCCCATCCGTCAAATTCATTTTGAGAAGGTTTTTCTGATTGGCTCTTATTCCTCGCCTCTCATTGGCCGACCGAAGAGCTTTTATTTCAGCACTTGTGGAAGGTGTGAGTTCCTGTCCTTACAAACATCCCCTCTGAAATTTCAAGCTTGATGGGTATTGTCACCCTCATTGAAGATGCAGGCTTGATTAACATTGACTTTGTGGGACCGTTTTGAGTTTACGTCTTTCTTTTCGTGGGTAGATTCAGAGTGCTTGGGCATGGATTTTGTGCCCAATGCCGATTTGGGGTTTGCTTCATCTGTATAATTGTCTCATATTGTGTACGTAATCTGAGTCTTCACCCATTAGTCTTAGCCTCTTGACGCCTACTCTAGCATGTTTGAGAAACGAGGGCAAAGAACGACTATGTGTCTTAGGCGTCTTGCAAAATAGTTTCTGCTCTGTAAAACCCCATGTTTCAAGGCTCTTGATTCCGAGGTGGTCTTGTTCAAGAATGAGAAGAGTTATCGCCACACCAATGGTCATTGACAAGTGAGTATACCAGTGTTGGCTGCGTGATAGTGTTGTCACTGGGTGACAGTACACTGTTGAACAGAGACTCATGATGTTCGTGACTCCGGTGTCTTAGGGCAGGGTATGTGTTGGTTGGTGGTGATGTAAGCGGAGAAGTGGTGGCAAAGCAATGAAGCTGAAGCACATGCTATTCGTGCTCCTGGTAGCATTTCCATTTTCAGCATTTTTCCTTCAGTATCACACACATCGTGCTCTTCCACACCCGGTCATCCGAATCAGGGCCTCAGATTCGTTTGGGGGTACACTGAGGCCTCAGGGCAGTTTTTAGGAAATCAGAATTTGCCCTGAATTGTCAGGGCTGCACAGGGCGAGGTGTCTTGAAATGCCAGTGCTATTTATTTTTAGATGCTGTTATTTTAATGCTCACATTGCGTAACAGGTGAAGTGTGGTAGCGGGTAAAGCGACAATGGGTTACGAGAAAGGTCTCTTGTTCGATTCACGCTTGCTCTTACTCGCCCGTACACATTTTAGGCCCCGAAACCCAGGAGATTTTTTGTACAGTACATCTCGCTTCAAAGCGAGATTCGACACTATCCTGAGTTTCCAGTACGCAAAATTATCGTTATACTGAAATTACAGGACAATTATTCCCGTTATGCTGTTTTTCCAGGACTAGCACATGACACCTATCCTGAATTCAGGAGAATCAGGATAAATTATCCTGATAACTGAGGCCTCCGAATGTTGCAAGTGGAATGGACTTTTTCCACAGCAGTCACTTGGACTTTTTCAGAAGACCTAGGGAGTGCACATCCCTATGACCTGTTTCATTCAACTGATGGTAAAAATCCCATTATGGTAACAAGTCAAAAATAAGGAGACTGAGCCCGAATACACTGAATGGCACTCAGAAATATCTTCACATTGTTAGTCACCGTCTGATCACAGTACACTGCAATCAATCTACTGCTTGAAGGATCAACTTCACCCAGGATATACCTACAGCAGAACAATCAATAACCGTCACCAGAATCTCCAGGAGAGTGTACTACAGGTTGGTTCTGAGATTCAGGGGTTGTCTTCAGGAAGTGAGGAGACAAGAGCTTTGTCATCAAGAACCCTACGAAGTTATCCACCCCAAACATCTCTTTCATTGGTTCATCACACAAAATATTCCTCTTGTTTGAAGGATCCTGCAAAAACATTGACATAACGTAAGTTTTCACTCCAATTGTCGGTTGAACGTAAAATGCCTCAAGTGGTTGACGTACCTGAAGGTCATGCTCCTTTATATACGCCCAAACACGTTTGACAACCTCCGATCTTGGGAGCTCTGTCTCTTCACAATTTAGAAATTTGATCAACTGCGGTGACATGGGAAGTGGCTGCGCGAAAGCTCCCCTAGATCCCCCCGCACCCGGCTCAGCTTTGGGCTTCTTCGGTTGAGGCATCTCTCCTGCACAAGGATCCATTTAGGTTACAGAAATTGTGCTGGCTCACTGAAAGGAGGAGTATCGGGAGCTTTATTAAAGACTTACCATTTGGACCAGGAAGAGACTTGATGTGACTCGTCAGCAATTTGTTCAACTGAAACATGTCAGTGACCTCTGTTCCCAACAAATGACCTAGAGGACCATCGCAGCGGATGACTCTTTTATTTGCAGGATCTTGAAGATCGTGTTCTCTGATGTAATTCCATATACCCTTAACCACCTGCCACAAGGAGGACAACACTAGTTAGCTTATTCAATCACGAGGGAAACAAAAAGCCGGACTGACGTGAACTTACATCTGTTCTTGGCATTTCTTTAGCTCCTAAGAGTGCCGCCAACTCATCCGAAAGCCCGCATACTTTCATCAAACCGCCACCAGTGCGCTTCTTCGGCTCCTTTCTGCACCGAACCACGAGGCGCATGATCAAAATGTTGAACTGGACCAATCAACGTAGAGCTCTCTCTCTCCAAAAAAAAAAAAACAAACAGACCAAAAACACGTACCCATCCTTTGTGACCTTCGCGGCCTTCCGTTTTCTAGAAGGCTTCTGGGGTTCTTCATGTTGAGGCGGCTCCTCTTCTTGACCAGCGTCCTCTTCGTATGCAGGTCTCTCGTTCAAATATGATTGGATTTCCTGTCGAATAAACTTCTTACGTTGTGATAAGTCGATGTTATACTCTTCTTCTAATTGCATGCGTATACTCTTCTCTGTCGTGACATCGAGGTCCGCCTCGTTTAAGATCTCACGTAGTCTACGCACAATTTCTGCGTCAGAAACCATACTGAGGAATTACTGGGAGTTCGTTATCCCGGTTGACTACCGAAGTGACTAAACAAAGCCGATCGAACTAAGGAACTCTTGGAGAAAATGATGAGGCAATGCTTGACTATCTGAAAGATATCACAACGCGATGGCACCAATCAATAACCGTCACCAGAATCTCCAGGAGAGTGTACTACAGGTTGGTTCTGAGATTCAGGGGTTGTCTTCAGGAAGTGAGGAGACAAGAGCTTTGTCATCAAGAACCCTACGAAGTTATCCACCCCAAACATCTCTTTCATTGGTTCATCACACAAAATATTCCTCTTGTTTGAAGGATCCTGCAAAAACGTTGACATAACGTAAGTTTTCACTCCAATTGTCAGTTGAACGTAAAATGCCTCAAGTGGTTGACGTACCTGAAGGTCATGCTCCTTTATATACGCCCAAACACGTTTGACAACCTCCGATCTTGGGAGCTCTGTCTCTTCACAATTTAGAAATTTGATCAACTGCGGTGACATGGGAAGTGGCTGCGCGAAAGCTCCCCTAGATCCCCCCGCACCCGGCTCAGCTTTGGGCTTCTTCGGTTGAGGCATCTCTCCTGCACAAGGATCCATTTAGGTTACAGAAATTGTGCTGGCTCACTGAAAGGAGGAGTATCGGGAGCTTTATTAAAGACTTACCATTTGGACCAGGAAGAGACTTGATGTGACTCGTCAGCAATTTGTTCAACTGAAACATGTCAGTGACCTCTGTTCCCAACAAATGACCTAGAGGACCATCGCAGCGGATGACTCTTTTATTTGCAGGATCTTGAAGATCGTGTTCTCTGATGTAATTCCATATACCCTTAACCACCTGCCACAAGGAGGACAACACTAGTTAGCTTATTCAATCACGAGGGAAACAAAAAGCCGGACTGACGTGAACTTACATCTGTTCTTGGCATTTCTTTAGCTCCTAAGAGTGCCGCCAACTCATCCGAAAGCCCGCATACTTTCATCAAACCGCCACCAGTGCGCTTCTTCGGCTCCTTTCTGCACCGAACCACGAGGCGCATGATCAAAATGTTGAACTGGACCAATCAACGTAGAGCTCTCTCTCTCCAAAAAAAAAAAAACAAACAGACCAAAAACACGTACCCATCCTTTGTGACCTTCGCGGCCTTCCGTTTTCTAGAAGGCTTCTGGGGTTCTTCATGTTGAGGCGGCTCCTCTTCTTGACCAGCGTCCTCTTCGTATGCAGGTCTCTCGTTCAAATATGATTGGATTTCCTGTCGAATAAACTTCTTACGTTGTGATAAGTCGATGTTATACTCTTCTTCTAATTGCATGCGTATACTCTTCTCTGTCGTGACATCGAGGTCCGCCTCGTTTAAGATCTCACGTAGTCTACGCACAATTTCTGCGTCAGAAACCATACTGAGGAATTACTGGGAGTTCGTTATCCCGGTTGACTACCGAAGTGACTAAACAAAGCCGATCGAACTAAGGAACTCTTGGAGAAAATGATGAGGCAATGCTTGACTATCTGAAAGATATCACAACGTGATGGCACCAATCGAACCTCTGGAGCTTGGAACCCCATCTTGGTGAGGGTTTCAGCAGATGTGGATGGTCCCCTAAGGAAGGAGGAAGCTGGTGGTGTGGTGTGGTGTAAAGAGGGTCTGGTTGGTGCCAGATATGCTGCGCGAGCGCGGAAATTCGGAAACCAGACCCCCAGCGGATGCCTAATCCTCGGCGGCTGTGACTTGGTCAGCAGCACTGACAGGTGGGCTGACCCCATCCTCTCTGCATTCGTGTCTCTCACATCACGGAAGTTACGATTCATGCTCCACTGTGAGTGGCACATCCTGTAAAAAAAGCGAGGGGGAAAAGGTTGGGGTTTCGTTCAGGGGTGTCTGTCTGTCGTCCAACAGCAAATGGACGACCGTCGATTTCGTTCTCTCGCTTCATTCTCGAGACTGCCTGACTGATACAAGTGCCCCAAACGACTCAGACTGGTGGGGGAAAGAGCGAGCGGGGGAGCCGAGGAAACAAGTGAGGATGGCTGGTGGGAGAACCAGAGGAGGGATCGTTTCGGGGTCACCGATGTTACTTTTCGGAAGGAGTTGGTGAGACTGGCGGAGGAAAGCCGGGGGGAGGCGGAGGGAAGCGCAGAGACGCGGAAAGAAGCGGGACAGAGCAGAAGGAACCCTTTCAGTTTGGAGTCACCGAATGACACTTCTGGACTCGCGGGAAGCATTCAGATGTTGTGAGGGCAGACCGTCGCCCTGGGAACAAGAGGTCATCCCCTTTGAGGGGCAGACCGTTGTAGGGATGTAGAATCTGCAGTGCGTCTCCTTTGGGATTGTCCCGTGAAACAAACGGCCACTGAGGAAAGCGGACGGCTGGCCAGTCACGGCATCACACCAAACCAGTCACAACGAAGAACGCGCTCCTGCTGGGACCGCCAAAGAATCTCCCATTTCCACCTGGCTCCCGCTCCGCCAATGTCCCCGCTGTACCAGAAGCTCCGCCCACGTCGTTGCGCCGCATGAACCTGATCCCTTTCCACCCCCAAACTGGCCGCGAAGCGTGTGGATAATATCGGTACGTGCGGATACGCTCTAAAAGGTGCACTCGTCACCGAATATGAGCGATTGCCTAAATCAGTCAACAAGCAATTGTGGAGTTCCAAAGCCATCAAACAAGTAGATATAGAAATGCTCATGAAATAAAGAATTCTATTGCAATTATTTATCAAATACTACACGTGCATAAACTTGTGAATAAATAAAGACTGAGAAAATCAGGGAAACAGCCATCTGCGCATTGGTGGCATGAGCAAGCTCGTGGTATATGATTGGGTGATTAGTATAGACATCTAGATAACGGTTAGTACGGAAACTAAAAAACGTGTGAAGCCTATAGCGAGTTGTAGCCGATGGCGGTCATAATCTATTCAGGTCACTAAATCTGGTGTTTTCGTGATTCTTTTACCTAGCCCCGCTTGTCATGCCCGCCCTAAGGTTCCACCGCCCGCTCCGTTGCTATACATCCCTGAGGTTCTACAATCTATCGTTCCGAGCCGCTTCCGCTGGAATCTTACTGTTGCTTTGTTTCACCTTCCAGTTTCAAGCGTTAGCTTTCCCGCGTAGCGTCTTCTCACAATGGGCGAATTTTCGATTTCTGCATATCAACGCGCCGCCACTTTTGTCACAGGAACCACGGAACTCAGACCTTCTAGAGAGATTAATTCCGAATTCAGAAGCCCGCGAAGGAAGTCTCCTGGAATCGGCGCAGCTGCGTGTACGGCGAAAGCTGTCGCTTTTGACCAAGCCGCCTCCGCTTCCGCTTATGGAGGATCAGTTCACGAGAAGGAAGCTGGAGCCAAGTGACTTATATACCAGCGCTACCAGCAGCAACAACGGCAGCTCCATTCCTAGCAGCAGCAACAGCACCAGCGCTAGCAGCAGTAGAACTAGCGGCAGCAGCAGTGGCAGTGGTGGTGGGATCAGTTCGGGAGCGCTGAGCCAGGGCACAAGCTGCCGCTGCTACCGCGTCGCCAACCGCTTCTGCTGCATGCAGGTGCGTGCGCTACCAATCAGGTGCCGTGCGCTGTCAAGCAGGTGCTGTGCGCTGTCAAGCAGGTGCGTGTGCAGACGTGCTCCCTCCCACGTCACCACTTCAAACTTCAAACCCCATCCTCCCCTTTTCCCCCTCTCCCCTTGCTGCTCTCTGCAGGTGCTCTGCGTGTGTCGTCTGCTCTCTGGAACGGCACCCAGCTGGTCGTTATCAGGCCCACTCCCCCGTTCTTCCACCCCACCAGCTCAAATTTCAAACCCCAGTCTATACTTCTCCTCCCTCCCCTTGTTGCTCTCTGCAGGTGCTCTGCGTGTGTCGTCTGCTCTGCTGGAACGGCACCCAGCTGGTCGTTATCAGGCCCCCTCCCTCCCCGCCACCTCAAGCCCCACCTTCTCCTCCTCCTCTCTCTCCTCAAGTTACCGGCACCGCTGGATCTGTGTTAGGCAATGGCAACGGTACCAATGGCACTGGTAGCAGTACCAGGCGTAGACTGAAGCGTGAGTTCGCCACAGACTGGTTCTGCGACCAATCGCAGCCCGCCAATTCAGCAGCCGCGCGTAATGAAACCCTAACCGACGGCCCCTTGACCGCGCTGCCCTGTGGCATATACCCCTTTAATGACGATCCGTTTGACATGATAGTGAAGCAGTCGCATTACAAGCAGTGGGGGGAGCGGCCTATGGAGTGGCTTCAGGGGCGAATAGGCAAAGCCTGGTGGCGTCCAGGTTCAACGTATCTGCAGCTGCTGGATGGCTCGTCCAATAACGTGGCGCATTTCCTTGGGAAGGTGCTTCAGATTCTGCTGGTAAATGGAGCTGGGAAGAGAAGTGGGGAGGGGGAGGGGGAGAGATCCGAAGAGAAGGGGAGTTTGTGGGGGGAGGAGCAGAGAAGAGTGGGAGTAGGTTGTTCAAGGGATGCGACAAGCAGCAGTGGTTTCAGCACGGCAAGAAGAAGCAATAACAGCTCTGGTTCCTCCAGCAGTGTCCCTGGCCCCACTAACAGCAGCACTGATCAAACGCATGCAGCAGCGCAGCGAAAGCTCGC
Source organism: Closterium sp. Yama58-4 (assembly GCA_947470075.1). Lineage (NCBI taxonomy): Eukaryota > Viridiplantae > Streptophyta > Zygnematophyceae > Desmidiales > Closteriaceae > Closterium > Closterium sp. Yama58-4. The sequence continues at coordinate 559,334 of CANIUD010000768.1, forward strand.
ACAAGTGATCAAGGAAACCCAAACAGATTCCTCCTTAAGAACCCCATCCGCTCATGCCCCACAGAATTCTTCCTCCTCCTCTTCCTCCACCTCCCTCCAAAACACCACATCCCCTCCTCCCTTCCTCCCTCACGTGGACCGCTTTCTCCTCCCGCGCCACTTCTACTTCCTCCAAATCGTCCAGTCCTTTGGCCCTGAAGGCCTCCATGCCTCCCTGCTGCAGCACCTGCTTGCCGCCGCCCTCCTCCCGGACCTGACGCAGGATGCCCGAACCTGCGGGCCAGGGTCGGAGAGCCTGGGTGGTGATCCGGGGTCTGCCTCGGCGGCGGGATCTGGTGTGGGTGGAGGTGAGAGAGAGGGAGCGGGAGGAGGAGGTGGAGAAGAAGGGCCGAATTACAAGAACAGTATGGGAGATCCGAGGGAATGGGGTGAGTGGGAGAGCGAATTAATCGAGAAACTGCTGAACCGCGGCTTGCTGTTGGACGTCAACACAACCAGCCAGGCCGGGGGCAGGGTGGAGTTTGAGCATGTGTGGGACAAGGCCACGGAAGCCCAGCCTCTGTGCTTCGAAAACGTGGTGCTGCCGGGGAATCTCGCTGCCATTCTGTACCCCGGAGGGCAGGAGGTGCAGGCGGCGTTTCTGGAGAGGATTGACCGGTGGCTGGGGAAAGGGGGCGTGGGACGGAAGGTGGAAGGGGAGGAGGGAGAGGAGGGAGGGAGAGGGGTGGGTGGAGGGGAGGGAGAGCAGGCGAAGGGAGGGCAGGGGGAGGAGGAAAAAGGAGAGGTGCAGCGGGAGGAATCGGGGAGGAGAGGGAGATGGAGTGATTGGGAGCGGGGGAGGGTGGGAAGAGGAATGAGCCTGGGCGTGGAGACTGCAGGGAATGAGAAGATTCGCCTGCTGTATCTCCAGCGAACCGCTTCGGCCAATCAGGGGCGGCGAGCCTTGGACCACACATCCCACGTGGCGCTAGTCAACCTCTTTTCCCGCCTGAATTTCGACGTGCGGGCGGCAGATCTCGGGCGGCTGGGCTTTAAGGAGCAGTATGTGGCGGTGCGGAGTGCCGATGTGATTGTGGCCGTGCATGGGGCAGCCCTGGCACCCACCTGTGCGTTCCTGAGGGGGGTTGCGCCTGTTATGGTGCCTGAAAATGAATCGGGCAGCAGCAGCAGCAACAGCCGCAGCGGCTTCAACATTACCAATATTACCAGCACCACCAGCGCAAACATGGCTAGTTCCAGCCTGCCTCTAACCTTGGGTGTCCCACCCTCACAACCTCAACCACCAAAGCCTCTGCCCGGCTCGGTAGTGATAGAGATAGTCCCGTTTGGCACACAGCCCACTCTTTATCAAATTATGGCTGTGGCAAGTGGAGCGACGTACATCCAGCACCAGTGCCATGCCGCCCGCACGCTCCCCCGGGACGAGGAATTTAAACTCTTGACTGCCCGGGATTGCGACCGGAACGCGAGTTGTAAAAACTATCGCGTGCACGAGCGTCCCGTCGAGCTTTCCAAGTTAGACTTGAAGGAGATTGGTCATGCGTTGAAGCTGGCAAAAGAGATTGCTGGGAAGGCGAGAGGCGGTGTGGTTGAGGCAGCGGAGGGATTGAGGGAGAGGGTAAAGGAGGGATTGTGTCGGTATGGCAGGAAATTGTTGCTTGCCGGGTTTTGCCACCAAGGGTTTTTGCAGTCTCCGTTGTTGGGGGATGATAAGGAGGTGTGTGTTTTTCATAGGCGTTGTGGTAATGGTACTTGGCCTGCTCCTGAGGAGCCTTAGGAGAACGGGTAGAAAGACGGATGTTGATGTATACAACACATCTTTGTATTGTAGCTTACCGCTGTACATCGTATGGCATGGCTTGTGTTCAGCAGATGCACAAGACAATGAAGTTGTATACTTGTATCATGGCCTGTATACTTGTGAGATGCTAAAACCTACAAACCAACAAACCAACAACCAACAAACCTACAAACCTACAATTTTACGGGGGTCCCAACCATCCAAACACTTGCGAACGATGGTTGGGGAGGACTCGCATCGTCAGGTGTGCGACGGTGGGCTTTGAATCATGATTGATCCCCTTCCGCCACAACCATCGCGTTTGCGACAGAGGCTAGTCTGCGACCGGGGCTAGTTTGCGACTGGGGCTAGTCTGCGACAGTAAATAGTGTGGACTCGCTTTCGTTCAACGGTTGAAATCGCTAGCAATGCTTGGCCGCATCTGCTATCCATAAGTGGCCTAGTCAGTAGAAAGAGGCACTTCCGATAGATGAGGTCCTGGGATCGAACCCACCCCCGTGCAGGCGTGTTCTGCCAGCCCCAAGTAGGGGTTAGCACGTGCTCATCTAGGAATGGATACCCCTTAAACTGATTACGACCAGAAAAACAACTTTAGCTTGGCCGCATCTGCTCTGCTATTTGCTGAGCGATCAAATGCGAGCTTCAGTATCGGCCCAAATTGTTTTTGCGGATCGATATATACGCAAGCCCTGCTGTTCCTGGGCTCTGGATGGGTGGGGTGGGATGGGATAGGATGGGATTGTCAGAGGTCCACTGGAGATCCCCGATTGATCCTAGGGAAGGGTTACAGGCACGTTGGCCTGGGGGGTTATGGGCGCACTCACCCGCTACACAAACAAGCCCTTTTATCCCAGTGGTTAGTGGCTGGGATTCTGACATGGTATCAGAGCGAAGGTCTCGGGTTCGATTCCCGGTGTGTGCACCTCGGGCATCCCAGTGCGGGGGGGTGTCAGAGGTCCACTGGAGATCCCCGATTGATCCTAGGGAAGGGTTACAGGCACGTTGGCCTGGGGGGTTATGGGCGCACTCACTCGCTACACAAACAAGCCCTTTTATCCCAGTGGTTAGTGGCTGGGATTCTGACAGGGATGGGATGGGAGGCCTTGGCCCTCGCCCTACGATCTACTGTACTGTCGAAAGTAGGTCGTAGCCCTTCCCTAGCGACAACCGCTCGACCCCCCGCGACAAAATCATGTCGCCTACGGTCAACGTGTAGGGGTTGGGTCGATTCGGGATAGGGCTTGATTACCACCAGTCAATCAGCACTAGCCATGTGTTTTGAGCCAAAAGAGTGAGGCCAATTAGGCCAATTAGCCATGTGCTTTTGAGCTATGTATATAGTGCAGGAATGTCTGCTGTTTGTGGGGCCTAGCCCGACCAGATTCAGGTCCAAAACCACCATTGATGTTCCTTCTCTGGATGGGAATAATTCAATCGGCACCATACAACTCCAATGATCTGCCTGAAGCTGCTTGTGGGAATTCTAACTAGCCGTTGCATTGCAGATTCATTATTGCCTCTGCTGGGGGAGTTGTTCATTTGTGTCTCTTCTGCTTGTAGCATGGAAAGAAACATCTCTTGTTTGTGACAAGGCAAATTCCTTACAACGTAGCCGTCTTTCATCCTTAGTCCTCCGCTTTCGCACTAGATACAAAACACGCGACTTCAGGCGAGCTGAAGCTATCAAGGAGGACTTAATATGTGCTTAGAAGCATGTTTCTCCGGTCAATGGGACTTGTCGGGTTACTGTACAGTTCGTTCGACATCAAAGGACCTATGCCTTCCATTTCCAGCACCGTTATGTCCACCAATGTTGTGCGCCTGGAGGACAACAGAGTCAATGGGACTTGTCAGGGAATACTGTACTTCCGACTTCGAAGGAATTATGTCCACCAATGTCGACCGAGGCGACACAGCTTGGGGGACAAAATCAGTCTTGCCGCTTTTTTCACCGATGGCAGCCACACTTTGCCACGCTGTCTCGCTCGCCCTCGAACGTCGCAGGACAGATGCATCGAACTTAGAAACAGACCGCGACGAAAAGTGGCACAGATTCTCTACCCGCGTCGTCGTCACGCCACGTCATGCACCTAGGAGATCTTCGCGATGGTCTTTTACCGAAAGCGAGCGAGCGAGCTTACGGAGACTGTCGGTCTCAGCTCAGTAACCACCAGCCGACCAAAGCGACGAATCCCTTTCGCCGATAGCAAACACTTTTAGTCGCCAGGCTGCCAGCGACTGTCGCGAGTGTGACGAGACGATGGCCGTTCGGCGATTGTCGCGGGTGCCTGACTGGTAGGTGATGGCTGTAGCCTCGCCATATTTACGCTAGGCGATGGCGTGTAGTGCTGGTGATCTCCAAACGTGCAGCTCACGGCGCGGGTTTTTGACGAATCCGGAGGACGCTTTATTCTTGCGGTTCTCCTTAACGCGTATGCCCTTTACGATCAGTTCTTCCACCGCCAATGCACGAATCAGCAGTCGTCAAAGTCGTGTAGACGTGTTTGAGAGGTTCATTCCTGCGCCACTCCTGCGCCGCTCCTGCGAACTGGTGCGATCGATATTCCCGGACACATGTGGTCAAGATGTTTGTCGTGATCGAACGGTTTGGAGTGAGACTTGGATGGGAGCTACTTACGGCCCGCACAATTGCTGACGCGCTTGGTCTATATTGAGCATTTGAGGCGCCGTAAAACATGGAGCGAGAGACTCCCAGTGCCACCTCGAGCCACACTACACAGCGCCTGTGGTCCGTTTTCGATCCAAGTCGCCTTATCGGTAAAGGCCTTCCCTGATCCGGGGTAGACTCGTTCCCAAACGTCAGTATGGTTTTAAGCAGGAGACTGTAGCCACTTCCAGTTTTTTGAATCACTCAGCTGGCTGCCTATGATAATTCTCTCCTATTTCGACTCAAGTTCCAGTAATAACGACTCTATCAGTACGACCAGAAAGTCTGAGTTGTTCCTCAGCCGTACGAGCCCTCAGGCACAATCCTTCTTCTGAAATCCGACATTGTGTGGAACAAGTAGGAGCACGATCGTGCTCAAACACGTAAGCACGTGATTGTTCTGAAAAACTCGCACAGAACCATGGAGGTTCGTGACTATATCGAGTTCGGTCTCCCTGGATCCGTGCTGTACCGGGGATTTCTCCTGTCCGACCCTTCTCCGCCTTCCACCATTCAGTCTGCGCGAGGTCAGGAGGACACCACGTTCCTGCACCCGATCTCCACGTGGAATGACGTTCCGATTCGCCCTGCTGACTCAGCTTCGAACGACGCCAGCAGCTTCGCTTTCGAAGTGGCGGGCCTGAATGGGTTTGTGGCGGGCGACAGCATTGCTATGGTTTGCTGCACGCCGCGTAACTCGTGGGTGCAAATCGAGGCGGCTTATAACGAGGTGTATCACCCTCTGCGCGTTCGCCAGGTGGACGGGTTACCCGCTCATTACAGTCACAATCTCGATTGGAACCTCGGAATTATCCTGCAGACGTGCTGCTGCCGCCAAGGCGACAACGTTGAAACGGCTCTTCATGCTGGATCTGGCGATACTTGTACGTCGTGCGATAAGGCATGCGACAAGACAGCCTGTGACAAGGCGACATCCGCGACATTGTGCGACGGGGTTTGCGACCAGCACGCGCCGTTGGAGGTGATCGAAATCGGGCGCGGGGAGGCTCGAGTGGGGCAGGTGTATCCGGTGAAGCCGCTGCTCGAGTTCCTCGTCGTCAACCCCGATCTCAAGTCCTCCTGGAAGATCGTGGCCGTCAACTCATCGGATCCGATGGCTGCGACGCTGCTGGATTCGCGAAGTGGTTACCCGGTTTGGCTGGAGGCGAAGCTGCGCGAAATCGTGGAGTGGCTGAAATACTACAAGTGTAACACCGCGTGTAAGTGGAGCAAGTGTTTAGGAAAGTCTGCAGTGCACGCGTCACCTCACCTCACGCGTCACCTCTCCTCACGCGTCACCTGTCCTCACGCGTCACCTGTCCTTACGCGTCACCTCCTCACTCGCCCATGCACCTCCGTGATACCCCTTGCATACTCCCTGGCTCCTCTCTCCCTTCTTACCCACCCTGATATCCCCATTCTCTCACCCATTATCCCTCCTGTTCCCCTTTTTCCCTTCTCCCTGTTCCCCACCCCTTACCCCTCTATTTCCTTTCTCTCCCTCTTCCAACCCCCCACTCAGTCGATCCGCCCATCGCGGGGCGTGAGAAGCCAGCGCCCTTGCATCGCACCATCGCCGCCATCAGCGCCGCCCATTCCGCCTGGACGCACTGCCACAGGCATTGCTTCTGCAGCAGCAACATTGGGAGGGGCGGTGTTGCACTGAAGGATCTGAGGCAGCTCGCAGAGCAAACGGCCTCCGCTGCTCTCACCAACGCCATCTGCGAATTCGCCCGCGTCCCCCTCGCCCAACCTGCCTCCGTGCCTGCCGCCGTTGCTGATGGTGCTGCTGTTGCCGAGCCTGTGGCCCAGCAGGCTCGGAAGCAGCGTCGGTTCGGAAGGTCAGGCTCGGAGCCGGGCCGATTCGGCATGCGAAAGAAGAAGATTTCAATTGTGATTGAGGAGCAAGCGGATGAAGAAAGTGAGAGTGACGGTGGGGGTGGGGGGTGGGAGAGAGAAGACGGAGAAGGATGGCAAAAGTACGATGAAGCGGAACAACAGCAAGAGCAGCAGGTGCAAAAGCAGAGAGGGTTGGCGCTTATGAAAGAGCAGTGGCAGCAGCAGGAGAAGCAACAGCAGGAGAAGCATCTGCAGCAGAAGGGAAAGCAGCAGCAGAGGCAACAGCAGGAGGGAAGGCAGGCGCAGCAGCAGGTGACGCCGCAGCAGGAGGAGGGGAGAAAGCTGACCAAGCGCTGGCGATCATCCTCTTCCTGTGCTCTCGAGATCCCCACCGGAATGCTCCTAGACTCTCCCTCCCCCATACATCGCTCCTCCTCTTCCCGCCAACGCGAGCCCCTCACCCCCTCCTCCTTGACTCGTTCCGCCTCTGCTTTCCTGCGCCAACCCCTCACGCCTTCTCGCTTGCCGCTTCCCCCGTTGCCGCCTCTCACCCCTCGCCGCCAACCACGCGCCTTCTCGCCCTTCTCACCCTCCTCGCACAAACAAGCAACTTCGAAGTCTATTTTTTGCAATCTTGATGAGTCGGATCAAGTGGTTGGTCAAGAGGAGTGTAAAGCGGTGGATCAAGTGGCCAAGGCCAGCCAAGCAGCCGTGCAGAGAGGCAGTTTCGGCCGATCACGCAGCAGCATCAGCCTCAGTATCAGTGAGACCAGCACCGACATTGGTTCTTGCGGTACTGAGAATCCAAATGCTATCTGCAGCAGCAGCAGCAGCAGCAGCAGCAGCAGCAGCAGCAGCAGCAGCAGCAGCAGCAGCAGCAGCAGCAGCAGCAGCAGCAGCAGCAGCAGCAGCAGCGTCAGCATTAGCAGCAACAACAGCAACAGCATTGGCATCAGCAGCAGCGTCAGCAGCAGGGGCAGCCGGCACATGACTCGATCGGCTACCCTTCACGTCCTAATCCCCCCTCCTCTCCCCGACGCTTCGCCCTCAACCCCTCCTCGAACAATTTTCTCTTCTCCCAATCCCGCTTACCCTTCCTTGAAACCTCCTCCTGGTATGGCTTCTCCCTCGCTCTCTTCCCTGCCTTCTGCCGTGCCCTCTCCCATGCCCGTTGAGAAAGGAGGGAGGTACGACCTCCGCCAGTCAATGTCTGCTCAGATTGAACGGGAGTCCCAAAAACCACCAGCCAGGGCTGGGAAGCTGGAAAAGTCTGACAATTCAGGCGGGCTTGGCGCAGATCTGCTGCCTGATACCCCACAGGGAAAGCTGGGCGCGGGTTTGCTGCCTGCTATACCCAAAGGGCGTGTCGGGCTGCCCAAGACGCCGCAGGCTGGGAAGCTGGAAAAGTCTGGCAAGTCGGGGGAGCTTGGCGCAGATCTGCTGCCTGACGCTCCATCTGGAAAGCTGGGCGCGGGTTTGCTGCCTGCTACACCCAAAGGGCGTGTCGGGCTGCCCAAGACGCCGCAGGCTGGGAAGCTGGAAAAGTCTGGCAAGTCGGGGGAGCTTGGCGCAGATCTGCTGCCTGACGCTCCATCTGGAAAGCTGGGCGCGGGTTTGCTGCTTGCTATACCCAAAGGGCGTGTCGGGCTGCCCAAGACGCCGCAGGCTGGGAAGCTGGAAAAGTCTGGCAAGTCGGGGGAGCTTGGCGCAGATCTGCTGCCTGACGCTCCATCTGGAAAGCTGGGCGCGGGTTTGCTGCCTGCTACACCCAAAGGGCGTGTCGGGCTGCCCAAGACGCCGCAGGCTGGGAAGCTGGAAAAGTCTGGCAAGTCGGGGGAGCTTGGCGCAGATCTGCTGCCTGACGCTCCATCTGGAAAGCTGGGCGCGGGTTTGCTGCTTGCTATACCCAAAGGGCGTGTCGGGCTGCCCAAGACGCCGCAGGCTGGGAAGCTGGAAAAGTCTGGCAAGTCGGGGGAGCTTGGCGCAGATCTGCTGCCTGACGCTCCATCTGGAAAGCTGGGCGCGGGTTTGCTGCCTGCTACACCCAAAGGGCGTGTCGGGCTGCCCAAGACGCCGCAGGCTGGGAAGCTGGAAAAGTCTGGCAAGTCGGGGGAGCTTGGCGCAGATCTGCTGCCTGACGCTCCATCTGGAAAGCTGGGCGCGGGTTTGCTGCCTGCTACACCCAAAGGGCGTGTCGGGCTGCCCAAGACGCCGCAGGCTGGGAAGCTGGAAAAGTCTGGCAAGTCGGGGGAGCTTGGCGCAGATCTGCTGCCTGACGCTCCATCTGGAAAGCTGGGCGCGGGTTTGCTGCCTGCTACACCCAAAGGGCGTGTCGGGCTGCCCAAGACGCCGCAGGCTGGGAAGCTAGAAGAGTCGGGAACCGCGCGCCCAGATTTGCTGCCTGCTACTCCGAAAGGGCGTGTCGGGCTGCCCAAGACGCCGAGGGCAGGATCTGAACTTTCCGGATCTTCAAAGGGCTGCGTCGAGCAGCCAAAAACGCCTAGAACGCCGAAAACGCCGGAAACGCCGAAAACGCGGAAAACGCCCAACACTCCCGAAACAGGCAACACGCCTAATACACCCAAAGCACCCATTGCTTCCAACACGCCGAGGACGCCAAAAACGCCGGGAAGAACGGCCGAAGAAGCCAGCAGCTTCTGCAGCTCAGCAGCAGCAATGAGCGAGCAGCTGAAAACCCCTGAAGCAGGGAATGAGGTGCCCAAGACCCCCTCCAGGGCAAGAAGTGAGTTGGGCCTGATTACCCCAAAGGGGCAGAGGGAGCTGGGTAAGACTCCCCTACCTGCTGTTGGTGCTGTTGCGGCGACGGCAGCTGCTGTGGCTGCTGCTGGCATTACTGCTGCAAGCCCACAGGACGCAATGAATGAAGGAGCTGACTGCAGCAGCGTGTCACCAAAGCAGACAGCGGGAGGTGCTGACAGTGGTGGTGGTGGTGGTGGTGGTGGTGGTGGTGGTGGTGGTGGTGGTGGTGGTGGTGGTGGTGGTGGTGGTGGTGGTGGTGGTGGTGGTGGTGGTGGTGGTGGTGGT